>BSBK01003182.1:872500-1570000 GCA_027943335.1 Chamaecyparis obtusa | reverse complement strand
TCAATGATCTCCTCATTCATTCCTTGCAACAATTGTTTATTCATACACTATTTGAATAATTAACAGTAGTAGTAACATATTATACTTCAACAATAGATGGGGAAATACATGCATGTTTCTTACTTATCCATGTCACAAGTCTTTCTTCTAAAAGGAATGCTCCACCAATAGTACTATTCGAGTCATCTATATTTCTAGCCCAATATGTATCAGTGTAAACCTATAGTTTAAAATTGCCTTCCTTTTTGTACCATAACCCATAATGCTTGGTGTTCTTCAAATATCTAAAAATTCTTTTAACAATGGTCATATGTGATTCCTTAGGATTAGTAGAAAATCTTGCTACAATCCCAACTGCACTTGCCATATCAGGCCTAGTTTGTACTACATACATCAATTTTCCAATCATTGATCTATACAGTGTTTGATTTACCTCGGTTGATTCATCATCTTTTGTCAGTTTGCATCCGGTAACCATAGGTGTTCCAACTAGTTTTGAATCTTCCATTCCAAATGTCTTCAACAATTCCTTAATGTATTTTTATTGTGTGATAAATATGCCCTCATTCTTTTGTAGTCTTTGCAATCCAAGAAAGAATTTAATCTCTCCAAACATTGACATTTCAAACTCTTTTCTCATTTCAAAAACAAAAGATTTGGAAAGATTATCATGTCCTCCAAATATTATATCATCAACAAAGATTTCAGCAATAAGTATATTATCATCAGTTCCATCTTTCAAGTATAAATTGTTATTGTCACTTGTTCTCACAAAGCCAATACTAATAAGATAAGCATGCAGTCTTTTATACCATGCTCTCGGTGCTTGTTTTAGTCCATACAATGCTTTGTGCAGTTTACATACCATGTTATTATTGTCCTGATCAACAAAACCTTCATGTTGTTCTATGTAAACCTCTTCCTCAAGTATCCCATTCAGAAATGTTGATTTAACATCCATTTGATAAACTTTGAATCCTTTCTAAGAAGCATATGCAAGTAATATTCTAACTCCTTCAAATCTTGCTATTGGTGCAAAAGTTTCACCATAGTCAATTCCTTCTTCTTGTGCATAACCCTTACAAAAAAGTCTTGCTTTGTTTCTAGTCACTTCAACATTTTCATTCAACTTGCTTCTGAATATCTACTTAGTATCGATTATATTTTTGTCACTCGGTCTCAGTACCAATGTCCATATTTTTTTTTTCTCTATCTTTTCAATTTCTTCATTCATGGCCTTAATCCATTCTTCATTCTCAAGTGCATCTTTAACATTTTTAGGCTCAAATTCACAAAATAAACATGTGTTCTGTCTTAACTTACTTCGTGTCATCATGCCAGCTTTCTTGTCTCCAATAATCTATTTTTGTGGATGGTGTCTTCTCACAAATCTTGATAGTACTTGTTCTCTTATTTTCTCATCATTTAGTTCAAGTTCAATTCCTTCATCTGTAACATCTTCCTAGTTCTCATTTTTCATTTGCTAACCCTTGGTAGCATTTTCCTGTCGCTCAGTAGACTCAGCTTGCGGTTTGGGTAGATAGTCCAGATGATCAATATATGTAAATATACCATAGTCTTTTGGTTCCTTCCTACTTTCCTCATCATTTTTCTCAATAAAATCATCAACTTTCACATTAGCACTTTCAATCATTTTGTTAGTAGCCTTCTTCAAACATTTGTATCCTTTTCTCTTAGTAGAATATCCTAGAAATATTATTTCATCACCTTTAGAATCAAATTTACCATTTCTATCATCTTTCAGAATGTAACATCTGCTTCCAAAAATTTTGAAATAACTTACATTCAGTGTCTAGCCAAAGCATAGCTCATAAGGTGTCTTATTTGTATCTTTCTTTAGTTGAACTTGGTTCAAGGTGTATACAACAATGATAACAACTTCTCTCTAGTATATTTGTGCAACATCCTTTTCAGTCATCAGTGTTATGGCATAGTCAACTATAGATCTATTCCTTCTTTCTGCAATACCATTCTGATGTGGTGTCCTCAGTGCAGAAACTTGTCTCTTAATTCTATGATCATTACAAAAGTTAGTGAATTCATTAGAAATAAAATCACCTCCTCTATCAGATCTTAAGCATTTTAAATATTTTCCAGTTTCATTTTCAACTTTAGCCTTATACCACTTAAACATTTTGAAAGCTTCAGATTTCTCTTTCAAGAACATAACTGTCATCATCCTAGAGTAGTCATCAACAAATAAAATGAAATATTTTTCACCATAATAACTCTAAGTTCTCATAGGACCACATAAGTTGATATGTACCAACTCCAAAATACCTTTAGAAGAGTAGTCTTTGCTCTTAAAACTAGATTTGGTCATTTTCCCTTTCTGACATTGATTACACATGACATGGTCTAGTTTAATTAGACTCGGTAAGCCTCTAACTCTTCTTTTTTTACTGATCTTAACCATGTTATCAAAATTCACATGATACAGTCTCTTATGCCATAACCACACATCTTCATTTCTAGCCAAAAAATAAGAAGTTTCAGCATTATCAAGATAAAATAGATTACCTTTGGATTATTCACTAGTACCTACCAAATTTTTGATTTCATCATAAATCTTCACCTTTCAAATGCAACTCAATGACCTAAATTATTCAATTGTGCAAAACTCAATAGATTATAGTTAAGTCCTTTCACCCAATATGCATTCTCACATCTAATCTTATTGTTCAAAAAGATATATCATTTTCCTTTCACTAGACAAGGTGAATCATTTCCCATTTTAACAGATCCTCCATTGTAGTGTTCAAGATATTTAAATTTGTCCTCATCACCAATCATATGATGTGTATAGCCAGTATCAATAATCCATGTATCATTCTTACTAACTTTAGATATAAGTTCTATTTAAACATACCTTTCTTCTTCTTCAAAATAATCTTCCATTACAACAAATACCAATTCAATGTCTTCATCAGTGTCAGTGTCAGTATCAACATTATCATCTCCAACTAGGTAATAAGCCTTCTTGCCTTTGTCTTTGTAGTCTCGGTTGTTTCTTCTGTCATACTGTCAATTTCCTCTATGTTCTTAGTTATCTCTTCTGCCAGCCTTTCTATCACCAGATCGGTCATTATCTTTATCATCATTTTTCTTGTTAGGAGATCTAGCTACAATATGGCCAATTTATTTACAATTAAAACATGCTAAAGGTAACTTTCCCTTATACCTTCCTTTACCTTTCTAAAGTCTCCTAGCCATAAGTGCTTCAAGTTCATCAAGTCCATCTTCACTGTCACTGTCACTTTCATTTCTTATGTTATCTTTATTGCTATACTTATTGATCTTCAATGATGACATAAATGTAGACTCAACACTCGGTACAATACTATTATCATAGTTATTCAACTCAAAAGTAGTCAATTTACCAATTAGGCTATCAAGTGTAAGAACAATACCCAGTGTAGATCTCATTTCATGAATAGAAGAGATTCTAATAACAGAGATAGGTAGCAAGGTTCTAAGAATTTTACTCACAACAATGTCTTTATCAATAACACCTCCTACTCCTCGGATAGCATTGACCACCTCCTTGATTTGGTTAGAGTATTGTGTAATTTGTTCACCTTCTTTCATCTTCATATCATCAAATCTACTTCTAAGGCTTTCAGCTCTAGCCCTCGGTACATTTGCATCTCCTCCATGAACTAGTGTGAGCTTGTCCCACATTTCCTTTGTTGTAGTACATGCTTTGATGTCTTCAAATTTTGCATCAGATAGGGCAGCATCAATCTCTATCATTGTTATTTTTTTTTCATGTCTGTCTCTCAATTAATCAACTGTCAAAGGTCCAATAGTTCGTTGAAAGTAACCATTGTCTAGGAGTCAAAGCAGATTCTCCAATTCCAAATAAGTGCAATCTCATTCTACTTTTCCATGTCGAGAAGTTGTCTTTATTCAACTTTGGCACCTCTCTCTTATACATCTTGTGATCTTTAGCTCAAGTCCTTCAAACTTCCTTTTCAAGCACACAAGCTCTAATACCAATTGTTATATAACCGAGAGGGGGGTGAATCAATTAAATCAATTATCCTATAGTCCCAAACTCTTAGATGTACACTTTCAAACTTTTTCAACAAATCAATCAACTTGGTAAGATAAGATAACAATCTTTTTGTTCATTTATCGAATACCAGTAATTTCCAAAATTGTGTTTACACATTAATCAAATATGAGATATGTAAAGAATGATAGTAATCCAATCACAACAAATAACATATTACACAAAGATTTAACATGGAAATCTTGCTAAGGGAAAAACCACCTGGGACTGGTAACCCAAAATATTTCACTCTTCTGAAGTGAGCTTGGTTAGGACCCAACCCTGTTAAAGGTTAAAAAACACACTGTAAGGTGTGACTTGGTTAGAGGATTTATCACTAACAGTTCTCCTTCAACCAGCATTCACTATGGGGTCAACAAAAAAACAATTAACATTCCTTAAATGTCATATTGAAATACAAAAGATTGTTAAGTCCACCCGGTTAAGAGATTTTTCTGTAACAATGGTTAAACTGATACAGTAGTGATCTGATTCAAATACAACTCAATTTACAAGTATTCAGATCTATGCTAAGCTCAATATAACTCTTCTGATCAATAATAAATTCACTCCATTATGTCCTCCAACCTACTTCACTCAGTATATATATCTTTGACACTCAGTAATACCTGTAGTCCAACTCAATTCTGTCTGTAACCAATTTGATCAGTAGTGCATGAAAAATGTCTTCACGTAAATTCTCCTACAATCTCTATTCATCCAGCATCATTCACTAATGAATATCATGTCTCTTAAATAGACGTGTAAACCATTTTCATCTCAGCCATTAGATTTTTCCTCTTAATCTCCATTATTCATTTTTTCACTTCAAGCTTCCTCAAAAGTTGTGTCAATAACACATTTCAATCTCTTCCTTTCGATTATCTCTGAATTTTGTCAATCATGGATCTTATAACAAACTTCATCTCTTACCTCAGAATCATAAGCAATTTCCAACTCATTAATTTTAGTTGGTTGTTGTATCATTTAATGTTTTCATCCTACTCAATTAATACATAATGCGTCGGTGATAACTAACTCAATTATTACTGTCATTCGGTATGCACAAGATTGACTCTGTGTATACATAAATCTTCAATTATTGACCACATTGACTTGTTCAATTTTGATCTCTTCTTCATAAAAGAATAATGCAACATGCTCAAGTCAACAATATAATGCCATAGACTCATCAATAAGTTACCCAATGTATACCTTATCTATATCTGTCATATCCATCTTGTCCTTATGTAGATATCTCATTTCTTCACCATTTCTTCCTTCTACAAATGTTTAGATGTTTGTAACTATCATGATAAGTATAGTCAAAACTAGTTGACATCAATGACAACCTATTGACTAGTTTAATCATCTTACATATCACTTTAACAACTCGGTGACCTCCTGAATCTTCATCAAGATATTCAATCAATTATATGTTAACAATCTCTCCATTTGGCATTGATGGCAACACAAAAAATATGAAATATGCCATAGAATACCAAACATCGGTTCTACAACTATATATATAAATGTTGTAGCTCGGTAAGCTCTCCTTAGCTTGATATTTAATATGTTTAATCACTACATTACCTCAACAACATTTCATGCAGACTCTCCCTGCGGATTTGATCTTTTTTTTTGGTTCTTTGATTCTCTCTCTCTTTTTATTCTTTCCAACAGATATTTGATATTTCATTGAAATCTCTCTCCCTTTGACAACAATGTTGCAAGGGGGTTGCGGGTGGGGTCCGTACGACTCCCGACCCACCCGTCCCTACCCTCCCTCCTTCATTTTAATTAATTGATTTTTTAAATTAAAATCTATTTTAATTGAAGTTTTTAAATTAAATTTTATTTAATAATTTATTAATAATTTTTTATTTCAAAAAGTAACATAACACTTATATATTTTATTTATTAATAAACTAGTTCAGGGGGCTCATTAGAGAAAGAACTAGCAAGAAAACTTTGAATCCTTGCCAGAGTACATGATTGAAAAAAAATGATAAGAGCTGATAGTTCATGCCGAAGCATACCAAATACTAATATTGATATTTGTTAAATAATATTATTAATTAATATTATTGTATGTTGATTTAAAGGTTATTAAATAATAATAAATATGATTAATTAAATTATTTTAATTAATATATTTATATGTAATCGAATATGGTCAAATTGGACTTAGCTAACAAAGTGACATTTTTTTAATAAAATTAGAAAGTATGAATTGATTTGAGTGTTATTATACACTTCATTGCTTTATTTATTGTTGTAATTGGGAAATTAAGCTGGCTAATAGAGTATGTATACTAGAGGCGGGGGGTGTGTTACTTTGTTGATACTTATGTGTCTATTTGTCATGCTTTATGATGTTGTATTGACTCAATCATTCTACCCAACCTATGTTGAGACTTAAGCTCCTATTTTGTGGTCACTTTGAGAGTGCTTTTATGATATCATGGTTTTGAGAACCAGATTATGTTCCTTATATTTTTCATAGAACTGGATTTATGATCATTATGTGTTATATGATTTTATGAGCTTAGGGTAGGTAATCTAGGTGTATAGATGGGAGTGGCTTGCAATAAGCATCAGGGCCCACAAGTAGTTGCCAAGATTACTTATTGTAAGTAGCTTAATTAAGTGATAACATGATACATTAATTAGGGTTTTAAATGAATTAAAAAGATAACATGTAACTCACCTATGATTAAGTGTTAGTACAGGATAAGATGGAGGACGAGATGATGCTTGGTGCCCAATGAGGTGTGTGTATGACATAGTTAATAGCATTGTTTGTATGAGAGGATATTGATTCTACATATGGTCACTTGAGTTTCGAGGTCAAGAGAGATTTCCATGACAAAACTCAAGGGTCAGACATATGTGATGACACTTCCCTACGTACATATTAGGTTTCTTACATGTGTTGGTTGCCTCAAGATTAGTGTGTATCACCTTTGCGATTGAGTAATACTTCATGAGATGGAGAGATTTTAGGATCCCTTGCTTAGTCTAGTTGTTGTGGTTGATTTTTTGTTTGATATCCGAGTGGGGTCTGATGTTATCTCCTCAGCATGCTAGCAGTGGACCTTTAGTTCCATGAGGTCAAGTGGTAGTGATCCTTTTACCATTTGAGAATCTAACACTCCTGTACTAGTACTAGATGGTCCTTGTAGCAGTTACCTTCGTCTTTCATCTTTGGAGTTTTTATCTTATCTTTCTCTTATTGTATATGTACTTTGCACTTGGTTTATTATTACATACCCTACGAATTGTGCAGAGAATGTTGGGTTGTTATGTATACCTTGTGGTATTGGTTGTATTTATGTTCACACGTATACAATGATATACATTTTATTCATTTACTTATAACTAGTTTTGTACATGTAGTTATTCTTAATAAATAATTAAGTTTCTTAATTCTACTGCATATAACCCTTGGGAATTGTAATATGTAAATGAGTTACATTTATAAGTATGTATTGTCTTCTATTATATTGATTCTTCATTGTTATTCATTATTGTTTTGTAAAATCTTAAAGAAAAAAATTATTTTGTAAACTTAATAACATGTTTTAGGTTAATTTCTCCTGGGTTCCCTAGCGGGGCATTACAAATTCCCTGTTGCTGAAATATAGAATAACACATATTTCCTAGGTATTGGATCCATTAATATTGGAGTAATAATCAAATATTTCTTCAAAAGGTCAAAAGCCTCATCACACTTGTTTTCCCACTTGAAAGAAATGTCTTTATGGAGCAATTGAGTGAATGAATGGCATTTATCAACTACTTGTGATATGAACCTTCTTATGGATTGGTGTCTTCCTTGTAGTGACCTTAATTGACTTATGTTTCTTGGAGGTTCCATTTACATGATGGCCTTCACTTTAGCGGGATTAGCTTCTAGTCCTTTTTTTGATACAATATAACCAAAGAGCTTTCCTAATTTTTCCCCAAATGTACATTTATTTTGGTTTAGTCTAACCTTAAATTTTGTTAGCCTTGTGAAGATCTTATCTAGGATGCATAAATGTTCTTCTCTTGTGTATGATTTAGTTAAGATATCATCCATATAATCCTCCATAAATGTATGCATCATATCATGAAAAATTATTGTCATTGCTCTTTGGTAAGTAGCTCCTGAATTTTTGACACCAAAGGACATCACATTCCAAAAAAATGTACCCCATTCACATGTAAAGGCTATTTTATCTTGATCTTCAGGTTCAATTTTGATTTGATTATACCTAAAAAATCCATCCATTAATGACAACATAGAATGTTCTACTGTGAGATCCATAATATTATCAATACTTGGAAGAGGAAAGTCATCTTTGGGACATACCTTATTGATATCTTAGAAATTTATACATACCATTATACTCTTGTTAGGTTTTGAAATTGGTACAATATTTGAAATCCACTTGACATATGCAATGGGTCTAATGAATGTGGTATTGTAATGTCCCCCTTTTGGGGTACATTATTTTGTGATGTGTCGTTAGCCTTTTTATCTTGATCCGAAGGGCTAACCGAGGTGTGGCAGTGTTCCAGGAGATAATTTGCCTAGGTGATTTTAGTTTCAGGCCAATTAGAGCAGTTTCCACAGGTTTACAGGGTACTTACTATTTATAGTAAGTTGGCAGGGTTCAAAATTCTTGGCTTTTCAGTAGTGGACTTGGAGCGTCTCGTCGAGATCTTTTCGGCAAGCTATCACATGACATCATCTGACCTCATTTGTTCCCCCATTTTAATGTCGACAGATTCCTCACTTTATTTATTAGATCACTTTATGACTCAACGGTCATATTTATTTAAAAGTGACTTAAAGTGGAATTATAAAGAGACAGAATGGGAATATGAAGAGACAAAGTGGGGGAACTGAAGAGTCACAACTGCAGCCATAAGAGCAAGCTTGGAGTCTCATTGTGTATGTTTTAGTTTATGAATTTGATTTCTCATTGAGAATTCGGGAAGCTTCAGCTTTCGAATCAGAATCCTAAGGATGGAAACCTTCAGGCTTTCTTGGTGGATTGGACAGAAACCCATTTCATCTCCGGTGCGCATTCACATCAGAGTTCACCATTGTTTTACCATGTTCTTGGTCATCTGATCTTGTTGTTATTTTATGTATTTTAGATTGGATATTGTAGTGCATGGTTAATGTATTGTTGTTGTATAATACAAACCATTTTCTTAGAAGTTTTATAAGTTTATATTTGTTGGTTATTCAAATATATATCCGTTGGTTATCTCCATGTTTCTATTTGTTTCAATCTACTTGAGATATATTTATGAAAAATTAGAGAATGGCCAGTTAGGGTCATTTCAGTGGTATCAAAGCTGGTTTTCCTACCAGTCTATGAGGGTTTTCATGAACAACAAAGAAGTGAAGTTCATTTGTTTGGAGTCAGAGGATAATTTGCAAATTTGGAAGGATAAAGTATTATTTTCTGAAACTAATTCTTTGAGAAATTATTTGGGTTGTCGTAATCTATTCTGATGTTGGTATTTTAATTGATTGAAACCTGGAAGCTATTACAAGATTTATAATTTTTATATGTGAAATGACAATACCTGGGAGTATTATTTCTGAGAAAGAGTGTGTTGGGATTATAACTTTGGCATAAATTAAAGAGATATATTATTCTGAAATTGCTAATATTTGGCATGTGGGCTTTATCTATCGAATATGGATTTTTTAATATATTGAGTTGTTCATTATTTTTGGGCGCTTATGTCATTGGGCATAACTTTGGATTTTATTGTTATTGTCTGTAGAATAATTTAAAGAATTAGTGGGACCTAATGCAGTAAAGCTTTACCATGGGAGCATTCAAAAGTACTATTTTGTGGGCCAAATATATTCATAAAAGTCGCTATTGATGTCGTCAATATAAAATTATTGCATAAATTAAGGTGGGTCCCTATTTTTCTATGAGAAATATTATTGAAGCCTCCATACGAAATAATCTCCTTGGTGGAAATTTTTATGGGTGTAATTATAGAGTTTCTGCAATAAATTGGATCAATTGCATATTTAAGCCGAAATATTTTTCAAGGGACTATAGTTGGGAAAAATATTTATTGGTGCCATGCCTAGTTTAAATGGTTGTTGATCTTTATCGGATGAAAGGAGATTACTAAGTATTTCTTGCAGAGCACATTTGGGTTGGACAAAGGGTCTTCAACTGCAATGCGGGACCCTATAATGATCACCAAGCATAGTTAAGGCATCTCAACAAGTAGGAATATGGTTGGTCAGCTATTATGAAGAGTTTGGGTGTAACCATTCTCCTTGGATTAGCGTCTATGAGTATATTAGAAGGCCCGCAGACCGTTCTCCCTTCTAGTTACATGTGTTGTCGTCAACACACAAGGTCAAGTAGACGCCAATCTTTCCAGCACACAAATAGCATAGGCTACCTCTGTAGCTCAGGCTCACGTGAAGGTTCCAATTAGTCAGCACTCAGATGGAAACAACTCTCCTTCACAACATTTGATGAACTTAAGAAATAATGAGTGGTGACTTGTGTATAAGTTACAACCACACCAGTTAAATATTCAAAGGACACAAAGGAATCTCACATGGTGATACCAGTCATTAGCAGCAGGGCATGGGAAGCCTAAGAAGATAAGGAATTATGGGTTGGAGTGGCTCACAATAGCACTGAGATTATACAAGAAGCATTTGTTCTGGGAGTACCCAGCAAGATGTAGTAGTGTTGGCTTATAACAAGTCACGCAATGCATCTTGAGGTTGTAGAAGCTTAGTTGAATTCTTGTGATTGCAAGCTACCGAGAGTACTCCTATCCTCAGCCACGTGAAGGGACTGTGAGGCTCA
Source organism: Chamaecyparis obtusa (assembly GCA_027943335.1). Taxonomy (NCBI): domain Eukaryota; kingdom Viridiplantae; phylum Streptophyta; class Pinopsida; order Cupressales; family Cupressaceae; genus Chamaecyparis; species Chamaecyparis obtusa. The sequence goes on along the minus strand of BSBK01003182.1, from coordinate 1,559,068 downwards.
AAGACTAGCCAACTGATAGGACATCCTCACGCTATTTAGCAACAACAAACATGGGTTGTATGAAGTATAGACACAGAAATCGGTATCAACCAGACACGTGCCACTAGTCTTTGTCAAAGACCAAGTGCATATCTTGGTTAAGCTTATTTTATATATTTATCTATACATCTGGTACAATACAAATGGATTGAATGTTGAAGGCTTTAATGTGGGTTTTGGACTGAGACTCTGATTGATTATAATGGAGTATCAATATATTGCATTCCCCTGAGTCACTATCTCTATGAGGTCTTGTTCTATTTGAATCAAATGCACACTGCACTAAGGAATTAGTGAAATTTTGTTTGTGTTCCTTCATTTATGAGATTCTGGGTAGAGACAAATGCCCACTCACATCACATTGAAGTAGACTTTCCTCTTTATCTACAAAAAAACTAAAATTTATTATAGTCATCAGTGATTGTCCTTGACACAAAGGTTTTGTGATGATAATTTTGGTTCTAGTTCTCAGTGAGGAAGGCTACATGTCATTCTGAAAATAAATACTAGCACAACAGTAAGTTCATTGAGAACATCTTTAGCTTGGCTGTACTTATTTATAGTATTCAGTGTTTGCTACTATATACGTATATGTTGCTTATGCTCAAATACATTATATGCTGAATTCTGGAAAGAACCAAGACGCAAGCAGTGGGACAATGGTTTATTAAAAATGATAACCTTTAGGCACACTTAAAACCAACATAAATCAAAAAGTATTTTACAATGACAACAATTCTCAGTTTCAGGTTTTGATTCAATCCTTGGTGTGAAACTTGGGAAAAATTAAATCATGGAGTCCTTGGAAAGCCCAATATTCTCTAAGAAATTTAATGACACATTTTATAGTGTGCAACTAAGAGATATTCAAAAGGAAATAGAGGTAGGCAATGATTTATGTCACCTTGGATGGCAATTAGAGGAGCATAAAATTGTAGGAAGTATGCTTGCCAAGCTTGATGAAATAAATTCATATATCTCTAGGATAGACACTTCTGATTGTAGGCTTTTCAATTGGGCCATGCATCCTTCAATGGTTGCCTTGGTGCAATGCAGATTTATGAGTCATCCACTTTGAGATGTTAGGCTTGTAGTCACCTCATGTCTTAGTGAGATCACTTGAATTACAGCCCCTATCATTCCTTACACCGAGTGCATTTGGAGATAGGTGTTACAGCTAGTTGTAGACAACTTAGATGGACTGAGATATGATAGAGATTCTACCTTTGATAAATAGGTAAAAATCTTGGAGTTAGTAGAAAGCACTAGAGTTTTTAGTCACGTGTTGAATCTTGCTTATGATAAAATGATTTAGCAATTATTTCAGTGTCTCCTAAACAATTACAAGGAGCATCATCTAGGTGGGGTGAAGACATACATAATGACTATCTTATCCTCGATCTTAGAGGAGGACTATGACATATGAAAACAATTGCAATCAAAATTGTTGGCAATATGGAGAGGAGGTATAAGGTACGCATCCATAGCTTATGAACTCTCAGCTGAATTAATTAAGCTTTAGGCTAAAAAATTTACGAGTTCATTGACTAAAAATGAATGAGCATCATTAGGCTTACTAGTTGTAGGATCTCCGGTGATGGGCCAAGACCCAATGAGTACAGGGAAGATTTGTTTCTTATGCTAGGAGGGTTGGTCACAGGGGCATGTTTGCAAAATTGATCAAGGGGAAGATAAATGGAAGCCTAGTGATAGAAACATTATTGTTGAGACTGCCCCACTTTTGGGACATAGTGGTGAGTGTTCAGAACTCTACTTTGGTGACTTGGTGGTTGAGTTTGATAAATCCATGGTTAGAGGTTGTGGTAACCAGTTGGAGGCCTTCAACAATTTAGGTAATGAGGAATCATGTGAATTCTTTAATAGCACTTCACTCTTGCATCACACTGATATAAATGACCTATTGGGCAGTACATCTTGGGATAACACTTATGAGAAGTGTGTCTTAAAGAGTCATCTGAAAGTTAGTGATGATGCCATTATTGTAGCACTTGTTCACCATGATAGCACTCACTAGATCATTAATGATTTGTACAGGACATCTCAGAGGGGTAGAGGGAAAGATGACCTAAGGATTGGATCCTATGTTGCATATTTATAGGGGGTCAGAACAACATTTGAGGATTGGAAATCAGAGTATCTAAGATTACTTACAAACCGTGACCACCTATTATAGATTACCAGGAAATATGATGAGAAGTTGAGGGAGAAGGAGAATGAGGTTGATAAGCTTAATAGGGAGCTTAGTGCTACTCATGGAACTTTGGAGCATATACGTATTTCTCTCCAGGAGGAAAGAAATCAAATTGTGGTCTCTAGCTAGTACAGGGAGCAAGATGACAAGGATAGGTCTGAATTATTTCAGGAGGTGATTAAGGAGCTTGACAACATACATCAGACCTATGACTTAGACAATTGTCTAAGAGCTTTGGGTCACCAAGAGTTTCTTGATGAGTTAGACCACTTCCAGACGATGGATAACTCCTTGTTTGAGATGGGTGTCAAATTGACATTTGATAATCCCCTCTTTGAGTTAGGTGAGGGAGATACCTCCTATTCCCAGGATGAGGACAAGGTTGGTTGCAGGATTTGGGACCCAAGTTCAGTTATTGGGGATGAGTCTTGGCCACCAAGTTGGAGTGGCAGGATGAGCTCAGTTGTTGAGCGGTTTGGTTCTTACAGCAGTAGTCCAGGATAGGAAATTATGACTTGTGGTATGATGGGTGATATGCATTTCTTTGCACCACCTCTTGCTGATGTTGATCACGTAGAGCCTTTTTAGTTTGAGGTTATTGAGCTTGGGATGATGAGTATGTTGTTTGGTGTGAATTTTGCACACCACGATAGTATACATTGTATGACTCTAGGTATGGAGAGACAGTCATGGAATCCCTATGCTGATTTAGGATTCTGGGTACAGTTTCTTAGTGCATCACATGTTGGCCTTATTGTAAGGGATGCATTTTATTTTCCATTCAGCCCACCTATGGGGGATCTTCTTTTCTAATTATTAGATAGGGGTGGAATGAGTGATTGGTTGGGTATGCTTCCCTATTTGCAGTGGAAGGCTTGTCTGATAGTCTTGATAGCTTGCCTCTTTAGTGTAGTTTTTGGTTTGGGCTACAGATCAGAGGGGTAGTGTTGTGGCCATTGGACACTTTTGGTGTTTCACTTAGTGTGTGCATAGAGCGTCAGGATATTTCAGCCAGCTGGGGAGATGGATGGCCCTTTTGCTTATGGGATCCAGGTGGGACATACCTGTAGTTGGTTTTCATTCTGGGAGTCGATCGGTTTGAGGTTTGTCTTTCCCCTACATATGACCATAGAGGCATTGGTGGCCCTATTTGGAGTGAGGCTCTCAGTTGGGTTGAGGACTTCCTCACAGATAATGGCAGCACAGGGTAGATGGGTTCGATAGATCCTACAGTGATTTGGTATCCTGGCATTAGATTGGTTGTTGTTTTATTACTGTGTGAGTGGCTTCATAGGTCGGAGCATAATGAGTGTTTCATTTTCACATGAAAAATTGGTGGAGCAACTTCCCTGAGGTTGGTTTGGGATCTAGGCATTATGATCTCAGCATGCAGATACCGATTGCTTGAAGGCAAGTAATCTTCGAGAAGGGGTGATTTGTAATGTCCCCCTTTTGGGGTACATTATTTTATGCTGTGTCATTAGCCTTTTTATCTTGTTCTGTAGTGATAATCAAGGTGTGGCAGTGTTCCGGGAGATAATTAGCTTAGATGATTTTAGTTTCAGGCCAATCAGAGCAGTTTCCACAGGTTTCCAGGGTACTTACTATTTACAATAATTCGGTAGGGTTCAGAATTCTTGGCTTTTGAGTAGTGGACTTGGAGCATCTCGCCAAGAGCTTTCCGACAAGATATCACACGACATCATACGACCTTGTTTGGTCCCCCATTTTAATGCCAGAAGATTCCTCACATTATTTATTATATCACTTTATGACTCAACAGTCATATTTATTTAAAAGTGACTTAAAGTGGAATTATAAAGAGACAGAATGGTAATATGAAGAGACAAAGTGGGGGAACTGAAGAGTCACAGCTGCAGCCATTAGAGGAGGCTTGGAGTCTCATTGTGTATGTTTTAATTTATGAATTTGATTACTCATTGAGAATTCAGGAAGCTTTAGCTTTTGAATCAGAATCCTGAGGACATAAACCTTTAGTCTTTCTCAGTGGATTGGACGGAAACCCAGTTCATCTCCGATGCAGATTTACATCAGAGTTCACCATTGTTTTACTAGGTTCTTGGTCATCTGATCTTGTTGTTATTTTCTATATTTTAGATTGGATATTGTAGTGCATGGTTATTGTATTGTTGTTGTATAATACAAACTATTTTCTGAGAAGTTTTATAAGTTTATATTTGTTGGTTATTAAAATATATATATGTTGGTTATCTGCATGTTTCTATTTGTTTCAATCTACTTGAGATATATTTATGAAAAATCAGAGAATGGCTAATTAGGGTCATTTCAGGTATCCAAGAGTTTCTTCAATTCTTCTTTGACTAATAAGGCTATATGAGGATGCATTTTTATCAACTTTTGTTTCACGGGCTTAAGTCATGGACCTATGTTGAGATGACACATTATCAAATTTGGATCAAACCTTTGCATATCAACATATGACCATGCAAAATTGATTTTCCTTTTCTTGTAGAATTCCACAAATTGTTGCCTTTCCTATTTAGATAAAGATGTTGCTGAATTGATAATCTTAGACTCTTCCTTTGTTCCAATATGTGATTTTTATGTTGGTTCAGTCAAGATGGATGACCTTTTTTCATAATGTTTGGGTAAAGTGTCAAGTTTCTCATCCTTAGGTGCCTCAATTGGGTTTTCACCTTCAAATTCATCTTTTATTTTTACTTTTTCTTATCTAGCACTTCCACATGGTGGTTTTCACCACTAGATCTTTGATTTTTTCTTTTATGTTTTTTTACTAAGAAACTTGATACTTTCCCTTTTGGATGCCTCTTGATATGATTCCCTTGGTGGAAGATGGTTCAACCACATTAAGGTACAAGCAAATGGAATAGTCATTTTTGAAAGTGTCTAGTTTATTTGGCTTGGTCTGATCCCAATCAATGTGTTTAGAATGGATTAAAGGTAAAGAGTCATTTGTTGGGTTAAGTTCCATTGGGGTTAAGGTCCTAACTTCATTACAGTTTGGATCATACATTGTATCTTTAAGGTCTATAATATTCACTTCCTCAAGATGGTCCATAGAGTTTGGATCTTGTTCTTCCTCACTAGAATAATCTTGAACCTATTATGGATCTAAATCTTGTAGTATAAACCTAGAGCTTTGTCCCTTTAGGAATGTAGGTCTATATGACTCTCCTACCCACTCTTGATTTTAACTTTGTGCTTCTTTGGTTGTAGTTGCATAAGAGTGAATTACATCAACTTCTTTTTACTAGCATGATTCCTTTGATAATGATTCCTAGTCCCAATTGGCGGAGTCTTCATCACTATATGGATCCAACTTGAGAATTTCTTCATGAATGTGAGGGAGATTATTTTCAATATGTCTTAATTCAAGGTACCCTACTCTAGTTTTTGTTGGATGTTGGCATAAAAAGTTGGAGATTGTTGATCATGACTGGCATACATGAGAATCAGTTATATATTTTTCATTGATGTCAAACTATTTGGCATAATGTTTTGACTTGTTACTATATTTATTAGAAGGAAAATATTACTGTTATAATGAGAAGTTAAGGAAAATGATATGTCGATAGGAAACTTATCGGGTAATGGTTAAGACAAGTAATTATGGACAAATGAATGATTTGATTATTTATCAGAATATGCTAAGGATTAAGCTGAAGGAAGCTTTTCATAAAGATATTAATCAGATATGAGTAAAGGTGAAGGTAATTTGATTAAGATACTTACCGATAAACTATTGTCTTATCGGTACATTGAATAAAGTCCTATCAGTACAAAGGAAGTCTTATCAGAGATAGTGAAGACCTAAAGGAAAGAGGAATAGATGATGAAATAAGAAAGGAGGACTCAGGAATAATTTAAGAAGAAAGGTGATCACACAAAGATTGAGACAAAATGTATTAAGGAAGTTTCTACAAGAGTAAAACATTTTATCAATTAGTAGATGAGGATATAAAGAAAAGGAAATATGGATGGTTAGATTCGATATGAAAGATACAAATTGTTGGATTTAGCTTTAGGTTTATGATTGAGGAAATTATACTTAAGGAAGAAGAAAGGAGTGTGGTATTGCGATGGAGATGTGAAGAAGATTGTGTTGAAATATTAGATATTGGTAGAACATAGAAGTATTGTTACGATCACAAAGAAAGACAAGAAGAAGGATGCAAAGAGTATCTTGAGAAGAGAGGCTCTGTTTTTCAAAATTCACGGTGTTTGGTTCATCTCGATGAGATCTTCGATTTAAGACCACTTTCACCAAATTTAGAAATGGTTAAATTTTTAGCTACGAATACTATATTGACTTCCATGCTTTGACCAAACTTTTACAATCTGTCTTTAGAAGAGAGGCTCTATTTTTCAAGATTTAGGGTGTTTTTTGGTTCATCTCTACAAGATATTTGATTTGAGACCACTTTCACGAGATTTGGAAATGGTCAAATTTTTAGCTACGAACACTGTACTAACTTCCTCACTTTGACCAAACTTTGACCATCTGTATCTTGAGAAGAGGCTCCATTTTTCAAAATTCAAGGTGTTTTTTGGTTCATCTCTGAGATCTTCGATTTGAGACCACTTTCACCAGATTTGAAAACAGTAAAATTTTTTAGCTATGAACACTATACTGACTTCCTTTCTTTGATCAAACTTTGACCATCCGTATCTTGAGAAGAGAGGCTCCGTTTTTCAAGATTCAAAATATTTTTTAGTTCATCTCGACGAGATCTTTGATTTGAGACCACTTTTACTAGATTTGGAAATATTCAAATTTTTAGTTATGAACAATGTAATGACTTCCTTACTTTGATCGAACTTTGATTGTCTGTATCTTGAGAAGAAAGGCTCCATTTTTCAAGATTCAAGGTATATTTTGGTTCATCTCGACAAGATCTTCAATTTGAGACCACTTTCACCAGATTTGGAAATGGTCAAATTTTTAGCTGTTGGAACACTATACTAACTTCCTTGCTTTGACCAAACTTTGACCGTTTGTATCTTGAGAAGAGATGCTCCATTTTTCAAGATTCAAGATTTTTTTTTATTCATCTCAACAACATCTTCGATTTGAGACCACTTTCACCAGATTTGGAAATGGTCAAAATTTTAGCTACGAACAATGCACTGACTTCCTCCCTTTGACCAAATTTTGATTGTTCGTATCTTGATAAGAGAGGCTCCATTTTTTAAGATTCAAGGTGTTTTTTAGTTCATCTCGACCAGGTCTTCGATTTGAGACCACTTTAACTAGATTTGGAAACAGTCAACTTTTTACCTACGAATATTAGATTCACTTCCTTGCTTTGACCAAACTTTGACCGTCTATTTTTTGAGAAGAGAGGTTCTATTTTTCAAGATTCAAAGTGTTTTTTGGTTCATCTTGACGAGATCTTCGATTTGCGATGACTTTCACCAAATTTGGAAATGGATAAATTTTTAGCTTCGAACACTGTACTGACTTCCTTGCTTTGACCAAACTTTGATCGTCTGTATCTTGAGATGAGAGGCTCTATTTTTTAAGATTCAAGGTATTTTTTTGGTTCATCTTGACGAGATCTTCAATTTGAGACCACTTTCACCAGATTTGGAAACAGTCAAATTTTTAGCTACAAATACTGTAGTGACTTCCTTTCTTTGACCAACCTTTGACTGTCTGTATCTTGGGAAGTGAGACTCCATTTTTTAAGATTCATGGTGTTTTTTGGTTCATCTTGATGTGATATTTGAATTGAGACCACTTTCATTAGATTTGGAAACAGTCAAATTTTTAGCTACGAACATTGTACTGACTTCCTTGCTTTGATAAAACTTTAACCATCTGTATCTTGACAAGAGAGGCTACATTTTTTAAGATTCGAAGTGTTTTTTAGTTCATCTTGAAGAAATCTTTAATTTGAGACCACTTTCAAAAGCTTTGGAAACGGTCAAATTTGTAGCTACAAATACTATACTGACTTCCTTGCTTTAACAAAACTTTGGATGTTTGTATCTTGAGAAGAGAGGCTCTATTTTTCAAAATTCAAGGTGTTTTATGGTTCATCTCCATGAGATCTTCAAATTGAAACCACTTTCACTAGATTTGGAAATGATCAAATTTTTAGCGACAAACACTGTAATGACTTCCTTGCTTTGACAAAATTTTGACCATCCGTATCTTGAGAAGAGAGGCTCCATTTTTCAAGATTCAAGGTGTTTTTTAGTTCATCTCGATGAAATCTTCGATTTGAGACCACTTTCACTAGATTTGGAAATGTTCAAATTTTTAGCTATGAACATTATATTGACTTCCTTGCTTTGACCAAACTTTGACAGTCCATATCTTGAGAAGCGAGGCTCCATTTTTCAAGATTCAAGGTGTTTTTTGCTTCATCTCGACGAGATCTTTGATTTGAGATCACTTTCACCAGATTTGAAAATAGTCAAATTTTTAGCTACGAACATTGTACTAACTTCCTTGCTTTGACCAAACTTTCACCGTCTATATCTTGAGAGGAGATGCTCCATCTTTCAAAATTCAAAATGTTTTTTGGTTCATCTCGACGAGATCTTCCATTTGAGACCACTTTCACCAAATTAGGAAATGGTCAAATTTTTAGCTACGAACACTGTACTGACTTCCTTTCTTTGACCATTTGTATGTTGAGAAGAGAGGCTCCATTTTTCTACATTCAAGTTTTTTTTGGTTCATCTCGACGAGATCTTCAATTTGAGACCACTTTCACCAAATTTGGAAACGGTCAAATTTTTAGGTACAAATACTATACTCACTTTCTTGCTTTGACCAAACTTTAACTGTGTGATTCTTGAGAAGAGAGACTCTATTTTTCAAGATTCAAAATTTTTTTTTGTTCATCTCGATAAGATCTTTGATTTGAGATCACTTTCACCAGATTTGAAAATCATCAAATTTTTAGCTACGAACACTATACTAACTTCCTTGCTTTGACAAAACTTTGACCATTCATATCTTGAGAAGAGAGGCTCTGGTTTTCAAGATTCAAGGTGTTTTTTGATTCATCTCGATGAGATCTTCTATTTGAGACCACTTTCACTAGATTTAGAAATGGTCAAATTTTTAGCCACGAACACTGTACTGACTTCCTTGCTTTGACCAAATTTTTATAGTTCGTATCTTGAGAAGATAAGATCTATTTTTCAAGATTCAACGTGTTTTTTGGTTCATCTCGACGAGATCTTCTATTTGAGACCACTCTCACCTTATTTGGAAATGGTCAAATTTTTAGGTACAAATAGTGTACTAACTTCCTTGCTTTACCCAAACTTTGATCACTTGTATCTTGAGAAGAGAGGCTCCATTTTCAAGATTCAAGGTATTTTTTTTTCATCTCAACGAGATCTTTGATTTCAAACCACTTTCACCAAATTTGGAAAAGGTCAAAGTTTTAGCTGTGAACACTGTACAGACTTTCTTACTTTGACCAAACTTTGACTGTCCGTATCTTGAGAAAAGAGTCTCCATTTTTCAAAATTCAAATTACTTTTTGGTTCATCTTGATGAGATCTTCGATTTAAGACCACTTTCACCATATTTGGAAACAGTCAAATTTTTAGCTATGAATATTGTACTGACTTCCTTGCTTTGACCAAACTTTGACCCTCCGTATCTTGAGAAAAGAGGCTCCATTTTTTAAGATTCAATATATTTTTTGGTTCATCTCGATGAGATCTTTGAATTGAGACCACTTTCACCAGATTTAGAAATGGTCAAATTTATAGCTACAAACACTTTACTGACTTCCTTGCTTTGATCAAACTTTGATCGTCTATATCTTAAGAAGACAAGCTATTTTTGGTTCATCTCGATGAGATCTTCAGTTTGAGACCACTTTTACTAGATTTGGAAATGGTCAAATTTTTAGCTACAAACACTGTACTGACTTTCTTGCTTTGACCAAACTTTGAATGTCTGTATCTTGAGAAGAGAGACTCCAATTTTTCAAAATTCAAGGTGTTTTTTGGTTCATCTCGACAAGATTTTCGATTTGAGACCACTTTCACCAAATTTGGAAACGGTCAAATTTTTAGTTTCAAACACTGTACAGATTTCCTCGCTTTGAAAAAAAATTGGTTGTCTGTATCTTTAGAAAAGAGGCTCCATTTTTCAAGATTCAAGGTGTTTTTTTATTTTTGTCGATGAGTTCTTCGATTTGAGACCACTTTCACCATATTTGGAAACAGTCAAATTTTTAGCGATGAACACTGTACTGATTTCTTTGCTTTGACCAAACTTTAACTGTCCTTATCTTGAGAAGAGAGGCTTCATTTTTCAAGATTCAAAGTATTTTTTGGTTCATCTCCACGATATCTTCAATTTAAGACCACTTTCACCAAATTTTGAAATAGTATAATTTTTAGCTACAAACACTATACTGACTTATTTTCTTTGACGAAACATTGACCATCTGTATCTTGAAAAGACAGGCTCTATTTTTTAAGATTCAAGGTGTTTTTTGGTTCATCTTGACGAGATCATCGATTTGAGACCAGCTTCACTAGATTTTGAAATGGTCAAATTTTTAACTACAAACACTGTACTGACTTCATTGCTTTGACCAAACTTTGACAGTTTATATCTTGAGAAGAGAGGCTTCATTTTTAAAGATTCAAGGTATTTTTTGGTTCATCTCGACGAGATCTTCGATTTGAGGCCACTTTCACCAAATTTGAAAATGGTCAAATTTTTAGCTATGAACACTGTAACGACTTCCTTGCTTTGACCATCTATATCTTGAGATGAGAGGTTCCATTTTTTAAAATTCAAATTGTATTTTGGTTCATCTCAATGAGATCTTCAATTTGAGACCACTTTCACAAGATTTGGAAATAGTCAAATTTTTAGTTACGAACATTGTACTAACTTCCTTGCTTTGACCAAACTTTGACCATCCGTATTTTGAGAAGAGAGGCTCCATTTTTTAAGATTTAAAATTATTTTTTTGGTTCATCTCGATGAGATCTTTGATTTGAGACCACTTTCACGAGATTTGAAAATGGTCAAATTTTAAGCTACAAATACTGTACTGACTTCATTGCTTTGAACAGACTTTGACAGTCCGTATCTTGAGAAGAGAGGCTCTATTTTTTAAGATTCAAAGTGTTTTTTGATTCATCTAGATGATATCTTTGATTTGAGACCACTTTCAACAGATTTGGAAATAATTAAATTGTTAACTACAAACACTGTACTGACTTCCTTGCTTTGCCCAAATTTTGACCATCCGTATCTTGAGAAAAGAGGCTCTGTTGTCAACATTCAAGGTGTTTTTTGGTTTATCTCGATGAGATCTTTAATTTGAGACAACTTTCACCAGATTTAGAAACGGTTAATTTTTTAGCTACAAATATTGTACTGACTTCCTTGCTTTGACGAAACTTTAACCATTCGTATATTGAAAATAGAGGCTCCATTTTTCAAGATTCAAAATATTTTTTGGTTCATCTCAACTAGATCTCTGATTTGAGACCACTTTCACCAGATTTAGAAATGGTCAAATTTTTAGCTACGAACACTGTACTGACTTCCTTTCTTTGACCAAATTTTGACTGTCTGTATCTTGAGAAGAGAGGCTCCATTTTTCAAGATTCAAGATATTTTTTGGTTTATCTCGACAAGATCTTCAATTGAGACCACTTTCACCAGATTTGAAAATGGTCAAATTTTTAACTATGAACATTGTACTGACTTCCTTGCGTTGAGCAAACTTTGACCGTCCATATCTTGAGAAGAGAGGCTTTATTTTTTAAGATTCAAGGTATTTTTTGGTTCATTTCGATGAGATCTTTGATTTGAGACCATTTTCACCAAATTCAGAAACGGTTAAATTTTTAGCTACGAACACTATATTGACTTCTTGCTATGACCAAACTTTGATCGTTTGTATCTTGAGAAGAGAGGTTCCATTTTTCAAGATTCAAGGTGCTTTTTTGTTCATCTCGACGAGATCTTCGATTTGAGACCACTTTCACTAGATTTGGAAACTGTCAAATTTTTAGCTAGGAACACTGTATGACTTCTTTGCTTTGACAAAACTTTGACGGTCCGTATCTTTAAAAGAAAGGCTCTATTTTTCAAGATTCAAGGTATTTTTTGGTTCATCTCGATAAGATCTTCAATTTGAGACCACTTTCACCATATTTGGAAACTATCAAAATTTTAGCTATGAATAGTGTACTTACTTTTTTGCTTTGACAAAACTTTGACCATCCGTATCTTGAGAAGAGAGGCTCCATTTTTCAAGAATCATGGTGTTTTTTGGTTCATCTCGACGAGATCTTAAATTTGAGACAACTTTCACCAGATTTGAAAATTATCAAATTTTTAGCTACAAACATTATACTGACTTCCTTGCTTTGACCAACATTTGACTGTCTGTATCTTGAGAAGAGAGGCTCCATTTTTCAAGATTCAAGGTGTTTTTTGGTTCATCTCAATGAATTATTCGATTTAAGACCACTTTCACTAGATTTGGAAACGGTCAAATTTTTAGCTATGAACATTGTATTGACTTGCTATCTTTGACCAAACTTTGACCATCTATATCTTGAGAAGACAGGCTTCATTTTTCAAGATTGAAGATATTTTTTGGTTCATGTCGACAAGATCTTTGATTTGAGACCACTTTCTCAAGATTTTGAAATGGTCAAACTTTTAGCTACAGACACTGTACTGACTTCGTTGTTTTGACCAAAGTTTGACCATCTGTATGTTGAGAAGAGAGGCTCATTTTTTTAAAATTCAAAAAAAATTTAGTTCATCTCGATGAGACCTTCGATTTAAGACCACTTTCATAAGATTTTGAAATGGTCAAATTTTTAGCTACGAACACTGTACCGACTTCCTTGCTTTGACCAAATTTTGACCGTTTGTATCTTGAGAAGAGAGGCTCCATTTTTCAAGATTCAAGGTGTTTTTTTATTCATCTTGACGAGATCTTCAATTTGAGACCACTTTCACCAGATTTGGAAATAGTCAAATTTGTAGCTACGAACACTGTACTGATTTCTTTGGTTTGACAAACTTGATAGTCTGTATCTTGAAAATAGAGGTTCAATTTTTCAAGTTTCACAATTTTTTTTGGATCATCTTCATGAGATCTCTGATTTGAGACCACTTTCACCAGATTTGGAAATGGTCAAAGAACACTATACTGACTTCCTTTCTTTGACCAAACTTTGACCATTTGTATCTTGAGAAGAAAGGCTCCATTTCAAGATTCAAAGTGTTTTTTTGTTCATCTTGACCAAATATTTGATTTGAGACCACTTTTACCAGATTTAGAAATGGTCAAATTTTTACTTACGAACACTGTACTGACATTTTTGCTTTGACCAAACTTTGACTGTCCATATCTTGAGAAAAGAGACTTTATTTTTCAATATTCAAGATATTTTTTAATTTATCTCGATGAGATCTTCGATTTGAGAAGACTTTCACCATATTTGGAAATGGTCAAATTTTTAGCTTCAAACACTATATTGACTTCCTTGCTTTGACTAAACTTTGACCATTTGTATCTTGAGAGGAGAGGCCCACTTTTCAAGATTCAAGGTGTGTTTTGGTTCATCTTGACGAGATCTTAAATTTGAGACCACTTTCACCAGATTTGGTTACGGTTAAATTTTTAGCTACAAACATTATACTGACTTCCTTGCTTTGCCCAAACTTTCACCATCTGTATCTTGAGAAGAGAGGCTCTATTTTCAAGATTCAAGATTTTTTTTAGTTCATGTCGATGAGATCTTCGATTTGAGACCACTTTCACCAAATTTGGAAACGGTCAAATTTTTAGCTATGAACACTGTACTGACTTCCTTACTTTGACCGAACTTTGACCATCTTTATCTTGAGAAGAGAGGCTCTATTTTTCAAGATTCAAGGTGTTTTTTGGTTTATCTCAACTAGATCTTCACTTTTAGACCACTTTGACCAGATTTGGAAACAGTCAAAGTTTTAGCTATGAACAAACATTGTATTGACTTCCTTTCTTTGACCAAACTTTAATTGTTTGTATCTTGAGAAAAGAGGTTTCATTTTTTAAGATTCAAGGTATTTTTTCATTCATCTCGATGAGATCTTTAATTTGAGACCAATTTCACCAGATTTGGAAATGGTCAAATTTTTAGCTATGAACACTGTACCAACTTCCTTGCTTTGAGAAAACCTTGACTATCTGTATCTTTAGAAAAGAGGCTTCATTTTTCAAGATTCAAGGTGTTTTTTGGTTCATCTCGACTAGATCTTCGATTTGAGACCACTTTCACTAGATTTGGAAACGGTCAATTTTTTAGCTACGAACACATTACTCACTTTCTTGCTTTGACCAAACTTTGACCATTTGTATCTTCAGAAGAGAGATTTCATTTTTCAAGATTCAAGGTCTTTTTTGGTTCATCTCGACGAGATCTTCGATTTGAGACCACTTTCACTAGATTTAGAAACGGTCAAATCTTTACTTAGGAACATTGTATGACTTCCTTTCTTTGACCAAATTTTGACTGTCCGTATCTTGAGAAGAGAGGCTTCATTTTCCAAGTTTCAAGGTGTTTTTTGGTTCATCTCGATGAGATCTTCAATTTGAGACCACTTACACCAGATTTGGAAATGGTCAAATTTTTAGTTACGAACACTATACTTACTTCCTTACTTTGTCCAAAATTTGATGGTCCATATCTTGAGAACAGAAGCTCCATTTTTTAAGATTCGTGGTGTTTATGGTTCATCTCCATGAGAATTTTATTTGAGACCACTTTCTCTAGATTTAGAAATGGTCAAATTTTTAGCTACGAACATTATATTGACTTCTTTGCTTTCATCAAAATTTGACCATCTGTATCTTGACAAGAGAGGCTCATTTTTTCTAGATTCAAGGTATTTTTTGGTTCATCTCGACAAGATCTTCAATTTGAGACCACTTTCACCATATTTGGAAATGGTCAAATTTTTAGCTACGAACATTGTATTAGCTTCCTTGCTTTGACCAAACTTTGATCATCCATATCTTGAGAAGAGGTTTCATTTTTCAAAATTCAAAGTGTTTTTTGGTTCATCTCGACAAGATCTTCGATTTGAGACCACTTTCACCATATTTGAAAATTGTCAAAATTTTAGCTATGAACACTATACTGACTCCTTACTTTCATAAAACTTTGACCGTCTATATCTTGAGTAGAGATGCTCCATTTTTCAAAATTTAAGGTGTTTTTTAGTTAATCTCGACGAGATTTTTTATTTGAGACCACTTTCACTTGATTTAGAAATGGTCAAATTTTTAGCTACAAACACTGTATTGACTTCTTTGCTTTGACCAAACTTTAACTGTTTGTATCTTCAGAATAGAGGCTCTATTTTTTAAGATTTAAGATATTTTTTGGGTCATCTCGACAAGATCTTCGATTTGAGACCACTTTCACCAGATTTGGATATGGTTAAATTTTTAGCTACAAACACTGTACTGAATTCCTTTCTTTGCGCAAACTTTGACTGTCTGTATCTTGAGAAGAGAGGCTTCGTTTTCAAGATTCAAGGTGTTTTTTGGTTCATCTCGACAAGATCTTTAATTTGAGACCACTTTCACCAAATTTAGAAATGGTCAAAGTTTTATCTATGAACACTATACTGACTTCCTTACTTTGACCAAACTTTGACTATCCGTATCTTGAGAAGAGAGGCTCCATTTTTTAAGATTCAATAGGTTTTTTGGTTCATCTCAATGAGATCTTCAATTTGAGACCACTTTCACTAGATTTAGAAATAATCAAATTTTTAGCTATGAACACTGTATCGACTTCCTTGCTTTGACCAAACTTTGACCTTTCATATCTTGAGAAGAGAGGTTCTATTTTTTAATATTCAAGGTGTTTTTTGGTTCATCTCAACGAGATCTTCGATTTGAAACCACTTTCACCAGATTTAGAAACGATCAAATTTTTAGCTACGAACATTGTACTGACGTCCTATCTTTGACCAAACTTTGACCATCTGTATCTTGAAAAGAAAGGCTCCATTTTTCAAGTTTCAAGGTATTTTTTGGTTCATCTTGATGAGATCTTCAATTTGAGACCACTTTCACAAGATTTTGAAATGGTCAAATTTTTAGCTATGAATATTGTACTTACTTTCTTTTTTTCACCAAACTTTGACCATCTATATTTTAAGAATAGAGGCTCCATTTTTAAAGATTCAAGTTATTTTTTGGTTCATCTCGACAAGATCTTCGATTTGAGACCACTTTCATGAGATTTGAAAATGGTCAAATTTTTAGCTACGAACACTATACTAACGTCTTTTATTTGACAAAACTTTGACCATCCGTATTTTGAGAAAAAGGGCTCTATTTTTCAAGATTCAAAGTGTTTTTTGGTTCATCTTGACTAGATCTTCAATTTCAGACCACTTTCATTAGATTTGGAAAAGGACAAATTTTTAGCTACGAACACTGTACTGACTTTCTTGCTTTGAGAAAACTTTGACTGTCCGTATCTTGAGAAGAGAGACTCTATTTTTCAAAATTCAAGGTGTTTTTTGGTTCATCTCGATGAAATTTTTGATTTGAGACCACTTTCACAAAATTTGTAAACAGTCAAATTTTTAGCTATGAACACTGTACTGACTTCCTTGCTTTTACCAAACTTTGACCATCCCTATCTTGAGAAGAGAGGCTCTTTTTTTCAAAATTTAATGTATTTTTTGGTTCATGTTGATGAGATCTTCAATTTGAGGCGACTTTCACCAGATTTGAAAATAGTCAAATTTCTAGCTACAAATACTATACTGACTTCCTTGCTTTGACTAAACTTTGATCATCCATATTTTGAAAAAAGAGTCTCTATTTTTCAAGATTCAAGATATTTTTTGTTCATCTCGACAAAATCTTTGAATTGAGACCACATTCATGAGATTTGGAAATAGTCAAATTGACACAAAGGAGGATGGGGAGAGGGGCCAAAGGCACACCCTAAGTAGATCCACCTTGCATAACAACACATAGAAGCAACAACACATGATAGTGAGAGAGAGAATGCAGATGCTTTCATATATTATCTTCAAACTAATTCATACATGTTGGGTTGTAAGGCCTTCCCGGTTTAGGCCAGATATTACAATCATGTACAAAAGTCCTCAAACATGCGAGGATCTACCAACAATCTCTAATTTTTTATTTTCTATCTTCTATCCAAAAATTGACTCCCTAAATTCTAACCAAACTTTAACATTTATACAAAAGGCTACCGAGCCAAGTCAGCCTTCATATCCACAATCAACGAAAGGGGTGACTAGATCTAGGTCCACAGGCTTCCCAATGATGGATACCAACATTAAATTTGTGACCATATTAAATGCACAAGTCAGCCTCAAAAAAAATAAAAAACAAACAACACGGTAAAAAAGGAAACCGAGCACTAGACAAGCATCATTGAGCACTAGGGAAATTCACCGAGTGCCAGAGAGATAACCGAGCAACAACGGAGAATAAAAGAAACCAAGCAACACCAAACCAACTCGATCAAAGTAGGAACCAAGCAACACAGACAAACTCAAATATGTTTTTGGTGACACATGATTGCCAAGGACCCAAGATGCTCCTGCATAATAATTTTTCAGCTACAAACACTATACTGACTTCCTATCTTTGACCAAAATTTGACCATCTGTATCTTGAGAAGAGAAGTTGCAATTTTAAAGATTCAAAGTTTTTTTTCATTCATCTTGATAAGATCTTCGATTTGAGACCACTTTTACTAGATTTGAAAATGGTCAAATTTTTAGCTACAAAAAATGTACTGACTTCTTTGCTTTGACAAAACTTTGACCGTCCCTATCTTGAGAAGAGAGGCTCTATTTTTCAAGATTCAAAGTATTTTTTGGTTCATCTCGATAAGATCTTCGATTTGAGACCACGTTCACCATATTTGGAAACAGTCAATTTTTTAACTACAAACACTGTACAGACTTCCTTGCTTTGACCAAACTTTGATCATTCGTATTTTGAGAAGAGAGGCTCTATTTTTCAAGATTCAAGGTGTTTTTTGGTTCGCCTTGATAAGATCTTCGATTTGAGACCACATTCACGAGATTTAAAAATAGTCAAATTTTTAGCTACAAACATTGTACTGACTTCTTTGCTTTGACCAAACTTTGATCGTTCGTATCTTGAGAAGACAATCTGTGTTTTTCATGATTCAAGGTGTTTTTTTGTTCATCTCAATGAGATTTTCAATTTGAGACCATTTTCAGCATATTTGGAAATAGTCAAATTTTTAGCTACAAACAATATACTCACTTCCTTGCTTTGACCAAAATTTGACCGCCTGTATCTTTAGAAGAGAGGCTCCATTTTTCAAAATTCAAGGTGTTTTTTAATTCATCTCAATGAGATTTTCGATTTGAGACCACTCTCACCAAATTTAGAAATGATCAAATTTTTAGCTATGAACAATATACTGACTTCCTTTCTTTACCCAAACTTTGATCATCTGTATCTTGAGAAGGGAGTCTACATTTTTCAAGATTCAAGATATTTTTTTGTTCATCTCGATGAGATCTTTGATTTGAGACAACTTTCAACAAATTTAGAAATAGTCAAATTTTTAGCTACGAACACTGTACTACTTCTTTGCTTTAACCAAAATTTGACCGTCTGTATCTTGAGAAGAGAGGCTCCATTTTTAAAGATTCAAGTTGTTTTTTTAGTTCATCTCGACAAGATCTTCAATTTGAGACCACTTTCAATAAATTTGGAAACAGTCAAATTTTTAGCTACGAACACTGTACTCACTTCTTTAATTTTACCAAATTTTTATTGTACGTATCTTGAGAAGAGGAGCTCTATTTTTAAAGATTCAAGGTGTTTTTTGGTTCATTTCCACGAGATCATTGGTTTTAGACCACTTTCACGAGATTTAGAAACGGTCAAATTTTTAGCTACGAAGACTCTACTAACTTTCTTTCTTTGACCAAACTTTAATAGTTTGTATCTTGAGAAGAGAGGCTCCATTTTTCAAGATTTGAGGTGTTTTTTGGTTCATCTTGAAGAAATCCTCGATTTGAGACCACTTTCATCAGATTTGGAAATGGTTAATTTTTTAGCTACAAATAATGTACTGACTTCCTTGCTTTGACCAAACTTTGATCGTCCGTATCTTGAGAAGAGAGTCTCCATTTTTTAAAATTCAAAAAAAAAATTTATCATCTCGATGAGATCTTTGATTTGAGACCACATTCACCAAATTTAGAAATAGTCAAATTTTTAGCTACGAACACTGTACTGACTTCCTTACTTTGACCAAACTTTGACCATCTGTATATTGAGAAGAGAGGCTCCATTTTTTAAGATTTAAAGTATTTTTTGGTTCATCTCGACGAGATCTTCGATTTAAGACCACTTTCACAAGATTTTAAAATTGTCAAATTCTTAGCTACGAACACTATACTCACTTCTTTGCTTTGACAAAATTTTGATCATCCATATTTTGAGAAGAGATGCTCCATTTTTCAAGATTTAAAGTGTTTTTTTATTCAACTCGACAAAATCTTTGACTTGAGACCACTTTCACTAGATTTGGAAATAACTAAATTTTTAGCTACGAACACTGTACTGACTTCCTTGGTTTGACAAAACTTTGACTGTCCATATCTTGAGAAGAGGGGTTCAGTTTTTCAAGATTCAAGGTGTTTTTTAGTTCATCTTGATGAGAAGTTCGATTTGAGACCACTTTCAACAAATTTGGAAATGGTCAAAATTTTAGCTACGAACATTTTGACCAAACTTTGACCGTTCGTATCTTGAAAAGAGGCTCTATTTTTCAAGATTCAAGGTGTTTTTTGGTTCATCTCGACCAGATCTTCGATTCAAGACCACTTTCACCAGATTTGAAAACGGTTAAATTTTTACCTACGAACACTGTATTGACTTCTTTTCTTTGACCAAACTTTAACTATCTGTATCTTGAGAAGAGATGTTCATCTCGACGAGATCTTCGATTTGAGACCACTTTCACAAGATTTGGAAACGGTCAAATTTTTAGCTACAAACACTATACTGACTTCATTTCTTTGACCAAACTTTGACCGTCCGTATCTTGAGAAGAGAGACTCCATTTTTTAAAATTCAAAATTTTTTTGGTTCATCTCGACGAATTCTTCGATTTGAAACCACTTTCACCATATTTGAAAATGGTCAAATTTTTAGCTATGAACATTATACTGACTTCCTATCTTTAAACAAACTTTGACAATATGTATTTTGAGAAGACAGGCTCTATTTTTTAAGATTCAATGTGTTTTTTGGTTCATCTCGACGAGATCTTCGATTTGAGACAACTTTCACCACATTTTTAAACAGTTAATTTTTTAGCTACGAACACTATACTAACTTCCTTTCTTTAACCAAACTTTAACCATCCGTATAACGAGAAGGGAGGCTCCATTTTTCAAGATTAAAAGTGTTTTTTGGTTCATCTCGATGAGATTTTTGATTTGAGACCAATTTCACCATATTTGAAAATGGTCAAATTTTTAGCTATGAACAATGTACTAACTTCTTTGCTTTAACCAAACTTTGACCGTCCGTATCTTGAGAAAAGAGTCTCCATTTTTCAAGATTCAAGGTGTTTTTTTGTTCATCTCGACGAAATCTTTTATTTGAGACAACTTTCACTAGATTTGGAAATGGTCAAATTTTTAGCTACGAATGTTGTATTAACTTGCATGCTTTAACCAAACTTTGATCGTCTGTATCTGCAGAAGAGAGGCTCCATTTTTAAAGATTCAAGGTGTTTTTTTAGTTCATCTTGATGAGATTTTTGATTTCAGACTACATTCACAAGATTTGGAAACAGTTAAATTTTTAGCTACGAACTTTGTACTAACTTTTTTATTTTTACCAAATTTTGACCATCCGTATCTTGAGAAGAGAGGCTCCATTTTTCAAGATTCAAGGTATTTTTGGGTTCATCTCAATGAGATCATTGATTTTAGACCACCTTCACCAGATTTGGAAACGGTCAAACTTTTAGCTACAAATACTCTACTGACTTCCTTGCTTTGACAAAACTTTGACTATTTGTATATTGAGAAGAGGCTCCATTTTTTAAAATTTGAGGTGTTTTTTGGTTTATCTCGACGAGATCTTC
Source organism: Chamaecyparis obtusa (assembly GCA_027943335.1). Classification (NCBI taxonomy): domain Eukaryota; kingdom Viridiplantae; phylum Streptophyta; class Pinopsida; order Cupressales; family Cupressaceae; genus Chamaecyparis; species Chamaecyparis obtusa. The sequence continues at coordinate 1,537,659 of BSBK01003182.1, read as the reverse complement.
AATTTGAGACTACTTTCATTAGATTTGGAAATGGTCAAATTTTTAGCTACGAACACTGTACTGACTTCCTTGCTTTGAGCAAACTTTGACCATCCGTATCTTGAAAAGAGAGTCTTTATTTTTCAAGATTCAAGGTATTTTTTATATCATCTCGATGAGATCTTCAATTTGAGACCACTTTCACCAAATTTGGAAAAGGTCAAATTTTAAGCTACGAACACTTTACTGACTTTTTTGCTTTAACCAAACTTTGACTATCCGTATGTTGAGAAGAGAGGTTTTATTTTTTAAGATTTAAAGTATTTTTTGGTTCATATCGACGAGATCTTTGATTTAAGACCACTTTCACAAGATTTTGAAACGGTCAAATTTTTAGTTACGCCCACTGTACTGACTTCCTTGCTTTGACCAAACTTTGACTGACCGTATCTTGAAAAGAGAGGTTTCATTTTTCAAAATTCAATTTATTTTTTGATTCATCTTGACGAGATCTTCGACTTGAGACCACTTTCACCAAATTTGGAAATAGTCAATTTTTTAGCTACGAACACTGTACTTATTTCCTTGGTTTGATAAAACTTTAACTGTCCGTATCTTGAGAAAAAAAGTTTAATTTTTCAAGATTCAAGGTGTTTTTTAGTACATCTCGACGAGATCTTCGATTTGAGACCACTTTCACCAAATTTTAAAATGGTCAAAATTTTAGCTACGAACACTGTACTGACTTCCTTGCTTTGACCAAAGTTTGACCGTTCGTATCTTGAGAAGAGAGGCTCCATTTTTTAAGATTCAAGGTGTTTTTTGGTTCATCTAGACTAGATCTTCAATTTGAGACCACTTTCATCATATTTGAAAATGGTCAAATTTTTACCTATGAACAGTGCATTGATTTCCTTACTTTTACCAAACTTTAACCATTCGTATCTTGAGAAGAGAGGCTTCATTTTTCAAGATTCAAAGTGTTTTATGGTTCATCTCAGTGAGATCTTTGATTTGAGATGACTTTCACCATATTTAGAAATGATCAATTTTTAGCTTCGAACACTGTACTGACTTCCTTGCTTTGACTAAACTTTGACTATTTGTATCTTAAGAAGAGAGACTCCATTTTTCATGATTCAAAGTATTTTTTGGTTCATCTTGACGACATCTTTTATTTGAGACCACTTTCACCAAATTTGAAAATAGTCAAATTTTTAGTTATGAATATTGTACTGACTTCCTTGCTTTGACCAAACTTTGACTAACCGTATCTTGACAAGAGAGGCTCTATTTTTCAAAATTCAAGGTGTTTTTTGGTTCATCTCGACAAGATCTTCAATTTGAGACCAATTTCACAAGTTTTGGAAATGGTAAAAAATTTAGCTATGAATATTGTCCTAACTTTCTTACCTTGACCAAACTTTGGTTGTGCGTATCTTGAGAAGAGAGACTCCATTTTTCAAGATTCAAAGTATTTTTTGGTTCATCTCAACAAGATCTTCGATTTGAGACTACTTTCACTAGATTTAGAAACGGTCAAATTTTTAACTACAAACACTATACTGACTTCCTTGCTTTGACCAAACTTTGATCATCCATATCTTGAGAAGCGAGGATCTATTTCTCAAGATTTGAGGTATTTTTGGTTCATCTCGACGAGATCTTCATTTTGAGACCACTTTTACTAGATTTGAAAATGGTCAAATTTTTTGCTACGAACACTGTACTGACTTCCTTACTTTGACCAAATTTTGACCATATATATCTTGAGAGGAGATGCTCCATCTTTCAAGATTGAAGGTATTTTTTGGCTCATCTCGATGAGATCTTCCATTTGAGACCACTTTCACAAGATTTGGAAATGGTCAAATTTTTAGCTATGAACACTATAATAACTTCCTTGCTTTGACCAAACTTTGACTATCCGTATCTTGAGAAGAGAGGCTCCATTTTTCAAAATTTAAGTTTTTTTTTAGTTCATCTCGATGAGATCTTCGATTTAAGACCACTTTCACCAGATTTGAAAATGGTCAAATTTTTAGTTACAAATACTGTATTGATTTCTTTGCTTTGACCAAACTTTGACTATCTGTATTTTGAGAAGAGAGGCTCTATTTTTCAAGATTCAAGGTGTTTTTTGGTTCATCTCGACGAGATCTTTGATTTGAGACCACTTTCACTAGAATTGAAAATAGTCAAACTTTTAGCTACGAACATTGTACTGACTTCCTTGCTTTGACCAAACTTTGATCATCCGTATCTTTAGAAGAGAGGCTCTGTTTTCAAGATTCAAGGTGTTTTTTGGTTCATCTCCATGAGATCTTCCATTTGAGACTACTTTCACCAAATTTAGAAATGGTCTAATTTATATCTACGAACATTGTACTAACTTCTTTGCTTTGACCAAACTATGACAGTCTGTATTTTGAGAAGAGAGGCTCTGTATTTCAAGATTCAAGGTGTTTTTTGGTTCATCTCACCGAGATCTTCGATTTGAGACCACTTTCATCAGATTTGGAAACGGTCAAATATTTAGCTACGAACAGTGTACTGACTTCTTTGCTTTACCCAAACTTTCACCACCTGTATCTTGAGAAGAGAGGCTTCATTTTTCAAGATTCAAGGTGTTTTTTGGCTCATCTCGACGAGATCTTTGATTTGAGAACACTTTCACTAGATTTGGAAATGGTCAAATTTTTAGCTATGAACATTGTACTGACTTTCTTGCATTGATGAAACTTTAATCGTTTGTATCTTGAGAAGAGAGGATCCATTTTTTAAAATTTATGTTATTTTTTGGTTCATCTCGATGAGATCTTCAATTTGAGACCACTTTCACCAGATTTGGAAATGGTCAAATTTTTAGCTATGAACACTATATTGACTTTCTTACTTTGACCAAACTTTGACCGTCCGTATCTTGAGAAGAGGCTCTATTTTTCAAAATTCAAGGTGTTTTTGGTTCATCTCAAGGAGATCCTCGATTTGAGACCACTTTCACCAAATTTTGAAACATTAAAATTTTTAGCTACGAACACTATACTGACTTCGTCACTTTGACCAAAATTGAACCATCCGTATCTTGAGAAGAGAGGCTCCCTTTTTCAAGATTCAAGGTGTTTTTTGGTTTATGTCGATGAAATCTTTGATTTGAGACAATTTTTAATATATTTAAAAATAGTCAATTTTTTAGTGATGAACACTGTACTCATTTTCTTACTTTGACCAAACTTTGACCATTCGTATTTATAGAAGAGAGGCTCCTTTTTCAAAATTCAAGGTGTTTTTTGGTTCATCTCCACGAGATCTCAATTTGAGACCACTTTCACCAGATTTGGAAATGGTCAAATTTTTAGCTATGAACATTGTACTGACTTCCTTACTTTGACCAAACTTTGACCGTCTGTATATTGAGAAGAAAGGCTCTATTTTTAAAGATTTAATATATTTTTTGATTCATCTTGATGAGATCTTCGATTTGAGACCACTTTCACCATATTTTGAAATAGCCAAATTTTTAGCTACGAATATTGTACTGACTTCCTTGCTTTGACCAAACTTTGACTGTCTGTATGTTAACAAGAGAGGCTTAGTTATTCAAGATTCAAGCTATTTTTTGGTTCATCTCAATGAGATCTTCGATCTGAGACCACTTTCATCAGATTTGGAAATGGTCAAATTTTTAGCTAGGAACACTGTAATGACTTCCTTACTTTGACCAAACTTTGACCGTCTGTATCTTGAGAAGAGAGGCTCTATTTTTCAAAATTCAAGGTGTTTTTTGATTCATCTCGATGAGATCTTTGATTTGAGATCATTTTCACCAAATTTAAAAACAGTCAAATTTTTAGATACGAAAACTGTACTAATTTCTTGTTTTGACCAAACTTTGATCATCCGTATCTTGAGAAGAGATGCTCCATTTTTTAAGATTCAAGTTATTTTTTGGGTCATCTCGATGATATCTTCGATTTGAGACCACTTTCACAAGATTAGAAAATAGTCTAATTTTAAGCTATAAACACTGTACTAACTTCCTTGCTTTGACCAAACTTTGAGAGTCTGTATCTTGAGAAGAGAGGCTTTATTTTTAAGGATTCAAGGTTCTTTTTGATTCATCTTGATGATATCTTCGATTTGAGACCACTTTCACCAAATTTGGAAATGGTCAAATTTTTAGATACGAAGACTATATTGACTTCCTTGCTTTGCCCAATCTTTAACCATTCGTATCTTGAGAAGAGAGGCTCTATTTTCAAGATTCAAGGTGGTTTTTTGTTCATCTCGATGAGATCTTCAATTTGAGACCACTTTCACTAGATTTGGAAACAGATAAATTTTTAGCTACGAACACTGTACTGACTTTCTTGCTTTAACCAAACTTTGACATTCTATATCTTGAGAAGAGAGAGGCTTTATTTTTCAAAATTCAAAGTGTTTTTTGGTTCATCTCGACTAAATCTTGGATTTGAGACCACTTTCATCAGATTTGAAAACGGTCAAATTTTTAGCTATGAATATTGTACTAACTTCCTTTTTTTAACCAAACTTTGGTTGTCCACATCTTGAGAAGAGAGGCTCCATTTTTTAAATTAAGGTATTTTTTGTTCATCTCGACGAGATCTTCATTTTGAGACCACTTTCATCAAATTTAGAAATATTTAAATTTTTAGCTATGAACATTGTAATTACTTCCTTGCTTTAAGCAAACTTTGACTGTTTGTATCTTGAGAAGAGAGGCTTTATTATTCAAGATTCAAATTGTTTTTTTGTTCATCTCGATGAGATTTTCGATTTGAGACCACTTTCAACAGATTTAGAAATGGTTAAATTTTTAGCTGCGAACACTGTATTGACTTCTTTACTTTAACCAAAGTTTGACTGTCTGTATCTTGAGAAGAGAGGTTCATTTTTTCAAGATTCAAGGTGTTTTTTGGATCATCTCGACCAGATCTTTGATTTGAGACCAGATTCACTAAATTTGGAAATGGTCAAATTTTTAGCTGGGAACACTGTATGACTTCCTTGCTTTGACCAAAGTTTGTCCGTTCATAACTTCAAAAGAGAGGCTACATTTTTCAAGATTCAAAGTGTTTTTTGGTTCATCTCGATGAGATCTACGATTTGAGACTACTTTCACAAGATTTGGAAATAGTCAAATTTTTAGCTACGAACACTGTACTTACTTCCTTGCTTTGACATAACTTTGACCATTCGTATCTTGAGAAGAGAGGCTCCATTTTTCAAGATTTATGATGTTTTATAGCTCATCTCAATGAGATCTTTGATTTGAGACCACTTTCACCAGATTTGGAAATGATCAAATTTTTAACTATGAATATTATACTGACTTCTTTACTTTGACCATCCGTATCTTGACAAGAGAGGCTCCATTTTTCAAGATTCAAGGTGTTTTTGGGTTCATCTCAATGAGATCTTCAATTTGAGACCAATTTCACCAAATTTGGAAATAATCAATTTTTAGCTACGAACATTCTACTAACTTCCTTGATTTGACCAAACTTTGATCATCCATATCTTGAGAAGAGAGACTACATTTTTTAAGATTCAAGATATTTTTTGATTCATCTCGACAAGATCTTTGATTTATGACCACTTTTGCCATATTTAGAAACAGTCAAATTTTTAGCTACAAACACTGTACTAACTTCCTTGCTTTGACAAAACTTTGACCATCTGTATCTTGAGTAAAAATGCTTTGTTTTCAAGATTCAATGTGTTTTTTGGTTCATGTCGATGAGATCTTTGATTTGAGAGCACTTTCACTATATTTGAAAATGGTCAAATTTTTAGCTTCGAAAACTGTACTGACTTCCTTGCTTTGACGAAACTTTGACCATTTGTATCTTAAGAAGAGAGGCTCCATTTTTTAAGATTCAAGGTGTTTTTTGGTTCATCTTGACGAGATCTTTGATTTGAGACCACTTTCACCAGATTTAGAAATGGTCAAATTTTTAGCTATGAACACTATATTGACTTCTTTACTTTGACCAAATTTTGACTATCCGTATCTAGAGAAGAGAGCCTCTATTTTGCAAGATTCAAGGTGTTTTTAAGTTCATTTTGACAATATTTTTGATTTGAGACCATTTTCACTAGATTTGGAAACGGTCAAATTTTTAGCTACAAACACTTTATTGACTTCCTTACTTTGACCAAATTTTGACCGTCTGTATCTTGAGAAGAGAGACTCTATTTTTTAAGATTCAAGATATTTTTTAGTTCATCTCGATGAGATATTCAATTTGAGACCACTTTGACCACATTTAAAAATTGTCAAATTTTTAGCTATGAACATTGTACTGACTTCCTTGCTTTGCCCAAACTTTGACCTTCTGTATCTTGAGATGAGAGGTTCTGTTTGCAAGATTCAAGTTGTTTTTGGTTCATCTCCACGTGATCTTTGATTTGAGACCACTTTCACCAGATTTGGAAATGGTCAAATTTTTAGCTACGAACAATGTGCTCACATCCTTGCTTTGACGAAAATTTGACTGTCCATATCTTGAGAAAAGAGGGTCTATTTTTTAAAATTCAAGATATTTTTTGGTTCATCTCGACAAGATCTTCGATTTGAGACTACTTTCACCAGATTTAGAAATGGTCAAAATTTTAGCTATGAATACTAAGTTGACTTCATTGCTTTGACCAAACTTTGATCATTTGTATCTTAAGAAAAGAGGCTCCATTTTTTAGTTTTCAAGGTGTTTTTTGGTTCATCTCGATGAGATCTTCAATTTGAGACCACTTTCACTAGATTTGAAAACGGTCAATTTTTTAGCTACGAACACTGTACTAACTTCTTACGTTTGACCAAACTTTGACCATCTGTATCTTGAGAAGAGAGGCTTCATTTTTTAAGATTCAAATTTTTTTGGTTTATCTCTACAAAATCTTCAATTTGAGACCACTTTCACAAGATTTTAAAACTGTCATATTTTTAGCTGTGAACACTTTATTGACTTCCTTACTTTGACCACACTTTTGTCGTCTCTATCTTGAGAAAAGAGGCTCTATTTTTCAAGATTCAAGGTGTTTTTTTGGTTCATTTCGATGAGATCTTTGATTTGAGACCACTTTTACCAGATTTGGAGTCAAATTTTTAGCTATGAACAATGTATTGACTTGCTTGGTTTGACAAAACTTTAACCATCTGTATCTTGAGAAGGAAGGGTCTATTTTTCAAGATTTAAGGTGTTTTTTGGTTCATCTTGACAAGATCTTTATTTTGAGACCACTTTCACCAGATTTAAAAATGATAAAATTTTTAGTTATGAACACTATACTGACTTCCTTACTTTGACCAAAGTTTGATTGTTTGTATTTGGAGAAGAGAGGATCCATTTTCAAAATTAAAGGTGTTTTTTGGTTCATCTCAACGAGGTCTTTGATTTGAGATCACTTTCACTAGATTTTGAAACGGTCAAACTTTTAGCTACGAACACTATAGTGACTTCCTTGGTTTGATCAAACTTTCACCATTTGCATCTTAAGAATAGAGGCTCCATTTTTCAAGATTCAAGGTGTTTTTTTCTTCATCTTGATAAGATCTTCGATTTGAGACCACTTTCACCAGATTTGAAAATGGTCAAATTTTTAGCTATGAACACTGTACTAAATTTCTTGCTTTGGCCAAACATTGACCGTCTGTATCTTGAGAAGAGAGTCTATATTTTTTAAGATTCAAAGTCTTTTTTTGTTAATCTCGACGAGATCTTTGATTTGAGACCACTTTCACCAAATTTGGAAATGGTCAAATTTTTAGCTACGAACACTGTACTGACTTCCTTGCTTTGACCAAACTTTGACCATACATATCTTGAGAAGAGATGCTCTATTTTTTAAGATTCAAGGTGTGTTTTAGTTCATCTCAATGAGATCTTTGATTTGAGACCACTTGCACCAGATTTGGAAACTATCAAATTTTTAGCTACGAACATTATACTAACTTTCTTGTTCTAACCTATCTTTGATCGTCTATATCTTGAGAAGAGAGGCGCTATTTTTGAAGATTCAAGGTGTTTTTTGGTTCATCTCAACGAAATCATTGATTTCAAACCACTTTCACCAGATTTGGAAACTATCAAATTTTTAACTACAAACACTTTATTGACTTCCTTGCTTTGAACAAACTTTCACCATTTGTATCTTGAGAAGAGAGGCACCATTTTTCAAGATTTGAGGTATTTTTTGGTTCATCTCGACGAGATCTTCAATTAGATACCACTTTCATCAGATTTAGAAATGGTTAAATTTTTAGCTACAAACACTATACTGACTTCCTTGCTTTGACCAAACTTTAACCATTCGTATCTTAAGACAAGAGTCTCCATTTTTAAAGATTCAAGGTGTTTTTTTTTCATCTTGATGAGTTCTTTGATTTCAGACTACTTTCACCAGATTTGGAAACAGTCAAAGTTTAAGCTACGAACACTATATTGACTTCCTTGCTTTGACCAAACTTTGACCGTCTGTATCTTGAAAAGAGAGGATCTATTTTTTAAAATTTAAGGTGGTTTTTGGTTCATCTCAACGAGATCTTCAATTTGAGACCACTTTCACTAGATTTGGAAATGGTCAAATTTTTAGCTACGAACACTGTACTGACTTTCTTGCTTTGACAAAACTTTGACAGTCCGTATCTTTACAAGAGAGGCTCCATTTTTAAAAATTCAAAGTGTTGTTTGGTTCATCTCGATGAGATCTTTGATTTGAGACCACTTTCACCATATTTAGAAATGATCAAATTTTTAGCTATGAACATTGTACTGACTTCCTTGCTCTGACCAAACTTTGACCTTCCGTATTTTGAGAAGAAAGGCTCTATTTTTCAAAATTCAAGGTGTTTTTTGGTTCATCTCGACAAGATCATCGTTTTGAGACCACTTTCACCAGATTTGAAAATGGTCAAATTTTTAGCTATGAACACTATACTAACTTCTTATCTTAGACCAAACTTTGACAATCCGTATCTTGAGAAGAGAGGCTCCATTTTTCAAAATTCAAAGTATTTTTTGGTTCATCTCGATGAGATCTTTGATTTGAGACCATTTTCACTAGATTTTGAAATGATCAAATTTTTAGCTGCAAACACTATACTGACTTCCTTGCTTTGACCAAACTTTGACAGTATGTATCTTGAGAAGAGAGGCTTCATTTTTCAAGATTCAAGGTGTTTTTTGGTTCACCTCAACAAGATCTTCGATTTGAGACCACTTTCACCAGATTTAGAAATGGTCAAAGTTTTATCATGAATATTTTATTAACTTCATTAGTTTGACCAAATTTTGACCATCTGTAACTTGAGAAGAGAGGCTCCAATTTTTAAGATTCAAGGTGTTTTATGGTTCATCTCGATGAGATCTTTGATTTGAGACCAATTTCACCAGATTTAAAAATCATCAAATTTTTAACTATGAACACTATATTGACTTCCTTGCTTTGACCAAACTTTAACCGTCCGTTTCTTGATAAGAGAGTTCATTTTTCAAGATTCGAGGTGTTTTTCTTTTCATCTCGATAAGATCTTTGATTTGAGACCACTTTCACCAGATTTGGAAATAGTCAAATTTTTCACTACGAACATTGTACTGACTTCCTTGCTTTGACCAAACTTTGACCATCCGTATCTTGAGAAGAGAGGCTTCATTTTTCAAGATTCAAAGTATTTTTTGGTTCATCTTGACGAGATCTTTGATTTGAGACCACTTTCACCAGATTTAGAAATGGTCAAATTTTTAGCTACGAACTCTGTACTAACTTCTTTGCTTTGACCAAATTTTAACCGTCCGTATCTTGGGAAGAGAGGCTCCATTTTTCAAGATTCAAGATTTTTTTTAGTTCATCTCGATGAGATCTTCGATTTTAGACCACTTTCAATAGATTTTGAAACGGTCAAATTTTTAGCTACAAACACTATACTGACTTCCTTGCTTTGAGCAAACTTTGATCATCCATATCTTGAGAAGAAAGGCTCTTTTTCTTAAGAATCAAGGTGCTTTTTATTTTATCTCAACAAGATCTTTGATTTGAGACCACTTTCACCAGATTTAGAAATGGTCAAATTTGTAGCTACGAACACTATACTGACTTCCTTCCTTTGACCAAACTTTGACTATTTATATCTTGAGAAGAGAGGCTCCATTTTTCAAGATTCAAGGTGCTTTTTGGTTCATCTCAACATGACCATCAATTTGAGACCACTTTTACCAGATTTGGAAACAATCAAATTTTTTACTACAAATATTGTACTGACTTCCTTACTTTGACCAAACTTTGACCGTCTGTATCTTGAGAAGAGAGGCTCTATTTTTCAAGATTCAAGGTGTCTTTTGGTTCATCTTGATGAGATCTTTGATTTGAAACCACTTTCACCAGATTTGGAAATGGTCAAATTTTTAGCTACGAAGACTATACTGACTTCCTTTCTTAGACCAAACTTTGACCATCTATATCTTGAGAAGAGAGGCTCCATTTTTCAAGATTCAAGGTGTTTTTTCATTCATCTTGATGATATCTTTGATTTGAGACCACTTTCACCAGATTTGGAAATGGTCAAATTTTTAGCTACGAACACTGTACTGATTTGCTTACTTTGACCAAACTTTGATCGTCTGTATCTTGAGAAGAGAGGTTCTATTTTTCAAGATCCAAAGTATTTTTTTGGTTCATCTTGATGAGATCTTCAATTTGAGACCATTTTCACAAGATTTGGAAATGGTCAAATTTTTAGCTACGAACACTATACTGACTTCCTTGCTTTGATCAAATGTTGACCGTCTGTATCTTGAGAAGAGAGGCTTTGTTTTTTTAAGATTCAAGGTGTTTTTTGGTTCATCTCGATGAGATCTTCAATTTGAGACCACTTTCAGAAGATTTGGAAATGGTCAAATGTTTAGCTACAAACATTGTATTGACTTCCTTGCTTTTACCAAACTTTGACCATTTGTATCTTGAGAAGAGAGGCTTCATTTTTCAAGATTTGAGATGTTTTTGGGTTCATCTCAATGAGATCTTCGATTTGAGACCACTTTGATGAGACTTAGAAACGGTTAATTTTTTAGCTACGAACACTATACTAACTTTCTTGCTTTGATGAAATTTTGACTGTCCATATGTTGAGAAGAGAGGCTCTATTTTTCAAGATTCAAGGTATTTTTTGGTTCATCTCAATGAGATCTTTCATTTTAGACCACTTTCACAAGACTTGGTAACTATGACATTTTTAGCTATGAACACTGTATTGACTTCCTTACTTTGACCAAATGTTGACCATCTGTATCTTGAGAAGAGAGGCTCTATTTTTCAAGATTCTAAGTGTTTTTTGGTTAATCTCACCGAGATCTTCTATTGAGACCATTTTTACTAAATTTGGAAATGGTCAATTTTTTATCTAGGAACACTGTATGACTTCCTTGCTTTGACCAAACTTTGACTATCTGTATCTTGAGAAGAGAGGCTCCATTTTTTAAGGTTCAAGGTGATTTTTGGTTCATCTCGATGAGATCTTTGATTTGAGACCACTTTCACTAGATTTTAAAATGGCCAAATTTTTAGCTACGAACACTATACTTCCTTACTTTGACCAAACTTTGACCGCCTGTATCTTGAGAAGAGAGGCTCTATTTTTCATGATTCATGATATTTTATGGTTCATCTTGACAAGATCTTCGATTTGAGACCACTTTCACTAGATTTGGAAATGGTTAAATTTTTAGCTACGAACACTGTACTGACTTCCTTGCTTTCACCAAACTTTGACCATCCGTATCTTGAGAAGATGATACAAGAGAATCCTAGGGTAGTTGGCAATATTTCATGTTGGTGGAGTAGTTTGCTCTCGGTGTTGCTCGGTTGCAGTGTTACCCAAGGAGCTCATTCATTGAAGGGAGCTCGGTCACTGAAGGAGCTTAGTAAACCTCTGGCACTCGGTAAAACCTATGCTTGATGATGTTTGTGGTACTCGATCGACATGGTTTCTCGATGATGCCTAGCTTGCTCAATTGTTTATTGACACTCGGTAGTTTGTCTTACTGACTGGAGTTCTTGGAGATTTGGTGAATTGACTTGATGTATTTAATATGGGTAGCTTGTGTTACATTCTCCTATGTGGATCTTGAGGCCGACATGGAGAATTAATTTTTTGTAAGGCTATTTGAGTGTCGACTTGTATTGCATTTAATAATTGTTTTTTTTAGGAGCTGACTTGGGCTTAAGAGTTATTTCTTTCTTCCAGCCGACTTGTGGCTAAAGAAATGTATTTAAGAAAGGTCTGGGATAGTTGTTTGGGGGGCAGTGGAATCATTTAGAATGATGTAGTGAAGAGGAATGATATTGAATAGAGCTAGTGTCTGAGCCTTAGGAACAAGAAGGTTAATTGGTTGCTTGTGAGCATAAGTTTGGACTTTCTTAGGGTTTCTACCAGTTATTGTACCCTTTTGTTACAGATCTAGCTAGCTTAGAGTTAGATCTTGCGGGGTCTTGTAAAATAACATGATCACTGAGATCATGAGGGTTATTGTTTGTATGCCGAGGAATCTTGGTATAGATGATGGCTATGAGGAAGTTGTTGAATAATTTGAAGTTCCTAGATCAAGTGGAGATGATAGAACTGATCAGAGGGACAGATCTGGTAAAGACAAAACTAGTTAGTTGTAGAGATTTGGAGCTTGGTTAAGTACTAGTTACCGAATGGAAGTTTCTAACTTCTATGGTACTTTGAGACCTGAGGACTTGATTGATTAGATTGGTAAGTTAGAAGACTTCTTTGAGCTTGAAGAAATTGAAGATCCTCTTAGAGTGAGGTTGACATAAACTAAGTTAAAAGGACATGCTGCTCTTTGGTGGAAAAAATTGCAAAGAGAAAGGAAGATGAAGGTGAAATGAAGATCAGTCGGTGGAGGTTGATGGTAGCTAAATTGAAGGCTAAGCTCATACCTATCGACTATGAACTTGAGTTAGTTAAGAAGTTGCAGAACTTGAAGTAGAAAGAATTGACTGTTGAAGAATATACTGAGGAGTTCTATAAGTTGACTATTCGGTATGGACACAGAGAACTCGGTTAGGAAAATGTAGCTCGGTATGTGAGTGGTTTGAGATTAAATATTTAGGATGAGCTTGGTATGCTGAAGATTGATTCGGTTGAGGATGCTTATCAGTATGCTCTGAAGGCAGAAGATAAGTTGAAAAGGAGACAACATGGTGATTCTTGTGGGAAGGAAAAGCTTTATTACTCGGTGACGGATAAATCAACTGCTAAAGATGAACCAAAACCTATTGAGCTAAGGAAGAGGACAGGTAAGGTTACCTTTAAAGGTACTTGTTTTAATTGTGGTGAAGAAGGACATCAATCTTTTGAATGTTCTCGGAAGACTAGTGATCGAAGAACTATTGTGGTGAATGAGAACACACTGAATGAACCTGAGGAAGAGTCAAAAAACTTGCTAGTTTGAAGAACATTGCTCGATATTAAGGTGAAACCTTGTTAGAGGAGTAATTTGTTCAGAACTCGGTGCATGTAAGGAGGTAAAATTTGTAATGTGATTGTGGATAGTGGTAGCATTGATAACCTTGTAGCGGAGCAGATGGTTCATAAACTTTGTTTGAAGAGAGTGAGACATCCTCATCCTTATAGGATTGGTTGGTTGCAAGATGTTCATGTTTTGGAAGTGAGGTAGCAATGTCTTATTGATTTTAAGATTGGCCAGTATAAGGATCAAGTATTGTGTGATATTGTGGACATGAGTAGTTGTCACATATTGCTCGGTAGACCTTGGCAGTATGATTGCAAGGCTATGCATGATTGTGTCAAGAATGTGTTTACTATTGAGAAGAGTGGCAAGAAGTTTTCCCTGATGCCTTTGCTGGATACAACACTCAGTAGGAGGAACGTGAGGTTTGGAAGCCGATTTGGGTTGAAGGATCCTGAAAGGGTTGGAGATCAGTATGGAGAACAGACATGTGGATTGTTAAGGAAATACTTGAAAAGGTAGAGAAAATAGAAATGGAAGAGTGTGCAAGCTAAAAACTTGGAGGACATGTATGTGAAGAACCAATTAGAGATTTATGTGTTGAATCCCATAAGAAGTTCTTCTAGCCCTTGAGAACATCTTTTCACCCCTAGAATGTCCAATGCAAGAGCATCCTAAGGTAGTTGGTAATCTTGCATGTTGGTGGAGTAGTTTTCTCTCGGTGTTGCTCGATTGTAGTGTTAGGCGAGGAGCTTGGTCATTGAAGGGAGCTCAGTCATTGAAGGAACTTGGTAAACCTCTAGCGCTTGGAAAAACCTGTGCTCGATGATGCGTGGTGCTCGGTCGACATGCTTACTTGGTGATGCCTAACTTTCTTGGTTGTTTACTAACGCTGGGTAGTTTTCCTTACCGATTGGAGTTCTTGGAGATTTGGTGGGCCAACTTGATGTATTTAATGTGGATAGCTTGTGTTGCATTCTCCTATGTTGATCTTGAGGCTGACATGGAGAATTAATTATTTGCAACACTATTTGAGAGCTGACTTGTATTGCATTTAATAATTGTTTATTTTAGGAGACAACTTGGGCTTAGGTGTTATTTCTTTCTTCCAGTCGATTTGTGGCCGAAGAAGTGTATTTAAGAAAGGTCTGGGATAGTTCTTTGGGGTGCAGTGGAATAATTCAGCATGAAATAGAGAAGAGGAATGATATTGAGTAGAGCTAGTGGTTGAGGCTTAGGCAAAAGAAGGTTTCTTGGTTTCTTGCGAGCATAAGTTTGGACTTTCTTAGGGTTTCTACTAGTTTTTGTAGCCTGTTATAGATATGGCTAGCTTGGAGTTGGATCTTGTGAGGTCTTGATGAATTACTATTGTAATTGTTCATACTTCATCGTAACCCAGAAGGCCTTATAGCCAGGCATGCTGAATGAAATTCTATTTGAGTATCTTATTTATTGTGTTTCCACTAGATTTGGTTGTTAGTGTATGCTTTGGACTATCCATTCTTGGATTATGCGTCCTGCACTGCATCAAAATAGAGGCTCCATTTTTCAAGATTCAAGGTGTGTTTTGGTTCATCTCGACTAGATCTTTAATTTGAGACCACTTTCACCAGATTTGGAAATGATCAAATTTTTAGCTACAAGCACGCTACTAACTTCCTTGCTTTGACCAAACTTTGATCGTCTATATCTTGAGAAGAGAGGCTTCATTTTTTAAGATTCAAGTTATTTTTTGGTTCATCTCAATGAGATCTTCGATTTGAGACCACTTTCACCAGATTTGGAAATGGTCAAATTTTTAGCTACAAACACTATATTGACTTCCTTACTTTTACCAAATTTTGACTGTCCCTATCTTGAGACGAGAGGCTCTATTTTTCAAGATTTAATGTGTTTTTTGGTTCATCTTGACGAGATCTTCAATTTTAGACCACTTTCACTAGATTTGGAAATGGTCAAATTTTTAGCTATGAACACTGTACTAACTTCCTTGCTTTGACCAAACTTTGACTATCTGTATCTTGAGAAGAGAGGCTTCATTTTTCAAGATTCAAGGTGTTTTTTGGTTCATCTCGATGAGATCTTCGATTTGAGACCACTTTCACCAGATTTGGAAATGGTCAAAGTTTTAGCTACAAACATTGTACTCACTTCCTTGCTTTGACCAAACTTTGACCATCTGTATCTTTAGAAGAGAAGCTCTATTTTTTAAGATTCAACGTGTTGTTTGGTTCAACTCGATGAGATCTTTGATTTGAGACCACTTTCACCAGATGTGGAAACGGTCAATTTTTTAGTTACGAACATTGTATTGACTTCCTTGCTTTGACCAAACTTTGATCATCCGTATCTTGAGAAGAGAGGCTCCATTTTTCAAGATTCAAGGTCTTTTTTGGTTCATCTTGACAAGATCTTCGATTTGAGACCACCTTCACCATATTTGGAAATGGTCAAATTTTTAGCTACGAACACTGTGCTGACTTCCTTGCTTTGACCAAACTTTGACCATGTGTCTTGAGAAGAGAGACTCTATTTTTCAAGATTCAAGGTATTTTTTGGATCATCTCAATGAGATCTTTGATTTGAGACCACTTTCACCAGATTTTAAAATAGTCAAATTTTTAGCTACGAACACTGTACTAACTTCCTTGCTTTGACCAAACTTTGATCATCCGTACTTTGAGAAGAGAAGCTCCATTTTTCAAGATTCAAGGTGTTTTTTGGTTCATCTCAATGAGATCTTCGATTTGTGACCACTTTCACTAGATCTAGAAATGGTCAAATTTTTAGCTACAAACATTGACTGACTTTCTTGCTTTGACCAAATTTTGACCGTCTGTATCTTGAGAAGAGAGGCTCCATTTTCAAGATTTTAGGTGTTTTTTGGTTCATCTTGATGAAATCTTCAATTTGAGACCACTTTAACCAGATTTGGAAACGTTTAAATTTTTAGCTACGATCACTGTACTGACTTCCTTGCTTTGAAAAAACTTTGACCATCTGTATCTTGAGAAGAGAGGCTCCATTTTTCAAGATTCAATGTATTTTTTGGTTCATCTCAACAAGATTGATTTGAGACCACTTTCACCATATTTGGAAACGGTCAAATTTTTAGCTACGGACACTGTACTAACTTCCTTACTTTGACTAAACTTTGATCATCCATATTTGAAGAAGAGAGGCTCCATTTTTCAAGATTCAAGGTGTTTTTTGGTTCATCTCAATGAGATCTTCGATTTGAGACCACTTTCACCAGATTTGGAAACAGTCAAATTTTAAGCAAAAAATAGTATACTAACTTCCTTGCTTTGACAAAACTTTGACTGTCCCTATCTTGAGAAGAGGCTCCATTTTTCAAGCTCCAAGGTGTTTTTTGGTTCATCTCGATGAGATCTTCGATTTGAGACCACTTTTACGAGATTTGGAAATAATCAAATTTTTAGCTATGAACATTGTACTAACTTCATTTCTTTGACCAAACTTTGACCGTCTGTATCTTTAGAAGAGAGGCTCCATTTTTCAAGATTCAAGGTGTTTTTTGGTTCATCTCGACGAGATCTTCGATTTGAGACCACTTTCACTATATTTGGAAATGGTCAAATTTTTAGCTATGAACACTGTACTAACTTCCTTATTTTTACCAAACTTTAATCGTTTGTATCTTGAGAAGAGGCTCCATTTTTCAAGATTCAAGGTGTTTTTTGGTTCATCTCAACAAGATCTTCAATTTCAAACCACTTTCACCAGATTTGAAAATAGTCAAATTTTTAGCTATGAACATTGTACTGACTTCCTTGCTTTGACCAAACTTTGACTGTTCGTATATAGAGAAGAGAGGCTCCATTTTTTAAGATTCAAGGTGTTTTTTGGTTCATCTCGACGAGATCTTTGATTTGAGACCACTTTCACCAGACTTGAAAATGGTCAAACTTTTAGCTACGAACACTATACTGACTTCCTTTCTTTGACCAAACTTTGACCGTCTGTATCTTGAGAAGAGAGGCTCCATTTTTTAAGATTCAAGGTGTTTTTTGGTTCATCTCGACAAGATCTTTGATTTGAGACCACTTTCACCAAATTTGGAAATGATCAAATTTTTAGCTATGAATACTGTACTGACATCCTTACTTTGACCAAACTTTGACCGTGCGTATCTTGAGAAGAGAGGCTCCATTTTTCAAGATTCAAGGTGTTTTTTGGTTCATCTCGATGAGATCTTTGATTTGAGACCACTTTCACCAAATTAAAAAATGGTCAAATCTTTATCTATGAACACTGTACTGACTTCCTTGCTCTGACCAAACTTTGATCGTCCATATCTTGAGAACAAATGCTCTAATTTTCAAGATTCAAGTTATTTTTTGGTTCATCTCGACGAGATCTTTGATTTGAGAACACTTTCACCAAATTTGGAAACAATCAAATTTTTAGCTACAAACACTATATTGACTTTCTTGCTTTGACAAAACTTTGACCGTCCGTATCTTGAGAAGAGAGGCTCCATTTTTCAAAATTCAAGGTGTTTTTTTGGTTCATTTCGATGAGATCTTTGATTTGAGACCACTTTCATGAGATTTGGAAATGGTCAAATTTTTAGCTACGAACACCAGCAAAAATTTTAGTAGCAAGTATTCACCATTTGGCGAATGTCGCATGTTGGCAACCCCTGATTTGGCAAATATATTGCCCATATGAGATTGACCATATTGCCCCACATTTATTAAAATTGGGTCCAATACCCAGGCCCATCATCCATGGGTTTATTAAATTTTGTCCATTTCTTTCACATTATTGCCAATGGCATATAATTTTTGGGTACAATATATTTTAAACATTAGCCTAAAATTTCCAAGCGGCCCAAAATGGATAGCCTATATTCATGAATATATATATATATATATATATATATATATATATATATATATATATATATATATATATATATATATATATATATATATATATATATATATATATATATATATATATATATATATATATATATATATATATATATATATATATATATATGCGGCCCCAAATTCACCTGGCATTTTATGGACTCGTGTCTCAAACTGATGCCTTTTCGCCAACTTTATTAATTATAGCAAGGTATTGGAGGACCCATAATCACCTCAGAAATGACATAAGACATGTTATAATTACCCAGGCTTTGCCAAATATTTCTAAACCTAATACCTCATGTCCAATTTGCCAAAAAAGGATTAGTATAAATATATTCATAGATCAATGTTATTGTACACAATTTGGCTCAGTTTAATTTGATTGATAGCGAAGTTTAGAGACTTCAGACTGTTGATTCTTGATTGCATTGGTGATTCATGACTACAATTGAATTCAAGGCAAAGCTAAGTGATTATTTATTGTAGGAGCATCTTGGGTCTTTGAGCAATCTTGCATCAACTAAAAACATTTCCTGATTTCTGTACTTGTTTGCTATTATTTTCTTTATAATCTTTTCATTTTATGGTTTCATGGTGTGTGAAGGTTAAATTATGCTGAGGACCTATTTTGGGACCTTCTCCTATGAGCACATAAAGTTTGGATGGACAGTTTGAAAGTTAGAGTTGTTTTCTTGCTGTCAGAGCAGTATTTTCCTGCAGTTTTTTGGCTGATTGCGCACCATGGAGACCTTGATCCTTATAGAATAATATCTTTCACACTTAAATCCTTAAAGAGGACCTAATTTTCTATCATTTCCCAAAGGCGTAACTCCTAATTCATTATGAGTCAAAAGTTATGGCCATTTTGGCACGGGACCTATTTTCTGCTAGTTTTGGGTCCGAGCCGTTACTGCAATTTTGGTGCTGATTGTTCAAGTTGGTGATCTTGATCCATAAGGAATAAGACTTTTCTCTCTTAAGGAGTTTTATAGGACCTAAATTAATATCATTTCCCAAGAGTGCAAACCCCAATTCATTATGAGTAAAAAGTTATGCCCATTTTGCCTCAGGACCTATTTTCTGCCAGTTTTCGGGTGAAACGTGTGGTGTTTCTTCTTGCGATGTTCCGTGTGATCAAATGGGACCTTGTGCACTTAAATTCATGTTATTGGGTCATTTAAGGACCTAAATCCAAAGGTGCATCAATTTATATTCATTCTAGCATTAGTTTTGGTTTAAATCTTGAGACTGGACCTATATTGTAATTAAATGCCTGATTGGCCGACCTATGGCTTAGCTGGCTATATAAGGAGTCTAGATTGATGTAGTAGGGCATGAGAAGGGAGATCCAAGGAGGATAATTATCAAGATATATCATTGGAGAGAAAGATAGGATGCGAGTTATAATTCTAATTTCATAATTCTCATTGTATAAGGCCAAAACTCGGAAGGCCTCACAACCGGGCATGTTGAAAGAAATAATATAATTCTTTGTTGTTGCTACCAATTGATTGTCCCATGTCCATTGTGATTTCATTACTTTCATGTGTATCTATATTTCTTCCATTGTGTAACTCTGAGCAAGGCTTGTTTGTGGATTCAAGTGGACTCAATTTTGCTTGATTCTGCTTGTATCTGCCCTGCTCCTACGTCATTATTATTCTACAACTATGTAAATTTGAGTTCATTCTTATTTAGTGGGGACCAGTTAGTGAGAAATGGTGACCAAGGAGACCATAAACATTATTTAAGGGTGAATGAATCATATTTATATGTATTATAGTTCTATTGTCACCTCTTCAACAAGTAAAACAAAATTTCACTGGTAGGCTGGTAGCCTTTATTTTGTTGAAGAATCGAGATGTCGAACAAGAATAAGGGTAAGGCTCCCACATATGGGGAAAGCCAAGAGAGGCTAGCAAAATGTAGAACCTTATCATCGTACTTTGGTCATGGTATTGGAAATGTTTCTGGCCAAAATCGGGAAGCTACTTAATCACAAGAAGATTTTCAAGATTCACAACCTGAACCCACACGAAATATTGAAGAATTCAGTAACCTTGATATCTCAGATCATGAAGAACTTGAAGAATATTTTTAGTTAAATACCCAGACTAGCCATAATGATATAATTGACTTGGATGAGACCGAGAATGTCAGAGAAGATGATGGTGCAGGGAAGAAGAAAAGAAAATACAATTCAAAGAATGATAGAAAATCAAAAAAAGATCAGATGTGGGATTTGTTAAGGAATTTTCAAGTAGAATGGGTGTTTAAGTATCCATTCATTGCACCAATGGACAATCCAATTGAAGGTGAGACTCTAGTAGAATGCAAATGTAAGATTTAAAACAAGATAAATAAGAAGGAAAAGAGGTTACAACTAAAAATTGACAACATAGAGAAGCATATGGGTAAAGTTTATGAAAAGAAAACCATAGATGAAGTTCAAAAATTAGTCATAAGATGGAAAACAAAGGAGGAATCTCAGCATGTTAGGAATGCAAAATTATATGAATTTTAGCATAATATAAAGACGAAGTCTGGTGAAGTTAAAGGCTCTATTGAAGCTTGTTTTGGAAAAGCATTGAAAGTAGAACTAATGAGAAAAGATGTTCAGTTAAGTGTTGTGTTTAATATTTTGAGTAGAGGGTGTCCTATGACATACTACCCATCATTGAGTGCTTTATTACACTTTCTGAAAGTTCATAACTATCCTAATAGTTAGTGGTCAGTAAACAGTGGATGGCAATGGGCAAGTTGTCTTGCCGAGGTTGAAAAAGAGGATCTAAAGGCAAAAATTAAAGAGTCAAATTTTATTACATTGTCTTTAGATGAGGTTACTACAGTAGACAATACTTCATGGGTATGCATGCATGTTTATACTATACACAAATTTGTTCGCCAAAGTCATCTACTAACTGTTGCTAAAATGAAGGATAATGCAACAATGAAAAATTTATTTGAACTAGTAAAGAGTTCTTTAATTGAATATGGAGATATAAATGACATGACGATTGCCAAAAAGTTAGTGTGTGTTGGAGCAGATGGAGCTTCAATAATGCAAGGCCACAGGGGCGGTCTTTGCACAAAGATACAATCTTCTTGTGCACCCTACATTACTCCCATTTACTACATGGCCCAAAGAATGAATCTAGCTTTTGGGGTTGTCATCAAGCATGCTCCAGTACAAAAAATTGAAGTTTTAATCAAAGAGCTCTACCAATACTTCTATCAAAGTCTGAAATGATTGAGGGAATTTCAACACTTTGCCGAAGGAATAACCAATGAGAACAAGCTTCTTAAGGATAATGATACCAGATGGATCTCTTTGGATGGACCAGCACATCGAGTTTTTTTAGAATATCAATCGTTGCTTGGTCTAATGAACTCAAGTCATGACGAAGCAGGGCAACCAAAATTTTGTGTGTTGTTGTGAATGTTAAGTAATGTAGAGACACTCTTAACATTAGCAAGTCTTCTCCCCATGCTTGAGGAAATGAGAAATTTAATGAAAAAGGCCCAGCAAAGAGCTATGTATATTGCAGAATATGTTGCACTGCGTAAATTGACATGCTTGACGCTCGATAATCTCTATCAATTATTTGATGATGTAAAATTTTCCAGCTAGCTGAAAATCATAGATTTGGACAATCTTGATAACTTTTTAAAAATCAGCGCAAATTGGGAGTTATGTGCAGAAGTTTGCGGAGTTGAGATACCAATGCACTACTTTGCCAGGATCGAGTCCAAGGAACCAAGAAAGAACCCCAGGAAGCGAGTATCAAATATTAAAAGGGAAGACTTTACCAAGATTGTTGAGTCTATAATAGCTTCTGTGAAGCACATTTCCTATGATCTTTCCACACAGATTAGAGAAAGATTCCCTCCAGTCAAACTACTTGAATCCATGGCTATTGTGTTTCCTTGATATTAGAATCTGAACAATTCGAAAGATTTTAAAACTAAGCTACTAACTTTAATAGATCATTTTTTGCAAAACATAAGAGTTAAATGGAGTAACTCGATATGGAATTTTAGATGAATCTCATTTGAGAGACCAATCAAGTCATTTTTCAATAACAATGAGGGAACAATATAATATTATGCAGAACCCCTTTGACGAGGGATCGATAACAAGGCTTTGGAAAAATCTAGCTGAGAGAAAAATGTTGATTGATTCAATATCAGAATATTTCAAGATTGTTGATTTATGTTTGACCATGATATTGGGGTCAGTGGAGGATGAGAGAGTTTTCAGTGCTTTGGGATTCCTAAAGTCAAAGCTAAGAAACAAACTAGACAAGAATCTGGAAAATTGCTTGAGGCTCTATACATCCAGGTATGAATTCAATACTTTTCCTTACAAAAGGGCACTGAAATTATGGAGGAAGAAATGTCAGAGAAGAGGGTTGGGAAACATTTCAAACCAAAGTGGGAGTGCCAAAGACAATGATGTCATTGACTCATGTACTGGTACTGGTACTGCTAGTAGTGAACATCAATTAAGAGAAGGTATGCAGAGTGAAGAAAATATATTGAAGAGACAAGGAAGCTATGAAGTTGATGGCCATGAATCCGAGGATCCCAATAATGATATGATGTGGCATCTTGAACCATTGTAGAAGTAGCAAGTCCTAGGTATTTATTAAACTTTTTCCTGAAGTCTATTGTCAATTTTTGTATCTCATCATCAATCATGCATAATAGCATATTCCAATGTCAAAAACATGAATGTAGTTGATAATGTCATCAAGATTCAATTCCACAATTAATAATAGTTTTCATTTGCATTATTAAGCTCATATGGTATAATTCTTGTAGATTTTTCATTATTTTTTTTGACAACATAGAAATTCACATGTTACAATTCTTAGAAATATTGATTCTCATTAATTTAATTACAAATATGATACAATGTAACAATTCATTCATTAATATTAGTAAGAACACAACTTTTTGATTTTGTTTACAAAAGTCAATGACTCAATACCCATTGGCAGTTTGGCACATTGCCCAATTTCAATTTCATTACCCTAAGCCAATGAGCCTAAATTCCCTTTTATAGAAAGAAGGGAGCAACAATAGCTTCAGGTCAATTTTCCTAATGTGAAGTCTCAAAATCTAAATCAGTAAGATAACTAAAAGTCTACAACATCTCTACAAGTGTACATTTATGCATTTGACAGGTCGGTTTAGTAAATTAGCATTAGCAATAGCAATAGCATCTGCAACATTGATCTTGTTCAAAAAACAAAGTTCAAACTTGTTACTTTAAACTCAATTCTAGTATTTAGGATAATATCAAAGATATATACTAAAGATATAGAGATGATTGAAACTAAAAGTACTTTCACATACTATGATTGATGAGATCAAGATGATTCAGTTAGTTTCTTTAGTATGCTCCATTCTTTGTTGGTTGGAAGGGGAAAATTTGTGATGTTATATTATATGACCTGCAACCTCATCAGCCATCCATACTCTGAAGAGTGAGTTGAAAGCAATGTTCCTTCCAATACTGCATTCAAATTTGTTGATGTTTTGATGCAGTTTGCAATGCCTTCATGAGTTATGTCCCAAGGAAGCTTGCCTAAATCAAACGTCATTATGTCCTCCAACTTTTTTTGTAAGCTTCTCTTCCAACAAAATTCCTTGATGAGTAATCAAGACCAGGACTCGGAAAACCAAGAGTTATCAATTTGGTTGTTTTACTATTCATCTTGGCGAGCTTTGGCCTGAATAAGGCAAGAGTTTCATCTACTTCTATTAGTTTTTAACATTTTTGAAAGACAGAGTTTTCCTTTATTGTTGCACCAATGCGGTCTTGAATTCCCTTACTTGCCAAATACCTGTCACTGGTTGTGTTGATTTCTTGCAAAATCTGCTTTGCATTTTTTTGTCTCTAACAAAAAAAATTGTTCTTCTCAATGTGCTCTTTCAGCATCCCACAAACATCTGTAAGACTTTCATTCAGTTCAAACTAATCACACAACCTATTAGCAGACACCTTTATTTGCCCCTAGAAGAATTGTTTTATTTGCTTGACTGTATTATTTACATGGTCATTCAAGCTATTTTCATAATTTTTAATTGTATTATTTGCCTTCTTTAGGTCTCCTCTCATTTCTGAGAACTTGTGTTCACTATGTTGTCTTATTTGCTCTGCTTTCTCTTCCCACTGTTTTGTTTTTACCCTCTCACTCTCCAATTCCTTCTTTAAGTTATTGTTTGCCTATCCCACATTCTCCAGGCTTTTATATATACTTAATGAAGAGTCTTTTTCATTCTCAAGTTTTTTTTCAATCTGTTCCAATTTTTCCCTCAAAGTTTTCAGTTTTGTATCCATATGTTCTTGTTGTCCAATTGCTTCTTTAGAGGATGAATTTTTTATCCTTCTCTCTATTTCTTTGCATCTGTTTTCTGCTACTTTATCCTTTCATTTTCCAAGTTTGCCTTTAACTTATCTATTATGCCCTGAAGCTTTCCTTTCTCTCTCTCCAACTTCATCACTGAATTGTAGACCACTTGGTTGGTCATTTTTGACACATTTATCTTGTCCACATTTTTAATTTTGGATAAATCCATTTGGAGGGTGCTAACTTGAAATTGAAATGGATCTAACTGACTCTCTGGTGGATTATTATCTCTAGCTGGGGGCATAACAACCATGAATTCCATCATATATTTCTTTGGGTCATATGTGGGAAATAACCTATTGGATGCAGGTTCTGCATCACGAGCTGCAGCAACTGCTTCCATCTTCAATGTCTTACTATTTTCCCTATTCCTATTTTTTGATTGTTCATAGTTAGTTACAAAATCATTGTAACAAAAATTAGGGTTTTCTAACACAATTAAATGTTTGAATGGTGAAATAGCACTTGCGCTGATGTACAAGCTTCCACCTATGTTTCCTGTGGTTCTCCTAATTCCACCATGAGGATTACCAACACCCTGACCCATTACAAGTGGAGTTTTTGGACTGTTCTAAGGGTTTTGTCCTAAAGGTTGGGAAATTGTTGGACTCACAGTCACCATTGCCATTTTTGTACCACTACTTGTCATAACCTTTTGCTTCTTTACACTGCCTTGATCTTTGGGACCCATTGATTTCATGTCCAGCTGTAATGTCATTTTCAAACCACTAGTTGTAGTTGTACCTATGATATCCACAATTGTGGGAGTGGCAATTGATTTAGATTGAATCTAAGTGCTTGATTCAGATTGAATCTGAGTGCTTGGAATAAGTGGAACTGGATTTGAAGGTGGAACAAATGAAATTGACTGAGTAGTATTTTTTGTTGATGAATATGATGATTGAACTCCAAGCCCAAGGCCTGGTTTCTCACCATATTTTGGTGGAGCTAGTGGGTCAAGTGCAGACTAAGGCCCTTGTCCACTAGGACACAGACCACCAAAACCTAGGTAGCCCATTTTTTCTACAATATCTGCCCCTTTGGTATATTGAACTTTTGTGGACACGTCAAATCCTCTACTAATTAAATATACTTTACTGGATGTGGGATTCACAGAATCCTGCTCATACTCATTATCTGGACTATCATCATCACCGTGATATGCTTCAGCTGGATGCTCCTTATTCCACAATTCGCTAAATATTCTATCCTCTTCCACCTCATAAAAATTTGCAGAGGTCTTTGGCTCGCCGAGATTCTTCCTCATTTCCCAAAAATCATAAATTTTGGTTCAAGTCCAATTATCATCCATACAGTCATCCATTAGGTCTTTTGGAATAGATTTTGTAGATTGAGCAACTTTCTAGTAGAAATTGTACAATGTCATTGCCTACACTTTTTCTTTCTATTTGTGCAATGCCATAATTTGTGATGACAATTCCTGTATTGAAATATTATTTTCAGTAGCATATTTCTCCATCTCTTTTTTTACCTCGTCTCAGGACTCCATGTTTTTAAATTTTTCTATAAATGGCACACTTTCATGTTGAGATTTGCTTGTAGAGTTCTCATTCTCTCTAAGCTTTGTTCCAATTATGTTGAGTGGATCATACTGCCAGTGACTGTCAACATCAAAGTGAAAAATTAAAAAAAAAAGCATGTGCTACTTTGAATCCTCTTCTCTCAAATGTGAACCCTCCAAATGAGAAAGGCAAGGAAGGAAATATCATTTTCTTTTGTTGACCATTAAAGAGTACATTTGTGCTCTCCATCTACCGTACATATTCCAATGCAAATACCCTCTATGTTACATGTATTGGAAGTTTGTAGGGTTCTACCACTGAACCGTAAAACCTTAACACAATGTACTCTTCCATTAAGTACCGGTCAGCCAATTGTATTTGACTTCTGAGTTGAATGCAATATCTAAAAGTAACAGGAAATCTAGGCATTGGAGTGCCTATAATTTTATGGTACATTGGTGCCAAAAAGAAGTCTACAAAATTGTTGTAGTTCCTTTTGTTATCAATCATCCTTATCTGAGGTGTCCACTCATATATTGGATTTTGGCCTTGATTGCAAAGCTTGTTTGTTTGAAATATTGCACGATGCTTTGCTAAGAGAAGATAGCACAAGTAGGTTGTGAATCTAAATGTCTTATGTGAACCCCTTTTAATCATTAGTAATTGTTCTTGCGTGAAATGAACAATGTGCTCAATAAAACAATATTTTACTAGTTCTTTTTCAAAATGAATATGAAAAAGCATTTCAAGAATGTTGGCACCCACTTCTTTTTTACTATCCAATCCCAAACAAAATACTAGCAAGGAAATACCGTCCTGTGCCCATGGCACAAAAATATCATAATCATAAGGAGGCTTATGATCTAGACTCAGACTAGAACCTTTTGTTATTCCTCTGATATAAGAATCTCTTTGTGTTGCATCTAATTTATCATAATCCTTTGCCAGCTTTCCTAGGTCAATGTGCACGTTTGAGTTTTGTTGTTCAAACCCTAGGTTCAACAGACTAGCAAATTCACTCTCGATTATGGACAAAATTTCCTCCTGAGTATTTTTATTCACAATTGCTTTTATATTTTCATCATAATTTTCAGCGCAGACCATGACAATTTATGGGCAAGGGAATACTTGAGGTAACGTCATGCGTCCGACCCAGCATCCCACGCTGCAATTTTATTTTCCATTACATTTATCATGGGGTTAAATGAATTAAATTTTAAACCCTTATTTGGATCGTTCCACTTGTTTTCAAGTGCAAATCTAATTTCTATTATTCCCTTATTTCCATGAATAACAAGATCATAAATATCATGGAATAAATCAATGAAACCTGGTGAATTAAGCAGATTATGGAATTCTATTATTTGACTTGACCTTTTACTCATAGTCTTATTCTTGATATTTGTTTTGCCCATCCTAGTAAGTTGGTAACCGGTATCACTATTTACTCATAGGAAAATTCAAATATTTATACACAAATACAAGCCTACAATTTACAGGGGTGATTCAAAATTAAACCCTAACGGGCTAATTTTTTTTCTATAATATAAATAGTAAAGTTATAAATCAAGAGATTTGAAAAATTTAAAATGCGAGACGTAGGTGTTCAGGATTTTAGTAGTTACCCATTACCCTTAGTTTCAATTTTTGCAGACTATGACTAGGAAGAGAGCTGAGAGACTTTATTTCTTTCCTTGGACCTCAATCCTCAACCTAGAAATTTAGAATCCATAACCCCTTTCTAAATCTATAGACTACTTATACTTATAAATGAAAAATTAGATTGGAAACTTAAAGTGAAAAAATTGTACAATCTACAGTCGTCACACTTGTCACTGACCATGTGAGTGGACACACATCATGAATCTGGAATGGGTTTGCAAAAATGGGTTTTCTTTTCCCTTTCGGCCCTAAATACAGCTTCAGTCGTTGATCTACAATCATCCAATGATCATAATGTCATTGTTAGTCACTATTTGGTGTGGTGGCCTCGTGGGTCCCATTAACTCACCTAGTCACCTGATGGTTGAATCACCTCACGAGTCAGGTGTGTCACATTATCATCAAATAACATTGTTGGTAGACCATGCGAGACTGAGAGTGGAATGTGTTTAGTGACATGTGTCATGATTTTGAAATGGGTTTGAAAAGATGGGGTTGCTTTTCCCTTTTGGCCTGAAATACAACTTTGGTCATTGATCTACAATCATCCAATGACCATAATGTCATTATTAGCCACTATCTATTGTGGTGGCCCTGTGGGTCCCATTAACTCACCTAGTCACCTGATGGGTGACTCACCTCACAAGTTAGATGTGTCACATCATCATCAAATGACATTGTTGGTAGACCATGCGAGACTGCAAGTGGAACATGTTTAGTGACACGTGTCATGATTCTGGAACGGGTTTGAAAAGATAGGGTTGCTTTTCCCTTTCATCTTGAAGTCCATCGTATATTGTCGATTTGTGCTCATCCAACGGTAGTTATTTGCAATGGATATTGTTAAATGTTATAATATTATTTTTTTCCTTTATAGATATTAATTAATAATGGATAATAACATTTAAAGTTATTTAATTGAATAGTAACAATTTTAGCCAATCAAATTCAAAATGCACTATTTTTTTAATAATATTACATTCTAATAAATTTCAAAGGCCGGAGTTAAGGTTAATTAGGTTAGTGTTTAGAGATTATGAGAATTTTGCGGTAGCTGACTCACTAGGTCTCCCAAACATGAGTTAAAGTTATATTTTTTATTGATTATATAGTATACTTAAAGTTAAAATGATATTTTTTATTGATTATAACTTTAACGTTGAAAATTATAATCACATATAATTCTCATACCTTATAATTAGAAAACCATAAATTCTTTCTCTAACCTTATTAATTCATTTGTCCTTCAAAATTATGTAAATCTTTCATATTAAATGTATGAGTGTGTGAAATTGGAAAAAATGTCATAACAGGTAACATTACCCAAACTTAATGTTAGTGATAAGATATTTCTTTTATTAACTATAACTGTCTACATTGTACAACTGTGATACATTTTAAATATTCAGATTTAAAAATGGAAATACCATCGGCATCGTTTAAACGTTTCCTTATTTCTACTAAAACATACTTACAAGTTACATCATACATGTCTAATACACAGATAAAGCAACTAATTAAAATATTTCAATCACAGTGACATAGAAGTCTAAGAACCATTTTTTGTACCCATAAAACACAAATTGAAATGAGCTTGCAAAATTTTCATTTTTTTTTAATAAAATTATAATTACATTGTCCACTTTCAGTACAAAGAGAAACCTACTATAAACAAAAAACCCAAAAATGTGGTATGTTTTTATCAAAAAAAAAACCACTAGTAGTCCACTACTAATTTTGCCCTCTAGCTGCATCTAAGTAGAATTCTGCAGAAAGGATTAACTGTGAGAATTCATCAAGCCACTCGTATTGCCCTGCCTGAGCCTCCTCTTCATCAAGCATAACCCACTTACGAAGAAAATCCTTGGCAATCAACGTCCATTTCCTATGGCACTTATACTGCGCAACATTCAGGCCCAACAAAAAAGGTTGCATGGCCACATTCTGGCCTGGGAGGAGAAGCTTGGGTATTTCACTTGCCCAAGGGATCCCCACCCCTATTTCTGCATACACTACAACATTAACGTTGTCCCCTAGGTATGCTTCTTTAAAAACCCTCCTCAACAGTATTATCATGTCCACCTTCTCTCCTTTGAGGTCAAGAAGAGATGCCAAAAAATGGGATGTAATGTCCATGTTGATCCAGTGCCTACCTTCATTGTGTAGAAACTCTCTTCCCAGCACCATTTTAATAGCCTCTATTACAAAAGGCCCACCCTCCTTACAAATTGATTGTAAGGTTTCATCTGAAAAGGAACCCAGAAAGGCCTTTTGGGCCTCCTCAGATGTGCATCTAAGCCTAATTGGAGTGTCAATCTAAAACTTTAGAAACCTTAAAAAAAATTATTTGTGGAGTGCAGACTAATGACCTAAACAAATAATTTATCTAGCAAAGCTGAATCGAGGAATAAAGAAGCTAGATCGTCTATAAATAGCCCTTGAATCCTTGATCATTACTTAGCAATAAATTATTATGTCTTTAATGGTATTAAATCCTTTATCCTTAATATGCCTCTAAATCTTTCATGTAAATCTTTCCCCTAAATGCATGCATGTGAGAAATTAAAATTTTGTCCTTAATCTTTCATATTTGGCAGTAAATCTTTTCCATAAATGCAAAAATGTCAGAAATCACTTATTTTAAGTATGAATTTGGAAGTGGTGTGTGACAGTTAAAGAATGTCGCTTGTCACTGACAAGGTATTTATTTCTTGCCGAGTTAAGAGGTTACAAGTTGCACTATAGGACCATGATTATCGATACCAAAATGTGTACATTGTAGTCTGCAGACAAGTTGACAACCCTAGTTTGATACATGTCAACATTCTAGTGACTTCCTAGACAACTTTGTTTCCTTCAAGAAGTTGGGCCGAAATTAAACTTCATCCATTGATCTTGGATCATCAAACAGTCTCAAATAATACATGTAACATTATAAAATAATGTATGTATGTTAGGTATGTTATGTTAGGTTACTTGTCCGTGTTATGTCCAATCTTTTGAAATTGCCAATAAAATATTTTTTTTCCCACAATTAACGAATGATTAACCAATAAAATAAATAAATTTTCAAACAGTACATAAAATTCGCCAATACAATTATTATTTTTCCCTTCAAATGAAAATCATCCGCCTCATATATTATAATTTTTTACTTCAAAAGAAAATTATTCACCTCACATAATATATATTTTCCCCCACATGACTGAATAATTCGCCATCAATTTATGAAATCTTCATTCGGCAGGGAAAAAAAGGCCAATACAAATTATGAAAAATCGTGGATTTGAAAAAAATTTGCTTGCATTAAAACAAATTCCCCCTAAAATAATGTACGATTCGCCAGGATTTTATACTTTTTCCTAAGAGGGGGTTTCTTAAAGTTATCCTTGCTCGACCTTAGATATATCTTGGGGAGAAACGTTAGATTTTGGGTGCCTCTTGGCAAAGTATTTGAGGTAGAGTTACACCATTTATGGTGAAGGCATTGTGTAGTTGTGTTCTCCTTTTTGAGTTGGTCCCGCGATTGAAGGGCTTGGTGAGTTTTTTGACACTCTCATATGTTGGTTAGATCCCTATTGTGGTTGTTGAACCGATTTGGTAGGAAATTATTATGTTGGGAGGTCTGGTAAGTATTCTCATTTCTAGGACTGTTGGACCATGCATGTCTAGTGTTTCCTTCAGCTTGACTTGTCAGCTTCCAGGAGTAAGCCCAGACCTTGGGGGGGATGATGCAGTGCCTCCCTCATTTACATCCTAGCACGAACATCCTAATGGTGTGGTTTCAACCTTCACACATGTTGAGTATGATCATGTTGGTCCCATGTGAGGATGAACCACCATGAGGATCTTATTTTCAAGCACATTTCCAATACCCTACGTTAGCCTGGAGATGTTGGGTGTGGTCTAGGATCATATTCTTATGATCTTTAGAGATAGGGATGAGTCGATCTCAAGATGCAGTGACTTTTCCTTGCATTATGTTTTATGCTGGCATCGTGAGATGCACCTAGTTCAAATTTGTCTTGTGTTAATCAAGATTTTATGATTGGGTTTGTGATGGATTTATTGAGGGACCCTACCCCGGTCCTTTCATTGCATTTCTTCTTTCTGCATTGTACACTTAGTAATTAGATAAGCTATGTTGATGCATTATGGATTTATATTCTGATGGATAGAAGCTTGATTGACCATAGTGATTTGTGATGTACTCTTTTCATATTGCTTATGTGTTAGGATTAGGTAATACTGAGAGGGGGGGAATCAGTATTACAGAACTTTGATCTCAACTTCAAACAATTACATGCAATCCAAAGTAATGCAGAAATGAAAAGAACATATAAGCATAACACATTACTCATGACACCATGATTTGTTCTCGAGGAAACCCTAGCCAAGGGAAAAACTCGGTGGAGATGGTACCCACAAATATGTACTAAAATATAATATCCCTGTTAGGAGATCTAGCCCTGTTAGGAGCTAATTATTACATGGTACATTAACTTGTTAGAGGAATACAAAACCCTGTTAGGGGTATACAAAATACCTGGTTAATGGTTGTGAGCACATTGCTCTTACAATCAATACTTGTCTCAAAAGAGTTCTCAAAAGGGGAACAATACAAGCACTTATCTTGCTTAGATAGTTCTAGTTATAGGTTGACATCTTATTGATCTCGCATATGATCTTTGGTCTTACATTCACAAACTTACTCCATCATCATAATCATTACCATACTTCGCTTCCACAAAAGCAATCTATACTTATACAAAATCAACCTTCTAGTCGGCTTCACAATTACCATACAAAACATAACTATAACTCATGCAAATGATATTTATGGAGTCAGTTCTCTTATATTACTAAAGAGTCGGCAATATACTTTATTCACCTATCTTAGCACATTACCATATTCACTGTGCTCTCCTTAATCTTCGCAACTGTTCATATACCTTGTTACACTATTTTATTGTCTTCACATACCTTCTGAACACTGTATCTCATAGATTTGGTAACCAAAAATTATGCACTCTTAATTGAAGCATGTATACATCCCAAAATACCTTCAGTTAACTTCGCAATCTCTCATACCTCATATATATTCATCGCTGACCAAAATTGTAGCACTGTACCCTGTTATCCTGATTATGGACTTAGTCATTTTCATGACTATGACTCCAGTAGCAATCTTCTTATCATGCAATCACTCCAAACATAAGTGTTGCCATAAATGAAAACCCTCAAGTGATTCCAAGTGCTCCAAAATATCGCATGCCAACAATGTTTCTAGGATGCATTGTGTTTGCTTCAGGGCTAAACAAATTCAACTAATTTTCTTATTATAGAGAAATTGAGTGCATGTTTTGAGTGATTTGAATAGGAATCAGGTAATTATAATTATAATTATAATGAGATGAGATGTAAATTCTAATGAGATGAGATGTAAATTCTAATGAAGTAAATATTGTTTTCCTTGCGTATGTAATTTCTAGTAGAAAATGCAGTAGGAAAGATGTGTAGAGTCATGAATTAAGTAGGTAGAATGTCCCCTTAATGAATATTGAAATATTACTATTGGATATGAATGTTTACATAGATGACCACTTGAATTTATATTATGTTGAGATGTGAATTAATAACAAGTTGATTATTAGGTCCTGATGTTAAGAAGGAAATTATGAGTACTACGCTTTGATGTTATATTGATGTGAGAAATGTGAATCAATTGAAATGTTGTATGTAAATGATTTAGGTTATTTGTGATAGATGTGTTTCTTGCAATATCATGATATTGAAATTTAATAAATTTTGAGTAAATGCATTCTTCTAAAAAGTGAATTTCATATGATGTTGTGAAATGCAGTTGGATTTTATGATGTATTTTATGTGACCCTTAAAGTTGCACACACACACATATATATGTTAGTGGTCTTTCATGAGGTACTAATATTTTGATATAGTGTGCAGGAAATTGACCATGGAATTAAAAGACGGAAAATCAAAGATGGATGTATGTGAAAATCATGTTGAGCCAAGGCTAACTGCAAAGGGAGAAATAAACTCATTGTTATGTACTAATGTTGTAAAAGTAATGTTTGAATGTATTATTTTTATTTTATTTATTTTAATTTATGTTTATGTCTACTTGGCATGCCATGTGTGTAATATTGTGTTGTGACTTTATGTGGTGTTAATTGACATATGTATATGTGAGTTGGCATGGCCAAGTAATTTGTTATTGGTTGTTTATCACCTTTGAGTCACCTTGTAGAATCCCAAGGTTAGGTATCTTGGTTGTTGTGTCATGTGAGATAATCTTGTTTTGTATTTTTAGAGGTCAACTCTTAGTGGACTTTTGAGGGGTTAAATGTAGACATAGAGGTTAGTTAGGGTTAAAATATGATAACCCCATAACCTACACTTTGGGTTGAGGGTCAAATTTTGACCAATAGGATGATTTTGTCCCATGTTTGCCTCTTCTAAAAATGCCTTTTTAGAAAGTGATGAATTTGTGATGTGTGTCATGTCTTCCTCTTGCAAATTTGAATTTCCCTCTTGTTGGAGAGAGAACCCTTGGATAGTGTGTTCAATCATCTTTGAGGTTAGGTAGGATGTTAGGTAGGTTTTTCCTTTTAGTGGGAGGGAGAGGAATTTGGTAGGGTGATTGCCCACTCTCCAATTTTGGAGACTTCTAGTGGACTTAGCAGGTTTTGGTGGACTTAGCAAAGGAAGGAAGGCTTGTAAGAAGAGAGCTCTACTCAAATTGTCCATTTTCCATAGCTTGGATCAAGGTTGGTGCTCCTTTCATGGAAGGCTTGATTTTATTTCATGGTTATATATGCAGATTTATGTGAAGTGTTAGTGAGTATTTTTGTGAAGCTTCAAGCTTGTTTTTCATGGCTTCTTGTTAAGTCCATTTGTTGGCTTTGTTTTTGTTTCTTATTTTTGTTGGGGTGTGCAAAGATAGACTCACCCTTGGGAGGGAAGAGAGCCTTGAGGGTGAAGGGTTTTAGTTGGGAATGCCCAAATAGTGTAGAGTCCTTCCTCATGGAGGAAGGGGATATGACATGGATGTATGGGCTCCATGTTGCCATCATATTTATCTACATATTTGGGTGCCATAATGGTTTTTGTTTTGAATCAAAAAATGGAAGCAAATGGTGATTTTGTGATGGCCTTGTGAATGAAACATTGTATGGTTTTAGAGCCTTGTTGAATGCATGGTTTTACTTTTATGGCTTCTCCTATTTTGGGTACATTTCCACCTTCGCCCCTTTTATGTGTCCAAGGTGACCCAATGTGAAATCCATGGGAAAAGGGAATTTTGTGTAAGTTTATGTTTATTGGTTTTTGTATGCAAACTTTGTGTTTTATGTGTGAATGTACCCAATCCATCTTTATTTCCCCAAGTTCAGGGGTGGCCATGAAATGACCTAGGTTGGGAGGTGAGCTTCCATGGTCAAAGTTTGATTATTTGCAGTTTTCTATGTGGTGGAGGTTGCTGATTTGTGTTGAAGAAAATGGACTTGAGTTATTTCTTAAGTTACAATTTTTTTATATTGTAAAAATGACTAAATACCTTGTGTAGAAAAAATAATAAAGTTAAGGCAATGCAAATGCCTATGATGCATGTATCATGCTTGCAAAGTCACTTGTAAATGAATGTTTGAAAATCTCTCTAATTTGTGATGGATTTCAAAATGAAATGAGAATGTGAAAATAAGGTTTCCAATGCTTATTTGAATGCAAACAAGTTGCTGGTTTTACTCCTCTCTTACAAAATAAAAATAAAAAATTCTTTCATTAGTAAATGTTTCATTTCTAAGATGCCTATAATTTGCTCAATCTATTCATTTGAAAGAAAATAAACTATGTTAAATCTATTCTTACTTGCCTATGCATATAAAATATTTTATTAAATAATCATGTTAGTTTTTGGTAGAATCATGTATATACACCTAAGTATATATACTTATATACACACATAGATGTATACTCCATATTTATGTACATTTTCAATATTGATGCTAAAGAAAAATATTTGGTTATTTTAACTCTTTCCTTACTTAGATTTAGATGTATATACATCATGAAATATTTATGTTGTATATACACACATGTATACTCGTGTATACTTGAGTTGATATTTCTCTTCTACCCTTTCTCTTGCCAAACTCGCACAACAAAATGAGAGAAATTAGGGTTTGGTAAGAGTTTTATATTTTAGCCCAACCCTAATTTCAAATTAGGATTAGTGTTGGCCTTTTTGGGGTCCTTTTTAATTAGATTTAAATTAAGTTCTGTTTAAATTTTAAATCTCTATTTTATTTTTATTTAATGACTGTTGACTTTTGAAAGTCACTTTAATTTGAATTCTGATTTATTTATTATTTCATTATTCATTAGGATTGTGTAATGATGATTATAATGGTGAGATTTATTTATTTTATTATTGGTTGCCACTTTTGACTTATTTTAATTTAATAATGATGAAGTTATTATTTAATTAATCTTTAAACTTTTTACAGATTATTCTTGGAGATTGTAATTTTTTTTTCAAATTTAAATTTTAATGATTATTTCAAATTGGATATTATTTTTAATTTAACATTATGAGGGTGGTATTAGTTTAAATAAATTATCTATTATTATTATTTTATGATTTTTTTTAATGATGTACTAATCATGGGAAATTATTTATTTATCCAAGGATGGGACTAAAATAAATAACTTTCCCCTTAGCCCAAATGTTAACATTTATTATTAATGCCTTATTAGGGTTATTTTAATCTTTTTAATGTTTAATTTAATTAATTAATAAACTTTGATAATGTTGGGTTTTGTATTAAAATATTAAAATATTATATTTTTTAAATGGGTATTTATATTGTAACCCTAGGTTTCGCATAGGGTTATTTTTTTGACCTTATTTTATTGTTCTTTGTGATCTCTACCTTAGTTAATAACCTGGTTCACATTTGAAACCAACAGAGTTGCTATCGCTTTTTGATCTAATTATTTAATTAAATAAGTCTTTTTAGGTGTGTTAACCCAACCTTTGATTTGATATTATTTATGAAGTTTAATTGCCCCCTTTTAATTTAATATTTTTATTAAACACTTGGTTTGAACCCAGTTAGGGTTTCTTAAAGGCCTAGCTAGGGTTTCAAGATATCTTACGCAGTTTCCATTTAAGGGATGTTGGCAAGCCAACATATGCCATGATACCTCTTGAGTGATAACTTGCGTTGGGATATGCATTACGTTCTTGTTAGTGTACCTTAGTATGTGATTATTGTTGGTTTTTGTTCTTTTAGAAAAAAATTGTTGGTGTGTTTTGCCCTAATTTTTGGGCATGACAGATTTAACCATAGTTGCTCTATCAGCTGAGGACAACCATTCACCTTTCCAAGTGTCAATTCTTTTTTTAATTTTTTCTATCATTTGGTCCCATAAGTTGGTCGATCTGCATCATTTATCTAGAGGAAGTCCTAAGTATTTACAGGGGAACTTTCCTTGTTTAAAATTGAGAGTCCTGTAAATTTCTTGTTTTGTTTTGACATCTATTTTGAATAGGAAGACTTATGATTTTTCCATATTAATTTCCTATTCGGAAGATTTTGTATAAGAGTCTAGGACTTCCTTAAATGCCCTAGCTTCTCTTGTCTCCCCTTTTCTGTAGAGCATATTGTCATTTATGAATTATTGGTGGGTAGTTGGGTCCATGTCTCCTATTATGGTTATACCTTTGATTCTTCCTTGTTCCTTATACTTTGTTATAGATCTCCCAAGGGCTTATGTCATGATGATAAATAAAAATGGGGAGATTGGGTCCCCTTGTCTTAAAATCCTAGAGATCTTGAAAAATTCCTTAGGGGTCCCATTCACTAGAACTGAAATATTGGTGGATGAAATACATTAAAAAATGAGGTTTATCCAGGCTTTGGTGAATCAAAATGCCTCTAGACATTTGCATAGAAACCTCCAATCAACCATATCGCAATATTTTTTTATATCTAATTTAATAAGCATACTCGGTTCTCTATTTTTTGAGCAGAGTGATTGGCTTCTTGTGTTATTATGAACCTATCATAGATTGATCTCCCTGGCATGAAGCTAGTCTGTTCTTCATTGATTAAGAGGGGTAGTAGCTTTTTTAGCCTATTGGTCATAGTTTTGGTAAGTAATTTATAAAGGGTGTTGCAAAGGGCTATTGGTATGAAGTCATTAAAGATTTCTGATTTGTCAAGTTCTTGGGGATTAATGCTAAAAAGGTGTTATTGACATATTTTAGAATGTTCTCTGAGTTCCTAACCCCTTTAAGGCCTTCATTAACATCATTCCCTATGAAGTCCCAACACTTTTGGAAGAAGCATGCTGGGAATCCATCCGATCCTGGAGCTTTGTTTGGGTTCATCTACATTAAATCCGTTATAACTTCCTCATTAGTGAATTTACCTAATAAGATCTTATTGTGATCCTTTGTGATAATCCTTAGTATATTCTTAATTATATTATTCCGACCTACCAGATTAGATCCTTCCTTGTTTTTGAGGATATCTTTGAAGTATCTAACTGCTTCCCTCGCAACTTCTTTTGGATCCTCCAAATTGATCCCTTGACAATTCTTGATACTTGAAATTCTATTCACTCCCCTTCTTTGCTTGGTACTATTATGGAAAAACTTAGTGTTTCTATCCCCTGCTTCCAACCACATCTCCCTTGATTTTTGTCTCCAAAAATTTCTTTTTTGGTTAGTATGTTTTCATGTATTCCCTTAATAATTCATTTTCTCTTAGAAAGAGTGGTTCATCCATCCCTTTTTCCATCACCTGAGTGTTGACTTCTTTTAATTTTTCCTCAAGTGTGAATTTTTTTTGAAGAGGTTTCCAAACTGATTCAAATACCATTTTTGAAGTTTTTGTTTAATTACCTTTAACTTGTTAGCTACTATGTACATTTTTTATCCTAAAACTTCAGTCTCTTTCCACCATTGTTCTAGTAGCTTTAAGATATTTGCATCTTTCAACCACATTTGTTCAAATTTAAAAGGGCAGTTCTTTGGGCCCGTTTCTTCTAGGATCTTTAATTGTACCAAGTAATGATCCGAATAAGATATTGACATAATTTATGCTTCTAGGGTGTGATTAAAATTCACCAATCCTCCATGTAGGAAGAATCTATTTAGTTTTTCCACAATATTGTTGAATCCTTTTCTCCTATTGTTCCAAGTGAAAGCTTTATCTTCTGTCCTAGTTTCTAATAGGGAGTTTCTATTTACCCTATTTGCGAACTCCATTGTTCATGTTGATATTTTATTGCTTCCTCCCCATTTATCTATTCTCTTGATAATGACATTGAAGTCCCCTCCTATGATACTCACTTGGTTTGGACTATTGGCTAGGAAAGTTTCTATTTCCATCCATATCTGGGATTTTTCTCTATTTTGAATAGGCCCATAAATATTAATAATGAGGTTAAAGTTTAGTTTTTTTTTGAAGCTACTAACCTTCCTACTCATCTAATTTTGTATCCTCTTTGAAATTGAAAACATAGTGTTCCTTGAATCCCATATAATGGCTAAACATCCTAAGGCTCCACAAGCTGGGGAGTCTTCCAACTTTATAAATCCTAATTT
Source organism: Chamaecyparis obtusa (assembly GCA_027943335.1). Taxonomy (NCBI): domain Eukaryota; kingdom Viridiplantae; phylum Streptophyta; class Pinopsida; order Cupressales; family Cupressaceae; genus Chamaecyparis; species Chamaecyparis obtusa. The sequence goes on along the minus strand of BSBK01003182.1, from coordinate 1,498,041 downwards.
CTTCCTAAAGGATTCCATTTCCTTTTTATCCAGTTTTGTCTCTTGAATCATAATTAGGTCACCTTTATTGTTAGTAATGCAACGTTTTATAATTCGCTTCTTGTTATGGCCATTCATGCCCCTAACATTCCATGTAAGGATTTTCATGGCTCATTGGGAAGGAACTTCCCCTTCCCTACATTAAGCCATGATGTTATCATTGTTTGTCCTGCTTCCTCCCTATCCTTCATTCTTAACTCAATTAACAATTTTATCCCTCTCTTTTTACTTTGTTTAGCACAGTCTGGGGATCCCCTACTATCCTTTGTAAATGAAATTTTGAGGGTTTTTGGGTCATGTTTCTCCATATTATTTAAATTTACCATCATCTCTTCTTCTTTTGAGAACTCCATGTGTTTGTTAGCATCTTGAATACCCTCAACTAGAAGTCTCCTTTGCAACTCTAATTCCTCCTCATCACAGATATCATCTAGGAAAAGTTCCATCAGATCTTCCACCACTACTTCACCTAAGTGATTAGTAATTCTCTCTCTCTCTCTCTCTCTCTCTCTCTCTCTCTCTCTCTCTCTCTCTCTCTTCCAAATGATCTTGTTTGCCTCCTTCTTGATCTCTATCTACTTGTTTATCTTCTTCCTTACTTTCCTCACCCATATCCTTAATGTTTGCCTCCTCATTCCTCCTCCGGTCTTGCATATTTATTTTGTTTTCTACCAAGTCTCCCTCATATGTTGTCCCTCCAAAGAAAGTTGGCCCATTTTTTGGTATCTCTACTGTTTCCTTCCCCTTCTCATTGACCATAGTCTCCTTGCTCTACGATCTCACCTCCTCTACCATCTTATCCTTCTCTCCCATTGAATCTTCCCCAATAATTTGATGGCTATTTAAATCCTGGGTCAAAGAATCTAACTCTCGATTCTCTCTAATTTCTCCTTTCTCCATAGCTTCCTTTGTTTCAATTGTAAATCCTCCTTTATTTTCATTTAACCTAATGTGAATATCCCGAGTCTTGTCCTAGGTCTTGGTTACTAATGATCCTTCTGACTTTTCTTCAACTCCCAAACTTGAATCAGTCCCTTATAAAAGGTTGGTTTTACAGTGAAGGTCTGATTTTTTAATTTGATTTTGATTGTTTTTAGATTACTAATGTTAATATCCATATTTACTAAAATGACACAACTGGAATATGGTATTGGCAATTCAAGTCAAACCTTATAAAATTGCCTAGTTGATTCCCTATCAATCTAATGGTTTCTTTGCCAAGAAGTTCTACTGGCAGGTTTGGTAGCAAGAATGCTCTATCTACCTTAAAAGATTTCATGCTTGAAGGATAAAAAAAGAGGTCGCCAATCAAAAAAATTAAAACTGGAACCTTCAAATTTAGGCGTGAAGCCCTTTAAAAATTTGTTCTTGAGATTAATACTATTAAAATCTACATAGAAGAAGTCTTTAGAGAAAATATCAATACCTACCTTGCCTTTGAAGGCTGATTGAAACCATTCTATCATTTCTTCTACTTGAATTCTGAAAACACACCATCAAGCGAAGACTCTAATTTTTTTTGTAGTGAGCTTGTCTCCTTTCTATGGTTCCACTACTAATTTCCATTGCAATCTTGTCTCCAAGGGTTTGTAAAGGAAGTGTATGTACCTTCGACTGTTGTCGATCTGTCGGTAAGGCAATATTGCTTACCTTCTAGCAATTTTGTGATGTATTAGTAATTTCTTCTCTTCTCTGCTTGATCAGTTGTTGGGGGATTTGGAAGTTCCTTCTTTTTTTGTTATTGCACCAAGCCAAATTTTCATTGCGAGGGTAGGGTTTGAGGAAATCCTTTCTCCTAAGGGCAGGTTCTAGGGAACCCTCCTCTAAAAAATGTAGAATGTGGAAGTGAATGTTACCAGTCGGGAATTGACCATGCTCATATCCTTCTTTTTTATTCCTTGAGGGGGGTCAATTGACGCATGAGGCACGAAAATGTTGACCTTTCATAATCGAGCTATCCCTTCTAGTTCTGCGCTCATCCTCCCACCTTAGCCATCTTCTATCCTTTCTTGAGTAGGTAGTTTCCCATTCGGTATCATTGTTTCTAAGGGGAGGAGAGGGAGCCCTGCCCCCACCTACAATTGCAGAGATGCATTCTAGATTTTTGGAGTTTGCATATTTCATTTTCATGAAAAAATCTAATTGCTTTTTTGTTAAAGGAGAGCCATTTTTTTTGAAAAAAAAATTTATTATTATTATTATTATTATAATATAATTTAAATTAAAAACTAATGTATTTGCAGACACCTAAAAATGGTCATCGACCCCTAGGTCCCATTTTTAGTCGTCATTTGTATCCTTCATCAATTTTGTTTATTTTTGTTCATGTTTGGTCATTCTAAGTTATTATGGTTTATTTTGCATTATTGTGATTTATCTATCATTTTGTCACTTTATCTTAGTCATCTGTCACATTTTTGGTCACTCTAGCATGTTTAATTAAATAATTAAACAATTATTTAATTATGTCCTAATGTCATCTCTAGGGAATTAATCAATCAATTAATGCCCCTATGTCCCCTTAGGAATAAATAAATTTCATTTATTTATTGCTTTTTGGTCTTTTATTTCACATTTGAGTATTTTAATATTCAATTTAGCTTTTCATTTTCTCTTTTTATTTTGCATTTAAATATGATTTTATTTTATGTGACTTTTGAGATTTTGGAGGGAAGATTGATAATTTGATTTATTATATGGTTTTTATTATTGTCTATTGGCCTTTCTTTTCTATTTGACTGTTCATTTTTATGTCATTTTGTCTACTTAATGAGCTTTCTTTCCCATTTTGTGGCTAACCACAATTTGAGTATCCTTGTTTTGCTATTACATTTTAGACTCATTTTTCAATATTATTAAGTGCAATTGTCAATAAGAACAACATTAAAGAAGAAAAAGAAAAACAATAAAATAATTTACAAGGTTTGCATGATGTTTATTATTTTTATGATTTATTGTGCCAACGCTACATTGATAGGTTAGGATGGTTTTAAATATGATTTAATGCTTCTTCATGATTGAAATTTTCATATTTGTACATTAACGATTTTCCTAGCCCACAATATTCAATACTTAAAACTACAATTCTAATCCTAAAATTGTGAACATCATAAACTATTTTTCATCACTCATAATTTTCATATAATATTTTCTTGAACACAAAGATTCGAGTGGGGAGTTCCCCAAGAGGAAATAGCCTAACAAAAGACAGTCAAACATAAGAAATGTCCTTCGATGATTGGTACTTTTCCTTATCACATAAACCCTCTGTTCGTGGGAAGCTCATCAAAATTTTTCATTTTATCTAATTTCCTTCTTTTTAGGAAAGTTCCTTGCTTGCTCATTGCTAGTAGCCTAGTAATACCTGCTTTAGTAAAGTTGCTTTTTAGTTCAGCTAGTAGAAACGCGTCAGAGGGGAAGGAAAGACCATCTGATCATATGGTACAAGATCGAATGAACATTCACATCTGTATAAGATGGCACATGCATTCTCATGTTCTGCGAATTGCAAAAAATGCTGAAATCCATTCTGAATTCTAAATCCTTTCAACTCTCATTTTCTCACCACAGTGGAGCTTCCATGGAGGTGGAACAGTCTCAGTAAGCTCTCTGCTGGAACCCTCGATTTTCATTAGGTGAGAAAAGGTGAAATGAATGAGGTTTTCTTCTTTCGTTTTATTCGTGCTTGAACTTTTTGTGGCTGCAATAGTGGAGTAGGTTTCCTCAGTTACAAGTTAGGTCTCTCTCCCTCTTTCTCTCTAGTGTCGGATATCTGTAGAGGATATGGATACGACAGTGGCGTCCTATAGTATCCTATAACTTTATCCAGAAGTTTTCCTGTTAGCGAACATGACATTTTCTGCATTCTGCATTTTTCTTTTTTAAATTAAAAAATGTAGGCATCATTCCGCTCCACAGCACGGAGCAAGCTCAACCGGCATAATTGAACTGGGACCTTATCATGGCAATGCTGCTTCTTTACCGCTCAGCCGCTGGATTACACATTACGTTTTTAATTCTCCACGGATCAGTTCTATTTAGAACTTTCGAAGCTACGTTTATGACTTTTTTGCTGGGGGTTTTAGACTGCTCAAATTGTTGGACGAAGTTTGTGAACTCAGTTGAATTGTGAGGTGTTTGTGATGTTTGATGAAGATTAGATTCACAATCTTTTATGAACTTCATTAATTGTCCTTGTGAGAATTTTCCAGTGTACTTGTCACTTAATGTTTCAAATGTCTTTCATGCGGAAGTGCCCTTCCTGCTGGAGTCCGTGCTTTCCTCTGAGACGAGCTACTGACTGAAGCTTTTTTTTCTAACTAAAAAAGAAAACATGGACATGTTTGAATCCATGCATTCCTCAAGATTTGCTTGGGAACAAACTTTTAAAGTTTGCTTTGTTGTCACGAGGGCTTTAAAACGGATCTTGTGCAGTTTTTTTGCTTTCATTATTGTGATTTCATTGACTGACTTTTACTTTTGGACTGATCTTGTCTTAATGTTCGGAACTTTATCTTCGCTTTCTTTGAGTAAAATGTTTGGATAATGAAATCAAGCAGAAAGTTTTGGATTTTCTCCTAACTTTCTTGTTAATTTATAATTGCTAATGTTAGAAATTTCCCTTGGTCAGTTTAGAATTCATCTAGTAAATTCATTTTAAGTTCAATAGTTTTTTTGTTATAAATTAAAATGGTCTGGATTGGACTTCTGTTGTGGGATTTTTAGAGTATAATTTTTTCTTCTTGTGTTTTTGACATGTGGAAAATGGTTTAGATTCATTCAATTTACAATGAAGAAACTTAGGTTTGTTTCTCTGAAAAATTGTAGATTTTGAAGATGAGCTAAACAATGTTGATAGAGTCTTATTATTTTTGTACATTTCTGATGATTTGTGACTATTTGCTTAGAAGTATTAAGTTGCTTATATATGTTTTTGATTGGTAATTTGAGGGTTTAAAAAGACTATAACATCAACTCCGAGCATCTACTGGGCCCAGCTGGTAGGATCTCAAATGGGAGCTTTATTCCCTATTCCCTAACAATCAACCGGTTGCAGGGGGCATTGGGCTTGAATCTGGGTGGGCACTAAAACAGCGCCACCTGAGCATCAATGAATCAGGCTCCCATTGGTGAAGTTTCTTATATTGTGTCTGTAGGTTATATATCATTTATAGAAAGATGATTGTCTTGTTCAGCAATCGAGTGTTAGTTTTATAATTATCAGAGTGAATGATTCTTTCACAATATTCTTTACTTGGTCATATATTTGCTGTTGGAGTTCAAGCTATTCAGAAATGCAGGAATTTGCTTAGCTGGGTCTGAATTTGTTGCTTAATGGATAAATAATAAGCTGATTTGGTTATTGAATATTTCAGGTTATTTGTTTTTCATTTGTAAAGAGTGTGGTCCCTACCTTGTAACCCAGGACTGTACTATCTCCAGCATCTTTGCAAAAGGGATATCATGGTTAGAGCTTTCTAAGCGTTTGGCTGCTCTGGCAAGAAAAGTTCAATAGAGGAATTCATCTTTTTGGTTAGTAGTCTTTCACGAGTTTAGTAACCATGCCTCGAAAGAAGAAGACCCCTAAAGAAGGGTCCTCATCCCAGGCACAGTCTTCTCAGCAAGCTCCTGGGCAACCACAACCAGCATCTGGGCAACCACAACCAGCTCAGCAAGGCCGCCCACAGCATCAACAACAACAAAGCCAGGCACATCATTTACGTCAGCAACAAGAGGGTCCATCACAGCAGCGGTCGCCTAGTTTACAAGGTCATCAGGCATTGCCTCAGATGGCCTCACAATCAGGTTTGCTCCTTACACAGCCTGTATCACAACAAGAGGTAGGACAACAGACACAAACTGTGGGAACTTCACAAGTAACGAGTTACATTCAAACTCCACAAGATCAACAAGGTGCCCTCAAGCCTTGGCCTTATCCTGGACAAGGTGGACAAGGAAGGGGAAGAGTTGGAGAAGTTCAAAGTTCTGGGACAAGCTCTAGTATTTCTATGGGTACCTATGGTTCAGCTGCAGCTTTGAGGCCACCTTTTCTCGATCTGCACCAAGCTGTCGAGTCTTATCCTGCTGCTTATCAACAGCCAGCAAACACTGAGACAGGTATCCAATCTTCATCACACGGGCCTCCATCATCATCACTCCCAGTAGACACAAGCTCCCAAATGGAAAAGCAGTTAGGAAAACTTGTATTGGAAGGCCCAAAGCGGGAAATTGCAGGTTCTTTAGTTCCAGCCCCTCCAGTATCAAGTAAATCAGTGAGATTTCCTCGTCGTCCCGGGAAAGGTCAAAGAGGAATCAAGTGTCTTGTTAAGGCAAATCACTTCTTTACTGAATTACCAGATGGAGATCTTCATCAATATGATGTAAGCAACTTGTTCCCTAGTAGTACATTTACATGAACTTAACCACATAAGGATAATGATTTTTGTTCTTACTGGGGTAAAAATTAAATACACAAGTTAATTGGAAATGTAAAAGCAGGTGGTAGAAGCTAAATGCAAAATAAAATTGAGGCTAAATCAACTCTCTGTTGTCAGTAAGCTGCATTCTAAACATTTTATTATGAAATTCGTAGACTATGTTTTCAAGTTCATGCTGCAAACAAGATTTATTAAATCTTAAAGTTATGGCTGTTTTAAATTTTTTCACTATTCACAGTATTTTTCTACTTATTTTTGCTTATCTTTTACGCAAACAGTATCCAAAACAAAGTTTTAAGGCTATGGGGATAGCAGTAAGCATTTTACATATGAGAGCTCCCTTGCACCTGATGGTGTGCATACTGTGCCCCGTCAGGATTTCAACCTTCATCTCCAGGATGGAACTATAAATATATCACCATTATGTAATTCAGCTATATCTAGGCTCACTTAGTTATAAGGAGGGACAAGGGGCTTGGAACTCTGATATGATATTACAAAATTATCTCAGGAGTCAAAAGTTTTCCTGCTCTAATGACTTATTAATTATAAATCTGAAAATAATAAGTTTGGCTGTAGGAGGTTTGGACAACCTAATCTTTGTCTTCTATGTTTGGGATGCACTGGGCAAATGATTGAATTATATTGGAGAAAATATAAATAGATGACCACTTTTGTTGTTTGAAGAGTAAAATCTGTTTGGCGTCAGAAGTTAAGAGCAGCGACTTTGTACACATTATTGAGGTTCTAATTGTTGAATTTATACATTAGCATTCTGCCTACTAGATCAGAGTTGAAACTTTATTTATTAAGCTATGTCTACTACGAGTCTGGCAAGCATAGCACGCCATAGCTAATTGTTCCCAGTGAAAATCATATACGTCTGGTTTGTAATTGATTAGTCCTGCATGATATAGCATGAGAAAAATGAAACTATTTCAGTTTGTATTTTTATTCTTTCCCGAAACCATTTGGGTTGGTTCAAAGCAAAGGTATATTTTATCTTATATATAATTACCATGAGAGCAATATCTGAGAACATACTGCGTATCCATATTTTAGAAGAAGGTATGTAGATACTTTAATTGATTGTTATGAATGATATCTAACCATGGTGCAGTTATGTTTTGAGGCAAGCAAAATAAAATTCTTTATATGCTACTGTTTAGAGGGAAAGTTCATTTAAATCATTGGTTTTTGACATAAAGCAAGAACGCAGGTCATTTACAAGTGTGGTATTTCCAAGTGGAGTAGTAATATAACTTTCTCATGTTTTTAATTTCTTTTTATTGCTTAATCTGCAGGTGACCATAACACCTGAGGTGACTTCCCGAGTTGTCAATAGAGCTGTTATGGAACAGCTGGTGATTAAAAATAGGGAAACTCATTTGGGGAGGAGGCTTCCTGCATATGATGGTCGGAAAAGTTTGTACACTGCGGGGGCACTGCCTTTTACTTCAAAAGAGTTTACTATAGTTCTTATTGATGCAGATGAAGGAAACAGTGTTCAAAGGTACAGCTTAAAAACTTTTCAAATCATTGATCATCACCATGGGGATGAGATTTCATAATTTTGCCAATTTCTTAGTGAAAGCTACTAGTTAGTATTTGTGTATGTTAATTTAGCTACTCTATTAAAAGCATGAGATTTTTCAAAAAATAATCAACCGGAGCCTTCTTTGTATTGTAAATCTTGCATACATATTGTGACCAGACATTTTAGAATCCTTTGAAGCCAAATTGGTGCTTATAGCACTTTGGCATCTGCAGTTGTAATGGTAATTTTAACAGCTGACAAACAAAATTGTGCAACCCAAAACAGGCATTTCATCTTATATTCTAACACAGGCTTCAAATAAAATCTAATGATAAGGCTTGTTGTTCAAAATCAGAATTGCAGTTCACGTTTCAAAATATGAAAAATTCAAGAGTAGGAGGATTCAACTAGATGCTCTTGTGCACCATCTGCAGGATTTTCCATTTATGTCTTGGAGTGTGGTATTTAGCAGAGCTCCTTGTTGCCCCTCATACCTTCATCATGCATTTAACTCCTTAATCCTGTTTGTTTACTTCTTTTGGCACCTCACTGAGGCTTTTAGCCCATTGACAGGTGTTTCACCGCCCCCTCTTATTTCCTTGCAGCCAGTGTACAGTGACATCTCATTTTAACACATCAAACAGTACATCCTTTTCTGGCAAAGAAGGGTACATAACAAAACCTAAACTCTTGAAATCTGTTGATTGTCTGGTTAACTTCAACTGTATTCATAAAATGGGAAGTTTATTTTATTGGTTCCTTGGGAAGAAGAGAGCTAAAGCTATATTAAGAGTTTCTTATAAGGTATTTATTTAATGTCCCCTTATTGAAATAGTATTTAATAATTAAAAATAGTAAAAAATTAAGATATAAAAGAATAAATATAAAATTTAAATTATAAATATAACAGAATAAAATTAAACATAACATAACTAAAATTTATTTAAGTTTAATGAATGGTCAAAGGGCATGAGATGAAAAGTTGTGACTCCCTCAAACATGAGATATAGAAGGGAGAAGAGAACTTCATTTGAAAGAGGGAGACAGAAAGAGAAAAGGGAAGGTGTGAATCAAGAAAGCATTAATAGAGAAGAAAATAAGTAAGTAAATACTTCAAAGGCAAAACTTATGACGGGTTTTGATTCTTTCAAAGGGTTGTAATTATGAAAGGTTGTGACTCTTCCAAAGGGTAGAAAGGATGAAGGGTCGTCTCTCTCAAAAGGTTGTAATTATAAAAGTTGTGTCTCTTTCAAAGGGAAGCAATGATGAAGGGTTGTGACTCTTTTAAAGGGTTGGAATTACGAAAGGTTGTGACTCTCTCAAAGGGTAGAAATGATGAAGGGTTGTGACTCTTTCGAAGGGTGGTAATAGTGAAAGGTCATGACTCTTGCAAAGGTGTGAATCAAGAAAGCATTAATAGAGAAGAAAATAAGTAAGTAAATACTTCAAAGGCAAAACTTATTAAGGGTTTTGATTCTTTCAAAGGGTTGTAATTATGAAAGGTTGTGACTCTTCCAAAGGGTAGAAATGATGAAGGGTTGTCTCTCTCAAAAGGTTGTAATTATAAAAGGTTGTGACTCTTTCAAAGGGCAGCAATGATGAAGGATTGTGACTCTTTTAAAGGGTTGGAATTACGAAAGGTTGTGACTCTCTCAAAGGGCAGAAATGATGAAGGGCTGTGACTCTTTCAAAGGGTGGTAATAGTGAAAGGTCATGACTCTTGCAAAGGGAAGACATGATAAAGAGGTGTGACTTCTCCCTCACAGTGGAAGATATAAAGGGGAGAAGGTTTCATTTGAGGAGGATTTAGGGGAGATCGATTTGGGGGAATAATATATTATTCTCAAAGGCAACAATGAAAAGTGGTGATTCAATTCTTATGAAATGTTGAGACTCTTTCACCAATAAAGTATAAAGGATAAATCATTCCAAGTATTCAAGGGACTTATCTATCATTACACACCAATGCATTAATTCAACACTCACTTAATCATCACTCACCACTCTATGAATTCCGATTTATTCAATCATCATTCTCTAATATATCAAATAAGAGAATCATTCAATCATCCATCAAACATCAATTGGGAATCACACAAACAGACTGGCAATCAATTCTTCCATCAATTCAATGTGTCTATATTAATAATTCAAACATCAAAAGGCATTAACAACAATGAATTATGGCAAGGTGAGGAAGGGAATGCATGGAGAGGAAACTACTATAGGATACCTCACTAGGCTCACCGCCTCATATGAGATGGCAGAAGGCCACATGAGGCCAAGAGGGATGGTATATTCACTCTTGGGCCTAGGGTAGAGGATCTTTTGGGCACTCTATTGTAGTTTCTCCCCCACCTCTACATTGAGCGATTGTTTGGATGGATTCAAAGGAGTCTCAATCGTAGGAGAGTGGATAAGGGTGGTATGACGAAGGGGAATGGTTATAGGATTCCTCACTAGGTACACCACCTCATATGAGATGGCGGAAGGCCACATGAGGCCAAGAGGGATTGTATATCTGCTCTTGGGCCTAGTGTAGAGGATCTCTTGGGCACTTTATCATGTCTCCTTATCCAAACTCCATTATGATTGAACCCTAATAACAAGTTAGATATGTTATATGATTAAGATGATTATGAATATATGTTCTTAAACCCTAATAATGGTTGATCTTATGAATTGTACCTTCAATAATTTGTCTAACATGATTGCAAGATCTTAACAAGGTTCTATTTTGATTCACATTCTTTGGGTAAAGTTATATCTCTACCATATCATTTTCCTTGCTTATTAAATTTATGATTCTAGGGCAAAATATAGGGTAATTCCAAAAGGGGACATTACAATTGGTATTCGATTAGTAATTCTGCCAAGCTGCAGGACAAAACTACTTTAACTGCCATCTAATTAGGGTCAAATAGGTCAAATATAAATTCAATTAGGTTAACATTGCATCTCTATGTATTTGTGCCTTTAACTACTTCTTGTCTAATATAAGCATGCTTACTCAATGTGTATTATATGCATGATGTTCACATGTATGCCTTGTGCTTGCTTTACGACTAATGGATGTCAACATGTTCATTCCATGTGAAAATTCCTTATGTATGCTTTGTGCCTTTGTGTATTATTTCATGCCTTACATGTCAAACGTATATTTATGTGTATTGCTTCATGCCTTACACGTTTGACATGTATTTATGTATATTACTTCATGCCTTATGTGTGTGACTTGTATTTATGTATATTGCTCCATACCTTACACGTTTGACATGTATACTTCATGCCTTACACGTTTGACGTGTATGCTTCATGTCTTTCTTACATCTTTATTGCTTCATGCCTTACATATATTCATGCCTTGCATGCATTTAGGTATATGTTTCATGCCTTATATGTATTCATCTATATGATTCATGCCTTACGTGTATTCATGTGTGTACTTCATGCTTCATGCCTTAAGTGTATACTTGATGCCTTACAAATATTTATGTCTATGCCTCATATGTATTTATGGATATGCTTCACATCTTCTGTGAATATTTATATGTTTACTTCATGTTTGAGGTGTTTTCAGCACAGTTACTTCATGAGTGTGCATGCTTTCCTAATGTATGCCTTATGTATGATGTGTTTTCAGCGAGTCATTCCATGTGTGAGTGCTTATAACTGTTTCTAGATCCATATTCGTGCTTCCCAATTAAAAATGAGGTGCATATGCTCCATTATTAATATAGACAACATTCTAGATGTATGTCATGCTTTTGACTTTTATCTTAATGTATGGAAAGCACACCCTTGCTATGATTCAAGGAGGTATCCGTGACATTATGCAAGTGAGAGAAGATTTTTCTTAATATTATAAACCTTGCAAATTTCCAATCATTGATTGAGATAATTCACAATTGAATTAAAGTCAGAGATACATGTCTTGAAATAATATTAGAGTTGCACAACAGAAGCTAAATATAAGACAATGAAATCTAAGGATTAGTTTAGGTACCTGGACATTGAAAGACTTGGATATAAATGACATTGCTTGAGGACAACTAATTTTGGGAAGGGCAAACTGTAATATCTCATTTTTGAAAAATGATTTAATAATAAACAATAATAATAAAATTAAAATATAAGAGAATAAAAATAAAATTGAATTTATAAATATTAAAGAATAAAACTAAACATAACTAAATTTTAGTTAAGTTTAATGAATGGTCAAAAGGCATTAGGTGAAAAGTTGTGACTCCCTCGAACATGAGATATCAAAGGGAGAAGAAAAATTCGTTTGAAAGGGGGAGAGGAAGAAAGAGAAAAGGGAAGGTGTGAACCAAGAAAGAATTAATAGAGAAGAAAATAAGGAAGTGACTCCTTCAAAAGGCAAAATTTATGAAGGGTTGTCTCTCTCAAAGGGTTGTAATTATGAAAGGTTGTGACTCTCCTAGCGGGTAGAAATGGTGAAGGGCCATGCCTTGCTCAAAAGATTGTAATTATAAAAGGTTGTGACTCTTTCAAAGGGCACCAATGATGAAGGGTTGTGACTCATTTGAAGGGTGATAATTGTGAATGGTCGTGACTCTTGCATAGGGCAAACAACGATGAAGAGGTGTGACTTCTTCTTCACATTGGAAGATATAAAGGGGAGAAGGTTTCATTTGAGGAGCATCCACGAGAGATCAATTTGGGGAAATAATATATAATTTTGAAGGGCAACAATGAAAAGTGGTGATTCAATTATGAAAGGTGGTGACCTTGTCACCATTTAAGTATAAAGGGGAAATCATTTCAAGCATTCAAGAGACTTATCTATCATCAATCACCAATACATCAAATCAACACTCACTCAATCATCATTCATCACTCTATGAATTCCCATTTATTCAATCATCGTTTACTAATATATCAAATCATCAAATAAGAGGAAATAATTCAATCATCCATCAAACGTCAATTGGGAATCACACAAATAGACCATCAATCAATTCTTCCATCAATTCAATCAATCTATATTAATCATTGACAATTCTTCCATCAATTTAATTAGTCTATATTAATCATTGAAAAATTGAAAAGTATTGACAACAATTGATCATTGCAATGGACATTTTTCACATCCCTACAATATCATCTAGAGTTAGATGGATAGTTGGTGATGGTAACACTATGATAGATATCTATCTCTTCATAGTTAGTGGATGTGTTGGAGTGATGATTTGGGACCGAGGTGAAGTTTTCAGCTATGAAATAATGACTTGACATTGGAGAGGTGATTTAGATTTCAAAGATGGTTTTGTTGGCGTATTCTATACCAACCCTTTGTTAGGGATTGGTTTGTTTCACTTATGGGACAACATGAGGAGAGATGTTGAGGTTTCTGCTATATGGTCGAGTAGGTTATTTTTCCTGTCACATAGGATCATGTCAGGTACGAGGATTGCAATGATGAACCTCACTAAGGTGCTTTGGCAAGAGAAGCTTTTTGATATAGATTTCAATCATTTTAGTCTGGGCTTTGATGATGATTACTTAGGGGGGTTCCAAGAGGGGAGGGTGCAGTTTTGGCATGATTGGTTTATAGTTATGATTCAAGTGGTGCAACATTAACATGGTGGATTCTTTCTAAGATTGACGCGGAACCTTGGAAACATTCTTGATTCCAATTTGGATCAGTTAGTTGATTAGAGACTGTATTGCATTGCTTGAGGACAAGCAATCTATGGGAAGGGTGGACTATAATGTCCCCACTTTTGCACCTACCTTAGTGTAAGTGTTTTTCAGGGATTAGCCTATCTCTTGGGTCTTTGTAGGCTAACATCATGATTTGGAGACCATTTTGGCTTCATAATTGGGCACATTGGGTGCCATTTTTCAAAGTTTTACTTCTCAATGTGTCATCAACTTTGAGGTTTGCCTTCGAGGAATGCTTTAGGTTTTGTTTGGGCACACTTACTATTTATAGTAAGTCACTTGTACATTAGGGACAAACCTTACTATTTATAGTAAGGCAATAGGATGGTTCAACTCATCTTGGTGATCTTCCAAATGTTAGTAGAATGATTAGATGTTAATTGGTGGCATTTCAGGGGATCAAAGCCAATTTTCTTTTTTTAGGAGTTACTGCTACTTTTAGGCATCACCATTGAGCCACAAGTGCAATGTTTGTTGACAGCCTTTAGTGGCTGGGAGTAATCATGAATAAATATTTAAATATTAAATGGTTGGGGGGCTTGGAATTCACAATTGCTAACCTAAATAAAGCTCTGATGACAAAAAATGCCTGGAAACTTGCAAATGGTACTGCTGATTGGTGTAAGATTATGGTGGCAAAGTATCTCAGTAGAGGCTGCTTTAACATGGCCATAACAACCACAAACCTGCCTCATGGATCTAAAATTTGGAACTATATCCTTAAATGCAGGACCCTTCTTAAAAGGGGTTTGAATTGGTAGTTGGGGAATGGCAAATATATTAGATTTTGTGAGGACAACTAGGTTGATAATAAGCCTTTAGAGGAAGGAAGATCTTGCCTTTTAAAGAATTGTCTGACTCTTAGGATGGGGGAATACATAACGGAAATTGGAAAAAACTTGTCCCTTTTCCTTCACGATAGGCCTGAATTATCTAATAGAGCTGATGACCTCATAGCCACTTTGAAAGGTATCAAAATTCCAATGTTTGATAGAGCACTCACCCAATTTGGTGATTTCACTGTTAAATCGGCTTACAATCTGCTGATTAAGGACCAGGGTGACCTGAAAAGTTGGAAGAAAGTTTGGAATTTGCAGCTTATCCCCAAGATCAATTTATTTTGGTGGGCAGTGATGCATGGTAAAATCTTCACTTAGGACAATCTTGTCAAGAGAGGCTTCTACCTGGCTAGTAGTTGTATCCTTTGTAAAAGGGAGGAGGAGAGTATTAATCACCTATTTATTCATTGCAAGTTTGCTTCCCATATTTGGCAGAATGTCATGCTTAAATTCAATCTACAGTGGGTTTTTGGGTGGGATGTTCAACTATTTATTTTTGCTTGGCACCCCCTCATACGCCACCCTCTCCTACAACAATTATGGAAGCAAATCCCAACCCATGTCTGGTGGTGCATCTGGAAAGAGCACAATAACAGGATCTTCAGGGATGCTGCTTTGTCCCCGAATGTTGTTTTTCCTCCTGTTGTAAGCTTTTACTTTTGAACATCTCAGTCTCCCATTGGAAATTGCCGAGCTCGCCTCCTATAGCCATGAATAGAGCTATTGCTAAAGCCTGCTAAAGCCTGCAACCTCACTCAGGGCTTTGATAGATTTGATAATACTAAAGTTGTGACTAGGCTTTGTACTGTTTGGCAACCTCCACGCATGGGCTGGCAAATGTTAAACTTTGATGGTGATGCTAATCACAGGGTTGAGGATGGAGGTGGAGTGATAAGTGATCATAGGGGTTTGCTGATTGTTGCCTTTGTTGGCCCCTTAAAGGACTATACGATAAATCAGGCAGAAGGCATGGCTCTCCTCTGGGGTCTTAATATTGCCACCTCTATGGGAGTTAAACACCTTGAAATTGAGGGAGACTCTAAAATTATCATAGATGCTACTCGGGGATTGGCCTCTGCTGGATGAAAGGTGGAGAGTATTATAAAGGACATTAGAGTGTTGCTGTCAGGCTTCGATAGTTTCACTTTGAAGCACACTTATAGAGAAGGAAATGCTATTGCTGACTCTATGGCAGCATTGGGCCTGCAGCAAATGGGCTTACGATGCTGGAAAAATGTGAATTGGCTGCCATAGGCTACTAGAAGTCTTTTAAGCTGCGAGGAGTGCAATAATATTAATTATAATGAAGGTTGATTTGGTTCTTTTCTTCATTATGTGGATTGGTGCTTTAAAGGCCATATGGGTGAATTTGAATTTAGCCCTTGATTCAAATTTGAATGTAGCCGTGATGATTACTGATCAGCTGGACTCCAGTTGTCCAAGTGGATTATACTTGAAGACTTATTATTGCTTCCGTATCAGTTATGCTATGGAAAGGTCTTTTCATAATTTGAATAATCATCGAAATATGAAGATTGGAACTTGTAATTTTAAATGCCACTTTTTTTCATTAGATCTCCTTGGATATGAAGACAACTCAAATGTCATTTCCAATTCCTTTGGCTTAGATAGGATGGACGTCTCACATGTGCCAAAGGACACTCCGAATAAGGTGAGGAACGATGCCATTTACAGTAATAATGAAGACATTCATTACTACCTTTTATTACACGAAGTGAAGCCTTTCAATCTAGATGTTTCTTTTTTGAGTTTCGCTGTGCTTTGGTTCTTCGAAATTGAGAGTTCTCTATTGAAAGCCATGGGTGGAGATAGGCTGCGCATCGAACTAGACAAAATTGATGAAGTTTACAAAACTGACCCCGCGGTCATGTTTGTTTGCAAAGGTGGCATTATTCTATTCATGGACAACATGACTGGTCATGACGAGAAGCTGTCTCGTCAATTTGTGTCTTCATGGAATGACATATGTGTAACTTTGGGAGGTATCACATTTGAAGTTAATGAGGAGGTCATCGGAAAAGCCATAGGCCTTTCTATGGAGGGTAGGAAATGAAAAAAACTAGTAGAACTCCTGATGTTGCCAGTTTGGACTAGTTCTTTTAGTCTGACGAGCAACCGGTCAAATGTTGTGGGGGGCACAACTGTGAGAAGCTTCTTGATATTTGGCCCCAGGTGTGTAATATTGTTATGAAGTATTTTACTTTGGAAGGTTGTTTTGGTGTGTTCTATTATTATCATCTTTCGTTTGTAAATCATCTCCATAACCATGATCTTATCTCCATTTCGTTTTACTTGCTTCACTCCTTGGAAAGTAATGTCAAAGAAATTATTGAGGCGATGAACTGCGGGAAAAAATACACTATCCTTCACCAGGGCTTGATTTATTGCCTCTACAAATTTCACCTTGAGCTTTGCCCTCCGAACCCTATTTCGGTCCAGCCGGCCTCTATTGATCCTTCCTATCATGCACAGTCCCCCTCGCCTCTTGAAGCTAGCATTCTCCTTGCTATTGGTACTGGAAAAAAACACGGTCTTAAAGACCCACAGCTCAAAGCCTTACTGAGTGTGCAGGACTCTTCCCCAACGACTATATCTATGGACAAGTCTAAGGATAAGAAGCCCACTAACCCTAAGCTAGATGTTAAACCTAACAAAAAGGCTAAACCTAATACTTACTAGGTGGACTTTGATGTTGAGATTACGGAGGAGACAAATACTCCTCGTTGCTTGAATAGGATTACTAAGACCAAGGGGAAGAAAATGATTGTTGAGTCCAACTTGGAGGACTCAGAGGATACCAAGAGTGACAAGGAGGGAAATTCTGATAACGAAGGCTCTTCCTCTCATGTTTCTGAGAGCTTGAAGAAGGATACCCCTGCCCCTGAGCCTAATGTGACTCCTACCACGGCTGCCTCTTCCCCCCAACAGGCTGGAGATAATATTATTGTTGAAGAGGTCCATATTACAAAAACCCCCAACACTAACATGGACTTTGGTGGCTTGATTGGCAAGCTAAAACATGATATTGCAGGTATCGAAGGTGGCCTTCAAGGCCTCAAAACTGAAGTTGCTGGCTTAGACAAAAGGCTCCAGGATATGAGCCGTCTCACCCCCAAGATTATGCACAGTTCGACGACTACTCTATGCCTGCTCCAGGAACAGGCGGTAAGCTGACAGAGGAGGAAGATTACAAGGAACTCTTCAAGTTCCTCACTGAAGATTGGGCCAGAGTGCTGTTGTCCGAGACTCTTGCTGAGAAAAATACCTGATGCAAACTGTTGGTTTTCTGGTTTTTTGGATTCTTATCGGCCTTCTGGGCCTTAGTTTATTTAGCTGCTTTTTATAAGTTAAATACTTTGAAAACTCTTTGTTGATTTGTCCTACATACTATTATGTTGACTATGGACTGCTACAGTTTGGTTTGCTTTTTTATGTTGCTATTTGGTGCTTAGTTCGTAGATGTAGGATTGTTTTTGATAGAGGCAAGTATAGGTTGCTGTCATATGTTACTCTCTAGTTACTGTTAATGTGTTGTTAATGGTAATCTATTGATAATCCTCCTGGTTTGTTGTATTATGGGACAACACCCTGATTTTGCTGCTGCTAATATCAAAAACTTTAACTTTAATGTTTTATTTGAATAAATTGAAGTTACCTTATTATAAAGTGACTTTTAAAATAAATTATAAAGTTAACTTTATAAAATATAGAATATAGTGACTTTTAAAATAAATTATAAAGTCACTTCATAAATTAATAATAAAGTGACTATAAAAGTCACGTGAATTAGCAAAAGGATGCCCATTTTGAGATATATTTTATTAAATAACAGAGGGCTTTCAAATAGAGTTTTAAAATAAATTTGCAAACCCTAGGATGTGTGTGGGTTTGAAAGGAGGAAATACAAAGGCATTTTGGGCACCTTTTGGGCATTATAAGCTAAGTTGCTGATTTGGGTGCGGATTCGGATGCGGATGCGAGAATCGGGTGCATGGATGTGTGAAATTGTTTTTTAAGGATGCGTTTGGATGCGTGTATATATATATATATATATAGAGAGAGAGAGAGAGAGAGAGAGAGAGAGAGAGAGAGATATGCAAAGAAATGCAAGAAATATACAAAAATAAATCATTTGATAGTATGAATAATGATACTTCACCATTGATCAAGATTCAAGATATTTCATATTTGATAGTTCAACTTAAAACTTCATAGACACTAATATTCAAATTGAAAGAAGTTCAATAACTAATTACTCATGTTCAAGATTCCAATGCAATTTGAACTACAAAATCAAAACTTGGTTCATGATTCAATGTTCATCAATCAAGAGTCAAGAGTCAAGATTCGCTAATCAGATTCAGAATGGTTGAATGGCCTCTTATAGGGCTGTTTTAGGGTTTAGGAGCAAAAAATAGATTAAAAATAGTTATTAGCACTTTATTTTTTAAAAGTTAAGTGGCAAAAAAGTTATAAAGGGTGTTTTCCTGGGCATATGCCCATGGAGGCGTCGGAAGCACTCGGATGCCCTGTGGGTGCCACCCGGAAGCCACCACAGCCATCCGGATGCGAGTGGACGCAGACATCCACTCGCATCCGGATGGCTGTGGTGGCTTCCGGGTGGCACCCACAGGGCATCCGCCTCCACAAGCATTCGCTTCCGTATCCAGCATGCCCGTGGACGCATTGGCTTCTTAGATTATAAGAAATCATTCATGTTTGGAGAGAAGGACAAGGGTTTGAGGAATTTCAGTCATTGAAAACCCCAACTCTCTTTGATTTTGTGATCTGCATGTGTTCAATAACACCCAAGGTTTACATCTACAGGTGGCTTCAAATCAGAGGCTGCATATGAGCTTTCAATTACAGATTTTGGTGGTGTATTCAAAGAATTTGCAGAAGTTATTATCAGCAGATTGGATTGCTGTGTGAGAGGCAAATCTGGTATTGGTTTTCTTCCCTTATTCTAGCCGCAACCATTACCAAGGGGTTGTACCATTTAGGGCAGGCAATTCATGATTAGAGAGTGTGGGTTTCAGTGGAGGCAGAATTTAAATCATTTGTGAGTCCAATTCAGGCCAAACCAGTTTGTTATATCTAGCCGTCACCATCATATTCATTTCAGCCATTTCAGCTGGATGTTGGAGATAGGGTTGCCAGGTAGATTTGAGGCGTAGGGTTTGTGCTTTGGATTTGCAGTTTCAGAATTATGATTCTTTCTTATAGCTGATTGATATGTTCGTTAAATCATTTAAATACAATTTGGATTTCAGGATTTGAAGAAATTGCTTGTATTGTCTGGAATTGTTAATTTATTTTATAGCATTTATTTTCAAGCATTTATATAATATCAAAACCTAAAAATTAGAAAATTGCAAAAACACAAAAAAAATCAGAACACCTGGAAAAAAAATCAGCAGTCAAATTACCAGAATTGCGTGGTGGGATGTTTCAAAGTGACTTTGGATAGTTTAAGAAACTAGTGTAATTTATGAGCCAATATGTGCTACATAATGATAAAGTATTAAAGTGGCTAAGACACTGTCTTTCCAATGGCCTTTGAAGAAGATATATCAATCATGGATAGAGAAGTATAATGATTAGGCATCTTTGCATTTCAATTGGTTATTGTGCCTTGGTAGGTAAAACCTAGATCTATAGGGGATCTAATTTTGACAATTTTCCAGCAGAACAAGAAGTTTTGGCATGAAGAGGTAGCTTCAACATTAGGATTGGTTCTCTTCCATAAAACCTTGCGATCCATAAAGTCCATTTTCTAATGCATATCTTATATTGTAGTGGGCACATGTCCCAATTGAGAAATATTAAATTGAAAGTAAAAATGTAACTGAAAAGTTGTAATTAGGTCTAGGTCTACATGTTTTTGCTTTTCTATATAAGGGACTTGTAAATGGGATTTTTGATTTTTGATTTGGGCTGGTGTTTTTATTGTGAAACAAATATTTTGAGTCGTAGAAAGAATTTTGCATGTAAGTGAAACATCTCTGGCATATTTTCAGTTCAGATTGAGTAATATGAATAATGCCTACGTCATGTATTTTTTTGCAATTGTCTCATTGAATGTATGCACTTTTCTTATAAATGAAGGGATCAAGGGTTGCTAAGTTGATCTGTGCACATTTGCTGCATTGTGTATCTTGTTTACTGCTTCTATTCTATTAAATTATTAATAGATTAAAATGCTTTGATTAAGATACGAAGAATCTCGTGCTGGATTAAGGATTTTTAAGAAGAGTTGTGAAAGATACCCTTTTTTGGATGTGTCATTGTAAGGTAGTGATACAATTTATTCTCTGAATTTGAAGTTTGGATGTCAGAACGAGGCACTTGCATGGGACAATTTGACTTTGTATCCTAGATAGGCACCGTTTGGAGATACATCTTGTCCAAGATCCAAAACTAAAACCCTAAAAACATGTCATTTCCATACATTTTGTGTTTCATAAGTTATTGTAATTTATCAAGATCTGCGACGAAGAAGTTCTAAGAATCTAGCCAATTCTATATAACATTCATACAAATCTTAGTAATTTGTGTGAGAACATTTCTGCTCAAACAACAATTTTGAGTGAAAGGGTATAATCTGTTGACATTGTTGAAAGGGATATCTGATTAGATCTAACAGAGCCTAAAGCACAGAGGAAAACAAAATATTTGTCTCTTGTTAGTTGGCTGTTGATATGAGAATCTTAGCGTTAAAGATACCACTTTATAATGATAACCAGGCAATCAGTTGGAAACACCAACAATACTCATTGTAATCATCTTTATGGAATGTTGAATATAAATTTTGAATTCAACATTTTCATTGTTCAAACTTCAAATTTAATCACTTAATTGTTAAGTGGTATAATAGCTATTATTAATTTGCCAATGTGTCATTTGTAAATTCGAAATTGTAATTATTATACATTTTTTTATAACTATTTTTTCAAGCACTATATCAAATTTAAAACCCAAAAATAACAATTCTACAATCCTAAAAACAATAGTTATAAAATCCTAGAAACAATATTTAATAATTTACAAATCCTAGAAGAATTTACATATATAAATTTTAAATAT
This sequence comes from Chamaecyparis obtusa, assembly GCA_027943335.1. NCBI lineage: Eukaryota > Viridiplantae > Streptophyta > Pinopsida > Cupressales > Cupressaceae > Chamaecyparis > Chamaecyparis obtusa. Next base: position 1,476,394 of record BSBK01003182.1, on the reverse strand, counting down.
AAAATCTTAAAACTAAAAGAGGAGAATTTTAAAACTCTAAAATTTTATTTCAGAAATGCAAGTTGATTTGTTATTTGACATTTAAATTTTCTTTTATATGAATATTGGACAAGTTACTGATATTTTTATTGCAATACTAAAAGAAAAATTGGTAACAAACTTATGAAGTCTTACCTTGAACATGAGGTGTTGATGAATTGTTTGAAAGACCAATTGACGAAGATGATTGAAATCTTTATCTTCTTCCTTTGTGCTCTTGCTCTATACAAATGACAAAGTTGTTGAAGTGATTTCAATTGAGGATGGGCTAGGTTGTGTATATTTCTTTTTGATTTGTGAGATGTTGGTGGACACCATTTGCATGTCAGGGTTAGGGTGAGGTGTTTAGCTTTTTTAAAAAAAAAAAAAAAAACTACTATAGAAAAGATCCTTTTGCGTTTATTGGTTTGGGTCTTTTCAGTGTCCTCAAGATGGTCAAAGGACACCTAAGCATCTTGGGGTCATGGGGAAGTGATGTGGTGCCTCCCAAAATCCTCTTGGAATGGCAGGGTGCCACTGGCACTGAGGCATACATTGCTACATCTCAGGAATATCTCTACCTGGAAGTGGTGGTGGGATGTTTTGTTTATGTCCTCAAACTATGCACTTTTTTGTGGGGACTGGTTTTAAATTTTCTTTGTAGTGTTTTTGTATTTTACCCATAATTACCAGGAGATATGGATTGGTATTGGTACAGGAGACAAGTGTGGGTGTTGGTACACTGCTTTAAAATAATTGGATACAAGTACTTTTAGAAGGCAAAAGAAAATAAAAAATATATAATTTAAGTATTGAAAATAATAATAATGGTGTAAATGTACTTCAAAGAATTCAAAAATACTAAAATGCTTAAAAGTAAACAACATTTTTAAGTATTGAAATAGATGGTCAACAAAATCAAGGATTGATTATATCGATATTTGAAAAACACCATCATCCAATTTATTTTTGAAACCATAATCACCTGGACATGGCAGATAGAGACGGATGGTAATGCCATTATTTTCAAAAACATGTTAGGGTGGTCCTTGGAGATTATAATCTCAACTCAATTGACAACACTTCAATTTATCGCAAATCTTAAGCTTTATTATTGTTTCTGTTTGTACTATTACCTCTTTGGGATTCGATCTTATGTTTTTCTGATAGAAATGGAAAATTACTAGCCTATTAATGTACCTTTTAGTTTTTATGTATTTCAGCACCTGTCAACCACATATCAACCCTTTACGAACAGCAAGTGTAATTTATATGATATAACTATGAAAACTCTATAAAAAGTTTCATGATTTTTAAGCAATGCTTTTTGGAGATGTATAGAGATTCAAAGAAGCTTCATATGAAGTCTCCTAGTGTGTGGAGACGTCCCCACATGGGGCTGCAATATCAAATTTAAAACCCAAAAACAACAATTCTACAATCCTAAAAACAATAGTTATAAAATCCTAAAAACAATATTTAACAATTTAGAAATCCTAGAAGAATTTACATTTATAAATTTTAAATATAAAATCTTAAACTAAAAGAGGAGAATTTTAAAACTCTAAAATTTAATTTCAGAAATGCAAGTTGATTTGTTATTTGACATTTAGATTTTCTTTTATATGAATATTGGACAACAAGTTACTGATATTTTTATTGCAATACTAAAAGAAAAATTGATAACAAACTTATGAAGTCTTACCTTGAACATGAGGTGTTGATGAATTGTTTGAAAGATCGATTGATGGAGATGATTGAAATCTTTATCTTCTTCCTTTGTGCTCTTGCTCTATACAAATGACAAAGTTGTTGCAATGATTTCAATTGAGGATGGGCTAGGTTGTTTATAATTCTTTTTGACGGGTGAGATGTTGGTGGACACCATTTGCATGTCAGGGTTAGGGTGAGGTGTTTAGCTTTTTTTTTAAAATAAAAAAAACTATTATAGAAAAGGACGTTTTGCTTTTATTGGTTTGGGTCTCTTCAGTGTCCTCAAGATGATCAAAGGACACCTAAGCATCTTGGGGTCATGGGGAGGTGATGTGGTGCCTCCCAAAATCCTCTTGGAATGGCAGGGTGCCACTGGCACTGAGGCATACATTGCTACATCTCAGGAACATCTCTACCTGGAAGTGGTGGTGGTGGGATGTTTTGTTTATGTCCTCAAACTATGCACGTTTTTTTGGGGACTGGTTTCAAATTTTCTTTGTAGCATTTTAGTTTTTTACCCATAATTACCAGGAGATACGGATTGGTATAGGTACATGAGACAAGTGTGGGTGTTGGTACACTGCTTTAAACTAATTGGATGCAAGTACTTTTAGAAGGCAAAAGAAAATAAAAAATGTATAATTTAAGTATTGAAAATAATAATCATGGTGTGAATGTACTTCAAACTTTCAAAGAATTCAAAAATACTGAAATGCTTAAAAATAAACAACATTTTTAATTATTGAAATAGATAGTCAACAAAATCAAGGATTGATTATATTTATATTTGAAAATCCCATCATCTAATTTATTTTGAAACCATAATCACCTGGACATGGCAGATAGAGACAGGGATGGTAATGCCATTATTTTTAAAAACATGGTAGGGTGGTCCTCGGAGATTATAATTTCAACTCAATTGACAACACTTCAATATATGGACAAATCTTAAGCTTTATTATTGTTTCTGTTTGTACTATTACCTCTTTGGGATTCAATCTTATGTTTTTCTGATAGAAATGGAAAATTACTAGCCTATTAATGTACCTTTTAGTTTTTATGTATTTCAGCACCTGTCAACCACATATCAACCCTTTACGAACAGCAAGTGTAATTTATATGATATAACTAAGAAAACTCTATAAGAAGTTTCATGATTTTTAAGCAATGCTTTTTGGAGATGTATAGAGATTCAAAGAAGCTTCATATGAAGTCTCCTAGTGTGTGGAGACATCCCCACATGGGGCTGCAAGATGGGGATGTGTGTCTGGTACAAGAGGCAAGTGCCGAGGGTCAGAATACAACTCTCCTGGTATGATGGTTGCTTTTACCTGACAATTTCCTATAGACTCATTTTGTATAAGCATTCACTTAAAATTAACATGTGGAATGTCTCTTTATGGCTTAATCTTGTTTGTGACTGGGCTTTACATCCCCTGTGTATTCCATTACTTATTCATTCATTTAATGTTTTTTTCTGCTAGGCTAGTTGATGGGCAAGGATGGGGAATTCATAAAAGTTGTATAAACCAGAATACTGTATTTCTATGTGGTTTTAGCACTTCTGGTGAAATAGATGTTTGCGTTCATGTAATTCTGTAATTTAATGCTGAAGGTGCATAAAATGCTTTACCATCTTCACCATATGCATTTGCAATAAGTTAATAACAGTAGTTACTATGGGGTTTGTTTAGATTTTGACTTGAAACTATGCAGTTGAATCCTAAATAGTCAAAATAAATAAAATAGTGGTCTATTATTGTATTTCCTTTTTAGATGCATTTCTAAGATCTCTCTCTCTCTCTCTCTTTCTCTCTCTCTTTCTTTCTCTCTCTCACTTGGCACCCATTGTGGCCATGTAATTGGAATTTAAAGTGGTACTGACTAAATATTGTCAAGTCTGTCCATGGAGTAATACTATGGCTACTTATGTCTTGTATATGCCAATTAACTGTTTAATTAGTATGTATATCTTGCCTGGAAGTTTGATTAACTTGCGGATGAGCAGATTATTCATTTTTTATTTGAAATCATGAATGATATTTTTAAGTGCTGTTTGTCTAATATGGATATTACAGAAGAGAACGAGAGTTCAAGGTGGTGATAAATTTTGCTGCCCGAGCTGATCTACACCATTTAGGTGAATTTCTATCTGGTAGACAGGCAGATGCACCTCAAGAAGCTCTTCAAGTACTTGATATTGTGCTAAGAGAATTACCAACTCAAAGGTGTGTCTACCATTGAAGTTATTGGGAAATTTCTATAAGATTGTAACATTACATGTTTTACGTAGCTGTTTATTGGCTTCAGGTATACTCCTGTTGGGAGGTCATTTTTTTCTCCAGAATTAGGAAGAAGGCACTCACTTGGAGAGGGCTTGGAATGCTGGCGTGGGTTTTATCAAAGTATTAGGCCAACCCAGATGGGCTTATCTCTTAACATTGGTATGCATTAAACTCTATATAAATTATCTGCATTTTTCGGCAAAGAGTTTCTGAGCACCATGGATAAATTCTTGCTTATATCTTGGAAGGCCAAGTTAATTTGCTTTTAGGTTTTACTGAGATTTGGTGTACATTTTATTCAGTCGATTCTTTGAATCAAGCTTCCACATTATGCAAGTAATCTACAAATCCTTATGCATGTATCTTGCAGATATATCTTCAACTGCATTTATTGAGCCATTACCTGTGATCCAATTTATTACACATCTGCTGGGGAAGGATGTGACAGTTGGACTTCTGTCTGATACTGACCGTGTAAAGGTATCAACTTTCTCATCTCTTAAGTTCAATTTTTATTTTCTGAGAATGCTCATATCCTAGTTTCTTTATCATCATATCAAATGGATAGTTAATGGTGATTAAAAACAATTGCTCGGTTAGTGCAAGTACAGATGCTAGATAACTACTTGAAATTTATTTGCAGATTCTCAAAATTGTTTAAATTCAACAAAATAGCTTATACCAGAATCATGAACTTTTGTCACTTTGTTATGTATAACTGTTTAAGGAAACTTTTTATATTCTCCTGAATGTTGATATGAATTTTCTGAGCATTTATAGATGCTTTTATGGAGTCCTTTGATGTAGATTACTGGGATGCTATTTTGGAAATCTCAGATATGCTTAATTTTAATCCTTTCTATTTCTTCCATAACGCACTGTTTCTTATTTTCCTGTCACTATTTTGTACACCAGATATGTCTACACTTTTTGAAGAAGATAATTATCCCTATTACTTCGAGTTAGGATTTAGCCCTTTCAAAAGGCCTATCTATGATTTCATGATCTTTGTCACAAATAATTTATTGCCTGTTATTGCTTACTGAATGTTGTTGGCTGTTATTTTCTCTAAATTAATCTTGCAACTTGCCATGTGGCATATGTTTCGTATCATCATCTCTCACTTTATGATTTGATTTTAGCCTTTTTGGAAGGTCCATTATTTGATAATGTTATTTGCTATCTCAAAACACTTTTTTTATATTTGCTCAGTAAATTTTTGGGTGACTTTAACATGGCAAGGGGTGATCTTGTGCCTTATTCTAAATATTTATTAACATTGATCATCCTTGAATGTACCCAGAATCATGGACAAAGCCTCACTATTTCTGTTGGAATAATGGGCTGCTTATTCCAGTGAGGAGGGTTTGAACATGGGTCAGACTTTCCGAGTGCCTCCTAATGTCCCATCATTATTATTTTAGATCTCAACTCCTAAGATTCATTTCTGAAATTATATATTGCCTGTTGATGTCATTTATTTAAATTGATTGACATCAAGTTCATCTAAAGGACATCAATGAATGATTTATTATTTAAATCTTTCTGTATATATTGTGTAAATGTAGTGTAATTAACTCTTTGTTAGAAAGTTCAGAAGTATTAGGTTAGTGTAGTTGATGAGCTTCAATACAACTATTGCATTGAGTTATTATAAACATATCCGTATGGTCCTTTAACTTCTGAGACATACACATGTACTTCCATATATGAAATGAGTTGACAGGTTCTCAGGGCTAGGAGGATCTGCATACCATGCTAAAATGTGAAGGGCATCTTAAAATGTGCGGTGATGCAAATCTCTTAGTAATTTACTATTTTTGGGTTGATAGTCTAAGTAGCCGAATCGGCCCTTGCCTTCTGTCGATTCCGGGTACGAATCGACTCGAGTCGGAACCGGAATCGAATCTACTGTGGGTGCGCACAAGGTTCGAAATTTCCACTTGTGAACCGTTTCAGACTAAACACATTTGATTCCACGCGATTCAACCGGTGACGTGGCGATTTTAGGTCGATTCCGGTCGATTCTTGACCGGTTTGACTTGGAAAATTAAAATATCTTCTTTTGCGGTAGGCGGTTGGGTTAAAGATGAAAAGTGAAAACGACTTTCATCTTTCACAGCGGCTTTCATCTTTCACAGCGGTGAGGCGATCACAGCGGCGGCTTTCATCTTTCGCGGCGACCAGAGGTGGCGACTGGAGGTGGCGAGTTTCATGCAGAGGCGACTAGAGGTGGCGATTGGAGGTTTATCTTTCGCGGCGACCAGAGTTTCACGCAAAAGCGACCAGAGCCGGAGGCGACTTCGAACGGTTTCTGCCTTCCATTTTCAACGCATTTTCAGGTAAAACTAAACTCCAATAAAATTTCGTTTGTTACTAATTTTATTTTGTTATTAAAAACTTCAAACATAATAATAATTTAAAAATTTGTAAGATGCCATTTGTTTCAACTTTCAATATTAAACTAATATAAATTTATAATAATTCTAACTAATATTAAACTTCAAACCCTCAAACCCTAAATTTCAATATTAAACTAATAAATTTATAATATAATTTATTTTATTTATAAATTTGTATTTCCAATCTTTGTAATGTTTTAGATATTTCTAATATAGTATGTGTATTAAATTATTATTAATAGATAAATAAATAATTTATTATATATTTTTTAATTTTAGTATAAACTTTAATTATTATTATTAATCTAATAGATAAATAAATAATTTATTATATATTTTTTTAAATTTTAGTATAAATTTTAATTTTAAAATAATGAATATTAATATATTATTTATAAATCATATTTAACATCAATAATTATTTAAATTTTAATTGATAATTTATTTTTAAAGAATTACTCTTTTATCATTATGTATAATTTGCAGGGTGCTATACAAACTTATCATGGCAACTGGTTCTAATTCAACCGAGATTTCTCGATTCACTAGTGACCCAGCTTCACCATTATGGAGGCATGTGCAAATATTAGAGCATGTTCCAGGTGGAGGGACATGTGTTTGGATAGGTCCTAGGTGTGACAAGCACTGTACAAGTTCCTACAGCCGAGTGAAAGGGCATTTGTGTGAAATTCCTAGAAAGGGAAAAAAGGTGCACCTATACCAGCTTCTCAAGTAGCAGCATTTATTAAGGAGCAAGAGGAAGCAGATGCAAGGATTCAAAATAGATTCGGGCATCCATTGAATAAAGGAAAGGGCTCACGAAGGCCGCATGGTTCATCATTTCACAGTGTTGCTCCTGATATTGTGATAGAAAGGCAAAGCCATCCATATTTGAGGAGAAATGAAGATGAGGCTAGTATTCCAAAGAAAGCAAAAGGACCATTAGAGAGAGCATTTAATAATGATGCTAGAGATATTGCTGATGAAGCGATTGCTAGGTGCCTCTATGCAAATGGTTTATCATTCAATGTTGTTCGATCACCCTATTGGCAAGACATGGTAAGAAAAATCAGTGAAGCTCCAAAGGGGTACACAAGCCCAGGTTATGAGAAGGTGCGTACCACTTTATTGACAAAGGAGGTCAAACATATTGAAACTTCATTAGCTCCCATTAAGGCCTCATGGAAAGAAACAGGTGTCTCTATTATTTCCGATGGGTGGAAGGATGCAAAAAATAGACCCTTAATTAATGTGATTGCAATGTGCCCTAAAGGGGCAATGTTTCTAAAAGCTATTGATTGTGAGGGCCAAGTGAAGGATGCACAATTTATTGTTGACATTCTTATACAGTGCATTAACGAAGTAGGTCCTCAAAATGTTGTCCAAGTTGTAACGGACAATGCAAAGAACTATAGAGCAGCTGGTATGTTAGTTGAGACACGATTCCCCCATATATTTTGGACACCTTGTGCCGTACATTCACTCAACCTCATGCTACAGAAGTTGGGTACTAAAATAGCTTGGATTAAAGAAGTGTATGATGAAGCTCAAGAGATCCAAATGTTCATAACAAACCACCACTTCTCACAAGCTATTTTTAGATCATTCTCGCGGCTAGAGCTATTGAAGGTAATTCAAATTTCAAACAATCCAATTTTATGTTTTACTTTAGTGATTTATTTCAATAAAATCATATATATACATATTATTCTTTATAGGTTGCTGAGACTAGATTTGCATTGAATACAATTGTCTTGAGACGACTTGTGAATGTTCGAGAGGCACTTTCTGGTATGGTCATCAGCCAAGCATGGACCATATGGAGGCAGTCCAGTACTGAGAGGGCAACAAATGTCAAGCAAAGGATTTTGGATGACACTTGGTGGGATCGTGCAGAATACCTTCTTAGTTTCACAGAGCCCATCCTAGGTATGATTCGCTTTACTGACATGGATAAACCATGCTTGGGGGAGGTTTATGATGAAATAGACTCAATGATTGAGAAGATGAGATCCATTATAAATGCAAAAGAGCAAGACCCTGAAGAAACCTTCTTCAAAGAGGTGCAATCAATTTGTGTTGAGCGATGGAACAAAATGACCACCCCGCTCCATCTTCTTGCCTTCTCCTTGACACCCAAATATTATAGTGAAGAGATTCTTTCTATGCCAACAAGGGTGCCACCATATTGTGATGTAGAAGTAGGTGAAGGCTTTAGGAAAGCTGTTACTAAACTCTTCCCTGATACTGAAATGGAAGATGCAGTTACAAGTGAATTTGCTGATTTTGCAGCATCCATTGGTCATAGTCCTGCTGCTCTTCGTGACAAGTATAGGAAGAATGCTCACTCTTGGTGGTACCTCAATGGCCACAAATCACCACACCTCCAACTTCTTGCGATCAAAGTTTTATCACAAGTAATTTTATGAATTTTTATACACTTTCCAGTTCTGGTTGTTATTTAAAAATTACTATTTGTCCTTTGATTTACTTAAATTTTAAAGAGTCTAATGAGATCTGCCTTTGCTTCACTAGGTTGCTAGTTCTTCTTCAGCTGAACGAAATTGGAGTACATACTCCTTCATCCATTCAGTGAAGCGCAATCGGTTAGCATCAAGCAAAGCTGAGGATTTAGTCTATGTGCATTCCAACTTGCACCTTCTTACTCACAAAAATGATGAGTACAAGGAAGGGGCAGCAAAGTTGTGGGATGTAGAACCGGAGTGTACTGACTTGGATCTTTCTATTGCTGCACAATCTTTAACAATTGAGGAGTCAAGTAGCCAGCATACTTTTAGTGCAAGTAACATCGGGGTTCAATCTGAATCATCTAATGTCAATGTTGATGACAATCTTCATATTGATGATGACCCCTATGGTTCTGATTAGTGAACTGATTCCTAGTATTATTTATATGTTATACAATGACTATATATCATGACATTCTAGTTCGATCTTTTTTGATATCGAAATGACGAAAACTGAATTTAAATTAGTATGTTATGTTTCAAAATCTGAAATTTGTAATGGTTTTGTTTAGCATTTGTATTGGTATGTGACATTGTAAACTTAATTTGTTTTTTAGCTGCACATATATGACATATAAAACAACCTGCCATATACATGATTGGTATGTGACATTTTAAACTTTGTTAGATGAACATATAGTATATACAGATATATATATATACTTTGTTAGATGAACATATATATATATATATATATATATATATATATATATATATATGTGGATGTACCCAAAATGTACCCAACCCCCTAAAAAAATTTCTACCGTACCAGCGATTCGTACCCACGTACCTGTACCCGTACCCGTACCCGATTCAGCAACTTAGTTGATAGTTTACAAAATCTGTCAAGGACGTGGTAAACACGATACAATGTGTGCTTCTAAGGTTAAGCAAAGGCCTTGGCTATTTGATAAGGTCTTTATAGAGGCTTGATATTTAGCTGAACTGGGTTAATAATTACGAAACAAATATCTACATCTGGGTTCTGTGGTTTATGCATGTTAGAGGGTGTGTTGCATTGCAAGGTCCTGCATTTCTCATTTGCAGCTTGTTTACTTTCCCACACTAGAGCAATTATGAGGATCTACAAATATTGGATTTTTGAGTACTTGGGACAAAAGTTCTCGGCTGTCCTATTTTTATCTTCTACCCCAAGAGGGCCTGTATAATGCACTCAAACAAGAATGCATTTCCAGCTGAAACAGTGAGAAACACTTCAGAGTAGTTCTCAGCAGGACCGTGTGAGTTGTTTGAGAAATACGTGCTGATTGCTTCGTAAAATTTTGACTTGGGCCTTTTAAGATATATTTCTGTGTGTTTTAGCTTCAGATTTTCTTGAGAGCTGTCATTCAATTTTGGGCAGAAGACTAAACCTTTTCTCAAAGATACCATGCTCTTTAATAACATTGAGTATAAATATGAATTTTATCATTTGAATTCTATTGGCTACTACTCAGTAAATAGGATTGATGATGGGTTTGGCAAGTAAATTGCCTATTCAATATTTGAATGTCTGAGCCCATATTCTTATTATTAGCAAACAAAAGAGAGACATGAACACTTGATAAGATTGTTTGTAGTTGTACCTCCAAATCTAATGTAAATATTTTTCCAATTCTAGCTCCAAATCTATTACTAGCTGTACCTCGAAGCTCATTCTGATGGTTTGTGGCAACACCCAGCTATTTTTCTTTGGTTGGTGGTAATGCCAAACCATCTCATATGGTAGACGGTATGCTTTTAAAACTCAGGCTTTGAAATGCTTGGAGGCCCAAACTTTTGGCTTGGACTTGGGACAAAGCAAATAAGAAATATATTAAAATTCAGAAAATAAATCTAAGGAATTTGCACAGCATTGTTACAAGTCATTTGTAATAAGTTTAGAAAATGCATAGTTAGGAAAACTGATGAAAATCCATTGAAATCCATGGCAGGGAGTTTTTGAAAAAATAGACTGCTGGCTGGGGAGTTTCTAGTTCAAACTTGGAAGTACTTGTGGTTTCTGTGAATTCTGATAAATTTTAGAATGATGCACTATATGTAGATTATTATTTCATTTAGCAGTTACAAGTAGACTATATTGGTATGAGAGATTGGTGCTGGTACCAATATGCTTTTTTTAATAGAAATGGGAGACGTGTACTTGGAGATGGTAGAACTAGAAATATTATAGTTTTGTGTAAGGGTAGTTTCAGTTAGTGTAATGATTCCAAACGCACAGCAAACTTAAAACCTTAACTTTGATTTTATAATTCAGTGTAACACTAGTGCTTGGGTACGTCGGGACGAGTTTTCGGGACGGGGGGACAAAGGGCCTCAATTTCGGGACGGCGGGGGTACGGTGGGGGGATGGCGGCAGGGGGCCAGGGGGGTGTTCTATACTATACATATATAGAACTTGAAATGCTAGTTATGAAATGATGTTTTAGTATAACATACCAAATTGAAATACTTGAACATAGCAAAATTGCAACACGAACCAGAACTATTGAACATTCAACATAGTAACATAGTACATACCCAATAGTAACATTCAAAAATCAAAATTCTAATAGAAATTCAAGAACCTGTCTTGTCAGTGGCGTGGTTGTGGAATGGCAGAGGTGGGGGTACTCGGTTACTCCAAGTACCCGGTGCGGGGACGTCTCGGGGATGGGTACTTCGAGGTTTTTTGGGGGGTGTGAGTCCCCGGGTTTCTTTCAAGGAATCCAATAACATACCAAAACAACAGCTACAGCCAACGATAGAACTTCTCGAAATACCGAATTAGTGTTCTATTTGCAATAATTGAGAACTGAACATACCACATCCTCAATGCCCAACTGGAAGAATAAATAAATTGCTAATGATAGGATCATTCTGATTAATCAGTACGATCTGAAGTAACAGCAACAATTCTGAGCTGTGTATGTTCTGAAAACCCAGCGTCACCTCCTAAAGAAATTATACTTGTAGGCAATTTGGTGTGGTTGGCTGTAGATGCACATGAAACTTTTGTAGCAATCTGAAAGTAGATTTCTTCTATTGATTCTGTTGCTTGAAATCTATGCTCTTACTCACCTTCAATCTGCAATTCACAATTACTTTCAATCTGCCCTCAAACTTCTGTCAAACTGATTATTGAAGCACAATGTGAATTCTGAAATAAATTCACCAATATCTGAATTGAAGCTCAAATGCAACCTCTGATTGAAGCCACCTGTATATTATGTCCTTGGGTGATCTTCCACACCTGCAAACATTCAGATCTGTGAAGGTTTGTCTTCACAAATATTTCCTGTCAAACCCTAGCTGTGAGAGCTCTAGAGTGCCAAAGATGAATTCTCCAAAATAATTTCTCAATAATGCCAAATGAAATCACTTTTCTCTTTTTATTTCCTTCTCAACTTGGGTGCCCTAATTAGGGTTGCAACACATCAATTTTTTCACTCAATGAAAAGTTTTTTCCACTTCATTAAAAATTCTTCTAATTCCTCCTTGGGCATCCACTTTATTTTTTCCCATTTGTGACTTTTAATGAAGTTGCTTTATTTAATAAAATAATAAAGTTACTTTATGAACTAAAAGTAACTTAAATTATTTTAAACTTTAAAGTCACTTTAATTTACTAAATTAAAACTTTAAAGTCAACTATAGAATAATTTAATATTTTAATTTTTTTCTGAAACCATCATTTGACCTTTCCAATAGAAAACTGATGTTGCACTTGGTCCCAGGGTGATGTCAGAATGAAGCAAGCCAATTGGCAGTCTCCTAAAAAGTAGAGATTCTCCTAAAAAATAGGAGATTGTCTTTGAACATCCAAAATGGCTCATAAAGCCTTCTGCTGGGCTCCATAAGCTCCGGGTGGTCAACAGGTGAACTGCCAGTCTTCCCTTACAAAATAGTGATCTTCCTAAAGAATAGGAGACTGGCTCTGAGCTTCTGAAATGCCTCCAAAACCTCTTCAAAAGGCCACAAGACCCTTGAATTGGTTACCAATCCACTGTATTAGCCTACGGTAACCTGGTGATAGGCTAATCATGCTAGTTGGTATTGACACTAAGGAAGGTGTAAAAATGGGGACATTACAATTTGTTGGTTCACCATAAGGGGTGGTTCCAAATGGTTATATTTGAAGATCTTTCTAGAGCACAAGGGAATTGTCCAACAATCGTATAAAGAAGCGGAAAGCATTTTTTTAATCATTGGAGGAGGAAAATTGAAAGATTGTGTCCTTGAGAAGTAGAAAGCTGAATGACTAATGGGCTTGGCAAAGATTGTAATACCCTTAGTACTTGTCTATTTGAGCATTTTTGTCTAGTTCTTCCAATTGGGTTTTTTCATCCCTTGTTTTTCTTGGATAAATCCTTGTTTTTACATTGCATTTTACTTTTCAGCTCTGTATTTCTTTGTGTAGCAGCTTTGTACTTCCATCTAGTTTGCACTATAATTTGAACCATAGTATATTACATGTTTGATTCCCTAATTTCTAACTAATTTGGTAGAAATTTCAATCAATTTTAGCAAGTAGTAATCATACACACAATGGCCAAACAACTTTAAAGAATGCAATGCTTGAAAGTTGAAAAGATAGAGAATCTAGCATTTTAAGGTATTGAAATAGATGTGAGTAAATGAAAATAGTAGTTATATTGTCATTCAATAATAGTCATGAAATAAACAATTATAATAATGTCACTTTAGTGAAATATAGTCATCTTGATTTTAGAGACAAGCATTTGGGAGCTTGTTAGGTGCATCATGAAAACAATTTTATTTATGTCTTTTAAAATAGGTTTTCATTAGGTACTTGCTTCAAACCTTTTCTACTCTTTGTTAGGTTTAAGGAAGGGAGATGGAGTAACCATCTTACCTTTGCATCTGATTATTGGATGGTTTTACTCTAAGTTACCGATTCGGGTTCGGGGACGAATTCGGGTACGAGAACCCGGTTCGTGGATTCGTGGATTTTTTTTTTCCCCTATTTTGGGTTCGTAGGGGATACGTGTGTATATATATATATATAATATATATACAAGAAAATAAGAGAAATATACATAATTTCAGAATTTCTAAATCATTTCAATGCTTCATACTATGAATCTAGCCTCATTCATTGATCAATGCTCATAAACATATGTCATACTCATAAACAAATTAAATACTTGATCATCCATTCACATAACATATGTCATACTCATAAACAAATTAAATACTTGATCATCCATTCACATTGCCATAAAACGAAAATGTAGGTAGCATACTATAGTTCAATAAAGACTAAAGTTTGAAACATGAAATCAGAAATATAGTTCAATGTTCATTGTTCATCAATCATCAAATGGATTATCAAAATAATCAGTATCAACGGGGTCTTCAGCGGCTGCGAGTGTAAGATCAACACCATCAGTAGAGCCCAAATTGGTTCCACTAGCACTACTGGGTACCATGTCATCTATGTTTTCATCATCCACATCAAGCAATGTGGCTCGAGCAAGATCCTGAATGGTCATCTCCAAGTCAGCAGACTCGGGTGCTACATCCCATAGCATCTCTAGGCCTTTCTTGTATCTCGGATCTTTCCGTGACAAAAGGCGCAAATTGTTGTGTACGTAGACCAAGTCCTCTGCTTTTTTTTCTGCCAACCGGTTACGCTTTACAGAGTGGATAAAGGAGTAAGTACTCCAATTCCGCTCAGCAGCAGAAGAGCTTGCAACCTACAATAACAAATTGTATAAACTATAAATACAAGATAAATTAAAATAATAAATTCAAGAGTGTTAAGTGGCCCAAAAAAAGAAAAAGAAATCTGAAATATTAAAAACTTACTTGTGACAATATTTTAATTGCAAGGGGCTGGAGGTATTTGAATTCTTGCCCATGGAGGTACCACCATTTGATTGCATTTATTCTACCCCTGTCTTCTTCAGCAATGTCATCAAGCTCTTGTCCTGAGACGAATGACCCAAATTCACTTCTAACATGTGCCCCCAATTCTGGATCACGGAACATTTTAGCCAAGGCCTTCTTACACCCATTGGATACCTCAACATCTCTAAATGGTGCCACTCTCCCTGGAATAGAAAGTACTTCTGAGCTGTAATATCTAGGAGATAGGGCATATGCAAGTAGGTGCAAGGATGTAGTCATCTTGTTCCACCGATGGTGCACAATTGATTCAATCCTTTTGTAGAAGATGTCATCAGGATCATTCTCTTTCCTTTGAATGACTTGGGATATCAAATGGTGTTCATGTAAGTTATCTTTATGTAAATTTAAAATTACTAAATTATGAACTTATGTAAATTTAATGTTTATAAACTTGTAAGTTGTAACTTACCATTTTCATTTTCTCCAGCATGGTGTCCATGCCATCATAGACATCCCCCAAGCAAGGCTCATCGGTGTCAGCAAACCGAAGCATAGACATGACAGGTTCAGTGAATTCTAATAAATAATCCACAAGAGCCCAATAATCATCATCAAGTATTGTAGCCTTCACCTTTTGAGCCCTCTCTGTATTGGATTGCTTCCAAATACTCCATTGGTTGCTAATAACCATTTGACACAATGCTTCCTTGACCCTCACAAGTCGTCGAAGCACGATTATGTGGGATGCAAATCGGGTTTCAGCCACCTAAACACATGTCAATAGTGAGTTAATAACACATTTAAAATATGTAAAACATGAAATAGAACTCTAAATGATAAATGAAACTAAATAAATTAAAGTTTAAATTTACCTTCAATAATTCCAAGTGTGAGAAACTTCTGAAAATTGCTTGTGACATATGGTGATTTGTCACAAACATTTGAATCTCCTCAGCCTCATCATATATTTTTTTCACCCATTCTATTTGGGTGCCAATTGCTTTCAGAATGAGATTGAGGGAGTGGACGGTGCATGGTGTCCAGAAGATGTGATCATATCTAGCCTCTATCAAAAGACCAGCAGCCCTGCAATTTTTTGCATTGTCCGTAATTACTTGGACAACATTGTCACTACCCACCGACTCTATGCCATCAATGAGAATTTGAGCAATATACTCTGCATCTTTTTTTTCCCCTCCACAATCAACTGCCTTCAAAAACATTGCACCCTTGGGGGATACAGCAATTACATTGATTAGAGGACGGTTTTTGCAATCTTTCCAGCCATCAGAAACAATAGATACACCCGTTTGAACCCAGGAATCTCTTATTGGTTTTAATCGGTTATCTACATTTCTCCTCTCATTATTCAATAAGGTGGTGCGCATCTTTTCATATCCAGGGCATTGGTATCCAGAAGGTGCTGCATTAACTGCTTGAACCATCTCCCTCCAATAGGGTGATCTCACTAAGTTGAATGAAAGACCATTTCCAAAGAGGCAACGTCCCATTTTTTCATCAGCAATCTCCCTTAACTCATTTTGAAATGCCTTGTCTAATGGGCCTCTCTTGCGGGGGGTGTTTTGTGGTTGATTCACATCTTCATCTTCTTCTGAAGGCATAGGCAGGAAGGGATGTCTAGAGGTTGTTTGAGTGGGTGGTGATGTTGTTTGTTGTATCCCGGTATTGCCACCTTGTTTCCCTTTTGCACATAGTTTGTCTGCATCTGCTTGTTCTTTTCTTAGTGCAGCTATTTGTCTAGGTGGTAACCCCTTCTTGTCTTTTCCCACACACATATTGATCCCCTTACCTGAAGGGCCTAAAAAATGAAGTTTTACTCGATAGTAGGAGCTCCTATATTGTGTATTGCAAAAATTACATGTCCAAACAAACCCCCCACCTCCAGGACATTGAGCAGCTCTACTAGTGTATTTCCACAAAGGAGATTGTTTATCAATTTTGAAGGTTTGAGACCCCTCAGCCCTTGAGCCTTCACTACTCATTGCTGATTTTGATAGATGCAATCTATAATAAAATGGAAAAAAAACATACTTCAAACTTCTACAAAAACATGAAAGTTTGGAAAAAAAATTTAAAAACAATCCAAATGCTTACTTCAAACTTCTACAAAATCAATCTCAAATGCATACCTTAAACACTTGAATGAGTTAAATCTCTTTTGTGGATCCTATCTAGCACTCCACAGCTGAAACTCTTCACCTCTCTTCAAGCTTGTAAAATGGGAGAGCAAAATACAACAACAAAATGAAAGAGCAAAGTGAGTGCAAATGAGGTTTGGAAGCAAGTATAAGGGATGGATTAAGGTTCCCAATTTAAAAAGCAATAAAAAAATGTTATTTTAAAACTTTTTGACCCCACCAAACACCCATAGTGCCGCGGGTCCGTACGGGTCCGCGCTGGGTCCTTGGGGGGTCCTCCCGGGTCCGCCCGGATCCGCCCGGGTCCGAGCTCGGTCCGGACAGGGTCCGGATTTGGCCTTGTGGGTCCGGCCGGGTCCGTGGTGCCACGGACCCGGCCGGACCCACAGGGCCAAATCCGGACCCTGTCCGGACCGAGCTCGGACCCGCACGCGGATCCGGACCCGGTGCGCACCCGGACCTGGTCCGAGCCACCAGGGTGCGGACCCTGCAACTAAGGTTTTACTAGATCGTTGGTCAAAGTAGGATAGAAGAGTAAACTTTATGAAGTTCCTATTATACATATGGGAGAATTGTTTGGGGCTTCCCAATTCATTGATGATACCTTCTCACATCACTCACTATTACTTGTCAAATATGGAATTTGAAAGCAATCACAAAGTTATATGAAATAGATTGATGTGGTATATGCAAAGAATGTTGAGCATATTGTTAGGAATGAATGCTGAATATATCCTATGGGGGAGTATTCGCAGCCATTCTGTAGCAGTTGTTGCATTCATGACTGCGATTGCCATTGATGTCAACATGGTGATCTATTGAAGATTAGCAGAGAAGCAAACAGTGTTTGAGTTAGCGCACGTGGGATATTGAAGATCTAGCTATGCGGAGTTGAGGATGTACTCTATGATGTTTTACAAGATCGTGGTTAAGAGCGCATACGGAAATTCATCTATTCATGACAATTATGTGGATGTGGAAATCAGTGGAAGCAGTATTCAGGTAGTGTTCCTGAGTAGCGGTTTGTGGAAATTAGATGATATCTTCTAATAGGGATTGAATCTAAGCATGCGAAGTTGAAAAGAAGTTGAAGATATGATGATAGTGAAGAGTTATCTTAATTGGAAGCCGACAATTTTGTGTAATTATGGAATTTTTATGTAACGTGTGGAAACTTTTATTTTGTAATGTGTATGCCGACTCATTTGTAATTACTTGAGTGTGGTATAAAGAAAGGAATGTTTTCCTTATTGTAGTGTGGAATTGAATTGTAAGATTGTGAAAGTGAATTGCGGAATTGTGCAATACTTGTTGAAAGAGGATATGCGAAGTACAGAGATCTGGTATTGAGATCTGATGAAACAGTTGGTGCGGTTTGGCACAGTCAAAGGAGAAGTAACAATTTGCTGAGATCAATAATCTTTTGATATTATTCTGTTGAATAATATAGAGATCAGTTGGACAGTGTGTTCAGTGATCTTGCCATTGAAGCTGTTTGGGCAGTGGGTCCATCTATCTTCCATAACTCCTAACAGAGTTAGAATATTTTAGCAGGGATTCAAAGTCTCCTAACAGGGACTCATATGTACTGAATGTATTTCATAAGACTCCTAACAAAGTCCATCCTCTCACAAGGAACTTTCATATTAGTGCATCTTTTGTGGGCATCATTCCCACCGGGGTTTACTCTTTGATCAAGAGGTTCCCTAGTCAACATATCTTGTGTCATTGTGTCATTGTGTATGTATATCTTTCTATGGTTGTTGATTACATTGCTTACATGGTTAAAGTCTATTAAAGAAGATAAAAGTTGTATTTATCTGATAACTGATTCACACACCCCTCCCCTCAGTTATCTTGGTGGACTTTACTTTCTAACACATCTCTCACCAATGTTGAATGGTAGGTTGGATGTACTCATTTTAGAATTGCAAGGTAGGTACTCTCAACAAAACAACAATGCTTATTTGATCATTGTTTAAAGAGGGGATATGATCAAGGTTATATATTTTTATTTGAGCACAAAGTGGCACTCTTCTCCACTTAATTGATCTCCAACACTTGCTTTCTCTTTACTTGGCCAACCAATTCCGCTCCAATGTGATAATTATTTGCAAGGGTTCTTGCAACTCAATCATCATCTCCAAAAGAACAAAGCAGGATGCATATCTAATTTTTGTAGGTTTAATAAATATCTTCTCGAAGAATCAAAATAATGCATGGTAGTGTGCTGATTGCATATAAACATATGCACATCTCTTGTATTAGCGACAAACTTTTTGTTCACTCAATTTGCTAATGTCCATGAGTTAATTGTTAATGGCATGTACACGATGGGTACAAGGCAACTTCAACTAACTTTTTGGTTGCTTTTTTCACATGTGCTACATCTCTCACAACCTCAACGACATTGTCAAGGCTAATCTCATCAATGGTGTTTTTGAGGATTTGAAATTGGAACTTTTCATCTCACGGTTCCCTAAACAATCAATAAGTAAACAATGTCTATTGTTATCTTCCCATACACAACAATGTTCACCCATGTGAGATCCATCTGTGCTTCATTTCTTGCATTAGTACATTTATCTTGGACTAGTTGTTATCCAAGATTATAGTTTGTTTTGTATCTTGTGGTTCCACATGAAAGCTTTGTCTTTGTTATCCTGGCATGGACTCCTTAAATTAGGGAGAGCAATTAACATTGAACAAAATGCTATTAGAGGAGAATGATTTGCCAAGGACATCATTTGAAATTTAGACTACAATGTTGTTAAGGCCAAATTCACAAGGTTCAAGTTTGAGTTTGAGTTCGACAACAATAAAGTTTGGATGAAGCTCAGCAAGATTAATTTTTTTTAAAATATCGACATTAAATTGCCTTAATAAATTTGAATTTTTAAATATATTTATTTAAATTTTCAAAATAATTTAAGTTAGCTATAAAATAAAATCTGTTTGAAAGAAAACCATAAAATTTATTATTTTATTAAAACAAAATAATACTATATTAAATTTGAAAATTAATATAAATATTGTACATTTTAAAAATTAAAATTATTTAAAATAAAACAATATAATGTTAAATTTTGAATTCATTATAATAAATACAAAAAATATTATAATATAAATGTGTATAATTTTAAAATTATAATATTTTAATATCTAAATTATAAATTTGTTATTCAGTATATATTAAATAATAAATATATTATAAGTTTGTGATTGAAATAAGTTTCGTATCCATTGCAAGCTTATAATGTATTTATTATCTAATATATATTTGTATATACATGGTGCTAGGTTCCTTAAATAATCCTCTATAGGCTTGGTTTAAGTAGTTGCAAAATCAAGTGTTTCTTTGGAAGGCATCGTTCAGAGTGGTTTTCATGGAGTTGATGGCAACTACTTGTGCTTTGGGCATGCCCTTCAATCATGGCATTGTTCGTGGTGGTTTCCATCGCGTCGATGACAATTTTCATTGGATTTGTGGGGCAAAAACTCTAGTTCCAATGTAGCATGAGCCATCAACTAATGTGCATTCGACTAGCATTTTTGTATAAGAGTTTCATTCATGATTTTTGTTCATCATCAATAGGTTTCTTCATTAATGCCTAAGCTTCTTGCTGCTTCCTCCAGAATGTGTAATAGAAGGCCGAATATATTTCACCTTTAAAGCTCTAGCCTGGTTCCATACCAAGTTTGGGCTGAATTTTAATGAATTTGTTGAATTTCAAATTTTACACATTGTATTCAGCGAATCATGTGACATAGGTCAAGCCTAATCTACTCAATGGTGTTTTTTATGTTTGAAATTGAAAATTTTCATCCTTATAGTTTTCTAAACAATTAATGAGTAAAAAGTGTCTATTGTCATTTGCCCATACATGATATTGTTCACCCATATGAGGTCCACTTGTCCTTCTCTTCCTTGATTAGTACATTTCTTTTGGATAAGTTCTTATTGCAAGATTATAGTTAGTTTTGTTTTCCCTAGTTCCACATGAAGGCTTTGGCTTTGTGATCTTGAACGTGGACTCCTTAAATTAAGGAGAGCAATCAACATTGAATGGAACGCCATCGAAGGGCCTCATTTGCCTCATCTTTGGCCTATACATCGAATCATATATTCCAAAGTTTGAAGCTGAACTTGTGGCCTTACAATTTCCTCTTAGGCTCAATTACATTCAATACAACAATAGGAACTTGAACATTTTGACTACTAATAGTTCTAGAAGCAAGCATCAGTTTTAAGATAATAGGTGTAGAGATGTCATTGTTATACATTATTGATTATCTCAACCTGTTGTTCAAGTGAGAGTTGACAACCTACCCCAACCGTTTACGAGGGATGTGTAATAGGCACATTCTCTTGAGTAATGCTGCCTTGGCATTGATAGGGGTAAAAAGGCTATCTCGATATGCGATGCCTCTCATGACTTAATTGCTTTCTTGACATTATTCTTGTTTCAAATTCCAATCAAGGGGTCATTTTATTGAATAGTCACTTGACATACTTTGCGAAGATGGAAGGGATATTGAAATTTTAATTGAACTATCACATGTAGTGCTCTATTTGGCTACTCTTTCCTCTCCTCCCCTTCTATTGCTATTTTTTGGATTCCACAACATCTTAAGCTCTTCATTTTCTTATAAGAAATCGAAACTCAATTTTTAGTTCTACACAAGGAATATGTTTTTGGTTTTCTTATTTGAGGTGACATGAGGTGCAAAAGTAGAGTATACATGCAATCTTTCTTTGAGCTATCTATGATTTCAATGAGCTACTTGCAACTAAAAATATAAACAATCACTTCTATCTTTTTCTCTCACATCAAATTGTAGAAGGCACAAAGTAAAGGATACACAAATGTTACAATTCATCTTTGAGTAATGTAAGTCCTGAGACATTATTTTATCAGTCCATTGCAATAGGGAAAAAAAAGACAAGCAATAGTTGCTACAAACACATGGATTTTCCTTTTATTTTTCTTGGTTCAAGTTGTAGTAGACATATAAGTAGATGATACATGGAATTTGTGATCCTTATATGAGTTATCTAGGACTCTTAAGACAATATTTGATTAGCCAATTGCAATTAAAAATAAAAACAATTGCTATTTGCTACAAACACATGGATTTTCCTTTTATTTGTCTTTCTTCAAGTTGCACAAGTTATCGAGGTAGATAAGATAAATTTATTAATGTAAAACAAAAGACCACAAAGAGGGTCCAAGGGACTGCCGAAACAAAGCAGATGACCAGCCTACAACAAGAACACAGTGTCCGAGGAGAGAAAACGAAACAACTTAAGCAAGAAACAACAAACAAACAACTCACAAGCAGCTCTAAGTAGTTGAGAAAAAATCCAGAACCGAAGGATAGGCCATAGGGCGAGAAGGAACCCCAAGCTGCCTCTGAAGACCTCTGGAAGAGGAAAAAGAAGAAGATTGCTGCTGAGTGGAATTCCTGCGGGGCCTCACAAATCTGGTATGGCTAGAAGGGGAACCAAGCTTCCGCTTGGTACCGCACACAGGGGAAACCACCGAGAAGAAAGAGGTGATGAGCTGACTGATGTGCTGTCTTGTGGGGAGCTGATGCTGTTGTAGAGAGTGGTCCCGAAGTCTCAGGGCCTCCTGGAGATAAAGTGCAAGGCATCTTTGATCAATGTACTTGAAGGAGAGAGACTAAGTCACCTTGAACAAGTAGTAGAATCTCCCTCTAATCTCGTAGTAGATAGGGCAGTAGAAGATGAAATGTGTCTCCCTCTCAACCTCCCCCATGCTACAAAGCAGGCAAATCCTATCCTCCCTAACCATATGATGGTCGGTCTAAATGCGGAGCCGATGCGATCCCACTTTGAAGGAGCCAAGGGAGATGTGGAGTGCATGCGACCAGCAGTGTGAAAGGTAAGAAGGATGGACAATGATCTTAAAAGTATTCAAAGCAAATGGGTTCTCTAAATCATTGACATTTTGATTCAACTGAAAAAATGGGCATTAGAGTCGTGATATGTTCTCTAGTTTTTTTCTATAAAAAAATGCTAAGCTCATTTATTTTGCCAATAGAAAAGGCACTTGCCTCAAACAATCATCAAAGAATGTTGGGTAATTTAGAAACTCTCATTTCTGCTTTTAACATGTTTCTAACTTGTTTCCAATCACAATTTGAGAAATTTGAAATCTAGCTTATGAGAGCAATTAAAGTTAGTTGAGTGCCATTTTCTTGGAACTAATGAGAAGAGGTATAAGCAAGACAGCCATGAATTGACATTTCAATTTATTGGTGACCCTTCAATGATGCTTCAGTCACCTCAAATCTGTGTCAACTTCATTTAACTAATTTTATGTCTCTGGGGCCTCTTCTTGGTTGCAATTAATGAGCATTTTGAAAATTGACATCAACTTTTACTTAAGTGATGGTGTTTGTTTGTCTTTTGTGGCTAGATCTTATGATGTCTAGAGTCTGATTAAACGGCGAGCTGACAATAGAATGGTTATTATTGCTCATTTTTGGGATTTCTTAACTTGATGTAGTTGTGGGGGGGGGGGGGGCTAGGGTGGCAGGGTGTTGGTACTATTTTAGGTGCTCAAAATGCTATATTAATGGAGTTTATTTTACAATAGCCATTTTATGTATGACCTGATCTCAGTTGTTTGTTTTTTAGAGTATTATAATTGAGGTTGGTTTTGTTTGTTTGTCCTTTGTAGCTAGATTTTGTGATGTTTACAGTCTGATAAAACAGCCAGCTGACAACACAATATTATTGATGCTTATCTTGGGATTTGTTTTCTTGCTGGAAGGGGGAGTGGGGCAGGTGGTGCAGCGGTAAGGTGGAGGTGATACCATTTTAGGTGCTCAAAATACCATAGTAATAGAGTTTATTTTGCAATACCTATTTATATATGACCTGATTTCATTTGTTTAGTTTTTAGAGTATTATAATTGAGGAGGTTTTGTTTTAGCAAGTCATTTTTTTGAGGCTGGAAATTTCTTTGCTGAATTAGAGCAGTTAGATTCACAAGGGGGTTGATTTTGGAAAGGAAAAAGATAGTACATAATACTTGATATTCAATGTCCATACTCCATGAGACCATACCAACATTGTTAATTCTTAGGGCTTAGTTGGCATCAACATCTTCTTGAGTAAGCCTTTCTTCTTGTTACAGTTATCGTTAGAAATGTGTTTGTGATAACATAGAAGTTCTTCCTTCTCGTGGTGTTGGTGCGAGTTTTATGACCACTTCAACATGCAGAATCGAATACCTAGTATTCCAAATGAAACACCAAATCTCCAGCTCTCTCTTCAACAAGTAAGCTCATATGCTAAACAACGTATATGGATTCTGTGATCAAATGACACAACCCTAAGGTTCCTTCTAGTTGTGGACTTTCACTCAGTTGTAATGGTGGGATATGTTGGTATCACAAAGGGACTTACACTATATATTCAATGGATATCAGCTACTTCAACTATTTCTAACCAAATAAACTGCAACTAGACAAGGGTTTGGAGAATCTAAACTAACTCTACAATGCAAGAGATCATTGATGATGTGGTGAAACCTTAACCAGTCCTTGCTTTGCCAAATCAACTCTGCAAGGAGGGTGCTATCGTCTAAAGATGTGGGTATGATTTTCATACTGTCAACACTCATTCAAATACCCAAGACTGACACAATCCAAATCAACATTTCCAATTGAAGTTAGAAGCTTGCAATTAGGCCCATTCTAACCTTGCACTGCTACTTACAATCAACAAGTACCAAAATGTATGGACACTAACTACACCATCAATCACCATTCAACAATATCTTCCATTCAACTACTTCTATTCCTACTTAACATGGAATAAAATCCTACTCTTAGTGATAAATGTAGAAACCATGCAATACTCCAAAATAATACAAGTTATCCACCATGAAAACCAACAATAAATTATGAATAATTCTGGCAGTAGTATAGCAACAATCTCAACAAGTCTCTCTCTTTAAAAATGACTTGAGGTAGCCTTTTATAGAGGCTCCAAGTACAATGAGTGGCTATGATCAATTCAAAATCAAGGACCGCTATTATTCCCACAAAGCCCTAATCTACCGAACAACTACAAGCATTAAATGCTTGACCAATTACAATGAAGCACTGCCTTGTAGGCCAATAGGAAAATTACAATGCTTTTGAGAACCAATGAGAAAATAGGTTAGATAGAGACATTATGTGGACTCCATGTGCACACTTGGCATGATTTGATTGGATGCACTTGGACATGTGGAATTGGAATATTTTGATTGTTTGAAGATGAATGGGCACTATCCTAGCATGCTTATCTTATCACTTCATCAATATCTCTTGGAGATGATGAAATACATCTTGATACTCAAAATTATCAAGTCCTCAGTCCATTGTGATGGCTCATATTCCCAAATTGCTTCATCTTCATGAAGTCTTTCATCCTTCGAAGCTAGTCACCTTAAAACCTTTCACATTGTCATGACTTTGAACTTGCACTTGGACTCGAAATCTTGATGTCTTCATGATGTTGTGGCCTTGGTCTTGCACTTCTAGTAGTGATGTAAGTACTGCACATAGATGATTCTCTTAATTAAACTTGGATTTCCGAAGGAAATTCAAGTTTGCAATGATTTCTTTATCTTTTACTTGTTGACTTGATCACGATGTTGCACTTTGAATTTCAATTTAGATGACTCTAATTTGGACCTGGATTTGCATCTTTACTTGATCCTTAACTTGGAAGCACCTTGTTCGCTTGATGAACAACTCGTGACTTGATGATGCTCGAGATCTCCATGTTGTCTTTTGAGGTTGAAATCATGCTCGTACTCATTCAACTCCTCGTCACCTTGCAAAACAAAGTCATTTTATTAAACCCCTGGATTTTATATTTCAAGTTAAAATTAGTGCTAAAACCCAAAAGCTCCTATTAAAGACATCACTTTCACTAGATTGTTGATCATTCTATGAATTCAAAAAACAAACTCCTATTTCCTAAATCCTGATTGCATCCCAAGAAAATGAAGATTCCAGACTTAAACAATTCAGTCAGCACTTCAGTCCAGTCCGAATTCCTCATTTAAAAATACATCCACAGCCTTCTACCATTTAATACCTTGCTTTATGACAAAATTCTGAGTTTTAAACCCAGATCTGGAGATGTTTGATCCTATAGTGTCTGATTTTTTAATTTTCAGATCCGATAATGTTTGCAGTTTGAACAATCAGACTTAATTCTTCATGCTAAAATCAGGGCTTGCATTTGTATTTGATCTTGATCTGCCCAGCGAGTCTAAATCTGATCTGTTATTGAATGATGCGTATAATCAAGTTCGAGTTGGGTGTTGAAATGGTTTTAACACCCAACTTATGTAGAGGTTGAAACAAAAAGGGGGGGTGGTCTCCTTGCTAAGGCTGACTTGGCCTCTTTTAATTAAATTTGAATTTCCTCTAATTAAATTGGTGTCTCCTCTAATTGAATTTGATCCTTTTCATTGATTGCCCACACTTTATTAAAAATCACTATCTGCATTTAATGCTTGTCTTCCCACCTTTATTGATCTCCTTGAGCAAATTTTGAATGTCCATGAGCTGGGTGGAATTGACATGTTCATTGGGCGTGAGCTTATACCACAGTGCGGAAATCATGCATCCATTGGGCAAGTACAAGTGATGACATTTGGAAATCAGGAGTGGATTGGGAAAAAAATGGGTGGTTTTTGGAAATCAAGGCCAAGTTGGGCGAGATACATAGCTCATTTGGGAAATTTCATGCATATTGGGTGAAGTACATGCCCATTTTGGAAATCTGAATGGTATTGGGCAAGTGCATAGGTCATTTTTGGAACCCATAGAGATTGGGCGAACTACATGGTGGGGTTTCGGAATTCTGACCTTAATTGGGCAAGATTTATGAAGGCAAATCAGAATTCTTACCCAAGTTGGGCAAAATACGTAAGTTTGATGGCGGGATTTTGCCACGAGTTGGGCAAAGTGCATGATAAGACTTTCATAAATCTGCCCCTAGTTGGGCAAGATCACTTGGTTTTTTCGGAATTCCATGGGGAGTTGGGCTGAATGCCTTAAGTTTTTAGGAAGACTACCCTTCATTGGGCCAAATGTAATGCACTTCATTTGTCATCAGCCTATTCAGATTGGAATTCCCCCTATGGTTGGGCGAATTACATTGTATTTTCTCCTTGTTCAAATCAGAATTTATCATGCCATTTGGCATTTTTCATTGCTTAACTTGGCATTTGTCTTTCTCAAACTTGATCTTTGTCAATTGAATTCGGATTGGTTTGAACTTGACATCTTGGTTTCAAACTCCATGTTTCTCACTTGATCATCTTGACTTCAAACTTCACCCATCCCTTGATTGTTCACGCCAACTTGATTGAAAATTCATTGCTCTTGATAATGCTTGGATCAATATTAAGTTTGAATAGGAATTTGTCAAGCCCGAGACTTGACCCAATTTACCTCTTTGCCTATGTTTCATGAATTGCCCATTCACTATTGATTGTGATCAATCTCAACTTCATTCTTTCTCTTGCAAGACTTGAACACCAAAAATTGTTTAAGATCTCAACTAGATGATCAAACTTGAACACTCCCTACTACCTTAAGACCTAGGCTTACCCAAGGCTTGTACTTTCGAAACGTTGCCACCTACTGACAGAAAAGCTAAGAGATGGGGTCCCCATTTGCAATGGCGTGTTGGTGTAAAAAGGTCACAACATGTGGTTTATTGGATATTGTAGTTGTTCTCTATTTGTCCTAATTTTCTTTTGAAAACATTTCATTTTTTCTAAACTTTATGTTTTGTATCCAATTTTGCTCATTTTTTACAGTCATTATAAGCAGAATTTTGTTCATTTATGTAGGAACACAGTGTAGGATTGACTAAAATGAAGCAAGATCCACTCAAGTGATAAAGAACATAATAAATGCCAACATATGAAGGAACCAGAGGTGCCAGAGCTGATTTCTGTTAGAGAAGAGTATGCTACAAATTAAATAAATAATAGGGTATACACTTCATCATATATAAATGATAATTACCAATTCTAGCACTATATTATTGAGACATGTCTTGTATACAAATACTATCATAAAGTAATCTAGTTTTCACAAGGATTGCCACAAAATGGTATCTCAAGGGGCTGGATAAGTCATCTTTACACCAAGTTCAATGCCTTCACAACAATTATCAGCCATCTACGTGTTGTTCTTTGAGATTATTAATATTTTTTATTACCCCTAGAGGGTCCTTTATCAAATATATACTCAGTGATTTAGTTTGTATGTAGTTATGACGGAAAGTGCTTTGTTAGAGAAAGTTCTTACAGTGGAAGGATAATAAAAAAACTATAGCATGGCAAATGTATAAATGCAAGTTTTTTATTTAAATTTTTCATATTTCATGGAATCAAAATCCATGCCCATGAAATCATATTTAATTGGGTTGAACAGTCTTATCATAACGAAGAATGCTTATGATTTTTTTAATAGCTATATATTGCTCTTTCCATCATTATTGCTAATTGTTAAATATGAAATGTACTTTTATATGTATTGACAAGTGAATCTTGGACTAATGATCTCTTATTTTGGTATCTGGTATTTTTGACAAAAATCAGATTAAGAAGGTCTTAAGAGGTATAAAAGTGGAGGTAACACACAGGGGAAACATGCGTCGAAAATATCGCATAATTACATTGACATCACAGCCTACACAGGAGCTGATGTGAGCATTTTGCTGAACATCCTCAGATTTATTAATTTTTCTTGTGAGTTGAACTTTGACTTTGTTTTCTTGACTTGATTGTCAATAATATGTTATTGACAGGTTTCCAGTGGATGAGAATTCAACTATGAAATCAGTAGTTGGATATTTTAATGAGACATATGGGATCACTATA
Organism: Chamaecyparis obtusa; assembly: GCA_027943335.1. NCBI lineage: Eukaryota > Viridiplantae > Streptophyta > Pinopsida > Cupressales > Cupressaceae > Chamaecyparis > Chamaecyparis obtusa. Next base: position 1,447,503 of record BSBK01003182.1, on the reverse strand, counting down.
AGGCATGCTCAACTCCCTTGCCTTCAAGTTGGAAACCCACAGCGACCAAACTATTTGCCAATGGAGGTTCAATTTCATTTTCATTTTTTTTAAACAAAAGTTACAACTAAAGAGTTGAACTAGAAGAAATAGTCATGTTCTTACTGAGAATAACTTGTGTTTGTTAATGCTGACTTCAAAATAATATATTCTGAATGATAGATTTGCAAAATAGTGGAGGGGCAGCGCTATTCAAAAAAACTAAATGATAGACAAATTACAGCTTTGCTGAAAGTTACATGTCAACGCCCTCAAGAAAGGGAGGAAGACATAAAGAAGGTTTATTTCTCTTAATCTATAATTCTTAGGATAATTGATCATTTGCTTGAATGGAGCTTGCCTCTTTCTATCTAGTGACTTTGTTGTCAAATGAGGAAAACAAATGTCTATTTGAGGTACTTGATTTGAGCTAACTTAAGATTGAAGTACTTTGCAGACTGTGCGTCAGAATGCATATCATAATGATAAATACGCCAAAGAATTTGGCATCAAAATAAGTGACGAGCTTGCCTCTGTTGAAGCACGGATTTTGCCTGCACCTCTGGTATCAATAAGTTGGCTATATCTCTTCAAGCTCATAGGCAGCACCTCTAGCTGTTTGGCTTCTTAAAAAGTGTTTTGCAATGATAATGGTTTTTCATATGGTTTCAGAGGTTTGTCACAATTTTCATTTTCAATGCATGGTGCATTTGAGCAGCTCAAATATCATGATTCAGGCAGGGAGAAAGATTGCCAACCTAAGGTTGGACAGTGGAATATGATGAATAAGGTGAGTATCGTACTGAAACAATGATGATATTATTTGCATTTGAAGCTTTTTAAGATATTGTCACAGTAGCTTAGCGACAGGTGGGTTGATAGTCATATGAAAGAGAATATATAAATCATACAGTACAGCATAGTTATGTTGTCTTCACTTTGGAGCTTGCCATTAATTTGGTCGTTAGTTTTATGAAAGAACATTAATATATCATAATGTACAGGTTAGTTATGTTGTCTTTGAATAGTACATGCTAATGTTGAGGGGGGTTTTTGAATCAGTATTAGGACGAATTTAAACACTTATTTCAAATCTGCAAATATAACTTCAAAAACATCAAGCGAACAACACATGCAAGAACAATGAAATTACGTGGAAACCCTCCTTAGGGAAAAAACCACGGCAAAATATTGTTTTTATTAACTCCTCACAAATTGTAGGCACTAACCCATATAAGACACCGATCTTGCATACGCGAGCTCCAACTCACAAGAAGCACCAACTCAGTATGAGGCACCAACCTCCAATAAACTCAGCTTGAAATTTTTTTCTCTGTACTCTGCACAAAAACAGTTCTCTGTATTATGCTCAAATAAACATCTCTGTATTCTACTCAATCAACATAAATCTGTACTTTCTCTTTTTTATTTCATCACACTTCATCACTGGTTTTTAAATCACTGAAAATCATCTTAAACTGCTCTTTCACTAATCATAAAAAAATCATCTTGAACTGCAGTTTCCTTTTTTTATTTCATAAATATCCATAAAACTCTTCAAAAATAAAAACTACTAAAAATGTTGCTGCTGTTTGGATTCTCAAAATAGAAGATCTCTAAAATATCTTGTGCACCCAAATCTGATCACAAAACCTTATCAAATCTGCTTTTAAATTTGCATAAAATCGTTCTTTTTATGTCACATTAATTCTTTCTTTTTATGACACATTAAATCTCTCTTTTTATGCCACATTAAATTTTTCTCTTTATGACACATTCAATCTTTCTTTTTATTACATAAATCAGATTTGATTTATCTTATCACATCCTCTAACATTCTTTTCTTGTATACTTCTAAAAGTGATTGGCAGATTAATGTGATTTGCTTTCGTTTCTTTTCTTGGCAATCCTTACCTTCTTTTAGCAATATCAAATATTAGACGAATTCTTTTAACACAACAACATATTCTTTCTTGTAGTAGCATATTCTTTCTAACAACAGTTTCTTATATCTTTTTGCATGCATCAAGCTTTGACATCAATGACAATTATCTAGCAATCTCCCCCCTTTATCATTGATGACAACTTCAAGCTTACAAAATTGAAAAGCAACTTGTAATTTTCTCTTGCTCCCCTTGTCTCTGATTCTCCCCCTTTGACATCAATGCCAAAGGAGATTATAATTCTACAAATTCTTCACGTGGAGCTAAAGGATATGACAATTATAAGCTATTCCTTAATCAATACTCTTCCTTAATGACAAGAAGAGTGTGATATCACTCCCAACTTCTTCCTCAAGTAATCAAAAGTTTCTTTTGGAAGATGCTTGGTGAAGATATCTACAATTTGTTCTTTTGTGGCAGCATATTCTAGCTTCACTTTATTGTTAGCAACTTGTTCTCTTAAAAAATAATACTTAATTGGAATATGTTTAGTCCTAGAGTGCATAACTGGATTCATGGATATATTAATTGCACTCGTATTGTCACAAAAAGTAGAGATGGGATGATCAGACTCTACCTTGATGTCCTTCAACATTTGCTTCGTCCATAGAAGCCGTGTGCAACAAGAAACTTTTGTAATGTATACAACTTCAGTTGTAGACAAAGAAATTGACTCTTATTTCTCACTCAACCAGGAAACAAGATAATTTCTTAGAAAGAATGCACCTACACTCGTGCTTTTTCTATTATCAACACTGCTGGTCCAATCTGCTACTGTGTGTGCTATGAGGGTGAAACATTTACCTCTTGGATACCATAAACCAAAATCCATATTACCTTCTTAGATATTTGAATATCCTCTTTATAGCACTTATATGAGTCTCCTTTGGTGCAACTTGAAATTGAGCCACATAACCAACATCTTGCATAATATCTGGGCATGTAGTTGTGACATACAATAAACTCCCAATCATTGACATGTACAAAGTTTGATTAGCTTCAAGAGATTCATTGCCCTTGCTCAACTTGCATCTTGTAACCGTGGGGGTACTCACATGATTGCATTCTTCTACTTTGAATTTCTTTAGCATTTCCTTAAAAAACTTGGTTTGAAAAAGATATTCCATTAGCTGATTGTAATATTTGCAAACCAAGAAAATAAGACAGCTCACCAACCATTGACATGTAACGCCCCACCAAAGAACCCGAGAGGACAACCCTAATTACTAAGAATTTGGCAAGTATTTTTTTTTAAAAACAAAGCTTACAACTAACATCAACCATAGTATTAGGTCCTCTTAGGTTCCCCGATGTTGCTACTAGCGACGTATATTTAGATCATAACTAAATCAATTGAATAAACATAAAATAATGTGCAAGATTAATATCATGGAACTAAATTTATTTTAAACCACATCCAAAGATAACATACGATTACATTATAATAATCAAATCAACATCTATCTAATTCCATCATTGCATTTCAAATAATCATTGGTACATGTTTACATTTACAATTTACAAGCATCTCCTCAAGGAGAATACATTAAAGCAATATTATGTATGCTCAGAGATACATGGTATGATGCAAATAAGTACAGTAGGAATCATTTGGTATCATGAATCAGGAATTTGCAGTGATGATACAAGTCCATCCAAAAGAACACGAACAAAACTCTGAAAACTCAATGGAGAAGAAAGAACACTACCACTCAACCATGTGGAACCCTTGTTAGAGAATTGTAGCTTCGGTCGGATTATTCTAACCGATGAAATCAAATGCATAAGTGGCCTATTGGCCTTGAGCATTTGATCTCTATCCTTTTCTGTATACTGATCTGATTAATTGCTATGATTATGGTTATCATAATGCATGATCAATAATTAGTAAATTAATGATCATGTATATATATATTTAATAATATATATATATATATATATATATATATATATATACATTATCGGGTTTAATATAATAATTATTAATCATGCTATGTATTGATATTAATATCACAGCAAACTTACCGATTTATTAATGAGTTGTTAACATGGATCGGCCTTTGTTATGAGAACATGTCTCACATAGAGACATGTCTCCTCATATTACTTTATATGTTAGACCGAATCCGATATCTTGCAATGTACAGAAATCTATAAGTGCAGAGCAAGACAAGTATTCAGCCCTTCAATTATTCCTATCTCAGCGACATCAAGTCAGAGCAGATCAATATTGTTTCATAGCAGATTGATATTAATAAACTTATTATTGTGAATTGAAAACAGCAATCATTGAAGGCCATCGAACTGTGTAAGGTTCGATCATTGGTGAGATATACATCTGCAAAAAATAGTAAACAGAATTAAAATTCTCTAAACATATAAATCTGATCAAAACTTAACATGTTATCAGAGCAGGTGATTTCCCTGCCTGTGATGAAAATAAATTTAAATTAATATTTATTCCACAACTAAGGGAATCACCGAGAGATTGTAAATTAATATTTGCCATGACATTTCTTAGTAGTTGAGAATATTATCGGGCTATTTGAACATTCCATCTGGTGTAATATTTGTCATGAGTGGTGCCTTGTCTTCTCGTTAATGGAACAATGTTTTGAATAACTGCTGGAGCGGAATCCTTGTAGCAGAGATGGGAGACAACAAAGGATTTCTGAAATTCATAGCAGTAGGGAAGAAGTATGAATCGAATGACTCTTACATAGTTTGGCGACTCTGTAATAGTGTTGCAAGACTTAACAAACTTCTTATTGTTGATAATCGCTAGTTCATGAAATATGGAGTCTGAAGATTAGAACAGAAACTAGAATATCTGGGAGCATTGTGATACCACTCGTGCACTCTATTTCACATCAAACTCCTTAAGAATGTTTGGTTGTCTTGGCCAGCCATGTCTAAGTATAAAAGTTGATCATATTTTAATGTTCTGGCAAAAATTGGTGTCTGTGAATTCTTTCTTAATGCAAGGAAGTAATCTGCAGGCTTTCCACATACAATTTCAGTATGGAAACATGAGTTGTCATTAATGGTGCCCAACATACTTGCCTGGGTTGAGTAGAGGCAGACATTTATCATTGCCATCCGATATCTGTTTTGTGAGTGATCCTTGAAGCGAAGCAACGTCTATGTGTCTTCATTAGTTCTTGGACATGGTTATAGCGGGGTGTTGGTGAGCAAAAATCAAATGGAAATTCATGAGTATTGAATCTGAGTCCTCGCCATCGAGCATGAGTGAACTCGGTGATAATTGGTGAAGCTAACAAAATTTTGCATGGCTTGGAAAGCAGGTTACTAGTTGAGAAAAGACCTGTGCGCGGGAAATACACTTCATTGTTTGGGCGTAGGGTTAATAACAATATTGTTTGCAAACTTGAGTATTCTAGTACATTGGCGTGAAACAATATTTTATTTAGCTATGTGAATCCTGTGTATGAGAAATGTCATGAAGCCTCATTGGATACGTGTCTCCTTTCCTTTGGTCAAATTGCCTCTTACGGGAAAAGGAGATTATGAAACATAATGGGCATCATCCTTTCTTCATCGGCAATATAAAATATACTTTTATATGTTGATGATGATCGAAGCCTGGTAGAGGCACGCAGATCGGAAACAGTGCCATTGGAGTTCAAAATATCTATTGTTGCCTGATAACTCTGCCTCTGCATACCCTACATGGACGGGGAAAACATGTGAGATAGTGTATCTTTGTGATTGCTCGTGTACTGCACCCGTAGGGCCTTGTCAAAAATGGTTCGGGGTTTTTTTTTGTGTGATCAAAATCGTGAACAGTTTTATCGATTACATTACAGAAATGACAAACTACGAGTAATTGCCAGTAATTGTGAGAGAAGAGGTATCTATGAAGAGTGAACAAAGTTTGTGAACTACATATGATCTACGGAGAGGTCAAAGTGTGTCTCATAGCAAGTATCAAACAAGCCATTTTGGGACTCACATTTGTGATATAACCCAAAAGTCAAAATCCAAGTCGATGGAAGCTGGAGATTGAATTGCATGTACCAACAAGTAGCAAGGAAGAATGTCATATCATATTTTCAATAAGACCTGGACCCTTATCGAAATACTTAGCCGAATCCATCATTATTGAGATATATTATGATTTATATTATCGTGATACCATTCCTTGGTCTGCAAATACTCCTTGGGATTGAAGAATAGACGTTTGGCTAGTACCTTGGATCAAGCTCAGAAACATTGAATTTGTCATGAGAGGTTATGAAGACTATATAGCCAACATCAAGGGAGTATGTATGATGGAAATATTGGATACTATTGGCATCATTCTCTGTATATGATGAATCAACGACACAATGCTTGACACTGATCTCCTACTACACTTTAAGATTTACATTATTAGGTTGTATGTTATCGGTTGACAATTCAGCGACAAGAGAAGAGTCAGCAACATGTTTAGTGTGGATTATTCATCAAGCACACCATAAAGATAGCTTGAGCCGTACATGATTATTCTTGCAAAGGACTTTCTGTTTCTGCATGAACTCCCTGTTGGTAAGGATTCTAAGCTTTGGTGAAGCTATATGAGGTAAAGTGTTAACTGAACTGAGATTAACATAATAAATTCATTGATGGCATGCTTCTTGATTGTGGAGGAAGAGACAACGCACTTGTTACAGATAAGTATTTCATAATACTCGTGAATTTCATACACAATCATTAATTCATGCAATGACATTGGGATAGTAAATCTTGTATGCTTCTATTATTGGTATTTCCCTTTGGGATAGTTAGTTTTATGAACTATTTGTAAATCATTATTTGAAATGCCTTCAGGACAGATTAAGAAGCATAAGAGATTGCATTCAAGGGAGAAAGAACTTGATGCTTACAGTCATGAGACTGAGTTGATGGTTGAAACATTTCTTCAAAGAGGAGGAAATAGCATTCATAGGGAATCTGACAAACCTACAGAAGCAACCTTGGACGAGAAGGTCAAGAATTTGATATCAGATCCAAAGGGAGTCACACTATCATGAATGTTTGGTGTAGCCAAGCCGGGGGATAAATCCACAGTTTATTACATTCACTCATGTTACTATGGAATCAGACAAGTATATTTATGTATAGGAAATTGCTCTTATGTTCATTGAACAAATAAATCATGTGTCAGATGATGAGAGTCTCTTGGAGCAAGATATCTTCCATGACTAGAGTATGTGAGCAAGGGTATTCTTTGTAAGAACTCTTCACCGGCTCTACATGCTGAACTATTTTGTTTTGCTTATTTTCCGATTTTTTTCTGATTTTTTGCATAAGGGTTTGAACAAAAACAAATTGAAAACTAATGCTATTTCTCAAAACTTTCAAATGCTTCGGATTAATCAAATCTAGATACAATATTAAATCCTAGCAATAAGAGACAATTTCTTTATTGGAAAAGAATTAAAAAAAACCATCTATGAAACTTCATCAAAAACCTGGTATGAAAGCATCGGCGGCTGAAGTAATGATGTTATCCACTTCAAATGGCAGCTTAAACCTTCTTGCATTTGCTGTAGCAACTTAGTACTGTAGCGGTTACTGTTCACAACACTGTAGCAGCCGCAATTAAACTTTGTCTATCTCCTTCTGACTGCTGAATAAAACCTCTGCTGAAGCACAAACAGAGTTTCTGAATGAAACTCTCTGGATACCAAATTCGCTGGATATTTCATTAGTTCAAATAAAAACTCACAGAAGAAACTATGTTCTTCAATGACAATGGCTGAAACCCTTCTCAGAGTACCGAAACCTGTTTTCAAAATGATAGCAATAACAATGGATAGCTCATTCTTCATTTTCCAAGCAAATATAGGCCTCCAAAACCCTAATCGAAAATCCTCTTCAAGGCTGCGATTTTATTTAATGAAATAACATTAAAAAAAATCATTAACATTTAATTGAATTAAACTTAGGGAAAGCTTTTAATAATTCTCCTCCAAAATAAAATACTCAATTGGCCCCATTCGATGTGTTATAAACCCATCACTTAAGTGATTTAAATATAAAGTCAATCTAACTTTATATTTAATCATTAATCATTAAACATGCTGGAAAACACTGAAATAATCATAACTCTCACTATTGAGAATCTGGCCAAACCGTCTAAAGCTGGAGTCCAAGAAATTATTTCCCATGTGCTTGAAAAGACATCCTAAAAATAGCAACCACTAAAAATAGCAAGAATCACTCAAAAGAAGCCTAAATCAAACTTTCTAAGCTCAAACCAACCACTAAACTCTGAGAAAGCCAAAAAACTGAACAACCCACCTCTTGTGTCCAAACTGATCCCCTATCCTTCTGTAATAGCCTACAAGGGTCCAATAATAGGCTAAACCACAACTAGACTTAAGTATCTAGCTAGAAGGGGACATCACAGTTCGCCCCTCTCGAAATTGCTTGTCCTCAAGCAATCTCAACTCTGGATGCTGTAAAATCTCCGCACTCTCCCAAGTAGCATCCTCAATCGGCATGTCCTTCCATTTGACCAAATACTCCTTGGATAGACATGTGATAAGTGGAATTATAACAATTCTCACTTAGATATATCCACTTAACCCAAGCCTTCTGCTGCCCTGCTATGTAATTCCTGAGGTACCCCTCTACCCATTTGTTTACTATCTCTGTCTAACCATCTGTCTGGGGGTGGTAGCTAGTATTCGGAGTGAGCTCTGTCCCACACCATCTGAACAACTCCTGCCAGGAGTGACTCATAAACCTATTGTCTCTGTCGCTGACAATGCTCCAAGGTAAGCCATGCAACCTGAATACCTCTCTGAAGAATAAATCTGCCACCTGGGTAGCAATGTATGTAGCAGTGATCGGGAAGAAGTGGGCAAACTTTGTAAGCCGATCAACAACAACATATGTATAGTCTCTGCCCTGGGCTCTTGACTGTCCTGTGATGAAGTCCAAATAACTTGCCAAGTATTATTGACACCTGCTGATAGATTTTATGAGTCTACTTTTCTAGACTTTTCCCAAGTGTAACTAGCTGATCCAGTCACCTCTACAGATCTATGTAGTGTAAAATCTTTTGAACAAAGTCTGTCGAGCTAAATGTAGGTTGTAGTAGACATGCTCTGAACTGCTGACATTCTTTTCTTTTTAGCTTTTAGAGCAGCTTTTCCATTCTCATCCTTAAGGTCTCCTTTCTTGATAGTTTCTTTGACAGCATTCAAAAGATTCACATCCCCTTGGCATCTTTTTGCCTCAAAATCAGTCTCCATCAACTAAAAGTCTCTATGCTCAATCTCAGGTGTCACTTTTGCCTCAGGAGGAATCATGGTTTATAAAACCAAGCTGCCATCCATATTCATCTTCGTTCTGAAATGGTTCTTCAATTTCTTAGGCTTTGGCCAAGTTTGATAGAATGGAAGCAAGTGAATGAAAATCGACATAATAAGAGGTAACAACATTTCTTTTCCTAGTGATATTAGAATTTACCCATTTCAATGCTTTCTTTTCTTTCTCATGCTTCTAAGACAACTAGCGATTGCAGTTGTGATGATGGGATTGAGGAAAATAGGAGATAGAAGATCTCATAAATGGGATGGAGAAGGAATAGGTGGTGAGATGAAATGTGTATTTGGTTTGGATGTTGAGGTAATATCCAAATGTATGGGTAAACTACTAAAAGGGAATGTATACAATTCCTAGGAGGAGAAACACATGGAGAAGAAGAGGAAACCAAAATAGTTGAAACAATTTTAGGCTTTTCACTTACTTGACAAGGAGGAGATTTTGCACTCTTCCTAACAACAAACTTCAACTTTGGCATTATTTGAGCCATATCTAATATTTGTTGCTAATGGACTCAACTATCCTTTTCCTTTTGATTTCCAATGCTTCCTTCAACCATTGATTTTAATTTCATGTGAGCTGAAGAGGACACCACTTTCTTTTGATGAATACAATAGAATTGAAGGATTTTAATGTCCATGAGGCCAAAGAAAGCCTGTAGGATGGTAGACCCTGTTATTTTTGCATTGTGAAGTGCTGACTTCCTGCAATTTAGTTTGATAATGAGGTCTTTCATTCTCTCCACCCATTGTTAGCTTAATAAATATTAATGCTAAATCACTTTTTATAGCTGTCTCTGATGTCATTCTTTGCTTTGCAATCTAAAATAAAGCACTTTTCAGTTTCCACAGACCCCTTATGTAAAAGATGCAAATCCTCTCTTCCCTAACCTCTTTTGGCCTTTTCCACCTAACTAGTTAACATTGAAGACAATGTGAGTCAGGCATCAAGTGGATATGAATTTTTTTGAGGGATATGGGCCTTTATATAAACCTTTTGCTAGTGGTCCATGTTTTGGTTAAATTCTTCAAGGTAATAATTATTTTTTCTCTTGACAATCGTCAACCACATAAGTCTTTGTTTCTTTATTATTATTAGGAAAAGCATTCAAGTGAATGTGCTGCATATTTGTCTATTTACAATTTTGTTTCATCCATGTCTTCTTTCTTTGACACGACATTTTTAAGTACAATATTTGGCCAGCAATTTGTTTCCATTGGCTCAAATTTTTTCAGTTATCTCAAAAGACGCACCATACTGATGTCCTCAATAGGAATCCCACTTGTTTCAGCTAGAAGAAACACATAGGGAATCGACACTTTTAGTTTGAATTTCTTGCAATCAAACTTTTTTGAACTCTCTATTTGTAACTTTTTGGTGTCAAAAGTACTACCCAGATTTCACACCCATAAAGCACCATTGGAATTACTAAAAGTCTAGATAGAATTTGAATAGTTTTCTAATCCCATAACTTTGCCTCTCAGCATTTATTTTAAATATAAAAAAGTGGTCAAACCTTACAAAGTTCTTTTACTTTTGCAAGTTTCCCAACTAAGCTTGTTGTTGAAGTCAATCCCCAGGTATTTATACCCTGTTACTTCCTCGAGGATACTACCTTCAAACTAGAAGACATATCGGTTTTCCTTTTTTTGGAAAAGGTCAGGATTTTGGCCTTGCTAATATTAACTTGCATATCCACATCTTTGTAAAAGTGCTCCAAGTGCAAGTAAATGTTCCTACGACCCTTGGGCAGATCTAGCAATCAAAATAAGATTATCAATGTACAATAGAAGCCCAACAACATACTCTCCCAAGTGAGCCCCTTTCCCACCCTTCAAATTCAACCATAGAAGAGCTCCATGCTACGAGAAAGACGAAGTATGTTTATTTTGAGCTGCATAAGGGTCCTTCCTATCTAGATTCTAAACCATTTTTCCAATACATTTTTGACCTTTTGTGGAGTGAAATAAGCTGCTACAATCATGACGCGTTAATCGTTCTTAGAGATTTTAAACCATATGTATTGCTCATTTGGGTGCATCTTTTCAAACTGAATGTTTCTTCCCCATTTTTCTTTTGTTAAGACCAATATGCCACCACACCCCTTGCCATTTCTAACTGCCTAGTTCCAAATTGCAAATTCTGTATAGACTCCAAAAGTAAGTGTCTTACAGTCATCATGCTTATGTTTCTTCCAACAGCGATAGGCCCTAACACACTAGATTTAATTTTTCGGGTGTCTTGCTATTTTCTTTGGGACCAAAGGCTCAAATCAGAATTATTCATTTTTTTTCAATCATTCTCGTTGTGCCCTATTTTGTTGTTGCTATCTTTGCTTTCCTTCTTTTATTCCCCTGCTATTCTGTGCTGTTTTGTGACAAAAGTTGGTGATGATTGCTTTTCCATTTTACAGCCACACCCTTTTACCTTATTCTCTAGCTGTTCTTACTTTGACCAATTCCTTCTTCTTGCTTCCTCTTGCAAAGTGGTCAGATCTTCATCCAAGAAAATTAGGAACCCTTCAAAAGCCTTTTTTGGCTTAGCAGTTTGTATTTATCTTCTAAGTTTCTCATGGTAACCCTGATAAGCCTAAAATTCTCAATTTTGGCAGCATCAAAGTGACAATTCTCCAAAGACTCTCTTATAAATGAGAGGAGGGTTTATATAGAAGTCTCAATTACATTGAACATCCCAGATTGATTTGAAATCAATGGCCAAGATCATCCCAACATAGCCCTTATTAGGGTTGCTGCAAATATTGATTACATATCATTAAATACAATGCAGAAAAATAGAATGTTCTCCTTAGAGCCAATGAGAAAGCGCCTAGTCATCCACTAGACGTAATATTAATTTTCCAACCCTTTTTGCTTGATATATTTGATCCCTCCACTGCAGCTTGTCCTTTAAAAAATTACTTGTAATATTGTAGCTACTCTCATTCATGCCATAATATCTCACGGTCACCCCTCTAATAATTATGTTTTTTCCCTTTCTTGTCTTTCCTTTTTCTCGCTTGCTTGCACTTCGCTATCTTTAGCCATTGCCCCTACTAATCCACTGGTTGGACTAACTACTTGAGTCCAAGAATTAAAGTCTTTTGAGCTGTTTTTCATTTTTTCTTAAATCTAGAGCTAGAGCACTTGCTTGCTGCAAGAGCTGGGTACCATTATATGCCATTTTTTAAACTTCCCATTGAGTTTTCTTTTGTTGTTTTCTCTAAGGATTGCCATGCTTGGTTCATGATCTTCCATTCAAGTTACCCTGCATTTATAACCCTTTGCAACCTTGCCATCTATTCCTTTAGCACTATATATCTTCCATTAAAGCTTGCCCAACCACCATATGCTCATCGATCTTTCCTTTTGCTTCTTGTTCGTTTGTTTTCAAATGTTCTAATCAGATTTTAACATGTAATCTATGTTCCACAATGTTTTAGGGACACAGACAACAGGGAACACATTTTTGGGACAATTGCTAGAGGGCTATTTTTAGGGATGGCGGTATCTATCTATCTCTCTATCTGTCTATTTGTCTATTTTCCTATGCCCGACTCTATACACTATAGAGAGAGAGAGAGATATGTCTATAGCTGATAACAACAATATCAATATGTAAATAAAACATGATAGCAGTAGAAAAACATAATAAATCTCAATAAACACTATAACAACAATCTCTTATATAAAAAAACTGTGGTTTATCAATAGCCAAAAGTCCCAAACGTGTATCCAAAAATCTGAAAAATCAAAATACAACAAGTCTATGAAACTTAGTCGTTCAGGCTATCAATATCCAAAGACTCAAAACCATCTGAGTCACTATCACTCTTTGCTTGAATTGGATCATCCAATGGTAGCCCGACTAGTCTTGGTTGCATCTCCTCGTAATCAAGTTGCCTAACATCTTCAGGATCAATATCCCACCATGCGGCTAGACTCTGTAGACACTTAGTAGTTTGTCAGCCCTTTAGTCTCAAGGCCCTATGAACTGCAACTAGTTTTTCAGCTCATTTTGAAATAGGCTTGTTTCTCTTAATGGAGTGGCTAAAGTCATTGGTGGACCAATTCTTCTCTGCAGTAAAGAAGCTAGCAATCTGTGAGAACATACAAATGGCAAGTTATTTCAAATCCTGTGTTCTTCCCATGAAATTTCCACCAATTCATGGGGCTTTTCCTATGCAATGGTGGCCCTAATTGTTCTAGCCTCTAGTTTTCTGAACAATGATTTTAACGAAGAACTTCTAAAAATTCCTTTCTGAGGATTGGCGAATGTTTTTAGCCCCCAAGTAATGTCTTTAGTTTTTGTGCCATTTGTTATGGCTTTTTTTTTTGACACTCTAATTTTTTTATGTATTTGTGCTCTCGGTTATTCCTTATATGCAATTTTGTTTGCTATTGCCTCTAGGCTTTCTCTGTAACCGGTTTTGAACTCTTGTTTCCCACTTTGTCTAATAATATGCCTTGGGAAAATCCTTTCTGGAAAAAGCTTACATCAAGTCAGTACCAGTCGTTATATTATAAATGGTTAGTGTCTCCACTGTACTCTAAATCTAGCACAAATTTGGCAACATTCTAACAACACTCATTGCTTCAAAACCACCACATGTTCTGTATCAAAACACAATCTTAAGGAAAATTATTAAGTTCTTATTATAAAAAATCCTTCTAAGTTTTCTAAATCAATGCACTGACATTTCCCAAGGTGGATGTCTAGGTTTGACTCTACACACAAGATTGGCATTTTGACTTCAGTGCAAATCCCTACATTAAATACTTCTCCTTGTAAATGTCAAATTAAATGCATCTTTAATGTTACATACAACATTACAAAGTGGTCCCATGATTATCTAGCATGGTTTGGCATCTGCATTTCAAGATGTTGCAGATCTAACTTATTTAACATTGTAATATTTTTATTGAAGGTGTACAACATCCGAACCATTAAATATAATTTTACCCCTTACTGACTTCTCATTGAATTTTTTCTGATTTTGTAAAGGGTGTGCCTTCCTCATCAGAAAGATCACTGTGAAAGTGAGAGGCCCATGACACAAACTACCCTACCTTTACAGTCAAATCTTAATGATGATGTGAAGGCTCAGATCAGCCTCATGACTACCTGCACCTTCACATCCCAAGGCAAGAATTGATTAAAACCTTATGTACCTGTAGCTGAAGGAAAGCTGAGACATAGAAGTTGTGGCAAAAGCTTTTCATGAGAAGTCGCCCAAAATATGTGGCTGGATTAAAAAGGACGTCTAAACAGGTCTACTGATGTGACTCTGAGTACAATGAAATCAGATTGACCCAGAACTCAGAGAAGATTTATAATCGAATGATAAAATGAATCCTGGAGGTTTAAGGCTGGTTGCACACTTGAGGTTCAAGATATTAGCACTTGGTCTACCCACAACATGACTTAAAATCAGGTTGTGCGAGTGTCAATGGTTTGCAACATGTCCCCTGTGGTTGTTGTGTATTAGCACTTAGGACCACCTATAATTTCCTTGCTTGACCAATCTATGATATGCACACTTAATTCACATGTCAAATATATATCCAAGGTATATTTAGTTGAAGCATGATATCAATAGATTATTGATCATTCAAACACATGCAGAAACAATATAGGCAAGCATTTTAATTTGGCTCATGGTAGATGTGTTATTTAAAAATGAAGCAGGATATTTAGTGAAACACGTGGATGCGTTCCCCCCTTCAGTGCCCTGTGTTTCCAAGCTGAGGATGTCTTTGGGACTTGGGGATGGGGACAGGGCGTCGTCCTGCCACCGCCACTGGGATGTCCAAAGACGGACAGGAGTCTTTGGGATGTCTCGGGAACACCCAGGAGTCCCTTGAGCTTGTCGGGGACTTCTGGAAGCATCCTATCCCTAGATGTCTCACAAGTGTTTTTTTTTAAATTTCTTATATCTGTGTGTGTATGTGTGCACGCGCGTGACTGATTGAAGGACATATTTCACATCATTTGGAAACCTAATATGGGCAATTTATGAGGGTTTATAGTTGCTATTGCATATGTTTTTTCTGATTACGCTGGCTACCCTAAATAAAAATTAGAACTGGGGTTTCTATGTTGGTGTTTCCATGTTTATTGCTACTGTCATATTTATCCACCAATTCATTATCCAATTCCGTTTTCATAAATGGTTAATTTCAGTGTATAAGGGTTTCTAACTTTGATATAATTAGTGGTGATTCGGTGAATGCCAGTATCACTGTTCATAAAATATCAGTCATTATCAGCAGTCATATTTGACATATTCGACGCATAGATTTCATATCTTAGTATTTAATATTTGCAATTTTTTTATTTTACTAATTTGCCAAAGTTTCATTTGAAATGTAATTCTTATACATCTTTTCATAACTAGTTTTTCAAGGACTTCATGTATATCAGCACCACCTCCCACCACCCTGCCCCCCGCTGTCCCTGAACTTAGCCCTTTTTCCCCCATCCTGGAAACCCATCCTGCCAGCCCCCCGTCCCCAATGAGCGGTTGAATATTGATATTCAACCAAATTGGATTTAAGCTACCAAAATCTAGTGTAGATCTAATCCATACAAGCCTTTGAGTAATGATAATTTAATTAGTAAGCCTAGTAGATCATATCAATTTACAAGTGACTCTAAATATAACTTAGCCTATAGATTCCTGAGTCTTCGCTGGATTTGGTTATTCCAAGGCCTTCTACTGGTGGCTCTGTGGTTGGTGTTCCTGCTAGCCTTGCTGGGGTGGTTGTGGAAAATGTTGCTTCTGGCTCTCTTGCTGGGAGCATTTCTGGCCCTGTTTCTGCTGCTGTTCCTGCCAGTGCTGCTAAGCAGCCCCCCCCCTCTCCTATGCTGATGGATCCTAGGATTTCTGCTGGTTGTTCAGTGGATGTTTTTTCTGCCAGCCCTGCTGGTGAGATTACTGCTGTGGGTTTTGGTGCTTCTGACTCCCTTGCTGGAAGTATTGCAAGCCCTATTTTTGAGGTTGCTTTTCCTGCCAGCTCTGCTGGTATGATGATTGCTGTCGGAAATGGTGCTGTTCCTCTTGCTGGGGCTGTTCGGATCCGATGCTGGGGGCTATTTCCCTGAATTCGGTGTGCTGGCAGAAGGAGGCAGCAAAAGTTGAAGATGGATGGATAACTGTTAAAGGTAAACATTCAAAGAAATCCTCATCTTCGTTTGATATGACCCTCTGTTCTCATAAAAAGGGGATTTATCCTTGTTGCTATCCTCTTTGGACTGCGGTTTTCGTTGATTATTCTTATGCAGTGTTTTCGTTTTGTTGTTTGGGTGTCCTTCCTTTCCTTGGATGGATTGATTCCTGAGGTGTCTGGGCTTATGTTTTGGCTGGACTGTTGTATTCTTGGAACTCCTATAGTTTTATCCTAAGTTCCAGTATTGTAAAGGGTTTCGGGGCCCCTTCAAAACCTGTTGTTACCTTAATCAAAAACTTAGCCTATAGATTACACATAAGATTGTAAGACTCTAAACTCAAGTCAATATAAATAGATAGGGAGTCTTCGGGATTGCAAAATGTTGGGACTTACAGATCACAAAACCTCAACAATAAGACATCATCCTTCTGAGCTTTGAGCAGGCGAGAACTGGGGTGTTGACTGGGTGGGTCAGTACATCATGAGGGATAAATATAAAGTCATGTGGCATTTTAACAAAATTGGAGAAAACAAATTAAATTAAAAATTTCAACATTTACTAATTGGAGGGCTTGCTGAAGGAGGTTATTTTTAAGAGTGCTCTTGATGGATAAATATGAAGTTTAATGATATTTAAATATTTTCATAGTTAATTCCAATTTAGGGCCTCATATTGGGCACACTTAATCATTCAGTACAGTAGGTTTGTTGATGCATCAATTGACACAAGTGCACGAGGAATGAGTGTTTATCTCCCCTTGATGTATAAATAAATTGTAAGTGCATTCTAGTTCATTGTGATGGCATTGCAAACTACTAGTAGATATTCATGGTAAGGTGGTCTTTTATTGATGCAGGAGCATCTTGGGTCTTTGGCAATCTTGCATCAACCAAAAACATTTTCTGATTTCTGTCCCTGTTTGCTGTAGTTTTCTTTATAATATTTGCATTTGATAGTTTTATGGTGTGTGAAGCTTACATCATGTTGGGGACCTATTTGGGAACCTTCTCCTATGAGCACATCAAGTTTGGATGGACTGTTTCAAAGTTACAGCTATTTTCCTTACCGTCGGAACAGTGTTTTCCTGTAGTTTTGGTGCTGATTGTTCATGTTGGTTCTCTTGATCCATAAGGAATCTTATTTTGTGTACTTAAGGGCTTCAAGGGGACCTAAATTACTATCATTCCCCAAGAGTGCAGCTTCCAATTCATTATGAGTCAAAAGTTATGGCCTTTTTGGCACAGGATTTATTTTCTGCCAGCTTTCACGTCTGAGCTATTACTGCAGTTTTGGTGCTGATTGTTCATGTTGGCGACCTTGATCTATAAGGAATTTTCTTTTGCACACTTAAGGACTTAAAGTGGACCTAAAGTACTATCATTTTCCAAGAGCGCAAACTCCAATTCATTATGAGTAAAAAGTTATGCCTATTTTGCCTCAGGACCTATTTCCTGCCAGTTTTTGGGTGAAACGTGTGGTGTTTCTTCTTGCGATGTTCCGTGTGCTCAAATGGGACCTTGCGCACTTAAAGGCATGTTCTTGGGTCAAGTTAGGACCTAAATCCAAAGGCACATCAATTTATATTCATTCTAGCATTAGTTTTGGTTTAAATCTTGAGACTGGACCTATATTGTAATTAAATGCCTGACTGGCCGACCTGTGGCTTAGCTGGCTATATAAGGGGTTTAGATTGATGTAGTAGAGCATCATGGGCGAGATATAGGAAGGATTATCAAGATACATCATTAGAGAAAAAGATAGGATGCAAGCTGTAATTTTGAATTCATAATTCTCATTGTATAAGGCCGAAACCCGGAAGGCCTCACAGCCGGGTATGTTGAAAGAAATAATATAATTCTCTGTTGTTGCTGCCAGTTGATTGTCTCATATCCATTGTGTTTCCATTGATTTCATGTGATTTTATATTGCTTCCGTTGTGTAACTTTGAGCAAGGGCTTGTTGTGGATTCAAGTGGACTCAATTCTGCTTGATTCTGCTTGTATCTACCCTGCCCCTGCGTCAAGTGGTATCAGAGCGAGTTCTTTCTTGTGGATTGGATCGTGGAGAACCTTATTGGATTTGGTTGTAGGGTGGCAGATCTGAGATCTGACCTATAACTTGCAGAAGGTTACGATCTTGCTGGAACCTGATTGTCAAGATGGTTCGTGGTAGAGGAAATGATAATGCTATCATGGATATGTTGAGGCAAATTGCAACTAGGCTTGAAGCTGTAGAGACAGCCCAGAGAAGAGGAGCACATCTTGAAGATGTTAGTGATGAAGAAGAAGCAACACCTAATGCTGAACTTGAAGTTGAACAAGATGAGGAAAGACTTTTGAGAGTTTTGTCTAAGGCTAACTCCAGACTTGCAGTTGAAGTTGCTTGCTATGATGGAAGACTTGAGACCGATACACTTTTGGATTGGATCTCTGAGATGGATAAATACTTTGAGTATGAAGGTACTCCTGATAATAAGAAGGTTAAGATAGCAGTCACAAAGTTGAAAGGGCATGCATCTCTTTGGTGAGATCATTTGCAAATTGAGAGACAGAAGAGAGGAAAAGAAAAGATCAAAACATGGATGAAGATGCTTGGAAAGATGAAGAAGTTTCTTCCAGCTGACTACCAAGTTAGTCTGATGAGAAAGATGCAAAATCTGAGACAAAAGGACATGAGTGTGAAAGAATATACTGAGGAATTTTACAAATTGGATATCAGATCTGGACATGTGGATGATGAAGTTGAGAAGGTGGCTAGATATCTGAATGGCCCAAGGACATCTATTGAAGATGAGATTAGTTATGTGAAGATTGATAGTGTGGAAGAAGCATACCAATTTGCTTTGAAGGCTGAAGAAAGATTGACAAAAAGACATGATCAAAGACAAAGAGGAACAGGTGGCAGATTTCAGAGAAGTAGAGGTAGATCTAATGGAGAAAGTAGCAGATCTGAAAATTCAGTGCAAGATAAAGGATGGAAAGATGAGCCTACTAAAAGAGGTAATTACTCTAGAGGTAGCTATACTGGTTACTCTAGGAATAACAATAATGGTAGAAGAGAAGAGAAATCTTGGTTTAAAGTTACTTGTTACAAATGTGGTGAAGGACATAGAGCTTTTGAATGTACTAACTCTGGAAAGAAGACTGGAGGTAATGGTAGAAATAATTTGGCTTGTGAAGAAGTTGAGGAAATGTCTAATGAACCTGAACATGGTGAGAACTTGATGCTAAGAAGGATCTTGTGGAATGAAGAAGCTGATGAGGAACCTGTTTTGAGGAAAAGTTTGTTCAGAACCAAATGTAAGATCGCTGATAAATGTTGCAAGGTAATCATTGATAGTGGAAGTTTTGATAATTTGGCATCTGAAGAGCTGGTTAGCAAATTGCAGTTGCAAAGATTGAAACATCCTAAGCCTTACCATATTGCTTGGATCCAGAAGGAGCATAAACTACTTGTAAGTGAACAATGCCTTGTTAAATTCAAAATTGGGAATTATCATGATGAAGTCTTGTGTGATATTATGCCTATGGATTGTTGTCATATTCTTTTGGGTAGACCTTGGCAGTATGATAGGAAAGCTTTGCATGATGGTAGATTGAATCAATATACTATTTGGATGGATGGAAAGAAACAAGTGTTGTTGCCTTTGATAGAGAAGTTTGATGAAAGTCACTGTACCACAGTCAGAGTATGTTTGGTTGATGGTAAAAAGTTTGCAAGAGAAATGAAAGAACAGAATGTTTGCTTTGCTTTTATTCCAAGAAAGACTGAGAAACAAGATGAGTTAGAACATGCACCTGAAGTTAAGCCTTTACTGAATGAATTTTATGACATCATTTCTGATAATGTACCTGATGGTTTACCACCTATGAGAAGTATAAGTCATTGTATGGATTTGATACCTGGAGCTAGTTTGCCTAATAAAGCACCACATAGGTTGACACCTGATGAAAAGACTGAATTGAATAGACAAGTGCAAGAATTGCTTGAAAGAGGTTTGATTAGGGAAAGTCTAAGTCCTTGCGCAGTACCTGCTGTATTAGCACCTAAAAAGAATAGAGAATGGAGAATGTGCACTGATTCTAGAGCTATAAACAAGATAACAGTAAAGTACAGATTTCCTTTGCCTAGGATGGATGACATAATGGACAGTTTAAGTGGAGCAAAGTATTTCACAAAGATTGATTTGAAAAGTGGATATCATCAGATAAGGATCAGAGAAGGGGATGAATGGAAAACCGCTTTTAAGACTACTGAAGGTTTGTATGAATGGTTGGTTATGCCTTTTGGTTTGACTAATGCACCTAGTACTTTTATGAGGCTGATGAATGAAGTTCTGAAAAGATTCTTGGGTAAGTTTGTGATTGCATATCTTGATGACATTTTGATATTCAGTAAGAGTAAGGAGGAACATCTTGAACATATCAGACAAGTATTGCAGAGATTGAAGGAAGAAAAGTTGCTGATTAATTTGAAGAAATGTTCATTTATGAAAGAAGATATTGTGTACCTTGGTTTTGTAATTTCAGCCGATGGATTAAAGATGGATCCTGAGAAAGTGAGAGCTATACTTGATTGGCCTACACCAGAGAATGTTGGAGAGGTAAGATCATTTCATGGATTGGCAAGTTTTTATAGGAAGTTCATCAGAAATTTCAGTTCTATTTGTAATGCAATGACTGAAACTATGAGAGGAGATAAAAAGGATTTCAAATGGACACATGGAGCACAAAGGAGTTTTGAAACATTGAAACAAAGAATTGCAGAGTTGCCTACACTTGCTTTGCCTGATTTTAATAAAGTTTTTCAAGTTGAATGTGATGCTAGTGGTAGTGCAATTGGAGCTGTTTTGATTCAAGAAGGAAAACCTATAGCTTTCTTTAGTGAAAAGTTGAATGATGCTAAGATAAAATATTCAGTTTATGACTAGGAATTCTATTGCTATTGTTCAAGCTTTGAAGAAGTGGAGACATTATTTGATGCCTAAAGATTTTGTGTTGTATACTGACCATAAAGCTTTGCAGTATTTGGGAAGTTAGAATAAGTTAAATCAGAGACATATGAAGTGGGTTGAGTTCTTGCAGAATTTTTCCTTTTCATTGAAGCATAAGAGTGGACAGTCAAATAAGGTTGCTGATGCCTTGAGCAGAAGAAGAAATTTGCTGACAGAAATGAGAGTTGAAGTACTTGGTTTTGATGATTTGAAGTATTTGTATGAGGCTGACATTGATTTTTTAGAGCCTTGGAAAGCTTGTAAAGAACACACAGTGAGTGATAAGTGGTTTGATTATTTCATTCAAGAAGACATGTTGTTTAAAGGAGTTCAGTTGTGCATACCTAGAGGATCTATGAGAGAGAACATAATGAAGGAGAAACATAGTGGTGGACTTGCTGGACATTTTGGGATTGATAAGACAATGAATTTGATTCAAGAAAGATACTTTTGGCCACAGATTTACAGAGATGTACAGAGAATGGTTGGAGGTTGCAGAATTTGCCAAACAGCAAAAGGAACTAGTCAGAATTCGGGATTGTATACACCTTTGCCTGTACCTGATAGACCTTGGGAAGATGTGAGTATGGACTTTGTTCTTGGATTTCCTAGAACTCAGAGAGGTAATGATTCTATTTTGGTAGTGGTTGATAGATTTTCTAAGATGGCTCATTTCATACCTTGTAAGAAGACATCTGATGCATTGCATGTAGCTAAATTATTCTTCAAGGAAGTGGTAAGATTGCATGGTTTGCCTAAATCTATTGTTTCAGACAGAGATACTAAGTTTACTGGTTATTTTTGGAGGACACTTTGGAAGAAGATGAATACTGATTTGAAGTTTAGTTCTACATTTCACCCTCAAACAGATGGACAGACTGAAGTTGTGAACAGAAGTTTGGGAAACTTGTTGAGATGTTTAGTTGGAGAGAAACCTACTAATTGGGATTTGATTTTCGCACAAGCAGAGTTTGCATATAATAATTCAGTGAATAGAAGCACTAAGAAGACACCATTTGAGATTGTTAATGGATTTCATCCTAAGGGAACCACAAAGCTGAGAGATTTACCTACTGAGACCAGAAGAAGTGCTGAAGCTGATCATTTTGCAGAATACATGAGAACTTTACATGATGAAGTTAAAAAGAATTTGGAGGACAGTAATCTGAAATATAAACAAAGAGCAGACAAGAGAAGGAGACAAATCTTTTGAAGTTGGAGATGAGGTTATGATTCATTTGAAGAAGAATAGATTTCCAGTTGGTACCTATAACAAGCTGAAAATGAAAAAGTTTGGACCTTGTAAGATTTTGAAGAAGTTTGACAGTGGAAATGCTTATGAAGTAGAATTGCCAGAGGACATGGATATATCACCTATATTCAACATTGCTGATATATTTGAGTACTTTGAATCAAATGATGAGATAGAAGATGATCCAGACTATCCTAAGAAGAATAGTGACAGCATTGAAAAGATCTTGAATAGCAGAGTTGGCAAGAGTACAAGAGGAAAAGACTACATGGAATATCTAGTTCAGTGGAAAGACAAGCCAGTTGAGGACAGTTCATGGATTACACAAGCTGAGTTGGATCTTTATGATTCAGGTCAGAGTATGAGTAGTGCCTGATGTGGACATCAGTTCTTTATTTACCCTAGGTGTCTGATGCAGGAGCATCTTGGGTCTTTGGCAATCTTGCATCAACTAAAAACATTTTTTGATTTCTGTACTTGTTTGCTGTAGTTTTCTTTATAATATTTGCATTTGATAGTTTCATGGTGTGTGAAGCTTACATCATGTTGGGGACCTATTTGGGAACCTTCTCCTATGAGCACATCAAGTTTGGATGGACTGTTTCAAAGTTACAGCTATTTTCCTTACCGTCGGAACAGTGTTTTCCTGTAGTTTTGGTGCTGATTGTTCATGTTGGTTCTCTTGATCCATAAGGAATCTTATTTTGCGCACTTAAGGGCTTCAAGGGGACCTAAATTACTATCATTCCCCAAGAGCGCAGCTTCCAATTCATTATGAGTCAAAAGTTATGGCCTTTTTGGCACAGGACCTATTTTCTGCCAGCTTTCACGTCTGAGTTGTTACTGCAATTTTGGTGCTGATTGTTCATGTTGGCGACCTTGATCTATAAGGAATTTTCTTTTGCGCACTTAAGGACTTAAAGTGGACCTAAAGTACTATCATTTCCCAAGAGCACAAACTCCAATTCATTATGAGTAAAAAGTTATGCCTATTTTGCCTCAGGACCTATTTCTTGCTAGTTTTTGGGTGAAACGTGTGGTGTTTCTTCTTGCGATGTTCCGTGTGCTCATATGGGACCTTGCGCACTTAAAGACATGTTCTTGGGTCAAGTTAGGACCTAAATCCAAAGGCACATCAATTTATATTCATTCTAGCATTAGTTTTGGTTTAAATCTTGAGACTGGACCTATATTGTAATTAAATGCCTGACTGACCGACTTGTGGCTTAGCTGGCTATATAAGGGGTCTAGATTGATGTAGTAGAGCATCATGGGCGAGATATAGGAAGGATTATCAAGATACATCGTTAGAGAAAAAGATAGGATGCAAGCTGTAATTCTGAATTCATAATTCTCATTGTATAAGGCCGAAACCCGGAAGGCCTCACAACCGGACATGTTGAAAGAAATAATATAATTCTCTGTTGTTGCTGCCAGTTGATTGTCTCATATCCATTGTGTTTCCATTGATTTCATGTGATTTTATATTGCTTCCGTTGTGTAACTTTGAGCAAGGGCTTGTTGTGGATTCAAGTGGACTCAATTCTGCTTGATTCTGCTTGTATCTACCCTGCCCCTGCGTCATTTATAAATCTGGTTTAATTCATAATAATGGCAATGCTGATATTGATTAACCATGTGCACTATGTGGTGAGGAAAGATGGACGGAGTAAAAATGAGTTTTACTTTTATGTCTGTCTGCCTTTCAGTCTCTGTATATGCATTCATAAAGTTTATGGAATAGTGGTGAAGTTTTACTATTCTCTTTGTCGAAGTGAAAAAATTGAATATGGAATACTTAATTTTAGAATTCTGCAGACTGTTTTAATGTTTGGTCATCAATCTACGTATTTGTTAACAGACTGTCCTTTCAATATGATAAATGTTGAGTTTATCTTCATTTTATACATTTTAGGTTGTGGATTTTGATTCAATTGCTGCTATGTACACGTTTTTATTTGAAACTTACCTCACATATCATTGGATGCAAGTGCAACAGAGAATGGTGGATGGGGGCAGAGTAAGATATTGGGCTTGTATCAATTTTTCACGTGTTCAGGAGATTCCTGCTAACATATTTTGTAAGGAGCTGGCAGAAATGTGCCAGATTTCTGGCATGGTAATAGTGCGGACTCTGGACAGAATTACCACCTTTCAAACTACTAGAACTGGCTTTCTTTTGCAATAAGTATAGATGTTTCCAGTTGATAATTTGTTTTGTGTATGTTATTATACAATGCTACATTATGCCAGTAGTAATTCATTGTCATCTCATTTTCTTCAGGAGTTCAATTTACAACCAGTAGTCCCACTGTATACATCACCTCCTTATCAGGTTGAGTCTGCATTGAAACGTGTGTACACCGCTATAAAAAACAGACTAAGGGACAAGGAACTGGAGCTTCTGATTGCAATTTTGCCTGATAACAATGGTCCTTTGTATGGTATGTGCTATTAGCTATGTATACTTTTACTTTTGGTCCAAGTAGGCGGTCAGGATATATGGGGCAAAGACATGGCAAGCTGAGTTGTGATTTCTGCCTTCATGCTTTCTCTAGGAGAACTGAAAAGGATATGTGAGACTGACCTCGGCATAGTTTCTCAGTGCTGTTTATCCAAACATGTAACAAAGAAGAGCAAACAGTACATGGCAAATGTAGCTCTCAAGATTAATGTTAAGGTGAACAGTGTGATCTGTTGTAAATTTTGATGGATGTTCATTTGAACTGCAGATATGCAAAATGTACATGTCTATGTTATCAATATTGCATGAACCAGCTCCCATGGAAGTCATAATTCTGGCTTAATCTATTTTTTATGGTGGGTGTGGTTATAGGTGGGTGGAAGGAACACTGTTCTTGCAGATGCTCTTAAGAGGAGGATATCTCTTGTCACTGATGTGCCAACTATAATATTTGGAGCAGATGTAACTCATCCTCATCCTGGAGAGGACACCAGTCCTTCCATAGCAGCTGTAAGCAAATATTGCTATCCTCTTTAATTTAGTTCATGGATGTTTTGTATCTTAAGTTTCCTTTCACTCAACTTATTTTAAGTGTTATAGTTGGCATCTATGGTCTTTACCATAGAGATGAAAACAGAGGAGATATCAATGACTTTGATAATGTGCTGCATTTGGAAGGCTTGTATGCAAATCCTTAGAATTTCTAAAGATTCACATAAAGTACAGTTTGTATTTTATCTTCGTCATTTGTTGTTTCAATTCTATGTGATGGATGCCAAACCAGGTTGTGGCTTCCCAAGATTGGCCAGAAGTCACAAAGTATATGGGTCTCGTTTCTGCTCAACCACATCGTCAAGAGATGATTGAAGACCTTTATAAGGTTGTCCAAGATTCTAAACGAGGACCTGTTGCTGGTGGCATGATAAGGTATGCTTAAGATCTTCAACTGATGTAATTAGATTTCATATGAACGAACATAATTGGATGAAGCTCTCTGTTTTTCTGTGTACTTTTCCCCGTTGGGTCTATGTTACCATCTTTTGTGTTAGCTTTTCTAGATTCTAAATGTTTTGTAAGTTCTTATTATGTTAGTTCTAAATGATTAGTTAGATCTTGTGTTTTTTGATGATCTAAATGCAACAGACAGTAAAATCACCAGCTGGCAGACCATTTGTATTCAGTATCCCAGTTAAGACGTTACTGTGATCCGTGTCTAGAAATAATTAATTGTCATATTTAACATCCAAATGACATATGGATAACCTCTTCTACACAGGTCATCCTCTCAGCTTACTCTAAGCAGTATATTTTTGGGCTACATTTTGGGAGATCATATTTAGTGTATTAATAAGACAATGGACAGCTGGCAATCATATTTTATGTTCTCTGAGATGTGATTCTTTTGAAATTTAGGTAACTTATTTAGGATATCTGCTGCTTATTTCTAAAATGAAAGGTGATATAATCACCATCTACTGATCATGGTAAAGAGAACAAAGAATGTATCAAAATGAAGTCATTGTTCTGAGGGGCTTATGCAAGATTCTCTTAACTATCAGGTAATATAGGTTAGTTTTTAGATATAACATATTGAAGTTACAAAGCATGTCATTGAAGTAACATTTAAACAACTGCGTGTTTCACTCAATTGTAAGGTGAAATATCCCACTATGATATTTTATCCAGATCTTTCCACAGAAAATTAAACATACAATTTTCTTGCAAACTGATTTCTATTCATCAACAGTTAATTTCTGAAAAAACACATAATATCTGAAAATAGAGATGCATATTTCCCTCAAAATAGATTAACCATTACAACCATGTTATTTCCAAACAGTCAAGAAATACCTCAACAATCTCGCCCAGTTGTGAACTACGTTGCGAATCCACCCTCCAAAAACGAATTGGGTTTCCGTCCTCAGGAAACTAGAACTGAAAATAAGAAGCTCTCAAGCTCTGCCAAAGGAAATGAACAAATCAAGCATAATCCAAATGAGCTTCTCTATGTTCTTTAAGAGAGTCCTGTGCCCCTTCATTTTCCAACTGCCTGTCTCTTCATTTCCTTCCTTTTGTGTCTTTTTTTTTTGAATTCCCTTTTTAAAATTAAATGACTTTACTAATTTTCATTAAGCTCCAAATAAGTCACTTTTTTTGATGGGTACCAAATAAGTCATTTTAATACTTTATGAAGTTGTCATTTAATTTTTAATGTCCCAAAAAAAGCAACATTACATAAGGTTCTCATAGAAACTGACGTAGTAAATATGATTGGTTCTACCAATAAGCTTTATTATTATTTCTTTCAAACTGTGAGATGTAATGAAAATTTTAAATGTAGTGAAGGGTATTTTACTATTTTGACATGTTATTACCTTTAGGTTACAAATCGACATCCCATTTAAGAATAACACATCTTAATGTTTTCCTTGTATTGAATTTCAAGCTACTCAACCCTCAATATTACATGCAGTTTTCTCTACTCGATTTGTTTGGAAAAATTATACTTGCATGAAATTATTGATGAAAATAATAGATTATCGATATTGAGATTCATAAAATCAATTCATAATAAGATTTAAAGTAAACTACCCTTTTTAATGAAAAATTACATGTTGAAATAAATCTGAGTTCAGTGTAGTTTAGCAAATTATTTTCCCCATTTCTGTGGCCATTTTACATGGGAATTTTGTTTCTTCTAGTTGTACTCGTGGAAACAATTTTTCCTGTTATAGAATTCAGTGGCTTTTATATCCTGTGAAATTATCACTTGTGCAAATCCAGATGCAGTTATTTTGCAATGGTATCTCATAAAAATTTAAAATGAAATTACTAATGTGAGCATTTCAACTAACACCATTGGTTGTTGCCATTTGAGATTACATTCATAGTTCTGTAAGAGCTTCTGATGACCTCTGTCTAGAATCTCAGTTGTTGCTTCTCCCAAGCTTGATATTTGAAAGCTTTTTGAATCTCTGCTTTATTTATTGACAACAATGAGTTGCATTTCTAATTTTGCATCCTTTTTAAAGTGAAATTTCCCCCCTCTTTCGTGGTAAGCATGTGTTTGGTGTGAAGGGATGTTTCCTTACCTTTATTCAGTAATCTTTTAAATACGCTGTTCTCTTCAGTGCTATTTTTCTTTTTCTTTTCTATTAGCTTGGAATCTTACCATTCCACTTATTGTATTTCAATGCTTTTATATTATCGAATGTTTGGTTTAGATTACTGACTTGTTTAATGCTTTGCATTTCCATTTCTGCATTCATATTATGCTCTATGATGCCAGTTGTCTGTGAAAATCCTTTTTAGTAACATTTAAATTATAGGATGCTAGTATGTTACTATGTAAAAAGCAATGACTTAACATTGTTTCTGGCTTCTTTGAAGTTTTTATTAGATGTAAAGTAACACATATCACATGCTGGTTCTTGCAGGGATCTTTTGATTTCTTTCCGCAATGCAACAAATCAGAAGCCTAAAAGGATCATATTCTATAGGTAAGTGATGAATTGGCTGTTCGTAATGTCACGGATTCAATTATATGAATCTTGGTGATGATTTGTCAATTTGTACTATATGTCTTTTCACATCGCACAATCTCCATGATACACTATGATACAGAGATGGTGTAAGCGAAGGGCAGTTCTACCAAGTCCTCCTTCATGAATTGGATGCAATCCGTAAGGTAATCTCTTAGGCCTTGTAGCTATTTGTCTTGGACTAGATTGCATTTGTGGATTATGTATACTCACAGACTCATCTTTCAGGCATGTGCATCACTTGAGAAGGATTATCAGCCTCCTGTGACTTTTATTGTCGTTCAGAAACGACATCACACACGGCTGTTTGCTAATAATCATCGCAACAAGGCTATGGTTGATGGTAGTGGGAATATATTACCAGGTTAGAAAGTTGCATCCTAGTCTCTCATAGTGAGTGTATGATGATGTGAGTGGTTGCTTAATGTACATCATAAAGTTTGACATTTCTGGAGGTTCTGAAGTGTTTGCGCTTTATAACAGGCACTGTAGTTGATTCTGAGATTTGTCATCCGACTGAGTTCGATTTTTACCTCTGCAGTCATGCTGGTATTCAGGTATATATGGCAAAAATATTTAACTCCCCTGAAAATATTTTTTGTGCACAAAGTATGTATTAAATTAGTCATCTTGTTATGTGGCTGATTCAAAAAAATAATTTTTTAACAGGGAACTAGCAGGCCAGCACACTATCATGTTCTTTGGGATGACAATAAGTTTAAGGCAGATGAATTGCAGTCTTTAACAAACAATCTTTGTTACACGTACTCTCTTTCTCTCTTTCTCCTCCTGCCCCTCATCCCCTCTCTCTCTCCATGCAAGTGTTCTTTTAGAATATGCTATTAAATCTTCGTGAAATTTTATTTTTACTTCTAGTTAAATTTTAGTGGTTAAGCAATTGTTGCTATATTTCTCCCGCTTGGGATTTTAGTATTTGTTTTTAACTGTTTTCTCAGGAATGGCTGTTTATGAAGTCCTACTAATCACTTTTTTTCCCTTGTGTTGTTTTGGCCACGAGTTGATTGAAATATGTGAGAAATTGATAATTCTACACCTTACCACCACCTTGACATAGATCCTGGTCTCACAAAATATTAAGTTGTATGGTTTTGATAGTAATTCTTCTTGGACAAGGGCTCTTAGACCGTTATGGCATCACCTCTCCTATAATATATGGTTGATCTTCTTTTTGTTAAAACTTTGTTTGTAGTAATTTATGAATGAGAAAATGGATCTAATTTCTAAGTCACTAAAAGATGTATTGCTACATAATGCTATAATGTGTAGGGATGGTTTTTGACAAGAAAGTCAAAGGCATCTGTTTGAATGAAGTTTTCTTAATTATTTTAGAAGTGGATCTATGAAAACCATATCTACGATGCACTGAAGTTTTCCCAAAATCTAAGCCTATAGTTATTTTGACTTTTAGATATATTGCATTGTCATTCTTCTATTATGTGTATTAGAACTTGAAGTTTTCTGTTAGCCTTTTCTCATGTTGAATTACACTGGGATTTTTGTTTCAGATATGCACGGTGTACGCGTTCTGTTTCAATTGGTAAGTTTTTAATATGCAATACGTGTGGTCTCAAGCATTTATTTTAAGTTCACACCATTTGAATTCCTGCTATATACATCATGCAGTTCCTCCAGCATTTTATGCACATTTGGCCGCATTTCGAGCTCGTTTCTACATGGATCCAGAAATGTCAGATAGTGGATCCTTACATAGTGGAATTCCTGGTAAGAGTGTGCCTAGTACTTCTGCAACTCGTACAGCGGCTGGAGCGGCTGTACGGCCCTTACCAGCTATTAAAGAAAATGTTAAGAGAGTAATGTTCTACTGCTAACTAATTCTCACGTCATCTGTGTATTAACATCTGGAAATTGTCATTCCTGATTATTGGCTTTGGCCTCAAGTGATTTACTTGTTTGAACAACGTTGGATTGCTCATTACAACAACATTTTGAAACTTCGATAATGAAGATCTGGTAATTTAGTCTAAGACTATTTATGCCTTCTAGCAATTCACGATGTTTCTATTTCTCCAAGGATCTAGACACTGGATTTGTGATTTACTTGAAAGTTTGGGGGATCCTACAACTTTTATGATATGCGAGCGTGTCCTTTAATTATATTTTTTCCAGAACAAAACCTCACTAGAGAAAATTTCACATACCCCATACTTGTGGTAGGAGCCTAAATTGAAGTATGCATATTTGCAATCTTAATGTTGCCCAACAAAAGAAATAGTTGCATTTTATATTCTCACCATTTACTAGGTAAGAATGTGATGGGCAGGTGAGACTTGGTTTGTGAATGCCATAATACACAGATTTTTTTGGGTCCAAGTAATAAACATGTTGACAAAGATTTATCATGTAAATGTCATCTCTCCAAGTTTAGGATGGGTATAGGGTGAGGCTTTTGCAGGTTTGAATTTTTTTTTTACCAAATTTGATTGTGGTGAAATTATTAATGCTTCTCATCCATCATGAGATGAAATAAAACTTTATTAAAAAATATTTAGTTTTTATTTGAAAGATTTTAAATTTTATTTATTTAAACTTCCAAAAATCATACCATTAGACATTCTTAAATATAAGAAACATGATTTTTCTCCTGTCTATGTAAATGAAAATTAAAATGCCTATAACAAAAACTATTGATTGTTTTGTATCATGTTTTATTTTATCTTGATGATAGAATCATTCTAGGTTTTATTTTATTTAATAAAAACTGTTCATACAAAAATCACAGGTCATGCAATAACCATTATAGATTTCATCACTATACATTTTAAAAAGCTAATTTTTGAACTTCAATAACATCTATTACATAAACATTGAACAATGAACTCCAATGTTGACAGTACAAAAACGAAAATCCAAGTTCATGAAACAATAAATATAAGATAATGGATATGAATGTGTCATAATCATATTATGAGTGATTGTAGAAACAAGTGTTTGCAAATATCTTACTTTCTTTGGGAAGCAATGATGTTTTTGAAGTCTTTAAACCACGTATGCCATCTAAATTAAAAATAAATAAATAAAGTCAATTTATTTTTAATGTTAAACTTAAGAAAAAAGGGGTCGTAGGGGAAGCTCTAAACATCTTCACATCACTAAAAGATATGTGATGGGTATGGCTCTAGAGGCCATAGGTTTGGTTGTTAAGAATACCTATATCAACAAAAATAGAATAGGATCAATAAACCAAAGTGCTTTTATCATTGCATTTTAAAACCCCGCACTTGATAGACTATATGAATGATGAGACAAATTTAAGACTAGACACTAACGTGTAAAACAAACATGCATCCTTAAAGCTAAGATTAGAAATTCTCATTCCAGCTATAAGTTTTACTTTGAGCATTTTGTGCAATTAGAAATGAGGCATTACATATACTAGTAGCTAGTAGATTAATGTGCTATAGAAAGAACAAGAAGCTCTTCTATGTATAGATGGAAAACTTAGAGCATTTCGTGAGTTTTTAAAACTCATGATTTTTTTTAATTCTCCAAATTAGAAAGACTTGTTGAGTTTTTCTTAGAAAATTCAGCTTCATATAAAAAAAAAACTTTTAGATGTGTAAATGTAACACTCTTGCCAAAGAACTTGAGAGGACAATTCAATTAACTAAGAAATTGATAATTTTTTTTTAATCAAAGATTACAACCAACATTACAATAATGTTAATTTATCAATGATATACTACATTAATTGTAAACATGAGTGTTAAATATTAATTGTAAATCCAGGTCTCCTTAGGTTCTACGAGGTCGCTACTAGCAACATATAAAGTTCATAATTAAATCAATTGGACACATAAAATATCATGAACTAAATTTGTTATTAAACCTCAATCTAATTATTCCTAACAATATAACATATGATCACATGATAATAATCAAAATTAACATCTGTCTAATTCTAATATTACATCACAAATAATCATTTGCAAATGTTTACATTTACAATTTCCAATCATCTCCTCAAGGAGAATACAATATGACAAAATTAGATATGCTCAGAGATACATGGAATGATAGAAATTAGTAGAGTAGGAAGAATATATCCACATGAATCAGAAACTGTAGTGAAGATACAAGTCCATCTAGTAAGATCACAAACAACATTCTAAAAATTCCATGAAGAAGCAAAAACACTACTACCCGACTACATAGAATCATAAGGCCCACCCTTTTGTGCTAGGAGATAGACACAAGACCCACACAACACATACAAACACAGTGAAATCACAAGCAAGGAAGGAATACCACACAAGAAACATAAAGAATAACAACAAGGAATACTAGAGGTGAACCACAAGACCAAATGGAGGGGGAATCTAAGCAACATGTAGAAGAGTGTCATCACATAGCTCCTCACTATCTTGGGTTACCTTGGCAGTCCATCTCCAGACCCCAACCCCCATGTGAGAACACATGTAGAATTGGCAAGACTTTCACGAAGGCAAGGCAGCCAATTTGCTAACTCTACGCAACATTGGCAACTTGACTTTCTTCTACTCATCCATGGTCCACACAAGATTTCTCATGGCAATGGGTGGGGAAACATAATCATCTTGATTAATGTTTTATACCCCCCAATTCATTTATTAAGTTTTCATTTGATTATCTACCTACAATGGGTTACTCTGGTAGCCGCTTAGGGCCTTGATCTCCATTGCGAGCTACTCTCCTAACAATACTCTTAAAAACCCATCCTATGCTTCAAACTAAAAACCAAAACTGAATAACAAATCAAATAATCATAAGAAAACCTTATAGATTCATCATAACCACTGGAACTGTAAAAAACTAAAGTTTGGAGCATAAAGAATAGAATCTCAAAATCAACATAAGGGTTCACATTGTCCATCATATCCAAAAGGACATCATTAAGATCATCATGTACACATCTTGCTAGGAATCACATCGGAACTCTTCCAAGTTCCATGTCATAATCCAAATGCCAAATTCCATACCATTACATATACCAAAATAAATTTAATGTTGGGACATGTACTATCAATTAGCAACCAAGGAACCAAAGACATGGCCCTCATGTGACCTCAATAACACAATTAGGCCCAAACAAATATATATTCAATGAAGCTCACTATATCTACATAAGAGCTCAATGTCCATGAAAACATTAACTTAAAATTACAACTCCAAAACACAAAAGACTAAATTATCCATCATACAAAGTCATGGCCATCAATAATACAATTATAAAGACTAAGATAAAACTATTATGAAAATGCCCCAAGCCTTTGGTACCATTTAGAAATACACCAATACCCCAATAAATATTTACCACAATATCAAGAACACAACCGCAAGTATAATTTCCAACATGACATCAACTTTAAGCGTAATCATTATACAAAATATATTATTAATACCATAAATTTCTTAATAGTATACATAATAGCTCAATAGTCATTACACATAAAACCACAAATCTAACTATGACAAACATATATAACTCTATTGAAAAGGTTATGGAATATGTGCTTGTGTGTGCGTGCACACACACACACACACCTTACTATGCTATTTCCATGATACCAACTCTCTATTACTCATGAACCACTACATAACGAATTTCCCATCACCTAATTTCAATTCAAGACGACAATTGCTGACCAACTAAATTTACATATATGAATAGCCATAAGAACAAATTTAAATGATAAACATAATTTTAACATTACATTGACTCATAACACCAAAATATATCTAAACCACAAAATTAGAACTCACCATCAAATGTAATCACATATTCAAACATTATTGTTATTCAAAAAATACAACATACAATACAATAAGCATAAATAGGAAAAGGTTGCATTTGTTTGTCTAATTAACACTACCTTGCAGGTTTTGTTAGTTTACATGTCATTATTGCATTCATTCTAGATGTCATCATTGTACTCTAAGTATTGATTATTATTTCAAAGATTCTAAAATTCATAAATGATCATTACATTGTGCATTCAAACTGAATGTGATATACAAATGTCCTTTCTTGTTTCCTATTCATATCAATAATTAGAGTACATTTGTAGAATTGAAAGAAAGTTTGAAGTATGGAACAGGGGTCCCATGCATTGCCTTTGTATTGGTTTGTTGTCAGCTGGTTGTCTGCTAGGTCTTTGCATTTCGGTCTTCATGCTCTGGGTCTCCATCTGCATATTAGGTCTTTAGGGTTCATATCTGCATAAGAGAGAAAATATGGTTAGATCTTGTTGGATCTAAGCAATACATGAGAAACAAATAACATACTGTAGCAATCAAGTTTTCAATACTGCATATCAATCTGGAAAACTAAATGTAATAAGGAAATGTACACTGACACTCACTGCAAGGTAGTATTAAAGGGACTTGTTTCTGACATGAAACCTTTTACTACTTATAATTATTGTGGTGTATGTTGTCCTTTTTATTAACCATGTGTTTGAATTAAAGGGACTTAGTATGTTTCAAACTGAGAAACCTTTTTCAGATAATGCATTTCATAATGATGTTATTTGAGAGCTTAACAAATTATTTTGCAGATAACAGTTGACTGATTTTCACATTAAGTCATTATCAAAGATGCAGATCAAGCTGGATTTCCATGATTAAAGTGCTACAGGAAGTGCCAAGTGTCTCCAATATTCAAAATTCAAGTTACAAATGAAGCTGCAAAAATACTGGTATAATATGCTGTTTCAAAGGTACATTTTCAAGTAATAACATTATTGTTGTTGAATACAGAAAGAGTGCTTCAAGATTGAGCCATAAAGTTATAAAATGTTTACAGTTTGTTTTTAGTGAGTGTCACGAACCCATGTTCGAACCTCACTAAGTAGCATTCCGATTTTTTTTTAGTGTCACGAGCTTGTGCTCGAACCTCATTAACAATGAACAAATATTTCATCTTGTTGTACTTCTCATATATTAAGTACAGATTCAACATCAAAGAGAATTGTTAACAATGGACAATGCTACAGTAGCTATAATGCTAAAAGTTGAACTTTCAAGTTACAAAATCAAACAGGATGCAAGCTGTGTAGAAAGTATAAAATATGTATAAACTGGAACAGAATATGTACATCTAATAGAGAAATATCATAAGGAGAAAGATACTTATCTATTGTGGAATAAATGACTGTTACTCTTGAGCATCTCTCAGTCATGTTTTTAATCACCTTCTAAGGTTTGCGAAGGTTATGACTGAAAGATGTTATAGTTTTGATTATAACTGAATATATCTTTTAACATTTTTCAATCATAACCTTGCAACTTTAGTAAGCCATTAGAGGTGTTTCATGGTTTCCTGGAGCAACTGTCTATCATTGCCGAGCTCATAATATATGGTTTTGTTTTCTGGTTTCAAGGATGAGCTCACTAGTTCATCAAGTTCACTGCCGATGTTACACAGATTTATTCATGTCAGCAGAATGAAACAGTTTGGATGCTATATGCTACAATCACAGTTTATGTACAAACTATAGAAAACTTTTAGAAATCAAGCTCTAGTAACTGTCTGTTTCATACATAGTGTTTTTAGAAGTTATTCAGAAAAGAGCAATTATCTGTTATGTCCAAATTCTCGGTCAAAGTATTCTGGTTTTCATTGTTGTCACAGTTATATGCTGAAGAAAAGAGACAAAATTTAATGAAGTCACTGTTGACAGTAAATTTCAAATGTCCACGCAAGTGTGGAATGTGTGAACAAAATGTTCAAATGGGCTTCATGCTACACAACAGAAATTATGAAATGTCTACCAGTCAAAGGCTCGAGCAAGGTGGAGACAAACACAAATCTTAAAAAATAAGTCAATTTTCATGCACAATATCAGCGAGTTCATTCTCG
The DNA here is from genome assembly GCA_027943335.1 of Chamaecyparis obtusa. Classification (NCBI taxonomy): domain Eukaryota; kingdom Viridiplantae; phylum Streptophyta; class Pinopsida; order Cupressales; family Cupressaceae; genus Chamaecyparis; species Chamaecyparis obtusa. The sequence continues at coordinate 1,410,907 of BSBK01003182.1, read as the reverse complement.
GTCACAAGTGGAGTCGAAACCACAAGCTATATACTAGATTGCAAGATAAAAAATGGTATGTGGGGCTTAAAACTCTTTGTTTTAAAAATCCAAGAGCATGATTTCTATATGAAAGTCATGGCTTTATATTCAAAACAAGGAGATTAACTCATACAAGCCGTGACTGTTAGTAAGTCACGATGTGAAGCTCACGGTTCTGTACCAGTCACAAAAGCTGTGACTATTGGTAAGTCGAGATTCAAGCTCACATCTTTGTACCCGTAAATAGATAAGGGGAGTAAATAATAGAGGTCATGGATCATGAGGTGTATTCATAGTGGTAAATAAAAGGTAAGCATTAATCTCGGTTTGGCATAGCCAGATTAACTCATACGAGCTGTGATTGCTATCAAAAAAGTGGATTGAAGAGTTTCACGCTCGTAAGTTTCGAACCCATAAAAGAAGCAAAGGAATGAATAAATAATAGAGGTCGTGGATCAAAGTGTGAAGCTCGAAGATTGCAAACAAAGGAAACTCTTAGCATGACTGAGTTTGTGCATAAAGCAAGGTACACACCAATCATGACTGTGACTTATTCATGGCCCCATATTATTAAAACAACAGTCATATTTTGAAAGCACCAGTGAAAGAATAGTTTATAAAATGAGAGGCCGCAGCTTATGTTGAAGAAATGATATAATTTCACGATATTCATTACCAGAAAAAAAACTCCAAGAGATCAACCGTGGTAAAAAAATAAACTTACAGCTGCTTGTCAAGTTATCAAAGATTTTAGTCAACCCGAAGTTTGCCAAATGCCGAGTTCTCTGTTTCAATGTACAATCAGTGAAGAATAGTAGTGATCTCTAGTAGCAGTAAGCTTGAGTTCAACAGACAGATGCATTCACAATCAACATGTCGAGATCCTTCATCAAATTTTTGAAGCTTTCATAAGTTAGGGTTTCATCTTCCCTATTCTTCTCCAGGAAGAATGAGATAAGCACAAGTGTCGAGAATGAAACAAAATGAAGATAACAATTTGGAGTCTGTAAGAAGAATGACATTCAATGCCATTAATGCAGATGTCACATTCCTCTAGAGTCTTGAAAACCACATCATGCCACCTCAGACTTTCATCTCATCATTTTGTATTGTATTGCAAGTGGATTGAACAGTCATGTCGACTTTCTCCACTTTGCATATTTCACACGTAGAGTTTTTTTTATCTAAGTTAGGAGTTGAAAGTTAGATTATTTGATATTAGATTTTATCTAATATTAAGTAAATATTAAATATTGGTTAGGAATTGAAAAAGGATTAAGTCCTTATTATAAGCCAGTATTAAGGGACACATAGATTCGAGCTTTCATAGGCTTAATTATTGGCATGTTTTTGGGCCAATTTTAGGGCAATTTGTGGGGTTTCAATTTTTGAATTTGAAGCATAGGAAGGATATAAAATTGATTTTTCATGATCAATTGAGGGTTGTAGATTTTGGAGAAAGGGCATATAGAGGGCTTATTGTTCCTAGGTGCTTTGTAAGCCATTTTTGTAATCGCTTTTGTCAGATTTTGGAGGGAATGAACCATAGATTTTTGATTCATATTTGAGGAGTTATTTTGATATTAGATCCTGTTTTCATCTTTTCTAACAAGTGCTAAATTCATTATTATCCAAAGAAGTGAGTAGATTTTCTGTTCCTTCTTAAGGTAATCAATTGCTTAAAAGCCTTGTATGAGAAATGTATGTCTGTTGATTATTCAAACTATTCGTGGTCTAACCTTGATAGTAAGTTTTGTTAACCTATATGTTGAGTAGAGATTCGAAGTGTCAAGATCTTCATTTATGAATTAGGATTGAGGTTTTATATTTTCTGCAAAGTTTGAAACAATTCTTGGTGTATCACCCTAATCTATTTTCAGTTATAAGTATTCTTTTCCCTTTTTCGAACAAGTTACAGATCAGGAAGTGATATTCCATATTTAATAGGAACCGACCTAGAATCTGGAGATTCCTCCTTATTTAGAGTCTACCCACAACTCGAGGAGGTTTCCATTGTCAGGATATAATTGTTGTGTAGCCCTAATGCCTGAGTTAGGATGACAATTCTAAACCTGAACAATTATATTAAATGAAATCAAAAGAAGTTTGATCTAACTAAACTACATAACAAACAAACTAAGAGTTAAATGAAAAACAATTACATTAGCTCAACTTAATTTCTTTATCTATTCTTGACTAACAATTAGTCAACACAACACTGGTAGTGGATGAAAGAAGACACAAACCTACCAATAACCACAAGATATTAGATTAGAAGGAACCTTGGAATAAAAACCAAACTATAGCACTATCAAAGTATTCCCAAGAAAAGTTGAATAGAAAAGGCATCCAGGCATTGTATTCATCCACTATTTGTTCATGGGTGAGAGAACCATTGAACCGTGCTCAAACTTTACCGTAAATCAACCTAGTAGATGCATGGGTGCTATGGATGCAAGAAAATGTAGAGATATAATACCCACTTCGTACAATGCTTTAAGAACATGATTCATCTACAACACTGTAATGTCCAGTGTGCGGGTGGTGTTCCCCACGACCACATGTTCGGGGTCTACATAATTGGGGGTGGTCCCCACCCTTAGATACTCTGGTGATGGGAGATGTTCCCCACACCCTTAACACTCTAGGTAGATGCCCTTACCACCAGGCCGATCTTTTGGTGTAGTGGTTGGGCCTTAGTGGTATTAGAGCCAAGGTCTCAAGGTCTAGAACCGTGGAGCATGGTAGGCTGTAATGTCCAGTGTGCGGGTGGTGTTCTCTGCAACAACGTGTCTAGGGTCTGCATAATTGGGGGTGGTCCCCACCATCAGATGCTCTGGCGATGGGAGATGTTCCCCACAACCTTAACACCCTAGGTAGCCGCCCTTACCACCAGGCTAGTCTTTTGGTGTAATAGTTGGGCCTTAGGGTATTGTAATATCCTAAGTACAATTCCCTATAAATTTTTGATTCGCAGGTTGTATGTATTCGGACTGTACTTTGGATTGACTAGATTTTTTTAAAAATATGCACGTATATGACTGATTTGATGATATTAAGAGTCTTTATTTTCGAGGACATTGCTATTTTGATGCTTGTGTATTTGTTCTTTCCAAATTTCAACATATAAAGTGCTTGAGCGTAAATGAAATACAATGCATACAATAGAAAACTCTGAATACTATAAAATGATAAATTTAATTCCGGAGACACACTTCTTTGAGTTTACAATGATGCCAAAACAAATGCAGTCTCAGAGAATTCTATTAGTTCCTAGATAATGCAAAGATGAAACAAATATACTGGTAGACTTGGCATTCACATTGAGTGTCCTCAGGAAGAATGTGAATTAAGTCTCACACTGAAGACTTCCATAGGTTGCGTGTGAGTGTGCTGGCCCAGTCACCAGGCTTCCTTCCGCATGGGAGTACTGACTTTGCTGTTGTTTGTGCTAGACCAAGTATCTTGTGATCCTTTGATGTTCACTATCGAACATCCACGCTATCCACAACTGTCTGTCCTTTTGTAGGCACAAGCAATAATGGGGCTGGCTCAAGCGCGTGAGGCACGAATTAGCTTCCCCTTAATTCTAACGCGTGCTAGACTCCACACGATGTAACTCTTACTGGTGGTAGTCTTGATACACATCGTGTATATAGGCCTTTCTCTCTAATGTGTCTACGCATCCAAGGGAACTTCTCTCCATGCACTCACATCCACGAATCTCCCTTCACCCGCACTGACTTCTTGACTCACACTTAGGTATCTATCATGACTTCTCAGTCACTTACTTTAGTTTAATACCCACCACTCTCAAATTGATATTATAATAACAGTGCGCAATGATCTCAGTCACGTTTTAGTATACTGTGACATCACTAAAAGGAACAATGTGTAGGGCATTCACTAGTGCTCGTATTTAATCTCCATGACCTACCTTTTTCATTATCGAATGGATAAACGTATTTCCTTTGCAACTTCTTATCTAATACAACTGAAACTTTCCAGATAACTGACTTTCTTCCTAAAAGAATGTTGTAAGTGAGAATACTAGTCTTCTTACAAATATGCTTGATGTTCAATTGTGAAACCTGTATGATTCTACCTCTTGAAGAGATGCTAGGGCTACGTCCAATATCCTCACAATTTCCAGAGGGTTTGCATCCTCAAAAATAACCAGTCACACATGCAACTAGATTTTCTTTTCTTTTTGTTTTATAATATCTCATGGTTCTTTTACCAAGATGTACCTTTTTCTTGTATAACCTCGAAGTGAGGGAAAGCACACAAAACCAAGCCATGTGGGATAAAAGCTCACTTAAGTCACTTTTATAAAATAAAGTAAGTTTAAGTCATAAAGTGACTTTAGAATGTCTTAAAGTGACTTTATAATGTCACTTTATAAAATAAAGTGATTTGACTTTAGAAATAGAGCCTAGATATTAAATATTTGCCCATTGAAACCTATGACTGGCTAGCATCCTCCAAAAAGAAGCCATTCGCCTATCCGAATGGGAAGATAGACTAATCAAGTGCCAAAATGGCCTACTGCTGGGAAGGGGACATTATAGACCTCCCTTCCCGAGATTTCTTTCCCTCAAGCAATCTCATTGATGGGTGCTGCAGAATAGACTCGCCCTCCCATGTGGTATCCTCGTAGGATTAAGTCCTTCCACTGAATCAAGTAGTCACAGACAACCTTGTTCCACAATTTCCTCTCTCTAATCTCAATAACCTCAGTCGAAACCAAAACTAGTTTACCCTCCTCATCCAATGGGGGTAATCCATCTGAAGAGACTACTTGCTGTCCAATCGCCTTCTTCGGGAAAGATATGTGAAAAACATTATGGATACTTCTATCTATTGGAAGCTCAATCTTGTAAGCTACCTCACCAACTCTCCTCGAAATGTGATAAGGACCAACTCTCCTGTTGTGGGTGCATCATGAATAGCCATCAGTATATTAGCGTTAAGCTTATAGCCCGACACTAAGTAGATCATGTCCTTATAAAGAATAATGTCATCAACCACCCTGTACCTGCTATATGAAATTTGACCGTCCAAAACCTGACAAGCTTGAGTATTCTTAGAATACTCAACCAGGAAAAGAGATTTCCAATTAGTGGAGATCTCTGACAACACACAAAAAGCTGCTACTGGGGGCCTCTTGGAAAGTGCATCAGCCACAATGTTATTCTTCCCCTTGACATACTTGATGTCAAAATCATACGCTTGAATCTTATTAACCCACTTTTTCTGCCTTTCATTCAACTCCTTCCGTTCCAGGAAGTAGCATAAGCTATTGTGATCTGTCTTGACTGTAAACTTGCCACCCACCAGATACTGTCTAAATTTAGCCAAGTCATGCATAATGGAAATCATCTCCTTGTCATAAGTGGAATAAAGCCTCTCACTTTCCTTAAGTTTCATGCTCTTGAATGCTAGGATGCTTGTCCTGCATCAAATCTTCACCAATCCCATTCCCTTAAGCTTCAAACTCTAAAACAAAGGAGCGAGAGAACTTCAGAAGAGCTAAAACCGGATAAGTACTCATGACTGTCTTGAGTTTGTCAAAGACTACCTTAGCCTCATCTGTCCACCTGAAGGCCCCTTTTCGAGTAAGATTGGTCATGGGATCTTCTATTTGAGAAAATCCCTTAACGAACCTCCTGTAGTAAGAACATATCCCAAGGAACCCTCTCAAGTCCAACACATTCCGCGGTGGTGGCCAATCCCGAATTGCCTGGATTTTCTCCTGGTGTACCTTAACTCCATCAGCCCCTATCACATGCCCCAGAGTCAATCCAAACTCGCACTTGGATTCTTTCACAAACAAAGATTGAATCTCCATGATGCTAAGAACCTCATCCAAGTTTTGCAAGTGTTATGTCCATGTCTTGCTGAAGACCAAAATGTCATAAAAAAACACCAAAATGCTCTTGTGCAACTGCATTTTAAATAAATGATTCATGTAAGAATAAAATGTGGCAGGTGCATTAGTGAGCCCAAATGACATCACTAGAAACTCAAAGTGCTCGTAGTGACATCTAAAGGCTATCTTATGAACATCCTCCTCTTGAACACATATCTAATGGTACCCTGATTGAAGATCTATCTTCGAGAAATAAATTGTCCCATGCAACTCATCTAACAACTCATAAATCCTGGGAATGGGGTATCTTTTCTTTATGGTTCTCTTATTCAGTGCACGGTAATCAATACACATGAGAAGAGTTCCATCCTTCTTCTTCACCAAAACTATTGAAGAAGTGAAGGGGCAGGAACTGGGTCTGATGTGCCCCATGTCTAAGAGCTCCTTAATCGTCCTCTCAATTTCTTCCTTGTAGTTCCTGGGATAATGATAAGGGTTGGTGATTATGGGCCTGGTGCCCTCCTCCAACTCAATGATGTTCTCAAAGCCCCTATCTAGAGGTATACATGGAAGGATGTCCTCAAAAATCCACTTGTGCTTATCAAGAACATCTTGTATGTCTGTGTGAACCTGCTGACCTGAATTTGGTGAGGGTCTAGAGGATATGAAGCATTGGGCTTCCCACTCCATATTGTTGTGTCTAATGATGGCCTCCATCCTATGAGCTAAAATGACTCATGATCCACTATCTAACATGGCCTTAAGCATAATCAATTGATCACCCTGCGTAAACTCTAACTATTTTAGCTGATGGTCAATGGTGTATCTCCCTAGGGTTTTTAGCCACTGCATGCCCAAAATGGCATCAAGACTATCCAAGTCAATGAAATAGAAATCAACCTCTAGAAGATAATCCCCAAAGTGAATCGGGAGTCCTGAAATCTTCCCTGTGTAACTCAACAAATCTCCCCCGACCACCTTTACGTCAAACTCTGAAATGTTATCTATTTGGAGTCCTCTCCTAGAAACCAAACTAGTGCTGATAAAATTATGTGCCACACCTATGTCTAGAAGGAAAATGATCCACTATCCTCTAACCACTCTCTTGAGATGAAAAGAGTGACATGCAGGGATACTCAAGAGGGATGATAAAGTAATAGGGGGGTGCCCATGGGAAACCTCCCTCTTCTTCCCCTCTGCTGAATGCTCATCCTGAGCCTCCTCATCATTGTCCTGAACATCGCTGCCCTCCTGCTGCTCATAATCATCATTGGAAACCACCTCAATGTAGTGTATCTTTCCCTTTCCAAGGTACCTATGGTCTGGAGCCCAAGGCTCTTTGCATGTGAAGCACAACTTCTTTCTTCTCAACTAATTACTTGTCTCAAAGTCAAGTCTAGGAGGTGTGCTCTTATTCTGATTTTTATTCTTTTGAAAAGAAGAGGATCCCTTGAAGGTTTTCTTTGGTGGATGCAGAATGGAAGATGGTGAATCTAAGTCATGTGCTAACTCAATAGCGTCATCTAGTGTGCTCGGCTTGAGGAATCTAACCAATCCTCTAAATCTTTCTTGTAGGCCCTCAATAAACAACATTACATTCCTCTTCTCAGCCATATCTGGGACCATGATGGAGATCCTCTGAAACTCATCAATGTAGTGGTCCAAAGACTCACTTTGTCTCAGTTGGGCTAACTCCCTGTAGTAGACCTCAATGTCCTTCCTATGAAAATGGGTGATCAATTTAGTGCTGAAGATCTTGTAAGATGTAATCATCCCGTGATTGTGGGTGACAAGACCATGATGCCACCAGTCATATGCTACACCCTCTAAATTCATGGGTGTGAACTTAATCACTTTTCTCTCTGACATGGGTTTAAGGGTCAGGAAAGTGTCTAGCTTGTGAATCCAAGCTCTCATGGATGTTTTACCGCTGCCATCAAATGTAGGAAGGGTTAGTTTATTCATTGCATGTTTTAGATCCCTGTTCTAACCCCTAGGTCTCCTATCTTGTGGTGCCCTACCAAATTCCCTCTTCTATGTTGTGTACTGGACAAAGGTCAAGTCAGACTTGAATCTATCAAGTAGCATACCCCACTCATCGTGCATGGATAAAACATTATCAGGAAGTCTGACTTCTGCCTTAGGCTGGGCTACCTCTTCCTCTACATTATTTTATGTGAAAGTAGGCATAAGGGGCCTATTTGTGGTACGAGTGCCTACTCTCACAGCTCTGGGTGACTCTGCTACACTGCTACCACCACTATGATGGCTCTAGGGCCTCTTGGGTATCATTGCCAACTTCTGAATAACCCTTGTGAGATGATGTAACACATCAATGATGTGATCCTGTCCCTCATGAATAGCCCTCATTATTTATTTGACTTCTCTATCTTCCTCTGCCATGCTTGTACCCCGAGTGCCTTGTTCAAAAATAATCTCCTCGTCTGCCTCAGTATGACTATCCTCTATATAAACTTGTATTGACGGCTCTGGATTTCCTTGTTCAATGTTATTGTGTCTAAAATTATACTCCCTTTGTCTTCTATGCATGCATGGAAAACATTATCATAAGATGAAAATAATCCCACTAGGCTGGCAAGACCACTAGCTCTGATACACTGTAATATCCTAAGTACAACTCCCTATAAATTTTTGATTCGCAGGTTGTACGTATTCAGACTGTACTCTGGACTGAATAGATTGTTTTAAAAAATATGCACGTATATGACTGATTTGATGATATTAAGAGTCTTTATTTTTGAGGACACTGTTGTTTTGATGCTTGTGTATTTATTCTTTCCAGATTTCAACATATAAAGTGCTTGAGCATAAATGAAATACAATGCATACAATAGAAAACTTTGAATACTATAAAACCTCTATGAAGAGATGCTTGATGTTCAATTGTGAAGCCTCTATGATTCCAGCTCTTGAAGAGATGCTAGGACTACATCCAATCTCCTCACAATTTCCAAAGGGTTTGCATCCTCACAAATAACAAGTCACAAATGCAACCAGATTTTCTTTTCTTTTTGTTTTATAATATCTCATGGTGCTTTTCCCAAGATGTACTTTTTTCTTTTATAACCTCTAAGTGAGGGAAAGCACACAAAACTAATCCATGTGGGTTAAAATATCACTTAAGTCACTTTTATAAAATAAAGTAACTTTAAGTCATAAAGTGACTTTATAATAAGTTTTAAAGTGACTTTATAATATCACTTTATAAAATAAAGTGATTTGACTTTAGAAATAGAGCCTATACATTAAATATTTTCCCACTGAAACCTGTGACTTGCTGACATCCTCTAAAAAGAAGCCATTACTCTATCCAGATGGGAAGATAGACTAATCAGATGCCAAAATGGCCTACTACTAGGAAGGGGACATTACAGTCCTCCCTTCCTAGGATTGCTTTCTCTCAAGCAATCTCAATGCTGAGTGCTATAGAATAGACTCACCCTCCCATGTGGCATCCTCATAGGGTAATTCCTTCCACCAAATCAAGTACTCATAGACAACCCTATTCTACAGTTTCCTCTCTCTGATCTCAATAACCTCAGCCGAAACCAAAACTAGTTTACCCTCCTAATCCAGTGGGGGTAATCCATTTGAAGAGACTACCTGCTGTCCAATCACCTTCTTCAAGCAAGATACGTGAAAAACATTATGGATCCTATTGTCTGTTAGAAGCTTGATCTCGTAAGCTACCTCACCAACTCTCCTCGAAATGCGATAAGGACCATAAAACTTAGGCTTGAGCTTCTCCGACCCACTCTTCTTCAGTGAACTTTGTCTATAAGGCTGAAGACAAAGGTAAACCATATACCTACCTCAAAACTCTACTCAGTCCTGTGTCAATCAACATACATCTTTTGTTGATTTTGTCCCCTTTAAATGTTCTCCCTAAGAGACTTGAGAATATCTTGGTTATCCTGTAACCAGTCTCTCGCAACTGGGGCCCTACTGTCCCGTAGAGCCAAGTCTATGAAAGAAAGTGGCTCATTGCTGTAGAGATCTTGAAATGGTCACATGCCAATAGTCATGTGATATGTGGAGTTATAATAAAACTTCTCCAAATACAACCATCGAACCCATGCTCTTTGTTGTCCGACTACATAATTTTGGAGGTAGCCTTCCACCCATTTGTTCACAATCTCCATCTGGTCAAGTGTTTGTGGGTGGTAACTAGTACTAGGAGTTGACTCAGTCCCTTCCAATCTGAACAACTCCTACCTAATTGTGCTGAGGAACTTGCTATCTCTATCGCTCACAATGGTCTTGGGAAGACTATGTAGTCTAAATATCTTTGGGAAGAACAACTCTGCTACCTACGAAGCTGACCAATCTACTGCGATAGCAAAGAAATGAGAAAACTTGGTGAGTTTATTGACCACCACAAAGTTATCATCCCTACCATGTACTCTCAGAAAACTAGTAATGAAGTCCATCGATATACCCTCCCACTTCTAAGCTAGAATGGGAAGGGGCTGCAATAACCCAACCCGATGCTCATACTTAGACTTGTTCTACTGAGAAGTCCAACACCCTATGACATTATGGAGGATATCACCCTTGAGGCCCTTCCATCATAACCTCTCTCTGACATGCCTGTAAGTTTTGAAGAACCCCATATGTCCTTCTGTGGGCGCATCATGAATAGCTTTCAGTATCTTAGCCTTAACCTTAGATCTCGTCACTATGTAGATCTTGTCCTTATAAAGAATAATGTCATCAACCACCTTGTACCTTCTATCGGGAAGTTGACCACCCAAACTTGACAAGCTTGAGTATTATTAGAATGCTCAACCAACAAAAGATATTTCCAATCAGCATAGATATCTGACAACACACAACAATCCACTACTAGGGGCCTCCTAGAAAGTGCGTTAGCAAAAATGTTATTCTTCTCCTTCACATACTCGATGTAAAAATCATAAGCTCAAATCTTACTGACCCACTTTTTTTTGTCTTTCATTCAAATCCTATTCCAGGAAGTAGCGTAAGCTATTATGATCTGTCTTGACTGTAAACTTGCCACCCACCAGATACTATTTGAATTTAGCCAAGGCGTGCATAATGGAAAGAATCTCCTTGTCATAGGTGGAATAAAGCCTCTCACTATCCTTAAGTTTCTTCTGCTTGAATGCTATGGGATGCCTTTCCTGCATAAAAAATGCACCAATCCCATTCCCTGAAGCATCACACTCTAAAACAAAGGAGCGAGAGAAGTCTGGAAGAGCTAAAACTAGACAAGTATTCATGAATGTCTTGAGTCTGTCAAAGACTACCTCAGCCTCATCTTTCCACCTGAAGGCCCCTTTTTGAGTAAGATCAGTGAGGGGAAGTTGTCTGAGAAAATCCTTTAATGAACCTCCTGTAGTAAGAACATAGCCCAAGGAACCCTCTCAAGTCTGACACATTCCACGGTGGTAGCTAATCCTGAATTGCCTGGATTTTCTCCTAGTGTACCTCAACTCCATCGACCCCTATCACATGCCCCAGTTAGAGAATCTCAGTCAATCCAAACTCGCACTTGGATTCTTTCGTAAACAGAGACTAACTATCCATGACGCTAAGAATCTCATCCAAGTGTTGCAAGTGTTCTTCCCATGTCTTGCTGAAGACCAAAATGTCATCGAAAAACACCAAGACTTTCTTGCGCAATTGCATTTTAAATATATGGTTCATGAAAGACTGTGTTGGTGCTCAAAAATGCTAGACCATTTTGAGGCTAACTGATAGGCACACACAAGTGCCTCTACAATTCTGACTCGATTGAGCCAAGGTTGGTAGGCTTGAAATCCACAAGTGCTCTTAAACTACACAAACACATGCACATACAAAAGCAATTCCTTCCAAAGGGGTAAACAATCCTTGGAGGAAAATAAACTAATCTCCTAATAGCATGAAATCTAAACTAAAGCCTAAAACTATTCCTAAAACCTAATTGAGTGCTTTATAAAGAAGAAATAAGATATAATATGTAAACTACAAAAAGAACCAAATAACAATTTCAAATGAAATGAGATCAGTGCCTTAATACAGTTTTGGGTATAGAGTCATATATTTTCAATCTTACGTATAGTCAGAGACAGTTTTAAGGGAACTTGCTCCTATAAAGCAAGACTATCATCCTACAGGCTTATGTTGAATCATAATTCAAAATAATTCATACAATTAATCCTATCGATTTTAACCCAAATTAAGAGGCCGAAAGGAACAACAACAGGTTCACAAACCATGTAATTGCTATTCGAATTGTACAAATTAATTATGAATCATAAAAAATCAAGGAAAACAATACAATAGAACACCCTGGTATACAGAGTATCTGAAAAACTAATCGAAAATAACAGATATATAACCTCAAAAGGTATAAAACAACTTATTTGACATTAGCACTTGAAAAATTGAATATTAGGTCTAAATCTGTAGTTCATGAGATTTTCCCCAATTGTGTGTCGTGATGTCAATTATTTACAAATGTTTGAATATAAATATAATTTCCAATGGTTTTCTGTGAAAAGACATGCCCTTTCACAAAAACCTAATCCCTAATACTAACCCTAGAAATTACAAATTAAACCATTATAATGGTTTTTAGGGAAATATTTCCCGTACAACAAATTTAATTTGTTATGATCTTTAGGTGTTTATGTATAAAATCCAAGTCCTTACGTTAATGCCTGCAAAAATACTGTCTTAATAAAATCTTAATAAAACAATATATTTAGTCTTAATAAAATGTTATAAAATAACATATATTGTCTGAAGTGTTTGATCTCTCTTTATTTGTTTTGCTATTGATATTCACTATGTGGTACTCCCCGTTTATGACCATTTCATGAGGAAATATCTTGATGGCTCACGGGTTGCAAGCTAGGGCATCATTCATTATTTATGAGCTCACTGTTTGAGCACCTCATGTATCTCATAATCAAATAGGGACATGAGGTACTCAAACAATGATCTCATAAACAATGCATGATCATGCCCTAGCTTGTAGCCCGCGAGCCATCAAGACATTTCCTCATGAAATGATCATAAACAAGGAGTACCACATAGCTAGTGATTATCAATAGAAAAATAAATAAAGAGAGATCAAACACTTCACACAATGCCTTGAAGGTAATATAAATAATGCACTAGCTCTCAAATCTCGTGGGTCATCAAGAATTCAAAATGAAAAGATGTAAACAATGCCAGTATTAAACAATGAGCTCATGAACAATGTATGATGCACTAGCTTGCAGCCTGCGAGCCATCAAGACATTTCATCATGAAATGGTCATAAACAGGGAGTACCACATAGTGAATATCAATAGAAAAACAAATAAAGAGAGATCAAACACTTCATACAATGCCTTGAAGGTAATAGAAACGATGCCCTAGCTCTCAAAGCTCACAGGTAATCAAGCATTCCAAATGAAAAGATGTAAACAATGCCAATATTAAACAGTGAGCTCATGAATAATGTATCATGCCCTAGCTTGCAGCCTGTTGGTGTTTCAAAACACTTACACCAACTAGGGCTGCCAATATGCCTTGAGACTGATGTTAGGAGTGGTTAGCTCCAAGTATGAGAGCTCTGCAAGACAACTAGACCAACTGTAGGGACAAGACTGCCCTCTTCACTTCTGGCTCTACAAAACCAAGGCGGGTGTACCTAATCTAGTAACTTATGGCATTTTTAGTCTTTAAACTAGATTGAACAAAGCAGATGATAGTAGGAGACTACTGAAAGTTAACCAAGCATTCATTGAATCTCCACTGCTATGAAGGGTATTACCATTATCAACCAAACAATAATTAAAACTTGAAATGGTGTTGATGTATGAAGATGGAAAGAAGTAGACAAGAGCCAATTAGATATTGAACTCAATTGAATATACTAATCCCTAATCAGTGCCATTATCCATTGGGCAGATCTCAAATACAGACATTGAAACATGAACCAACTACTATCAAAGACTCATGGCCATAAACATAAATATTCAAGCCCATCCACTACTTATAATATCCTTCTGTAGACAAATCAAAATGAATCTATGCCCTATCTAAAGTATGTTTCACTTGATCCTAGATCAATAACTAAAATAATAGAACATATACAAAGGTAACCCTATGCAATGGATCAGAAAATATAGAATTCACAAGATTGACACCAAGGAGAGACTTGAAAGCTTGAAATAATTATATTATTTATGATGAGTCATGTACATGTTCAAAGCTGAAAAGAGAGAAAACCACTTCAGTAACCTGCAAAAGACTACAAGGAAATTCTATTCAATCTACATACAATGTTATACAACCTGCTACAACCCCCTGGAACCAACCAAAATCAAAACCCTTCTAAATGATCTTGAAAATCCTTTTGTAGGAACAAGGATTGCAACAAGCTACATATCATTTAGGGCAAAATTAGGGTTTCAACTACCACACCAACTAGAAACAGTCAAAAAATTTAATACACTTGGAAGAAAACCAAGCAATGGGTTGATCAAATCCAAGGATGATCTTCAAGAATAAGAAATCTTTGAGTTTGTACCAAAGATCATAAATTCACCATGAAAATCAATCTGATCGACCACCTGCAACACACCTCGAGCAACAAAATTTGTTCCATTTCCACACGGTACAGACACCCTACAATCATCACCAAACTCTGGACCACCCTGCAACAGTTGGCAAAATCAAATCCTACCGAATCAAGCCACTCTAGCATTGAATTTCAGTCCTTGTCATAGAAAACCCACTAAAAATTTGAATTTGAAAAGCAATGGTCATCCAGACAGAGTTTAAAATGTGACTGTTGATCCTAGTACTTTCCTGACAAATCGGGCGGTTCTCATTAATCACATAACAATCAACAAGCCATTGAAAAGTCTTTTCCACATCACCACCATGTCAACAATCCCTCAGCCAATAAGAAATGAGCACCTCAGTGCCGCGTAGCACATCGGACCCACCACAAAACATCTCCCTTAAGACAAGATCAATGGCCATTGTTATACCGCAGACTTAACTATCACGCATCTTACCCTAGTGGTATAGCGACAACCATAAGATCCTATAGTGCTTTACCCTCTTTGGAGAAATCGGCCCCACTAACAACTGCCAAATCACAAACCCACCGACCAATGAAAAAATTCCAACTCTGTAACACCTAGCAATGGGCCCGCTGCATCTTTATCCCTTCTACCTATAAGAATCACACACATTGGATCCAACTGTCAGAGGACCCACCTTCCTTTGCCACCTAAGAATAAAGTAACATGGATGGTTGGTGTAAGATCTCGTAGCTCTGACAAAACCCATAAGATCATATGCCAACTGTAGATCTTCTGCAGATGTCAGGACCCACAAAGACACACTGACAACCAGGTCCCATTGACAAACTTCCACCTCACTGCTCTGCAACCAATAATCAACTGACACCCATGCACACTTGGCAGTGGACCCACTCCAGTCGGCATGAACACGATGGAGGATCTTACGGCCAGCGCATGATCTCATGGGGGAAGAATATTCCATGAGATCATACGCCCACCGTAGATCATGAATCTTAGACTCAGATACCGGGCCCGCCTGGACAGATGGTGCTTCGTCGCTATACCTCTTGTCAAAAAATCTGACAACCTACAGTCTTGCGAAACAATGACAGGCACACAATTTTTTAATGGGCGGAACTTAGGAAAAATTACTGCAGGAGACACAAGCTTAGAGAAATTATTAAAAGGGGACCCCGACATGAAACCTAACTGTGAAACATGTAAAGTGAATCTATCCTTTTTGCACATGGGGAAATTAGGACTTAGTGACCCAAAAAAGTAACAACGAAATAGAACAAGGCTAGGGTAAATTAGGCCTTTCTATCCCAACGGCTAGATTTTTCAAATTTTGAACTAGGGTTTTAAGCCAGGGACATGGAAAAACAATTGCAGAGACCAGGGAAAAAATGATGAAGCCATGAAAATTTTCCTAGGTGCTAACATAGCCTATGAGCCATCAAGATATTTCCTCATGAAATTATCATAAATGAGGAGTACCACATAGTGAATATCAACAACAAAAAAAATAAAGAGAGATCAAACATTTCACACAATGCCTTGAAGGTAATAGCAACAATGCCCTAGATCTCAAACCTCACAGGTCATCAAGAATTCCAAATGAAAAGATGTAAATAATGCCAGTATTCAATAGTGAGCTCATAAATAATGTATGATGCCCTAGCTTGCAGCCCATGAGCCATCAAGACATTTCCTCATGAAATGATCATAAACAGGGAGTACCACATAGTGAATATCAACAGCAAAACAAATAAAGAGAGATCAAACACTTCACACAGTGCCATGAAGGTAATAGCAATGATGCCCTAACTCTCAAAGCTCACAGGTCATCGAGCATTCCAAATGCTAAGATGTAAACAATGCCACTATTAACATTCATATTGTGCCATTAAATCACCAAATGCCATCAAAATAAAATTGAGTTGATGAGAAGACAAAGCTCAAATGCCTACCTCAAGTGCTAGTGCCCTCTTCCCACATGGTGCCGGCCTCTTTGCACATGCCAAACTTAAATGCCCTCTTCATGCCATGCAAAAGTGCAGTGACATCTTCCTGGCAGCTCTTTGAATTCACAAAAATTACAAATGACACTTTCTTTTTCTTTTTCTTTTTGTTTATAACCAAGTGGGTGTCACAATTACGACATCATCGTCGCTATTACGATACCGTCAAGGGAACTTGCAAAAAAAACACAAATGGTAGTGGCGTCGTAATTTGACCCCAAATGTTGTAGTGGCTTGAAGCAGCCAGAGGAGAATTGA
Organism: Chamaecyparis obtusa; assembly: GCA_027943335.1. Taxonomy (NCBI): domain Eukaryota; kingdom Viridiplantae; phylum Streptophyta; class Pinopsida; order Cupressales; family Cupressaceae; genus Chamaecyparis; species Chamaecyparis obtusa. Next base: position 1,394,180 of record BSBK01003182.1, on the reverse strand, counting down.
AGAAATCCTTAAGTAGAAGGAAAGAGTTGACAATTCAACTGAATGAGACACAATATTAAGAAGAGGATACTAAAGTTCTATTTAAAAATGGAAACTCTACTGAAAGTGATGTAGCAATAGAAGATCTATTGGAAAGAAACAATTTACTGAATGAAGATGTCAGATGTCTAAAGAGAGAATAGGAAATTCAATTAGTCAAACTATGTGAAGTAATTGAACAGAAAAACAAAGTTGAAGAAGACAAAATAATAGTTGAAGAAGACAAAACAAAATGTCTATAATACTTGATGAAAGGATATGTGACATGAATAAACAATCAATTGGACATGGTAAATCAAATACTACTTGATAATCAAGAGTTGAGAAGGAAGGATATGGAAATCACAAATATGAGATCAGAGAATAGTCAACTGAAGAATGAATTAAGATCTGAAAAGGAACTCAATGAAAGGATGAACAAGACAAATGAAGCTATGAAATACTTTGAAGAATTGTTAAGGTCACCTAGAAGATCTAGTGACACTTATGGACTTGGACATTATGAGCACCTATCATCTACTAAAGAAGGAGAATCATAAAATAATGGAGAACAAAGGAATGCAAAGTCAAAGAAGAACAAACCTACATGCCATCATTGTGGAAAGCCAAGACACACAACAAAAATATGCAAAAGAAAGAATGGTAAGACCAATCCTCAACCTAAATTTAATGGAAATTATTTTAACTATAAGAAGCATGGACATCAAGAACAGGAATGCAAGACAAAGGTTAGTAAGGCACCCAATACACTTAGATTTAAAGGACACTATTGTAACTATCAGAAATATGGTCATAGAGCACAAGAATGTAGATTCAGTGCTAAATGAACATCCAATAAGCATAATAAATCACCTAGGAAAGGTAACACATTCAATTGGGATTACAACACATGGTATAGTTGTCATAATTACTATGGAGAATATGGTAATATTGGAGTAAACTATGTAAGGACACATTTTAGAGGTAAATCCAAAAGTTGGGTGAGTCGAAGTCTGGTATATTACAAATGCCACAAAATTGGTCACATAAAAAGAGACTACAGAGAACAAGCACTGAGTAATGAACAAATCAGAAATGAAGAAACTATTGAACAGACAAGGAACTAGATGAATAAGGCATGGAGAAAGAAAGAGGAAGTAAGCAGTAGTGGAGCTAGTGAACCTAAGGTCACTCAATCCAATGGATCAGGTGATCACACTACTTCTACCTAAAGCAATAAAGATATGTAAGGAACTAAATTTTCTAGTGCCATATTTTACACTAGTTCCTGACATATGATATGATAAAGTCCATATCTGCATGAATTAAGATGCATTAGGACAGATTTGAGAAAAGAGTAAAATTGCATAATTGATGTTGAACATCAGTATTTAAGTATATAGTGACCGAGTCACTTAGTGTGTGTTGAGCTCCTGTAATATTCAAGCTAGTATATCTACCAAGCTTAAATACAAATGGTAGTATTGACCGAGTCATGGTTGTAAGTGAGTATGTGGTAATTGAGTTGTCATGTGAAGGTTGAGACATCTGTATTCACCTACAAAGTGTATGGATCATTTAATGAAGACCTAATCTGACCGTTTAAGCCTATAAAAAGTGGAATATTACCATTCATTCTCATTTCACCTAGCAATTTGAGAATTTGCAGAGCGATTGAAAAAAATAACTTGTGCTAAGTTTAGTTTTTGAAGATCTTTTCAACGTGCCGTCAACAAACATCGTGAAGGACTATCGAAACAAGGTATTACTGAGCAACTTAAATCTATCTTTCAAACCCTAGATTAGAGATATGGCATTTACTTAATCTGCAGCAGCTAAGAAATAAGGAAAATAAGTTTTGAATGTTCAACTTGTGAGGAGTAATGCATGTAAGCCTCCAAAATTTCAAGTTGTTCCAGAAAGTTTTGTGAAGGAAGATCTCACACGAGCCCTATCATCGATTCCACCAAAGGTTTTGATGATACATGATGTGTGCTCATGTTATATGTGCAAAATTGGAGAGATTGGAGACTATGAGATGAGAGAGGCTTACAACAGGTTATGTATCAATGAAGTGTTGAAGGTAGAACATCAACATGTTGTTGAGAAAGGGTTAGTACGAGCCCTAGATTTCCTGTGTAATTTTAAAATTGAATGGATTAGAATTGTTTTGAGAAGAGTTCATGACATGAAAATTTGATTGGATAATGGGCCAGTCAAGATCACAAAGGACATGATTCACCGGTTATCCCTTTCTTACCGAGAAGAAAATAATGAAATGCCAAGGCAAAGAGGTCATTCAAGATAACACCTAGGCAATATGGAATAAGAGAGGAATGACAATCTGTACAATTATAGATCCAAAAATAGATTTTATAGTGAGAGTGATCACTCACAAATTTTATCATTCAAGTAGGTTAGATAGTGTTCCTTGCATTGCAGTCGATCAAGCATGGACGATGGTAAAGAAAGATCATACTTATGATCTTGTTGAACTACAGTTGACTCAGCGTTTTGAGAACCTAACATCAATTAGGAAGGCCAAGAATTCAATGTGTAAGTTTGGTTCCTTGATCATTTGTTTATTCTTCTATGTGTAAAATAGTTTTCCTACCATAGGAGATGTTGTATGGAGTAAGGATCGACCTATAACCCAACAGATAAATGAGTTTTTTAATCATTTAGGAGATAATTTTGATAGTTTTATGGAAAGCTACTTTGTGGAATTCAAGAAAAAGATGAGAAAAAGGATTAGAATCCCTATATCCCTAGTAGATAAGCACTACAATTACATATGCTTTCTAGTGGATACAGGCCATATGTATATTCTAGTTTTTATGCCTAGGGTAGCATGGATGAGGCCATTACCTTATGAGGTGAATGTAGATGAGACTTTAACAACAATAACTACTTTACTAGAAAATGATATTGATTGGAAGGCCAAATATTTTGGAACTTATGAAGAAGCTAAGTCCAAAATAACTATGGGGTTAAAATCTACAACCCTTGAGAGAAAGAGAATGAAAATAGTCAAGAACCTAGAGAAGATGCTACGAGAAGGTGAAGAGGAAAATGCACCTCTTAAAATAGAACAAGGTTTGAGAGAAGATAAATCTGGTGAATCTGAAGGAAGTGATGAGGAGAAAACTAAAATTCAAAGGAAGGGCAAGGAGGTATTAGTTGTCGAGCCTAGTAAAAGGAAATTGTAGAAATATAAGCCCACTCCTCCTACAACACTTAGACCAAGAACCAAGGAAGCTTCTACTACCACAACTACCGAGCCCCAAAGAAAAACACCAACAAAGAAAGTAGAAGGGGAAGGTTCAAGTAAAATAAAACAAGTTCAAACTAAAGGTGTGTTGAGTCATCCCAAGAAGAAACTGAGAAGGAAGTTAGTATTGGAGAAGGATGATGATCAAGAAGAGACTGATACAAATGATAAAACTAAACAAAAAGTGCAAGACATAGGCATCCAACTAGTGTGGATGAGATATGCCAAAATATTAAGAGCACAACAAGACTAGCAGGTTTTAATTTTATAAAATTTGATAAACTAAAAAAAGAAGAAAAGGATAAAATTGAAGAAGTAATGTTATAAATGATATGGAATTTCAAGATGACACCTCTAGAGATAGGGAATTTGATCCTTGAAGAGTTATTTAGTAATATTGATAAGAAATGGCAGTATGCCATTATGACCAAGAGGCAGATAAGGGAAGGCACCTTAGCTAAGAGATTATTTTATTTTGAAGCATAAAGTTGATGATGTTGTAGAACAAAGCACCAGGATGTGGAAAATTATTTTTGGGTTACTAATTGATAAGAGTCCATAGTAAGAAGAAGGTACATCTAGCCAGGTAGAACTAGATAATAAAAAAGACATTGATGAACCTATGAATAAGGAGGAAGAAGAAGGAAATAAGGTAGAAGAGAGTGCATCATAGGATGTGATCACTATTGAGGATATCCCTGAGGATGCACAAGTTAACACCAATGCATTGACCAAGGATGAAATAAAGAACCAAATTCTTAAGGAGGTAGCCTCAAATCCCTTTTTACCATGCACCAATCCCATTTTAATTAAGGTACATGACTATACAAAGATTGAGGGTACATCAACTGTTGACACTAAACCTTCAAGCTCTCACATGGTCATAGATGAACAAAAAGTATCACAAAGTACCAATTTTGAGATACATGACAAGTCGACAATAACATCAAACATTGCACCTATCAAGGAAGGTAATAAAGGACAAGGAACTTGCACAATAGTTGTTCCTTCAACATTCTTAGAAAATTAAATAATCTTGGGCTTATGAACCCCTTTGAAACTCACCCATGTAGCCAAGGTTGTGTTTTAGGATTATAACCTGATCCTATGATCTTCTCCTCAGTATCAAATTCTGTAACAAAGGTGGGGTCATCCTACTTCCTTACCTGATCAAGGAGAAATGTTTCCTTTATAGTCAGACCAAGAACTAAAAGTATGTCACTTTTCTTTAGCATCTCCCTCACCTCATCCATAGTACAATCAATATTGTCCAAATTCAACTCCTTAATCATTTGACTCATAATTCCCTCATGCTCAAATTCCTCTTGACCCTCATTAATCTTATCTACTTCTGCTCTTCAAAAAAATTCATCCTCATTTGAATCAAGAAATCCTTGAATTCTTAGGAGTGGATTAAATCACCAATCTCAATGAATCTGATAGATATGGCTTCCCTTTCATCTCCCAAGCCCATAGAATTTTCTTCAACATCTTTCCACATTTGATCTTGGTAGCCATGAATTTCTTCTTGAAAAATAGAGACTGGGGAGGAAGGCCTTGTCTCATCATCTTGTCTCATGTCTCTTAAGGTTACATCGATTTCTTATGTTTCACCCATCCCTTCTGACATGTCATATGAAACAAGGAGAGGTTGTGCCTCAACCTTGGAAACTTTGGTAAGAGGAGAGTCTGAATCTGAATCATTGATGATCAATTCTATCACCCTTTTAGGTAGAGGCTTGGCTTTTACTTCTTTTATGACACTCTTACCTTTCAATTTATCAAAGTCTAAAATACACAATTCCCATCTGCAAATCTCATTTTGCACTTCATCATCAAACCAGGGTAATCCTTTTTGAATTATTTTATTTTCAAATTCACAAATGAATTTAACTTTGCTAAACTATTGAGCCATTTCTCAATAATCATTGAAATTTCTTGTCAAATATCCATTCAAATCAAATGAATGCCTATATTCCTTTACCCAAAAATGGATGTGGCCCTCTAGATCATAGTTCTTAGACTTTTTACTATCAATATGATATGAATTAAGATGTTCTTGCACATGCTCAAGGGTTCCAAAACCTATAGAAAACTCCTTGAACCTAGTTACATTGGGCAAGAATGTTCCCTTCCTTTTGGGAGCAATAAGTTATCTCTCTAACAACAATAATTGCCACATGAATTCTAGGAATGCAATAATTTATGATACAAATCTAGGTAATTTTTGTGGAGAATTCCTACATCCATATACCCTAAATAAGGTATGATCAAATTTACACATTCATTATGCAAAGTTATGAGTAATATCTTCATTAGGCTTTATTTTCTTTAGTGTCAGAATCTCCTTGATTGAAGGGGAATCCTCACCACCTCATCATCCAATGCCCTAAGATTCAATACCAAAAACCTATCATAGAATATTGTATAGTTAGCATCTCTACTATGTTTGTCCTACAACTGGCACCACAACTGCACTGGAAGTTTATTTCCTCTACCATCCACAATGGTTAAATTCAATGAATTGTGGAAGACAATGTTGTTTTGAAACAAAATCATATGACAAAATAGAGTATAGTGTTTGAACTTATTTGTCCCTTTCCATCCAACCAATTCTTTATTTATAATTATTTCCAACTCAGAGGCTGTATCATATTCTTGTGACAAATGGTCATTCTGGGTCCTCATAGATAAATACATAAGATCAATAGGTATTATGGATTTGTGGCCCTCTCCTAATATTTTTCCCCAACCCAAATATTTCCTTTGAAAGAACCACATGAAACTATTAGTAGAGAAAGGAGCTTTTCCATTCAATTGAATCGTTCTATTCTTATATTCTCTATTTATAGAGAAATCCATCTCCTTCAGACCAATGCTCTTCACCATTCGCTCATAGTCCACGGGGAAATTTTCTCTATCAAGCTTGACAATTGCCTAAGCACTCAATCTAAAACATTATTGTATCATAATTTTAGTTATGACCGGCAGAGGGTTCCATCAACTTTTCTCACCGTTCTGGTTGTTAGAGTAGTCATATTATAGCTAATAATTAATTTATTCAATTATTAGTCTATTATTCTCTACACTTAAGTTAGACTTAGGCATCTTATTATTAATTAGGGTTTTCCCCTTTAGGGTTTCGTGATTCCTCTTATAAGGATTCACCTCTCTGTATTTCATAATAGTTTAGATTATCATAATGTAATATTGTGCATATGATGTCTCTGGCTTTTTGGCCTCCATGATTTTCTTGCTTTCTATTTTTTGCTTCTTCCATGTGACAGGGTTATGCATGCAGGTGTTCTTGGGAGATTAGTTTTTCACCTAATCTAACATGGTATCAGAGCCATCTTGCTACTCGTTGTTCATGTTTTGTTGAAGTGATTTAGAAGTAGGACGCCACCATTGTGCTCAGAAGGATTGGGAGAGTCATAATCCATATAAAATTTGTCCATTTTGGACAACCTGACTTTGAGGCAATTTTTTTTTGGTTTCCAATGCCGTACGGGCATGGAAACCAAAATTTTTTTTTTAAAAAAAATTCATTTTTTTCATGATTTTTTGCATTAAAAATAACGCAGTCAATTGTTTTTTGGCACACCACCAGGTGGCCACCGGTGCTCCACCACTATTGGCCAGTGCTCTACTCCTTTGGTGGCATCCTCAGTGGCGGCACCCTCAGCGGTGGCCAGCTCCAGCTCCGCCACCTGCAGTGGCCCTCGCTCGGCTCTGCCCTCCGCTCTGCGCCCTCCATCGCCCGGCCCGCCCACCGCCCGGCCCCCCGTGGGTGTTTAAGCCCCAGCGATGGTCCTATGGTGATTGGGGGTTTTGGGTTTAGCCCCCTACGTACACCATGCACCTAGGGGCTCTATTTTTTTCCAGCCCCAAGGGCTTAAAAATCTATGTTGAATCTTTTTAAGGGTACCTGGGCCTTTTTTGCTCTATCTGGAGCATACGGAGGTCTTTTTTAGACTTCTTTATATCATCAGAAAGCTCTTTTTGAGCTCTTTCCAATTATGGAGGTTAGAGTTTTTGGATCTATTGTTTTGATAGTGTTTTTTTTTAATCAAAGTTTGATGTCTTTTTTTGCCTTCCAAGAGCCATATCTTGCTCATTCAGACTCATTTTTGGGCTCACCAAATATCGTTGGAAAGATGGTTCAGTGAGTTTTTCAGTGGTAGGGGTCTTTTATCTAGATTCTACTCCAGGTTCTCTCTCCTTTGAGTTTTTCACTTTCACACTCTGGTGGATTACTTGGGTTCTACAGGTCCTGGGATTTCTTCTTCTATTCTTCTGGCTCACTCTTCTTTCTGACTTCTGAGCATTGTATGCTTCTCTTCTATAGAATTTTTGTTTTTGTAAACACACTAAGATAAAGTGCCTAGTTTTGCATATCTGGGATCTTGTACACCTCGTGTTTGTTTGTACTCGCACTCTGTTATAAAGTGCCATGGGGGGTTATGATGTTTTTCCTTTTATGCTCATCCACCTTTGTCAAGTGAGTGTACCTTCCATGACATTAGCCCATGCTATGTGTCTGTGACACCGCCCTTTATTCTGTGCTTGTACTTCTGTTGCACTGTTGGTGTTCCTGATTCTTCTTCTTGCAGATGTTTCTAGCATTGCATTTCAATGTTCCTATCACCCCTCTCCCTATTCAGAATTATGGGGGTGTTCACATGTTGGCTCTATTGCTTCCTTGGTTTGGTTGAGTGATCTACGTATTCAGTTTTTGTTCCTATGTACTAGGCGGATGCAGTGGCTAGGCACCTATGCATTTTGGTGAGATGGTTCATCTACTATATAGACACTTGTTCATTCCTACTCTTGGAGGTTACCTCTTCGATTGATCAGCTCTTCATACTTTTTCTTCTCTACTTGGTCATGCACTATTTCAGTGGGGGTTCTAGCAGTTACTTTTGACAGTGTTTACAGCTTCATGCTTCAGAGATGCTTTACATGCTCTTTCTTGTTTCTTGTATTTGGGTACCTAATCAGGCCTAGTTGCCGAGACCCATTGCTCTTTCATGCATCATTTAGACCTTAGTTTTTTAGCTTCTCCCTAAGTTACACTTAAGGGGGGGTGTTAGAGTAGTCATATTATAGCTAATAATTAATTTATTCAATTATTAGTCTATTATTCTCTACACTTAAGTTAGACTTAGGAATCTTATTATTCTTTAGGGTTTTCCCCTTTAGGGTTTCATGATTCCTCTTATAAGGATTCACCTCTTTGTATTTCATAACAGTTTAGATTATCATAATGTAATATTGTGCATATGATGTCTTTGGCTTTTTGGCCTCCATGATTTTCTTGCTTTCTATTCTTTGCTTCTTCCATGTGACAGGGTTATGCATGTAGGTGTTCTTGGGAGATTAGTTTTTCACCTAATCTAACACTGGTCTCCATCATATAGTTCCCGATTAATGCATCTGCCAATTCGCTATCAACAAATACATTGGGCACTATGAACTTGGCCATATCTATTTTCCAAGGGTTACACATATAAACTTTATCCTCTCTTTTTGAATAAAATAACCAAAACAATGACCTACCATCAATGGGTATGTCAGAATCCCCACATTCCTGCTTTTCATCTAAAAAAAACCCTTCATCCCCACATCCCAAGATTTAGGTAATGTTTTCAACAATGTGTACTATGGGGGATAAATTATTGTCTCCCACAATGACCTCCTTCTTCCTAGGCATTATAATATTTTGAAAGAAAGACCAAAGAGAGAAAATAATTCACTTATTGATTTACCTAGCTACTCTAGTTGCTCTGCAATATCTAGTGAACTAGCTAGCCAACCTCTGTGTGTCACTTCAATTCACCATCAATAATTTAATGGAATTAATACTTTCACCTACAAAGAATTTTTATACATGTGTTCCATTGTCATCTCATAAATGTGTCATCATTTTGTAGTATGTTGAAATCCTCGACATGCAAAATATTACTTTTTGCTATGTCACAAATCCTTCTTCTTGTCCCTCTGTGAAATAGAGATGGTCACTATTTCTCAGTCCCTTTAAAACCTTTTTTGCAAAATAATGACTATCACATCCTTTACAAATTTATGATAACTTTAAAGACATAAGGGCTTCAAACATGAATATTTATCAGTTCATTTTGCCAATTCCATATTCCCAACAATGGCTCTATCTGGGGATGAGTTATTTTTCATGAATGCCTACTAGAATCCAAGATGTCTGTGGAGAATAAGACCTTTTTGTAGTGATTAAAGAAAATAAATAGGACACAAGAACAAAAAAAAAACTAAACTATATTAAAATTGGAGGAACCTCGATCTCAGTTAAAAAAATGCTTTAGGAACTGACCATGAACCAACAAATCATGAATCTCTCCTGAAGTATTTTGTACATAATAGGAATGCTTTCCTACTTTACCAATGACCACATATGGGCCATCCCACAAAGAATAAAACTTCCCATGCTTTCCCTTGTCCTATTATTTTGCATTCCATTTGAGCACCCATTCTCCTTTGTTAAATATCCTATATGTGGATGTTTTACCATGCAAGTTCTTATATTATTTCTGAATTTTCTTAGTTTTCTTTCAGGCTCTCCTTCGATTTTCATCTATTTCAACTAATTGTTCCAATCTATCCTCCATGAAATTTACCTCTTGAACCTCTTCCTAGATTAAGAACTTATAAAATGGTAGTGACTTGTTCAAAGGTAACTTTTCCTATTTACCATATAAAAGATCAAAAGGGGAACATCCAATTGATTTATTGACAATGATTCTATCAGCCCATACAACTAGTTATAATTTTGAATCCCAAGCTCTCTTATTATTAGAAAGCATCATCTTAATAATCTCTAAAAAAAATTAATTACTCGAATCTACTTGAGTGTTTCCTTGCGGATGATAAGGGGAAGCACGTGATATAAAAATTCCATAATTATCACAAAAGTTTGTGATTCCTTGTATCTGAAACATATCTCATTATTAGTGATTAGCTTACATGGCACTCCAAAACTGATCAAGATATTTTCCATTAAGAATTTGATCACTGTCTTTCTAGTTGAGTTCCTAGTAGGTATGGCTTCCACCCATTTTGTAAAATAGTCCCACTTGACTTATCATGAATTTCACTAATAAAATCCAGACCCCATGTCTGAAAAGGATCCTCTATCTGGATATGTTTAAGTGGAAGTGCTCCTTGATATTTTAATTTTTCAAAATTTTTTTACAAGGTTCACATTTCCTAACATATTTGTAGCTATCATGAAAATGAGTAGACAATAACAACCTAATCTTAATAATTTATGAGCAGTTGTCTTGGATGAGAAATTCCCTCCACATGAAACATCATCTTGTGATTCCTTCCATACTTTTAAAGCTTGATATTCATCTAAGCAAAAAAGTAACATGCCCTCAAAATATCTCCAATATAGATCACCTTCAATCAGAACATATCTAGATGATTGTAACTTCACTGATATTTTCTATCTATCACTCAATTCATTAGGATAATTCATGTATTTAAAAAAGTAAACTATATCCTTATACCGGGGAACCCACTCAATGCTAATAACCATGTTATCTAGGTCCACACAATTTATTTAAGAAGCTTCTAGATTTGACTCTATCATGAGTTTTTATAAGCTTTGACCCCACACCAATTTAGTGATTTGAATATTAATATTAAATTATTGAACTTGGTTAATCCATTTGTATCTTCTCCTTGTTACCTCAGACTACTTGAAAATATCCTTTATTGCTACATTGGGGAGATAGGAAATTACCTTAGCTCCTACCAAATAAGGTCTAAAAGATTTCACTACTTTGACAGGTGCATCTGCTTGTTTCTTAGTAATATCATATTTGAGTTCAACGGCTTGAAATTTTTTACTGAAGAATGAGATTGGTTGTTTGTATCCTTCATCATTCTTTTGCAACATTACCACTACAATAGTGTGATATGAGGAAAAAGAAAATATTTGAAATGGTTTAGTAAATCAGGAGACTTCAACACTAGGGCCTCCTTAATTTCCCCTTTAATACTTACAAATGCTTTAATGGTTTCAACTGTCCAATTCAAATTTGTCCCCCTTTTCAACATCTTTGCAATGGTTTTGACTATTTCAAAAAAGTTTGACACAAAGCTCCTAATGGAATTAATATGTCCAAAAAATGACTAGATTGCCTTTATTGTCTTAGGAATAGGAATATTTTCAATAGTTGATATCCTTTCAGGTTCAATCCTTATTCCATCCTTTGAAACAATGTACCCCAATAGCTTGCCTTTGATGAATCCAAAGTGACACTTTTTTGGATTGAGAGATATACTACACTCTAAGGCTCAGAGAAAAATCTGCTCCAAATGGTTGCAATGATCTTCAAATGTCTTTGAATAAGAAGTGAGATCATATTGATAAAAAACCATGATGAAATTAATTAAGTCTTCAAATGAAACATCCATAGCTCTCTATGAAGTAGCCCTTGTATTTGTCAATCCAAATGACATCCTTACATAAACATACCTGCCCCAGGGAGTAGTGAATGTTGTTTTGAATTGCTCACTCTCCTTCACTTTGAATTGGTTGTATCTTGAAAAAATATCCATCATAGACAAAAATTAATTTCCTGTGACCCTATGTAATAGAGCTTCCATGTTTGGCAAAGCATAATTATCTTTAAGTGATGACATATTAAGATTTCTAAAATCAACACAGCCAAATGTCACCATTCTTCTTCCTAACTGGTACCCAATTTGACACCCAAGTGGAATATCTTATTTCCTTGATGATCCCATCATCTTTGAGCTTCATTAGTTCTTCTCTTATCTTGGGGGTCAATGTAGTGTTAATAGGATGTTGTCTCTAACAAAAGGGATTAGCATCTGGCTTGAGTGGAATATCATGTTGAAACAAATATTCCCTGTATAATTTCATCTCATCATATGACCATGCAAACACATGCATGTATTTTCTCAAAAGTTCTATTAATTATGTTCTTATCTTTGGTGCCAACTTCTTCCCAATAAACACCTCCCTTGGTGTATTATCAGAACCAAGGTTTATCTTCTTGAAACCTTCATCAATAAGCAGGGTAGGTTTCTTATCCAACTTATCATCCTTATCAAAATTCCTTTCAAGAGCCACTAAACCCCTAGGGATATTTTTGGTTTTAAATTGTATAATATCTTTTCCAAAAAAGATTTCTTTCCCATCCTTAATTTCCACAAAAACATTGAAATCTATCTCCTGATTTTGATACTAATCCTCACATTTGAGAAATCTTAACAAGTCTTGGTCATCCTCAAAGACTTTCTAGCTACAAATATTGTTATGGATTGAAGGTATAGTTTTTAATTCTATTTAAGATACACAATCGAGGGTAGCATCATCCATTTTAGGTGCCACATTTGCAAGAAAATCTGCCATAATATTTTGTGACATGTCCACCCATTCAATAGAGAAGGCATAAAAGTGTTCAATTGTGTCCTAGACCTCATTTATATACTATTTCAGTATTGCATTCTTGGTAGTATACCTAGATCTTATCTAAGAGATAATTAACTCTAATTCTCTTAAAACACTAAGTAATTTTATTCGATGCTTGCGAGAAATGTTCATTCCCAATAATAGAGCTTCATATTCTGTGACATTATTGGTGAAAAAAAAATTCAATAGGAAAGAATACTTGAATGTCTTACTCGGAGGAGGTATGAATACAACTCCTTTGCCATTTCCTTCTTTACTACATGATCCATCAAAGAAAATCTTCCTTATTTGACCTTCAGTTTTCTCAGCCTAGATTTCGATTAGATCTATACTAATAATTCCTGGTTGAGAAACTTGAATTGTGCAATTATCCATGTTAGGGTGACAAAAACATGTTAGATAATTTGGATCAATATTTTCAATAATGTATGATGATCTTGGCTCCCTTTTTATTATGACTTGTTTTCCATTAACATGGATAGTAGCATAAAAAATATCAAGCTGTTTATGTTGTCCAACCATTATGGTCCATTGTCTAGACAAAAGCATTCCATAATTAGGAGGAACATCTACAACATTGATATTAGTTCTATATGTAGCCTCTAGATATTCAACAATTTTGAACTCAACATCTTTCATTACACCAACAACAAGAACATATCTATTATCCATTGTATACCTCTTTTCATACATGGTATCAACATGTTAGAAAGTAAAGATCCCCAAGATAACTGAGAGGGGGGGGGGGGTGAATCAGTTATCAGATAATTTAACCATTCAACTACTTTAAACAATATAATCAATGTACTAATCAACCATAGAAGGATAACCATACACAATTGCATAATAACACAAGATATGTTGACTAGGGAACCTCTTGAAAGAGTAAACCCCGGTGGGAATGATGCCCACAAAATGATGCACTAATATGAAAGTTCCTTGTTAGAGGATGGACCTTGTTAGGAGTCTTATGAAATACATTCAGTACATATAAATCCCTGTTAGGAGATTTTGAATCCCTGTTAAAAGATTCTAACCCGGTTAAGAGTTTATGGAAGACAGAAGGACCCACTGCCCAAACAGCTTCAAGGCAAGATCTCTGAACCCACTATCCAAAAGATCTTAGAATTATTCAATAGAATAATATGAAATATATTACCTCCTTCACACTATTCCAAAACCACACTCTCTGCTACACAAGATCACAATTCTTGATCTCTGTACTCACAAGTCTTCCTTCATCACTGAATTAGCTCTTTTCTTCACTTCATGCATATATTCACATCTCAACCTTCATAGTACATATTACAAAAAGGAAAAAATTCCTTCTTATATACCAAACTCAAATAATTACAAATGAGTTGGTCCTTAATTACAAAATAATAAATTCTACACGCTACACACAAAATTTCACATAAAACTGTTGGCTTCCAGATACTGTAACTTTCTCCAAACATATCTTCAAAGTTTGCACTGTGAACCATGTCATCATTAATGAGTCTCCAACATCCCTTTAACTGTGCAAAATTAGATTCCATCCCAGCTAAGAGATATCCTCCAATTTTCAAAAATTGCTTCACAGAAACACTGTCTAAACACTGCTTTCACCAAAATGCTCATAACTCTCATGAATGAATGAATTTATTTTTGCACTATTAACCATAAGTTAATAACACACCAAAGAACATACCATCAACTGCACAAAATCCAATCTACAATACAACATGTGCGCAAAACAAAATTGTACCTACTTTCCTGCTAATATCCAGAATATCACTGTGTTGACATCAATGACAATCCAAGTCATGAATGCAATAACAACTGCTATAGAATGACTACCAAAATACTTTGCATTCATTCCTAACACAACATTCAATTTTAATTCCTTCATGACCTCATGTGGCATAACATTTATAGCAGCCCCAAAATCAATCATACAATTGTGTTCTAGTTTATTATTTACAAGGAGAGTCATATAAACTAGATCTACCTATGAAGGATGTCTATTTAGCATGGTACTGATGTAAACCTCTAGTATTACCTCTTCACTTGCTTTAATTTCAGATTTCTTCTTTGGAATATTGTTGATTAACCTTATTGCACTCTTCTTGTACTATGTGAACTTCATCATTTCCAACAAAGGAACATATACCTTCATCTGTAACAAGGAATTAGTAATATAAAAAAATGGATGAAGGAGTATTTGCAACTAGGTTCTCATTGGTAACTTCATTCCTATTAACGGTCTTAGTTGGCTTAGTAAATTTGGCTTCACCTTTATCTTTATCTTCTATAGACTTTGAGATAGCCACATAATTGTCCTCACCCTTTGTCAATTGTCCTCTTTTGAGAATTCCCATTGGTTCTTACTGTTCATTATTGATTACCCTATCCCTTAATTGATATTTTCTTATGACTTGAGAAACTACTTCCATAGTGAGAGCTCTCTTTTCTTCTTTAGTTAGACAATATCCTTTTCTAAAAACTTCCTCATCATCAAATGATTCATTAATCATGAAGGAATGATGATTATACCTTTGTGTGTCAATATATAATTCATGCCCATCCTCTGATGAATCATAATCCTTAGGGGCTCCACACATATGATCAAACAATGCATTCACTATTTTATTGTGATCAAACTCATATTATTTTGAAAACTCATGTTCTAGACTCTGTGCCACAACACATTGCAAAGGTTAATGCAGGATATTTCATGCCATACACAAAGGATTCTCATTAACCATGTGATTCCTTTGTTTATTTAAAGGGTCAGGAGTACCCATACTTTGTTTTGATACCTTTGGCTTTCCATCCTTCCATGATGTATTATAAGGCATATCATGTAGTTTGGTTTTGTTGAAATATGGCTTATCACTCCTAGGTTTATCATCTCTTCCTACCTTTAGTGACAAATCTTGCAATAAATTCAACACCTTATCCACTCTACCCTCTTCTTTAGTCTTTTTATGAACCCGGGGATTATGCAATTTAGTGTCATCTCTTTTTCCAATTTTCCTAGCAACTTTCCTATTACTCTCTTTTGTCAAAGTAATTTTGAATGCATCTTGCAAGATTTTGAGATTTTTGGACCTAATTTCATAATTATTTTTTCTATCACAAGAATCTATATAGAAAAATCAAACAACACTCATCTATAGGCTTCATATATGGTGGTATCCTGTACAATAATTTTTTGAATCTTTTATTGAATTCAATTACTGATTCATTGTACCCTTTTTTCACACTTGTGACCTCATTAAGAACAAACAAAGGATCATTATGGTGACCAAACTCTTCCAAAAATTTCCTTTTCATTTCAGCCCAATTATCAATTGAAGCATCAGGTAATGCTTTGAACCATTCTCTTGCATCTTCAGCCAAAGATTGAACAAAGAGTTTTATATAAAAATTGTCATGAGGGAGTTCATTATTCTCCATGGCATACTCAAAATCCCTCACATGATTTTCTCTAGCCTCACAACTAGTCCCTATAAATTTAGGTAAACCTTTCTTCCAGTTAGCTAAAATATCACGAGGGGCTCCCAAAAGTCTAATGAAGTTAAAAGGTATGTATTTATTCACATTCATAGGTCCTCTTATAAAATACAAATAATGAGGATCATACTAATATTGGAGATTATATGGAGGTGGAGGTGGAGGTGGATTGTGTGCATACTAATTGTATGTGGGTCCCGTGCTGTAATACCCTAAAATTGGCACCTAATAAATTTGATTAATTTTGGTGCATTTTCGACAATTTTACATCTTCAAAGTCCTAGTTCCCTAGGCAATTTTCTCTCTCCTACTTGACTTAATTTGACTTGATGTCAATTGCAAAGACCATAAATTGCATTAATCAAATATCAAAATTAATTCCTAAAGTTCTTGACTTTAATTAGCTAAATTACCCCTGTGATAATTAATTTAATCCTAAGTCCTAAGTGCTTAGAATTAAATTAAATCCACCCCATTCAGGTAATTACCCATAAAAAAGAATTAATAAATATTTAGTTAATTGAATGGACACCTCTTTATTTGAATTTAATAATTCAAATTACTCGAAACGTCACTCCCCACATGTGGCAAATTCCATTCTTTTAATTAAATAAATCATGCTTTTTTGTCTCAATTTGGAAATGAAGGGTCAAGAGTTTCAAATCAAGAAACTCTTCATCCCTCTTCTGGCTTTTCTATTTAATGGACCTCTTTTCCTCATTCTTGGAGGCAATTTTTGAGAGCATCTACACTATAGGCATTTTTATCTCCATTATTACATTATTTTCAAAGCTTTATTGCATAATTAGTCTAATATCTCATTATTAGTATAATCTTGCATCTCATTTTAGATTAATTTGCTTATTTGTTCTTAGTATAATATCATCTTTATTTCAAGTTCTTAAAAACAAATTAAAAATCTGCATTTCATTTCTTTTTCAAAGCATTTCTAGATTAATTGCACTCATCTTAGTTTAATTTTAGTTTTGCATATCATCATAGTTTTGAAAATCCTCCATTGTGGGATTGGTCTATGGTTGTTGGCTCTCGTTCTGAGAGTAATTATACATCCCATCCACATAGGAGGCAACAGGTCAATTCAATCAATGTTGTGAGATGGACAATTCATGTTCATACTCACCATCTCATGATTGAGCAATGACTATGTTGCATTTGTGCCTGATTTAGAGGTCCACATTCAGACACACACATTTTGGCGCCCACCGTGAGGCAGAAAATATGATTTCTAGCCTCATTCTCATCTTTTCCTAATAAAAGTTCATGCTCTACCATGCGTCCATACTACCTATGTACAGATCTTCGCGTAAGAATCTAGAGTGTCCCGCGTCAGATTTTGCTCTCTATAGCACTTCCTCGCACGAGAGTGTATGGCTTCGCATGGAAACCTTTGTTTCTTTGCATGCAACCTATTTTTCCTCGCATGTAGCCTGTGTTTCCTCATGCGCCAAAGAGTACTTCCTTGTGTGAGATTCCAGGATAGTGGCCTAAACTTTCTTGCTTTTTGTCTTTCTGTTTCAGATTTCTAATAGTTTTTTGTTTGCTATCGCTTAGTATTTTCTATCATTTTCACAGCATAACAATTTTCTGTAGGATGTTTGACCAAGAACTAAAACATGCTAATGGTTTGATTGCAGGCTGATAGTCGAAGATTGCTAAAAATCTTGTGTTTGTTTCCTGCTTTTATTCACATAGTCTAAATAGGGCTCCTTTAAAATTTCTTGAGGATTTTGATAGTGAGTAGGGAATTTGGCTCTTCATTACATGGAGGTGATGACCATGAATGAACCAAAAATCCTAATGATCTTACTAATATGACAAATTCTTGGGGAAGTGGAGAAAGGTAGTGAATCTTTACACTTCTATTAGCCAAGGGATTATGCTCTTCTCTCTTTAAGAGAAACGGAAACCCAAAAGCTTGTTGTTGTGGTGGAGTGAAACTAAATCAGTGATGAATCTTCTTGATGTGTTTGGGTGAGGAAATAGGATAGAGAAGTATGCTCTTCTCCCTTTGGGAGAACTAGAAAATCTGACTCTCAAATCTAAACCAAGTCCAGTGTCACCTTTAGAGGGCCTACCGGTATTGAACCTTTGGGAACGACCCAAGTGAGTACGCACCTATCACTGGTGATTCCACCTCACTCTAATAAAGAACATTTTTTGAGTCTAAAGACTCCAAAACCATGTTAGCTTCCTTCTCAAGACTTTGACTATCATCTTGAGAAGGCTCCATCTATTGTACTGAGCGGCGCCGCTCCTAGCCCTACTTGCGGGGGTGTATGACTTTTGGGTGTTGGTGGCTGTGAGGCCTCAACCCTATATTAGGGGCACTGAAGGTTAGCATGAATGAAAGCCTACTAAGAACTTGTCATAGCTAGTGGCCTACCTGGTTCACCTCCAAAAGGAGTCATTATCTTTGTACAGGGAGGGGGAAGAATCTCTCCCATAGATTCCCATCATAGGCATACACTTGGACGTTTGGAGGCAGTTGCGAAAACTGGCCCTTGTTACAAGGGTAACCTTTGAACGTACACTGTTGAGTCCTTGGAAACACCAAAAACATGGGCACCCTCTAGGGGGTGACAGAACTGTGTGAGGTACACGTATGCATTCAAGCAATGGGGCAAAGGTTTTGGATTCTCACCATTTTCTTTGTAGAACTAGGTTACGTGTCTATTATTGAGTCTTAAACATTGTCCAATCACTATCAAACAAAGACTCCCCTGACACTATCAAGTTGCTTTGTCCTTGATAGGCCTGTTAGCGACTGCTTCTTGTTTCACAACTGCTTGATTCGAACCTTTGTGTCTTTAAACGAATGCTTGAAATCCTAAAATGAGCTTGTTGATTAAACTATTCTTCAAACCTATCAGGAAACTAGATTTTCTGTCAAACACTAGTTCAAACTATACTTCAAAATTCAACTTTTATCTCACAAACTATGCCCGATTATCAAATTTTGTACCTTTTCTTGCGTGAGGTTTCACACTTCAAAGCACTTTCTCATGCGAGACCTTGTTTTCTCATGTGAAGACTAGTGTTCTCTCGTGCAGCCTGCTACTTTCTTGCACAAGATTGTAGCACAGTTTTAAAAAATAGAGACTTATTTTCTATTGACTGTTTGACTTTTATCTAGTCTGCCTTTTGTCTGAGGTCTATTTTTTTTCTTTCCTATCATTCGCTGTCAAAAAATAGTTGTTTTGAGTTAGGAATTGATCGATCTTCACTTTGGCTCGTGTCGTCTCTTGTTGGTTTACCCTACCTCTTTATGCCTTTTGTATCTTGTGTTGTGATAATCTATCTCGGCTGTTCTAGCCCCCTATTTTGATGATTCATACCAGATTCATCTCGCATCCTAGTTGTCCCTTATCTCTTTTGTGTTGTTCTTAGAGACTGAGTCTAGCTTTGTCCAGAATCCTCTCTCATTTCATCTTTGTCTATGACTGTCACGACTAGAAGTGGCAAGACTTAGCCCATTCAAAATTCTGATCAAGGTAGAAGCAAACCTCCTAATCAAGATTTAGATCCTCTTGAATCTATTGCAAAATCTGAACTTTGTGAGACATCCTCATTTTCCTCATTGAGTACTTTGAAAAGTAGTCCATCTCAACCGTCACCTCTAGTGTTTCAAGAGTGCTTCAACCCATTATTTGAAGCTCAACCTAGTTTCTCATTTCAAGACCAAGATAACTCATACTTCCAAGACCAATCATTGTTCCACAACTTTGGAAGATCTCTTAAATAGACTAGTCCTATTATTGTGCCAATTAATCCTACTGAGAATAGTCCTATCATTGAACCTATTGGTACTATTGAAGATATTTTTCCACCAGAATTTGTTATATCCTTTGATCTTAATCATTCACCAAAGGTTACTATGGCTGTACCTTTTCGAACTCATTCACATCACTTTGTCAAGTCTCCAGATATTGAGCAAGTCTACAACAGGATGGCAGATTCATTTGACTTCCAACTGGGCAAGTATTGCCAAAACACTGATCTATCTCAAAACAATCAATATCATGGTCAATCTTCTAATGAACCATGTCATGGTCCACCTCAGAATGAGCAACCTCATGGTCAATCTCAACATGACCAAAATCCATTCTATAATGATGATCAGTCTCGAAACAAACCTCAAGGTGGGCAGCTACCCACCTATTTCTATCGTCCTCCTCCATTTGATCAAAATCAAGATGATCAGCAACAAGATCAAGGTCCAAGTGTTTATGAGATCCTTGGGACTGAACCTAAAGTGATAACTCAACAAGATATAGATGCTACCAAAGCTAACAAAGGTCTCATTAGGATGATAGAGATCCTTCTTTTAGAGGAGAAAGAAAAGTACTTCCTTGAGCTAGCTAAACAAGGGGCCAAGTTACCTCGAGACTATCGTGTTGAAACACTTGTAGCTAAGGAAGAAGAAAATGAAAGTGTAAAGTTGTAGAAAATGGTCTGGGAAATGCAAGATTAGATTAGTCAACTTGCGAGGAATAGAGGTCAACCCCCTCAACAATTTACAATGGAAAGTATTTGTCCTTCTCCTTTTGATAGAAGCATTCATATGCCACCTTTTCCTAAAGGTGTAGAACTCCCCAAATATGACAAATACTTGGGTACAATCAATCCCTAAGATCACTTAAGGGAGTTTGGTGCATTTTCTATGGAATTCATGCATGATCAGACATATCTTATGCGTCTATTTCCTCGAAGTTTGGGTGGACCTGCTATGGAATGGTTCTCTAGATTACCTATTGGTATTAAAACTTTTGATGAAATGGAAAATCTTTTTCTCCAACACTACTTGCATAACATTCAACATCCGGTCAATATTCAAGATCTTTGCAACTTAAAACAGCGACAAGGAGAACCTTTCCTAACCTTTCTCCAAAGGTGGAGACAGTTATGCACAAAGTGTCCTCATAAATTACTAGAGTCTGAGAGATTTGATATCTTCTTGGACAATCTTGTCCCCAATTTTGGATACCAAGTCCAATTGCAAGGTCCTCTTACTTTTGATAGCATGATCAGACAAGCGGTGCGAATAGAGGCCTTTATGATCAAGAAGGGAGAGCTAACTTTGAATAAGGACAATAAACAAGGATTCTCCACAAACAAGGATAAAGGAAAGACTATCAATAAGAACCAAGATGTGGTAAATGATAGAGTGGTGGATAATGTTACTATGAAGCCTTCAAAGCCTGTATTTAATCTTACTTCCAGTATACAAGTAGCTAAGGCTGTCGAAAAGACCACAACTGATAATCAGCAACCTTCAAAGTTTTCTAAGAACAAAACTTGGTCCAAATGACCCAAGCATGATTTCGCCCCTTTTGGAGAGCCTCTTGATGTGGTCTACAAGACTCTTATACAAAATCAGGTTCTTACTCCCTTAGAAAAGTGTACTTATGACCCACAACCACAACCTTACCGGTGGAATGATAATGATTATTGTGACTATCATCAGAATATTGGTCATTAAACTTCTACTTGTCTCCAACTGAGACATAAAGTGCAAGATCTCATTAATAATGGTGACATCGTTGTGGAGAATCATAATAAGAATTCAGATCACCAAGCTTTCAAGGATCCTTTTCCTCCTCATGAGAAGGGAGAATCTTCAAACACTAAAAATACCAATGCTAAAGTCAGTTACACGTACACTAATAATGACAATGTCATTGGTATGATCGAACCTGTCGAGATGGAATATTGTGATATGATCACTTCTAAGGGGAGTGATGACACTCCAAAATCTAAGACACCTTTTGTGTTGCGTACTTCTACATCTCATTCGTTCAAATTTGAACAATTCCAAGGTTGTGCTAATGTTGTTACTCAATCACGAGGAAGAGTTGTGTTGAAAGGTCCTGATGCTTCTACATCCGCTCCTAAGAAAACATCAGATAAGAGACTTGATATTCATACATCCGTTCCGAAGCAAAGCGCGGATAAAACTAATGTTGTCCCTACCAAAAAGAATACAAAAACTATTCCTACAGCTGGCTCGGCTAGTTATAGTATTTTAGACCAACTTTAGTAAACTAATGCTCAGATTACCATTTTTGAGTTGCTGAAGATCTCGCCTGCTCATAGGTAGATTTTGGATAAGGCTCTTGCTAAAGCTAATATTCCCAAGGATCTTGATCTCAACCAGTTCCAATCTATGGTGGGTCATTTGACTTCACCTCATTACCTATCTTTTTTTGAAGAAGATGACCATTCTTTGAGTCACTCGCATAATGCTCCCCTGCATATAGAGGTCATGATAGGTCCTAAGTGCGTCTGCCGTATGCTCATAGATAACGGTGCTAGCATTAATATCTGTTACGCTAAACTACTCACTCAGCTAGGATATGATGAGAACTACATAGATCCTTGCAAAAAGATTACCATAAAAGCTTATGATGAGGAAGAATGCAAGTCCCAGGGCTTAGTCATGCTACCTATTTGCGTAGGTCCTGTTGATAGAGATGTTACTTTCCAAGTGCTTGATATTCCTCTCACTTACAATATCTTGTTGGGTAGACCTTGGATTCATGAGATGCAGGTTGTTCCATCCACATACCATCAATGCATCAAGTTCCCATTTCATGGGGTGGAAGTCACTGTACCTACAAACACCAACTTCTCTTGCAATACTCTTACACAAACTACAGATAGTTTTGTTCCAACAAATAGGGAATCCACTGAGTTCTATGAGGCTAAGCTGAAAGAGATGGAACAAACTTTGAGACTTGAGGATACAGGCATGGGAGAATACCGAATGGAACATGTGCTATCTCTTATTGCTTTACCTTTGTCTCCACATTCTTATGGGAGACCTTCTGAAGACAAAAAAGTCCCTAATACTCTTGCTCAAATAGTTTATGATGGCACCTTTGTGAGGGCCTCTATACTTTTAGAAGATGAGGATGAAGAAAGAGCTATCAGAGCTTGGATCTACAAAGAAAAAGAGATAGCTAAAACAATCACTCCAGATTTAGAGCAAGAGACATACAGTGAAGCTTTCAAGATCATGAAGCACTTCGGTTATAAGGGGAGTGGTCCCATAGGAAAAAATGATAATGGCTTGCTAAAACCTATTGAAGCTATAGGCCACCGCACAAAAGATACTAGTGGCTTAGGCTTTAAGAAGACTCCCTTTCATTTGGGGACCAAGAAACTTATGTCAGCCCCTGCGCCTGATCCTAAGCCTAAACCTGAACATGAACAAGAAATTGAAGATACCACTCCAGAAGTGAATCCAAAGAACAGCTCCGATGAGGATACATTTCCATATCCTATCCCTCTGGATATTGCAGCACTCCTTGCCGAACCTGATGAGCCTATCATACCTATTCATATGGTAGAGTCTGATACTGATACTTGTTTTGAGGCTGATTTTGATAAAACCTCTTCAGTACATCAAGTTACATATGAGGAATGGAAAGAAGCACTAAATGATGATCCCAATTTTACAAGTGAACGATATAGGCCACCATATTTTCAAAAGTACTATGAACAAGAACAACTTCAGCAAGCTATCAATGCCACAAGGGATAATAATGAGACTGATGATGCTGCTAATGAAATTCCTACATCAAGTATGGACTCACATGAATATGAGTTCAACTCTTTGTCTGATGCCACTTATGATGTAGACATAGATACTATTCATGTATATGAAAGACTCCTCAAAGTAGGTGAAGGGTCAAGCGCTAGGCCGCATGAATTAGATGCCACTAATGTTAACATGTCCTCTACCTCTGACATAAGGTCTTATAGGGATTTGAACATTCCTTTGGATGAGATTTCTTTAGGCCTTGACTTGCTCATTAGCGCTTTTGAGGGTTATACCATGAATGTAGTTGAACCAGTCACTACTCCCCTTTCACTCCGCCGTCCCGATCTAATAAACTAGAACTCCCCTTTTGAATCCAATGAATTCCTAACATTCCAGACTAATTATGATCTAGCTTGTTACCTCCACACAATTGAGCCTGTGATGTCCTCCACTAGTGAGAGCAGTGTCAGCATGATAGAGGTGGATATCAAGT
This sequence comes from Chamaecyparis obtusa, assembly GCA_027943335.1. Classification (NCBI taxonomy): domain Eukaryota; kingdom Viridiplantae; phylum Streptophyta; class Pinopsida; order Cupressales; family Cupressaceae; genus Chamaecyparis; species Chamaecyparis obtusa. The sequence goes on along the minus strand of BSBK01003182.1, from coordinate 1,369,855 downwards.
ATCTTAGTCAAAAAATTAAAAGAAGAAAAAATAAATGCTCTGATGGTGAAAACCACTTTGTGGCAGTATCAGAGCCAAAAATAGTAAAAATAAAAGATGTATCCATGGGTGAAAACCTCTCTAAGGTACCCAAGGATGAGATACTTGATGCTCTTCTGAGCCACTTCCAAGAGAGGTCATCAGTATTGATTGAGCCGACACAGCCGGTCAATTTGGGTACAGAAACTACTCCACAGATCATTCACCTAGCACAATCATTGTCCATTGAGGAAAAGGAAGAGTTCACAAGATTCTTTCAGAACAAGAAAATAAACTTTGCATGGACCTATTTTGACATGCCAAGATTAGATCCCAATCTAATCATGCATCATTTGTCCATTGCACCAGGTATCAAACCTGTTAAATAGAAGTTGCGAAAAATGCATCCTCATGTAGCACTTTTGGTCAAAGCAAAAATTGAAAAACTCCTTAAGGCTGGCTTCATAAGAACTATTGATTATGTAGAATGGATTTCAAACATTTTTCTAGTCACTAAACATGACAAATCCATTTGGGTGTGTACAGATTTCAGAGATCTCAATAAGGCGTGTCCAAAAGATGACTTCCCACTGCCTAATATTGATATGATAGTTGACATGACAATAGGGTATGAGATGTATTCATTAATGGATGGCTTTTATGGCTATAATCAAATCAAAATTGCACCAAAGGATCAAGAAAAGACCACTTTTACATGTGCTTGGGGCACCTTTTGCTGGAATGTCATGCCTTTTGGGCTTAAAAATGCTGGAGCAACATACCAGAGAGCTGTTACTACTATCTTCCATGATATGATGCAAAAAATGATGGAGGATTATGTAGATGATAATTTAGCCAAAAGGATGCAGAGAAGAACCCACCTCATAGACTTAGGTCCTATTCTTGACCGTATGGAACAATTCAGTCTTAGGCTTAATCCGAAGAAATGTGCTTTTGGTGTTACTTCTGGGAAACTCTTGGGCTATATCATTTTAGCTAAAGGCATAGAAGTGGATCTTGAAAAGGTACAAGCTATTATGGACATGCCTCCACCCAAAAATATCAGTCAAATGAGAGGATTACAAGGAAGGCTACAATGCATCTGGCACTTTATTTCAAAGTTTGCCGACAAGTCACAGCCTTTTACTAAAACTTTGCATAAAAATGTGACTTATGAATGGAATGAGGAATGCGACAAGGGACTTACTCAAATAAAATAGTATCTTGCTAACCCCCCAATTCTGATGCCTCTTATTCATGGGAAGCTGCTTATCCTATACATATCAGCAACAAATACATCTTTGGGTGCTCTGTTAGCTCAAGAAGATCAGAACAATAAAGAAAGAGCTATTTACTACATTAGCAAAATGTTGGTTAACTATGAAATGAATTACTCCATCATTGAGAAGGCTTGTTTAGCAATAGTATTTTCTTCTCAGAAATTGTGGCATTATATGCTAGCTCATACCACTAGGCTTATTGCAAAAATTGATCCATTGAAGTACTTGTTGAGCAAGGCTGCCCTCATGGGTAGATTAGTGAAATGGGTAATGATCCTTAGTGAATTTGACATTGAATATGTGGAAAGAAAAGCCATTAAGGGATAGAAAATTGCTGATCAGCTGGTGGAGGCTCCTTTAAAAGATCACCAACCTTTGAGTATTGAGTTTCTAGATGAATCCATCATGCTTCTCACACATCAATCTTGGAGCATGTTCTTTGATGGATCTTTCACTCAACAAGGGTCCGGTGCGGGCATTCTGTTTGTTACACCTCAAAGATACTCATTGCCAAAGGCATATAAAATGTTTTTTCCTTGCACAAACAACATAGCTGAATATGAAGCTCTTATCAATGGAATGAAGATAGCCCTTGAATGGTGTGTTGATGAGCTCAAAGTCTTTAGGGATTCTCAGTTAATTATCAATCAAGTCAATGATGTATACCAAACAAAGGATGACAAGCTAATACCTTACAAGAGAATGGTAGATGATCTCAAGCAATACTTTGCCCATATTTCTTTCCAGTAGGTTCCAAGGACAGACAATAAAGCAGCTGATGCCATGGCCACTCTAGCCTCAATGTTACAAATGCCAGAAAATGATTTCAGACACGAGTTCCTGGTGGAGACATTACACTACCCTGCTTATGATAATCCTAAATCTAGGATGATCTATTCAGTCATTGGGCATGATTCATCCCGCTACCACCATATCTTTTCCTATCTTTGTGACCAGATCATTCCTGATACCTATACCCAGAATGAGAAATGTCATCTCATTCGTATTGCTTCATGGTATGTTCTCATAGAAAATGACTTGTATAGACGAGGTTTAGATGATACTCTTCTTAGGTGATTAGAACCCGATGAGGCCAAACGTGCATTAGTTGAGGTACATGAAGGCATTTGTGGGTCTCATTCTAGTGGTCTGATGTTAGCTTGGAAACTTATTAGAGGTAGATATTACTGGCCGAATATGGAAAAAGAAGCTGTTCACTATGCCAAAACTTGCAAGCAATGCCAATTTCATGGAAACTTGATTCATGCTCCCGCTCATGAACTTAGTCCTCTCATTAGTTTCTGGCCATTTTAGCAATGGGCCTTCGACTTGGTTGGTCAGATACATCCTTCATCTTCCAGGGGGCATAAGTTTATTATTATAGCTACTGATTACTTTACCAAGTGGGTTGACGTAGTGCCTCTAGCTATAGCTGATGGAAAAACCATTGCTATGTCCATACTGAACTACATCATTTGCAGATATGGCATACCCTCATCTATTATCACTGACAATGGGGGACAATTCAAAAATAAGGATCTAACAGACTTGTGTACTAAATTTGGAATTATTTAGCATTGGTCATCTGTCTATTATCCTCAGGGTAATGGACAAGCGGAGGCTTCCAATAAGACAATTCTGAAAATATTGCACCAAACAGTTCATAAATCTGGTAGCGATTGGCATCTCCAGATTAATCCAGCATTGTGGGCCTATAGGACAAGTATCTGAACACCAATAGGGGCCACTCCTTTCGCCCTCATTTATGGAACAGAGGTAGTATTACCTATTAAGGTCAAGATTCTGACATTGTGAATCTCTCTGAGAGGCCTCATCACTGATGAAAATAATAGAATATCCCAGCTTCAAGAGCTTGAGTTACTTGATGAATGCCGGAAGGTGGCGTTCAATCATCTCTGAACATATCAAAAGAGAATGTCAAAAGCCTATAATAAGAAAGTTAGACAAAGAGAATTCCAAGTGCGTGATCTCATCCTAAGAGAGAACCCCAAAAATCAGCAACAACGAGCCCAGAAAGGGAAATTTGAACCAAACTGGCTTGGTCCATATGTCATTACTGCAGCATTTGGGTCTGGCGCTTATCGACTCTCCACCATTGAAGGAGAGCAACTCAAAGAGCCTATCAACGCTCTTCATCTAAAGAAGTTCTATAATTGAGACATTCTTGGCATGCTCATATACATACTTATTGGTCTTGAAAAAATCCAAAAAAATGATATATTGCATAAAATCCTAAAAATTGCAAAATGTCCTGAAAAAATGATCATCTTAGTGAAAACCTAGTAAACAGGTGCTTTGATGTATCTATTATCTTGGTGAAAACCTGGTAAACAGGCGCCTTGGTAATAATAAAAAAAAATAGAAAATTAAAAAAATACAAAAAAAAATCAAAAGATCAAAAATACAAAAAAATGAAATATTCAAAAAATGCAAAAAAAGCAAAAAAAGAGAAAAGTACAAAAAAATTGAAAAAGAAGAAAATGTGCCATTGATGAAAACTTGGTAAACAGGTGTCATGGTAGCAAAAATAGAATCTCTGCCAAGATGGTGAAAACCTGGTAAACAGGAGCCTCTTGTTTCCTAAAGCTACATCTCATCTCAGCATCGCTTGGCTCTTAGTTTCCCGCTTTAGTCTCTTTGCTTTCCTACTTTAGTTTTCTTTCCCACTTTCCTACTTTAGTTCATTCCCTGCTTTAGTTTTCCAGCTCATGCGCTTACTTTCAATTATCTGTGAGATTTTCCTCGACTCTTCATGGATTAGAATTGGTTCACACTTGGGGGCATCTTCTTGGTCTAGGGGGCATTGTCCTATCACTTTCGAAAGTTTTGTTTGTGCATTAGCCACCAGCGATTCTCGCTACATCTGCCTACTAATGCCTGGCTATTTGTGAGATTTCTCTCCTTGAGGATCTCTTATGTATCGGTTGCCAGTGGTCTTTCACTATGCCTTCCTATTGATACTTAGCTTTCATTCGACCTCTCTCTTTCAAGATCTTATCCTTACATCAGTCACCAATGGTTCTCACTACGTCTGCCTATTGATGTTTTGTTAGTATCTTTTGAGATTTCTCACCTTGAGAATCTCTCTTGTATTGGTCACCATCATTTCTTGCTATGTTTTCCTGCCGATACTTCATGCTCTGATATCTTCTTGAGACTTCATCTCTCGTGACGATCACCAGTGGTTCTCACTATGTCTACCTGCTGTCGCTATCCCGCCAAGACTTTGAACATTATCTTTTTGATTCGACTCCAATCTACTAGAACATGAACATAAACTAAAACTAAAACCAGATTTGTGGTTCTCTGAAGGAAGCTGAGCTTTGTTTTCTTTGAGTGCTTGTTTGCTTTCTTTGTTCTTTTTTCTTTGCTTTCTTTTTGCTGGTTTAGTTCCAATAATCCAAGGAATCTATCTAAGAGGGGTGTCCATTTTTAAGAGCCTTCATCTCGTATTGGATGGCCATGCATACCTCGACTCCTTTTATATGGATGCTTTGGTGAGGTTGGTGCTTCTCCTTGTCTATTTTGAGTGACTTCTTTCTGCTACAAGTGAAATTGCTAATGCTCATCCTGTTAAGTGAATGTAAGGGTCACTACGAGCAATCTTTGGCAAAAGAAGGAACTCCTGCATGTTTGGTGTGTTTTTCACAAGCAACATTCAGGTCATTCTAGAATTTATGCTTTGATGCTTATGTTAACTTGCTAAATCAAAAGGAATAGGTGTTCAGGTCATTCTGGCTTCTTGTGCCTTAATGCTTACACCTCATTCCAAAAAATCTAAGACTTATGTCATATTCATATTCTCATAATTGCAATGTTAGTGAGGATTGTATGACACCTTGCGATCATCCCATGCTTAAACAAACTTGATGATGATAAATATGGTGAGTCCAACAACCAAGTCCTAGGGCTTGCATTTTCATCCTAGGCTTGCATTTAGCTTAGGCTTGCATCTTCATTATAGGATTTCATTGAGACTGTGTTTTGGTGCTCTCTTGATTGCTTTCTCTTCATCAAAGGTCCTCATCTTTTGTCCTAAGTCTTTCTTGGCTGCACAAGTGTCTGGTCCTAGCTCTCGATCTTTGGAACATACATCTTTTGATTAGTACCTATCATATATTTCTATAATCTTGCATGAGATGATTAGTACCATATTCATTACATATCCTACTACATTTTCATTTCATTCCATTTGCATCCATAATTTCATTTGCATATACATGTGCATCCACTATAAGCATAACTCAAAATCATACATTACACATATGCATACATTCTATCCATCTATCATTGCATTTGACATTGCATCATCATAAAATAAAACATGTGCATATATAAAGGAAACATGTGCATTTCATACATTTCATCCATAGATCTTAGCATATAAAACATCTCATAAAACATCAATAATCAAAGCAATATACAACAAGTCCGATGATGTCAAAACTCGATCTCATATATATATATATATATATATATATATATATATATATATATATCAATGTCATGTACAAAAAAAATAGGTGCTACTCAAGCACATTATCAAAAATGGGCTACAATGATGCTATACATCAAGATCCACTCCCACTAGGAGGAGGTGGAGGTGGCAGAGCCTGTACTGGTCCTTGCGGTGGAGGCATAGGTCTCTGGTGAGGTGCTTGCTGTTGCGGTGCCTGCTATGGAGGAGCCTGTGGAGGTACTAGTGGTGGTGCCTGTGGAGCTCCTGTGAACTCAGCAAATGGTGGCACCTGCTCTAATAAATTTGGTATAGCCCCGTAGTAGGTTGTATAATAATAAGCTTCCTGGGTAGCCTCGTATCTCGTCTCCAGCCTCGCATGTGCCAACTTAGCTTGTAATTGTCTAATCTCAGCATCCCTCTCCACCACTCATGTCTCCTCCCTAATAACCCATGTGTGATAATCATCACACTCCCACTGCACCTGCCTGACTCTCTCTCGGCTCTTCTTGAGAGCCCCCTATAACTGTGAAGTACCCACCCCAGCTAGAATGTCTGGCATATCTATATCATCACTTAGTGGTGCCTACTATGATGTATCATCTGTGCGCTATCTCATGGACCTCTGCTGGGTCCCACTACTCCCAGCTCCTGCATCTAATCCCATGGGCCTCACTGGGATGCTAATATGTCCTATCTTGGGCCTCAGTGCTCTCTGCCCTACTCTCTTTTGCTATGGTGCCTACTATGGTGGGGCCTATGGTGGTGCCTGCTATGGTGCCTATTGGTCCTGTGCCTGCTGCTGCTATGCCGGATGCTGTTGAGCTCCCACACCAGCTAGATCTATGAATCTAGGATGTGGGTGTGCAATCAACTAATCTCTATATGCAGGTGTCACCCCTTCATTGGTGACACCCACCATGTAATCCCATCATGCAGTTGGTATGTGCGCCTCTATAGCACATCTCCTAGGATCAAACCTTGCATGCCACCCCTTCTTCTCCTCATCAAAGAAGTGAGCATAGGGGTAGTATTCCTGAGATATATCCTGCTGTCTGCCGAATTAGTGCAGGACATGTGTAACATAGAACATCTCTATAGTATGAACGCTCCACCTGATCAGTGGACATGAAACAAACATACGAGATAGCTCCCAACAAGCATCATCCCATGGCTCTGTGGCCACCCAGGGTCTCCATACTACTACTGCCATATCATCCAGCTGGCCTCTCCATTGCTTTGTCTTGCCCAATAGGGGCTGGGTCATGACACCTGAATATCTATAAATGTATGGCTCCAACTACTACCGTGTATCATGGAATACTAGCCTGCACACGAGGAGATGCTCCCAGGCCTAGATCTGTAATACAAAGACCCCTGTTGCCATGGTCCTCGCACTCCTATAAATAATCTCATGCATCTTGTGATACATGTGGGCTAGCATACACTCACCCCATCCAAATCTCACTGCTGGTCTGGCCAACATCCTCTACAACATGGTGCCCCAACCGCACTCTAGTCCATGCTACCCTTGATCACGAACAAGGTAATAGCTCAGGAACATTGCCAAAACAATAGGGAATGGGTGAGCACCGCCATACCTACACATCAAGTCCTCCCACGAGATGGCCCAACCCATCACTAGATCATCCTGGAAGATGGTCCTCAAGGCTACAGTCCCCTGTCGCGGCTGTGTATCATACTCTATGCAAGTACCATGAATGGGAATCCTCATAATTTGGTATATGTCCTCCGGAGTCACTGTCATCTCTCCCATGGAAAAATGGAATGTGTTCATCTCCGAATGGAAACGCTCTACCAATGCAGTAAGAAGGTCATGATTTACCCAAATGTCAGGAAAATCACGTAAGTATCCCAATCTGAGAGCATCTATATGAGCACCCTCAATCTCTGGACTAGTGTGGTAAGGATAGGATGGTGTGTCCTGAAGATGACATTGGGAAAGTCAACCTGCAAAGCAAGCGATGACATTGGATCAGTATCTCAAACATGATGATTTTAAAACACAATGACAACAAAAGCAACAAGACATCTATTCTAGACAAGGCCCTATGACACTCTACTTGACTAATTTCATGCAATTTGACACAATAGCTTCATACTCTGCAGTAGTCTCTCATGCGAGAAAACTATTCTCTCGCGTGAGAAAATTGTTCTCTCACACGAGACAGGACTAGGCTTCACACGAGATCCTAAAATCTCACACGGGAACCCCTTTTGGCTCACACGAGTTTCCAGACAAAGCCCGCGTGAGAGATCCCCAAGTCATGTGAGGAAACTATTTCCTCACTCGAGATGAAACTTGGGCCCATGCAAGGAAACTACTTCCTCACATGAGATTCTTAGAATATGGTCTTAACCTAGCTAAATCTACCCTAAATTGACCTAGAAAGCTATTTGAATTGAAATACAAGGTAGTTTATCGACTACTTACAGGTGTGTCATACTCCGAAGGTCAGGCATGTCATCGGGAGTGCTCAAATTGATGCGTATGCAATGGAAGACCCTCCATCTCTCTTAGAGCTCAAAATCAGCAACAAGACAAAAGTGAATAATGAATTGAAAATGACCCCTCCAGGCCTTATATAGCTTTTGACCTAATTTTCAAAAGTGCTCCATTTTGCATGAAAATTGCACCCTTGGCTAAATCGACTGCTCTAAATCCATTTTCGAGATAGAGATCAAAATTTGACATCTCTAGATAGCTCAAAATCACATTTTAAATTTTGGGACCCTTTGGGATTGGACGCTTGTGCAGTCAGCCTTTTGGTGTCATCTTCCTGCCAGACCCTCATCTTTGCATCATGTTCTCAAGATCTTTTCTCTTTTCATCAAAGTTAACTCTAGTCAACCATGGTCAATCATGGTCAAACTTGGTCAACAGGACCTCTGCTTTGCCCTGATTTGCTTTTGCAGCTTCTCAAATCTAGTCTAATTACTTCTACTCTACAATCTCTTGTTGTCACTCGTCCTTCTGATATGTCATCTTTCAATTTCACTCCCGAGGGGGCAGGATGGTTGCATCATTTGAATCTTGTCGAATCAATTCTTGAATCAGTCTGATCTGAATCATTAGTTCTCATTGCTTGGGGCATCTCGATGCCTCACATCTTGCTATTTGGTCATCTATCTTTTAGGTATCTGAGCAATCTAACTCAGATCCTTGGGAATCAAGCTTCATTTTGGAGATGGTTCTCAAAATCTTTTAGGTATTGGGGCAATCTAACCCTAATTCCTGGGAGTCAAGCTTCATTCTAGAGATGGCTCTCGAAATCTCTCTTAGACTGTTATCTGGGCAATCTAACCTAGGTTTCAGATGGCTGAGTTTCGTATTGGGGCAATCTAACCCTAATTTTGGAGACAGTCCTAGGTTTGCATCTGAATCTCATTCTGGGCATTGGGGCAACCTAACCTCAATTCTCATCTTATCTCAAGACCGTTGTCTTTGCAATCTAACTTAGACTTCAAAAAATCATACTTTGATCTGTTCAGTGTCTTGGCAACCTAACCTAGACTTCTGAATCTCTTGTCATCTGTCACTTCAAACTATTCTTTGAAACAACGCGTTGTTCGCACATCAATTCAAAGAGGGGAAAATGTAATACCCTAAAATTGGCACCTAATAAATTCGATTAATTTTGGTGCATTTTCAACAATTTTACATCTTCAAAGTCCTAGTTCCCTAGGCAATTTTCTCTCACCTACTTGACTTAATTTGACTTGATGTCAATTGCAAAGACCATAAATTGCATTAATCAAATATCAAAATTAATTCCTAAAGTTCTTGACTTTAATTAGCTAAATTACCCCTATGATAATTAATTTAATCCTAAGTCCTAAGTGCTTAGAATTAAATTAAATCCACCCTATTCCGCTAATTACCCATAAAAAAGGAATTAATAAATATTTAGTTAATTGAATGGACACCTCTTTATTTGAATTTAATAATTCAAATTACTCGAAAGGTCACTCCCCACATGTGGAAAATTCTATTCTTTTAATTAAATAAATCATGCTTTTTTGTCTCAATTTGGAAATGAAGGGTCTGGAGTTTCAAATCAAGAAACTCTTCATCCCTCTTCTGGCTTTTCTATTTAATGGACCTCTTTTCCTCATTCCTGGAGGTAATTTTTGAGAGCATCTACACTATAGGCATTTTTATCTCCATTATTACATTGTTTTCAAAGCTTTATTGCATAATTAGTCTAATATCTCATTATTAGTATAATCTTGCATCTCATTTTAGATTAATTTGCTTATTTGTTCTTAGTATAATATCATCTTTATTTCAAGTTCTTAAAAACAAATTAAAAATATACATTTCATTTCTCTTTCAAAGCATTTCTAGATTAATTGCACTCATCTTAGTTTAATTTCAATTTTGCATATCATCATAGTTTTGAAAATCCTCCATTGTGGGATTGGTCTATGGTTGTTGGCTCTCATTCTGAGAGTAATTATACACCCCATCCACATAGGAGGCAACAGGTTGATTCAATCGATGTTGTGAGATGGACAATTCATGTTCATACTCGCCATCTCATGATTGAGAAATGACTATGTTGCGTTTGTGCCTGATTTAGAGGTCCACATTCAGACACACACACCTACCATACTGATTATCATTGGTAGGGGGAAACTGATATTTATTTTGAGGGTTAGGGCCCCTTTATTTTCCTTGATCCACTAGTGATGGTACATTTCCTTTATCCTCACAGTTACCTCTTTTGCTACCATCTTGAGTACCCTATCTTCTAAGTGCTTCCTCTCGATTATCTTCATCCTCAACATCTAGATTATCTAATTGATCAATAAAACATTGGTATTTCTTGGGAAACTACACATTATCATCATTGATCCTTTGGAGATATGAAAAAAAATCAAGCGCTTTGTTTTCAAACTCTTGTCTTGAATTAGTGACATTCTCATGAGAAGCGTAAGACCTATGAGAGATTGAAGAGGAAGAAGATCCAAACCCCAAAGGAGCACCCTTGCAAAAAGGGCCACAACCAAATCCTCTTGTTTGTCTATCAAATTATCCTTGAAGTTATCTATCCCTATGATTGGAGAAGGGTAAACCTCCACTCTGACCAGATGGGAATGGATCCATCTTAGAAGAAACTTTTTTTTGCCTCATTGGAGGAAACTTTGTATATTAGAAGGATTGATTATCAAATTGAGATCTTCTACCGTTCATAGAATCTGGGACTGTCAAGAATTTGTATTTTATATGCCTGAATATTTTGTTGTCACTTGACAAATGAATTTTTGATTATTCATGTAATATTTTTTAATTCGGAGTCACCACCTCTTTTCAAGAGGAAATAAAATGAATGAAACTATTCCCCGACAGAATCACCAATCTGCTGGTTCCCAAATCAACAGATTGGAAAGCACTAAAAGGATGGCAAGATTTATCTTTGAAATCTCCAACTAATAGAATTCAACCAAGGTGTGGTTGTAATCCTCTTCTCTTTAAGCTTTGTAGAACGTGGATGGGTAAACCCTTTCTCTAATCTCCTTCTAAATTAGAGATTTTTATAGAAGATTCAATCCAAAATTATTTAACAATCCTTAATTCCAAGGTGGAAAAACTTAGAATGTAAGAAAAATAACTCCCTACTACTCTTATTGAATTATTCCTATTTGATTATTCCTCAAGTACACCTCTACTTAACAAAAAATAAAATGAAATGAATTATCAGTTTTAGACATTCCTTACTCCTTTCAATAGATGAAGACCATTCCCTTATCCAATTGGGCACAAAGTTAATCTTTCTGAACCCTTCACGTACCTCTTTGATAGATAATACTCCAAAGGCTAAGAAACATCATCAATCACCCAATCCTCTCAATGTGAATAAATATAATTTATAATTTTAATCTATCTAATTATATTTAATCCTCACAAAGGAACCAATCAGATAGAAAGCAACAAGACAACACATCGCAATTTCTTTCTATTTTTTTTGGATCAATATCACAGATTTGCAATCCAATCACACAAGTTTTAAAGGTGACAATCAATCCTTGAATTTATTATAACATAGAGACTGAATTTTGAAAACATATAATATCCTAATTGGACAAGGAAAGAGGGTGTATTTTATTGATATAAAAAAGAGTAAGTACAATCGAGAGTTCTTTTTCTTTCAATTGAGACTAATTTATAATGAACGGTTGTGGTTTCCCTCCAAAATGGGAAGCAACAAGCTTCCAACAATTTACATTTCATTCCTTTTCAATCCTAACTAATCCTAATCAACCAAAAGAAGAAAAAAATATTACAAACATATTAAAAAAAATAGAAAAATGCAGAATGTCATTAAAGTTGAACATCTTTATGCTTCGTTGTCTTCTTCGCTCCCTTGGAAGTGCCTGCTACCAATTCAAGATATTCCTTAACCCATTCTAAAACCTACATAAATGATGGCCATTGATAGTGCAATATGTTTGGCACAATGAGTAGGTGTTCCTTCCATCTATTCCTTTTTTATTTCCTGAGCTTTGATTATAAATTTGGAGAATTTTCCTTCAAGTCCAATGACCCTGTTCAAGAAAATGTTGAACTTGTCAACTGGGAAACTCCTATCTTCCTTCAAATGATTTATAATCTGTGGAGTCATATTCTGATATTCTATTTTCCACTCTTCAAAGTTTTTCACACGGCCTTCAGGATCCACAAACTTTGGAATTGTCCAATGTTTGATTGTGTCAAATAATGACAACTTCTATTCAATCTTTTCTTCCTCTTGTATAATGTACTCCAATTCTTCAAACATTGAATCCATTATTCTTTTAGTTTGATTTATTTAGGAGCATCTGGGTCTCTTTGAATTATGTCACAAATTCATGTGATTTCAAATGAAGAGGGCCTCCACCTCTTAGCTAAACTCTGTAAAACATGCTTGTTCTTCTTAAATCCACTTAACATTTCATTTAGAAAACATTGTCCCTGATAGACATCTTCTTGAAATTAGCATTAAGTGCATCTTCCATATCTTCTGGAGTTCCTTGTTTTTAACTAGCAAATGGATTCTGAATATTTTGATAGATGACCATAGTTTGTTCTAACTTTGTTATTTTTTTTTCTATATCTCCTTATCTTTCTTTGCAAGGTTGACATATAATTCATTTATGACTTTATTCAACTCAATCTTCTAGTCAAAGGAGATTTTCAACTCATCTTCAGTAACTCGGTTGATTCCTGAATATTTCCAATAGATCCTTATTAAACATGGACTTGAACACCAATTTATTATCAGAGACAAGTGGATCCATGTCTCCTATTGTTTGCACAATTGTTGTTCCTTCAACATTCTTAGAAAAATTAATCATCTTGGGCTTATGAACCCATTTGAAACTCACCCATGTGGCTAGGGTTTTTATTTTAGGACTATAACCTAATCCTATGATCTTCTCCTCCGTATCAAATTTTGCAACAAAGGTGGGGTCATCCTGCTTCCTCACTTGGTCAAGGAGAAATGTTTCCTTTAGAGTCCGACCAGGAACCAAAAGTATGTCACTTTTCTTTAGCATCTCCCTTGCCTCATCCACAATATAATCAATATTGTCTAGATTCAACTCCTTAATCATTTGACTCACAACTCCCTCATGCTTAGATTCCTCAACCCCCATTAATCTTATCTGCTTCTTCTCCTCAAAAATTTTCATCCTCATTTGAATCTAGAAATCCTTGAATTATTGGGAGTGGATGAAATCATTAGTCTCAATTAATTTGGCAGATATGGATTCCCTTTAATCTTCTAAGACCATAGTATTTTCTTCAACATCTTCCTGCATTTGAGCTCGGTAGCCATGAATTTATTCTTTAAAAATAAAGACTGGGGAGGAATGCCTTGTCTCCTCATCCTCTGTCATGTCTCTTAAGGTTGCAATAATTTCTTTTGTGTCACCCATCCCTTCTAACATGTGATATGAAACAAGGGGAGGTTGTGCCTCACCCTTGGAAAATTTTGCAGCAGGAGAGTCTGAATCTAAATCATTGATGATCAATTTTCTCACCCTTTTAGGGGGAGGTTTGGATTTTGCTTCTTCTTACAACAAGGACTTTAACTTTTCTAAACTGTTGAGCTATTTCTTGATAATCATTGTAATTTCTTGTCAAATATTCATTCAAATCAAATGAATTCCTATATTCCTTTATCCAAGACCAGATATGGCCCTCCAGATCATAGTTCTTAGAATTTTCACTATCCATCTGGTAAGAATTCAAATGTTCTTGCACATGCTCAAGGGTTCCAAAACCTATAGAAAAATTCCCGAACCTAGTTACATTGGGAAAGAGTGTGCCATTCCTTCTAGGAGAAATAAGTTCTTTCTCTAACCACAACAATTACCTCATGAATTCCAAGAATGAAATCCTTTTTGAAACAAAGATAGGTAATTTGTGTGGAGTCTTCCTACATCCATATATCCTAAATAAGATATGATCAACTTTACACATCCAGTCTACAAAGTTATGAGTGAAATCTTCATTAGGATTTGTTTCCTTCAACCTCATAATCTCCTTGATTGAGGGGGGAATCCTCATCACCTCATCACCCAATGGCCTAAGATTCCAAACCACAAACTTATCATGGAGTGTTGTATAGTTAGCATCTCTACTATGTTTGTCCCACAACTAGCACCACAATTGCATTGGAAGTTTATTTCCTCTACCATCCATAGTGGTTAAATTCAATGAATTATGGAAGACAATGTTATTTTGAAACAAATCATATGACACAATAGAGAGTAGTGTTTGAACTTATTTGTCCTTTTCCATTCGACCAATTCTTTATTCAAAATGCTTTCCAACTCAGAGGCTATATCATATTCTTGTGAGAAATAGACATTCTGGGTCCTCATAGATAAATACACAAGATGAATAGACATTCTAGATTTGTGGTCCTCTTCCAATATTTTCCCCCAACCTCAATATGTTCTTTGAAAGAACCACATGAAACTATTAGTAGAGAAAGGAGCTTTTCCATTCAATTGAATCATTTTATTTTTATCATCTCAATTCATAAAGAAAGCCACCTCCTTCAGAAAAATTCTCTTCACCATTCAATCATAGTCCATGGGGAACTGTTCTCTGTCAAGCTTGATGATTTCCTGAGCACTTAATCTAAAATATTCCCATATCATATTTTTAGTTATGACCAGGAGAGGGGTTCCATCAAATTTTCTCACTATTCTATTCTCTGCCCTATAGTTCATGATTAATACATCTACCAATTTGGTATCAACAAATACATTGGGCAATATGAGCTTGGCCATATATAATTTCCAAGGCTTACATATCAAAACTTTATCCTCTTTTTGAATAAAATGACCAAAATAATGACCTATCATGAATGCATATGTTAGAATCCCCACATTCTCACTTTTCATTTTAAAACAAACCCTTCATCCCTACATCCTGAGATTTAGGTAATGTTTTCAACAACGTGTACTGTTGGGGATGAATTATTGTGTCTCCCACAACTACCTCCTCCCTAGGCATTATGCTATTTTGAAAGAAAGACCAGAGAGAGAACATAATTCACTTATTTATTTACCAAGATATTCTAGTTTTTGTACAATCTCCAGTGAACTGACAATCCAACCTTTGCGTGTGACTTCAATTCACCACCAAGAATTTTATGGCATTAATACATTTAGCCGCAAAGAATATTTATTCATACAAACAAGTCTTTGAAATGGTCACCACCTCACTCCATTGTCATATCATAAATGTTCCTTCATTTTGTAGTACCTTGAAAGCCTTGGCATGTGAAATATTACTTTTCTCTATGTCACAAATCCTTCTTCTTGCCCCTCCGTGAAATAGCGATGGTCTCTATTTCACAGTCCCTTTAAAACCTTTTCTACGTAATAGCGACTATCACATCCTTCATAACTTTATGATAAGTTTCTAGAGACATAAGGGCTTCATACATGAGTATTTATTAGTTCATTTTGTTAATTTCATATTCCCAACAAGAGTGAGATCTTTTCTTTTGACCCTTATTTGAATTGTTTTTGTCTGTCTCAAAATGGTGTTGTCCATCGTGTCCTTTGTTGAGGAGACTTGTACTTGATTTAGGAGTGATGTACCTTAATTCAGACCCTTGCAGATTCCTCCCATGACATGATATGAATGTGTGGGTCCTATGTTCAGTGACTTTGGTTTCTTTTTCTCCTTCCAACAATGAAGGGAACATGGTGCACCATGTTTTGAGTGAGTGAAGACATAAAAATTTGAACAAAAAGGCCAAACCCTGGAAATACCAATTGAAAAATTATTTTCCCATCCAACAAAGATTTGATTTTGAAATTTTCCTCCCCTTAGCTTAGGTTTCTATTACCCAATTTTCCCGCTCCATGAAAATTTGGCCAGTTTCTATCCCAAGGTCTAAAGAATTGAAAATCTAGCTGTTGTGCCAAAAAACCCTAAAAAAACCTAGGCCAGGTTCTATTTTTGCAATTACTTTTTGGCCACTTAAGTCCCTCAGATTCCCATGTGCACTTTTAGGCTCTTCCTTTAGTCGTGAAATCTCTAAGTCCCTGACGGAATATTCTTTTCATTCCCCGACTACGTGAAAGCCCTATGTTCGTAAGATCTCCTAGTCAGAAAGCTTATTTCATTTATATTCTATGACTTGGTGATGGTCTTTCCAGTCAGGTAATCGCTCAATGTTACCTACGGTTACCTTTTCTCTCAGCAACTATGTGACTACCTTGGTCACAAGATTTCAGATTCCTAGCGGTTAAGTCCTCGGCAATTAGCAACCCAACGAATAGTTAACTTCTCCTTTCAAGCATGTAATCGCCAGATGTTTTGGCGGTCTCAGCTGTACAGGGTCCCAGTTCATAAGATCAGACGGCTGGCGTATCTTCTCATGGAGTTCTTTTGACACATGAGATCTTGCGCCAACCATTGATCTTCATCCTAGCTCAGCGCTTCAATTGCTAAGTGGGTCCACTGCCACATTGTCTGACATGTCAGCTCCTGATTGGTCAAAGGATTGTGATGTGGAAGACTTGTCAGAGCGGGCCCAGAGAGCTGTATAAAATTTTAATCTGACGCCTGGCGCATCTTCTCAAGGTGTTTTTCTGACACATGAGATTATGCACCGACCGTCAATTTTTCTTTATTGCCGAGGCTTTGTCAGGTGGGTCCGATGACATGCCAATTTTTGATTGGCTATTGGGTGATGACAAAGACTTTAGTGGGTCTGAGTTTTTTAAGCAAGGTGGCAGTTTAAAGGATCTATGGCTGGTGCATGATTTGAAGGAATCTTTTGATGCTATGAGATCATGCGCCCACCATTAGATGCGAATCAAATTTTTGAGTGGGTCCATTGTCAGAGGCCTGCCGAGGTGTTTGTTGATAAAGCGAACAGAGTGAATGAAAGAACAACATGTGGCAATGGGCCCAGGGTTAACAAGTATTTGGCAGCTCAAATAGGTTCCCTTTGGTCACTTATTTGTGTAATAAGATAGCGATGCTCCAAATGTTTCATGACTTGGCAACTAGAGGCTTTTCTCTTATTCACAAGATGTAACCAAGGTCAGCTAAAAGATTTAGAAATTCAGTGACTGCAGTGTTCGCATAGTCGCTTGACCAAACCAAGGTTATGAGAAGTGTTTCATGACTTGGAAAAGTGCTTTCAGTCATGCATTCACTGAGTGACTAAAGAGAGTGAAGGTCAAAGTGAGTCTAAACTGACAAATATGCCGACATGTTCATTTCCTATTGGTTGTGATATGCCAATGTGGACTTTGACTTTTCAAAAGAGGTTTGTGACTATTTTAGGGGTGATCTGGGTTGTTCATCTACCGAGGAATGTTGGATATCAACGGTCATGTTTTAAATTGACCTGCTGGCCATTGTTATTCAAATTTAAATATTTCTAAGAAGAGTTTCACCATTGTTTCTCATAGAAAGCCATTTCAAAATGGGGTAGCTAAAGAATTTATGTTTCCAGGATGACTGCAGTTGAGAGGATGATGAGGAGGTCTGGGAAGCTATCTTTAGTCGATTCTTATTTCTAGAGAAGTACCTTTTGAGAATTCATGGTGAGCTTGAGTTGCAGAAAGGTAGATAAATCAAGGTTGCTTATCTGCAGGTAAATCCAGTACAGAGATGGGCACGTAAATAGTAGTCTGATTGGTTGAGATATTGCAGAGATGCATTTATGATTAGACTTGATAGAGTTAGGGTTGGCTATTATTTTTATAAAAATATGTGTAACCCTAGTTAGGTTTTGACTCCTGCCTGTGTGCAAAAAAGATGTATATATTAATTTTTGAGAGCTTTTAGAGCTCGGAGTTGACAAATTGTAAAGAAGAAAGTTTCTCTTTCTTAGAAAGTTATCTGTGGCATTTTTCTTGCCCTCTGGTTTTCTACATTCTGTAATCTCCCATTGATTGTTTAGATATTAAAGAGGTATTTTGTGACATCTTCTCTGTCCCTATGCTTCCTTGTCTAAATTCTCTCTTATTGAATTCAGTATATGTATGTTTTCAGTGATATCTTAGGGTTTTTGATCCCTCTTTCTTTCTACAATTTATGTGTATGTCTGTGAATGATTTGATTTGAATGCTTTTGTGGGTATACTTCAATCCCTGGCAATCTGTCTCATTCTTATACCCAATTGTAGAAGTGAATGTTTGCTTGCAGGTCATAGTCGGTGTCTTATGTTCAGACCTCTCTATGAAATACTTATGCAAGCCTATTTAGTAAGTTGTGATCTCTTAGACTTAAGTTCTTTACTGATTTCATCCTATATGCTAAAATTCATACCATATTTTTGGTGTATCACCTAGTAGGTAGTTTTCTTTCAAGTCATTTCCCTTTCTTTCATTCCTTCTACCCCTTTCCCTCCAAAAGATTTGACTTTTCATGTTAGGAAGAAAATTAGGGTGATTATCCAAGAGGAACCAGCCTAGAACCTGGAGGTCTCATCTCAGTTAGCATAGGTCCCACACCTAGAGATGACTCCCATGTTATACTAGGTTATCATGACCAAGAGACCTTGAAACAAGGGTGCAAACTTAGTGTATAATAGTTTCTTGATGAAGGTTGTCTTCTTCATTTTCTCCAAACACCAATAGAAGAGTCACCTTCTATAAAATCATGGAGGTTGTGTTGTAGGATGGACCCCCTCCCATTCCTGCAACACTTCCTTGACTGCCCTTATCTAGGCATGAGCCTAGATCCAAGATAAACAATATACATTACATAAATATAAGAAGCAAGGACACTTCACTATTTATTAGGTAAAACAATTATAAACAATTTAATTCCATACCATTAAACTGTGAGCATAAACCAAAGAGGAAAATGGATGTACCAACACAGACCAAGATCCAAATCCTAACTTGATCCTCCATGAACTTCACAAAAAGATCTTAGATCTCCATCCAAGCTCCTGGTTCCATTACAAAACCAATTCACCCAAGCTCTCCAAATCTGATTAAATCAGTTCCCCCAATTTCATTCCCCCATTCCTCATTCACTTTCCCCTCTATTGAAATCCATTTTCCTCAAAACACATCAAGAATTTGTCCCACCAAAAATCCATGCAGTTTCATGTACAAGAAAAAAAAAAGGTGAATCTCCCAATTAACCAAACACATGAATTAATTGAACATATTATTTTTATTAATGTCACTTGTAACTTTATTAATTAAATTAATTTCATAATAATTAGATTATATAAAATTGACATTAACATTATTAATTAATCACCCTTAATTAAAACTGTATTAACTAATGCTATCATAAATAACAATTAAGCTGTGTGTGTTGGAAGGACAATGACTTTGACTTGGACTTGCATGGGGTTGAGCTCGATATCAACAATTATTACATTGTGGCTCTTTTGGGTGAGATTTTCTCTAGTGGTTGTTTTTCATTTTCTATGGGTCATCTCTAGCTCGCTTGGTTTCTTCCTTGTAGATGAATCCATGCATTTGGTTGAATGATGGTGTTGTGGCCCCCTTACAATTTTGTTGGTTGGAATGATGGATTTCTTGGTTCTTCACTATTTTTTGTGTGCTCTATTTCATGTTGTCCTATTTTGGGCTTATTTGGGGTTGATTCTAATGGTTGCTGCTGCCTTGGTATGGTTGGTTCGGCCTATTTGTATTCCTTGTAGGAGCATCCCTATGATGCTTAAGATGCTTGAGATTGTGTCCTCTACTTGGGTTGCATCCTATGCAACCTTGATGCCTAGATGTTGGATCCCCCACTATTTATTGGAGGTGCAATTTGTCTCATGCCTTTAGTGCAGTGTTTTCTGGTTGGTCTACGGCTTGCTTGGACTAAATCTTTATCCTATGTTGTCACTTGAGGGTTATTTCATTATTGGATGAGGTCGTGCACGATGGTTTGGGCTATTTTGCACTCAGATTGGGCCATTGTCCCCAAGTTTACCTACATATTCAAGTGGTAAGAAATGCTTCTTGTTACTTGGTTTATTTGGGTTACTTGGTTGGAGTGGACAATGCTACATGATGGAGGGGTTTTTCTTCTCTTCCTCTGTAATGTGATTCTAATTGGGTTTCTCTAGTTTTGATTATAAGTGTTTATCAACATTTCCCTACTGGGGTAGTGTAATGCTCGGGTTAAAAGGATGTTGTGGGAGATAATAGCTGGAGTCCTCCTTTTTACTGCTATTGGTACTATGGATTGGTTCTCCTATGTTGACGAGGTAAGTAGGGGCTTTACTCTATTTTTTTGGTGGTGGGTTTTGGTTGGGAGTCCCATTTTTGGGACCCTACCACAATGGAGGAGTGTTTTAATTTGCACTAGAACTAGTTGGCTATGTTTTGGATTTTTCGAATGAGGAAGGTATAGGATGAGATTATATATGTTGTTGTCTATGTCTGGGTTATTGGGATGAGTAGCCTAGAAAATCTCTTTGGATTCTAGTATAGAGGTTTTTTTATCTTGGAAGTTGCTATGTTGGAAGTTACTGATTTTTTTAGCTTCATTTTTGGAAGTCTGTCTATTTTAGTCAGTATGAGAAGAGTTCTTGCTTTTTCTTGTGGCCAGTCGTATGCTCAATGTTTTCAAGGGTGCAATCTGGTATGTGGTTTTTGGTTAATGATTGGAGTTGGTTTTTCAGTTGTTTTGTTGACTAATAGGGTGGTTGGATTCATGGTGCTCCTCTTTTTATTTGTCATGGTTTCTATGGAGGTGGACGTGTCTTCTATGGAGGTGGAAATATACCTCATGATAGAGGAGATTTGGTTTAGAATGTGGTTTCAACCTTCCTATGACTATTTGGGTGTGGAAAGGAGTTGTGGCACCCTTCCCTTCTAGATGGTCTATTCATGTCCCACTACCATAGAGGTGTGCTCCTTTCATATTGAGGTGGAAATGAGTTTTGTGGGGAGGTGGTGGATTTTCAGAAAGGGGGATGTTATCATTTTGTCATAGTTTGATCTAGTTTTATTTATTTTTCCCACTAGGTAGGTTGAAGGTACTGTGCAATTTTGTTGGTAGTGTGTTATCAAGGATTTCTCTTGGCACCTGCATTGCAAGTTGTGGCTAGTCACATCCTTGATCTTTCCTAGTGCTATTCTACTTATAGTGTACCTCTAGTGGCTTGTTTTCTGCCACCACTTTTCTTGTGGTGCTGTTGTATCCTTCATAGCCTCTTCTTCTGTTGTTGTAAAGGGACAACCCCCTAAATTGGCTTATTAATTCAAAAATAATTAAGATATATTAAATAATTAAAGACATTTTATCATTTACTCTATAATATTCTTAACCACCATTATAATATATAATAA
Organism: Chamaecyparis obtusa; assembly: GCA_027943335.1. Taxonomy (NCBI): domain Eukaryota; kingdom Viridiplantae; phylum Streptophyta; class Pinopsida; order Cupressales; family Cupressaceae; genus Chamaecyparis; species Chamaecyparis obtusa. The sequence goes on along the minus strand of BSBK01003182.1, from coordinate 1,348,264 downwards.
GAATATTAATACTTAAAATAGTTTAATTGTTAATTAATGGGTATTGATAGAAATACTAACTCACTTCATATCAAATACCATTGCAAAAATTGCATGCATACACCAATTAGAGATCATGAACATGAAGCAGGAACATAGACAAATGGAAGGGTATTATATCCTGCCCCTCTTGAGCTTGAATTACTCTTGGAAGTCACAAGGTTAAATACAACATATCACATAATAATGATTTGGATGATATTTTAGATTATTTTAATAGATAATAAAATCTTGTAATTAAATATTATACCGAGACACAAATGGTCCAACAAGACATATGAAGGCCAAAGATTGAATAATAGAAAGATGAACATAATTACAACTACCACTAGCTTGACATAATGAAATGATTAAAATACATCATGCAACAAAAGAATAAATAAAGTCCTCACATACCAAGCATACGTAGGGGTCAAGAAGGACTTAGTGGTGTATGCCTGACAACCCAAATCAGTGACATAGGTCATAATCACCTTGATGTAGGATGATGTCTAGGGCTAGGTCAAATTGATTGGGCCTTAATTTTATCTTTGTTTTCAATTCTATCGAGAGGCACACTAAGACATGCCAATTCAGGTGGAGTCAATGTTTGGTACATATAAACCTACATGATGATACAAACATGTGCGTATGTATCATGTCAAACAATAACATTTAATGAAATGGATTGAGGCATTATCTGGACCTCACAAGTCAAAAACTATGACTTCGTCCCTTTTCATACAAGAACATTAAATAGGAATAACAAGAAATAGTAAAATAAGCATAAAAGTACTCAAAATATTAGATACATGAGTTAGTACATAAATATACCATGAACACATAATAATCACCACCATATATATCATAAGGAAAAATTGTGCATTGATCTCATAACATCCAAATGTTCATCATAATACATCATAATATATGGCATTGATAATAATCATTCTTTGAATCCACACATTAACATAAAATAATCGACACAAAATGATCAAGCATAACACACATGTATATCCATTTCATATTACAATATGTAATCATTAAATTATAACAATTTTTTCTTATCAAAACATAATGATATTTGTATTAACAAGGCACGATGATCATTTCTATCTCTGATATACAAATAAATCATAACTAAACATGCCAAAGCACATCACTGGGATAATGCAACACAAGGTTCAAGAACAATAGGTCACATGGGATCAATTTTCCCTTCATCTATGTCCTTGTATACAATCACAACACAAGACCAGCTTCTAAAAATACCAAAGAGAAATTAGTCTAGCCACTAAAGTTCAAAATCAGAGGAACTGAGTTATCAATTTTCAAAAATAGGATAAAGAAAATCCAAGAATTGGCAACAATAAAATAAATGTAAAATAAATTTTGCAAGTTGTGGCTAAAACATCATATTCAAGGTTAAACCAATTCATTCGTTTGTACAATCAATGATAAAAAATCATCAAGAAATAGCACACTATATCTCTATGTGACTAGAGACTAGCCACTCGACGAGCAAGAAGGGAATGCTCATCCAATTTTCACAAGTTATCACTAAAGCTAATAGAATCTCCCAGAAAGAAGTATTATGATGCTTAAGAACTATGAATATAGGGCTAACACTTATGAACCACATATATAGGTTCATCAAGGGAATACCTAGATTACTTCCTTTAGTAGTTGAAGCTAAGTTTGCTTCGTGCAGCCATTATTTGTACAACAATAATACTACCCTAAGAAATAGTGATACTATAATACCCCTAACACATATTGATTACCAATAACCTAATGGTTTTCACTCAATAGGGTGAAAAACATGCAAACATCACATAAGTAATATGGTTTTCTAGAACTAAAACATATCTTCATGGAAACACAACAATTCCTGGTTTGACAATACACTCACTCAAGCACTAGTATTGGATTACTCACATCGACAAGGAGTACATTCATTAATAACTTTACACTACTCCCTACATTATGCAACATAAAATTATAAGATTATAAAATTTTATCCATCTACTTAATCATAATATCAAATCATGTACAATTCTTATCACGTTAAAACCCCAGTTTCCCCAAACAACAACATAAAGAAATGATCTAAAATCCTAACATGCTTCAATATTTCATTTGATCATATTTAGTTGTATCTTTGCATTTTACTAAACTTAGGATACTTAGGTCCTTACCTCAAATATTTCTATATTCATGCTTGCAAAATCAAATTATATTTTTGCATTCTAACCTACATCTTTGTTAGTTACTTATCAATGAAAAGAGAAAGGTAGAAGGAAATCTTCATGTCCATTTCAATAATCATCACCAAATAGAACCTAATATTTAAATTTTTCAACTCATACTTCAATAGATAACTACACACTCATTGGAGTAACCATAACATTAATCACAAAGGGAAACACCTATTATTTCAAAATAATAATTTGCATAATTAAAAAGGTATCATATCTAATCATTGATTACATATATCATCATCTTAAGGAAACATTCATCATAATCATCCATACACTTAGAGCACAAGTAATAGAAATCATAAAATAAGTGCTATATATTGTAAAAGGAACTCAAAACATACAAAGACCTTTTGTCAACTAATCACTACTAAGCACAAAGAAGAATACTAAACTCATATATATGTATACCATTGAAAAGACCTAGTGAATCAACATAGTCAAACACTTACATTAAAACATTAGGGAAATAATTATCTCAAAATGATATCAATTATCATTTACTATCAACATCAATGCATAGGTAAACAAGAACACAAATCCAATCAAATCTTCAATCACCAAGTAATAATATGATATTAGAATAAACCAAGATCAGGCATGAAGTCAAAGGGTAAACATAGATTTGGAACACAATTAATGCAAACATATAAAAGGAGTTAAGTCACTCTAAGGAAGAAGACATTAAAATATGAACATTAATAGGCATGACCTAAGAATACACATCAATAATTCAATGAGTGCACAAGTCCCAAAGTACAAAGTGTAGAAACCTAGCTCTAATACCAGATGTAATGCCCCCACTAGGGAACTTGAGACGAAAACTCAATTAACTAAGAAAATGGAAAATAATTCTTTTTTAAAACAATGATTACAACTAACATTATAATAATGTTAACTTATTAATGATACATTACATTAAATGTAGACATGAGTGCTAAACATTAATTGTAAAGCTAGGTCCTCTTAGACTCCCTTACATCGCTTCTAGCAACATATACAGTTCGTAACTAAATCAATTGAATAACATAAAAACAAATTGTAAGATTAACATCATGCAATAAATTCATTTTTTAAACCTAAATCCAATTGTTCCTAACAATATAAGATATGGTCACATGATAATAATCGAAATCATTATCTATCTAATTCTAATATTACATCACAAATAATCATTTTCACATGTGTACATTTACAATTTCCAATCATCTCCTCAAGGAGAGTACAATAAAAAAACTATCACATATTCTTAGAGATACATGGAATGATAAAAATAAGTATGCTAGAGAAGATCTACCCACATGAATTAAGAACTATAGTGAAGATTCAAGTCCATCTAGTAAGATCACAAACAAAATCTTGAAAAATCAATGGAGAAGAAAGAACACTACCACCCAACCATGTGGAACCCTGAGGCTCACCCCTCCATGCTAAGAGATAGACATAAGGCCCCACAGAACACATACAAATACAAAGTCAAATCACAAGCAAGGAAATAATATCACAAAGGAAACATGAATAATAACAAAATGGAATACCAAAGGTGAACCAAAAGGAAAAATGGAAGGGGAATCTATGAAACATGTAGAAGAGTGTCATTACATAGATCCCTACTATCTCGGGTTACCTTGGTGGTCCCTCTCTAGACCCTAGCTGCCAGGTGAGAACACGTGGAACTGAAAATCCTTTCATGAAGGAAAGGAAGTCAATTTTCTATCTCAACGCCATATAGGTAGCTTGACCTTCTTCAAACCTTCCATGGTCCACACAAGATTTCTCATGGAAATGGGTGAGAAAACATAATTATCTTGATTAAATATTTTATAACCCCCAATTTATTTATTAGGTTTTTATTTGATTATCTACCTATAATAGGTTACCCTGGCAACCACTTAGGGCCTTGACCCCCATTGCAAGCTACTCCCCTAACCATGCTTTTAAAAACCCACCCTATGCTCCAAAATAAAAACCAAAACTGGATAACAAATCAAATAATCACAAGGAAACCTTATAGATTCATCATAACCACTGAAACCAAAAAAAAAAGAAAAAAAGTTTGGAGCATAAAGAATAGAATCTTAAAATCAACATAAGGACTCACATTTGTCCATCATATCCAAAAGGACATCAATAAAATCATCATGTGCATATCTTGCTAGGAATCACATTGGAACTCTTTCAAATTACATGACATAATCAAAATGCCAAATTCCAAGGCATTGCATGTACCAAAATCAATATTAATGTTGGGACCCATACCATCAATAAGAAACCAAGGAACCAAAGACAAGACCCTCATGTGACCTCAATAACATAATTAGGCCCCAAAAAATATATATTCAATGAAACTCATTATATCTACATAAGATCTTGATGTCCATGACAATATTAACTTAAAACTTACAACTCCAAAACACAAAAGACTAAATTGTCCATCATATGAAATCATGGCCATCAACAATACAATTATAAAGACTAAGAAAAAAAACATTACGTAATGAATTCCCCATCACCTAATTTCAATTCAAGGCCACAATTGCTAACTGACTAAATTTACATATATGAATAGCCACAAGGACAAATTTAAATAATAAAAATAATTTGAACATTACATTGACTCATAACACCATAATATATCTAAACCACAAAGTTAGAAGATACCATCAAATGTAATCACATATCCAAACATGATATTAAATGATTTCAAAACAACCTTGATATAACTAAACTACATAACTAACAAACTAAGAGTTAAATGAAAAACAAATACATTAGAGAAACTTGCTTAATTTCTAAATCAATTCTCGACTAGCGATAGCCAAAAAAAACATTAGTAGTGAATGAAGAAGACACAAACACACCAATAACCACTTTTTGTTCATGGATTGGAGAAGCATTGAACCATTCTCAAATGTTTTCGTGAATCAACACAATAGCCCCATAGATATATAATACTAGCTGTATACAATGCCTTAAGAACATGATTACCTATGAGCCAAGGAATGACTACCTATGAGCTATTATACAAGGCCAATCAGATAATAACACCTCCAACTTTAGTGGTTAGACAATAGATACAACTAATACACAGGTGTATAAACAATTAGAAAAATATTGTTGCGAGGATCAATGGAAATTCTTAAGATAATGAAAAGAACCTATAAAAAATTTGATGAAGGGTGCTCCCCTTAATACCACAAACACATAACAGAAACAGAGAAACAACAACAATATGCAAGAACAAAAAATTGGCTTCTTATTATCTCCACAAATGTGGAATTACAAACTTTCAGAATTACAATATGCAAAGCCACATGAGCATTCCCTTACAATATTCTGTAGGACAAAGCCTCGAATCAATACCCCGATCTACTACCTAGAATTGTCCTGAACTACCTAAGACAACACTACAGCCTTCCTTATATAGGCAATTTCCACCGCCTGAGAAGGTTCCAGAAATTTAGCCCTAAGGGCCGACCAAACTTAGAATTATTTTATTTTTCATTTTATTACATCAAAGTCGGCTCAAAATAACTTTTGAAACCCAAACAAAAATTTTGAAGGAAAATTATTTTTCGCCATTTCAAGTGACCCAACTTTCGGAGACCATAAGTCATCACCCATTGACCCGATTGACTATTATAACCCCATTTCAGAAAGGGCGCGAGGAGCTCTACAACACTTAAATTAAGCAAGCTTCATTTAGCCAAAAATTTGACCTCATTCGGGGCCTCTAAAGCCTTCAAAATTGAGTTCAAAGTTTTTGTACCCTATTTCCAAAACCAAAAAGTTTCAATATCTTCAAAACCAGACTTGATCTAGCAATGAAACTTTATAGGCAGGCTGATATGACTAAGATGAACCTCCAACTGTGAAATCAGAACATTTCGAGATTGTATGACCAACTTACTAAAAATAGCAAGTTTCCATAAATAGCAGCTCTACACAAGATAGCCCTTATTGAAAAGAAACCAGAAATATTTTTGGGTGATGCAAGATTGCTCTTACACCCAGGATGCTCCTGCATCAAAAATGCTTACCTAGGTACTATAGAGACCTAAAATTGATACGTTGCATGTGTGTGACAACTTTATTTTCATCTCAATTGATTAAATATTCTTTGTTATTTAATTAATTAGTGTCACTCCACTATTTTTAAAATTTCAAATTTAATATTACCCCATTTCAATAATTATATGATTTTATTATTTAATTAGTATTTTCTCATTATTATTACATTTGTGTGATAATTACGATCAATTAACTATTCTTCCTAAAAATTAAGTAAATGACAATTTATTTAATTTCCTAATTCATTCTTCTCATAAATAAATATCCACATGTGCAATTAAATGAATTTTCTAATTTGTTTAATTTAAATTATTCTTCTAGTTCTAACTAACACTAAATCTCTATCTAACTATTTAATCACCTTTTCTGACTGGTCAATCTATCTAGTTCTCTAATCAATCAATTTAGTCATCTCTCAATCAATCCAATCAATTGTCTAATCAATTTCAGTTCACTCGTAATCAAATTAGTTAACAAGTCAATCTATCCACTTCATTATTCAATCAATTGAGTTCAACTCTTCAATCAGACCTAGTTGGCTCTTCAATCTATTCTAGTCATCTTCTCAATCATAGAATCCAAAATTTCTATATAGTGAGAGCTAATTCTCATAATTCAAAACCACATACTCTCAAATTCTCATGTTGTCCAATTGAGCACAAATTGAGATCCCATACATTGCTTTGAGAAAGAGAAGAACAAGGGAGAACTATTTGGTTTGCATATCATTTGGATTTCAATTGATTTCATTTATGATTGTTATTTATGCATTTCCATTATCATGATTTCTCTCTTGATGTTTAGGGATTAGCACAGCAACATTTATACTCTTGTGATTGTCTAACTATTTTGTTGCAGGTTTCAGATCTCAAATTTCCCCTAATATATAATGGTAAACCTAAAGTGAAGCACTTGATGTTCATAATATTTAATTTTTAATTTATGTGCAGAAATAGGTAGATACAACACATCTTCTCTTTATTCAACATAGTCGTAATTTAATCACCGCATTTGGATGGTTAAAAACTGTAATCGCTATTTTAATACAACACAATCATTCTATTTTTATCTAATTGTATTCTATTTTCTGTGTTTTTTAATATACAAATTGATTTAATGAAACTACTATAAGAAAATATTGTAAATTGTCGATTAAACACCACAACTACTATAAGCAAACACCACAACTAGTATAAGAAAATGTTGTAACTATTGATTAAACAAAACAACTACTATAAGAAAATACCATAACTTCTATAAGGAAATGTCACAATTGTTATAGGGAAACACCTCAACTAATATAAGGAAATGTCACAACTGCTATAAGGAAATCTCACAACTACTATAAGGAAACATCACAACTGGTATAATGAAATGTCACAATTGCTAGCCATTCGTTGCAATCACCTGGTAAAATCAAGGTATAATTTTTTGTGTTTTGGAGTTAATTTCTAAAATTTCAGTCAAACTTCAAGTCCTATGTTAGGGTGTTTTTCTAATGATATTTGAATTTAGCTTATGGAGAGGAAGAAACACTTATATGTTTAAAATGAATAATCAATTAACATTTTATTTTGGTCCTCTAAAAAGAACCTTGCTTAGAACAAACAATTAATTTACACTTGGTTTTAGTGTTGTAAAAAGAACCTCGGTTAAAATGAACAATAAATCAATGGTTTTGGTGCTCTAAAAAGAACCCTTGCTCATTTATATTTATTTCTTAGATTAGAAAACATTTAGATTTGGCTTAGTTTGATTAACCAGGAACCGCCGTGCATGACTTGTGTGCTTGCACATTCTATTTAAGTTAGATCTCATTTTTTGAAATAGAGAGGCTCATCTGGGGGAAGTGATAACCACCAGAGGACAAACCCAAATCAAAAAATCCTTCTAGATGGTATATACATAAGACACGAAGTAAAATCCTGAATGTTTTATACCTAATTAAGCTCAAGAAGATGTGTGGGTGGTAGCTTGGACCGAGCCATTGGACCAAGCCAAAGTGCTTAAGAATCTGACATGACACATTAGAGACTTTAGTGTCTCACTTCTTTCATTCTATTAGGTAGGCACCATAGATATAACTAAAAACATTAAGATAGAAGTCACGTGTTTCACCTTCGAACATTATCTTATTTCAGTGTGAGGGGAGGTAAGAATCTCCCCACAAGATCCCCATCACATGTTTCCCAATAAATTGACTCATTTGGGGAGAAATCCTCTTTGATTCAAGATCTGGAAAAATGCAAAAACATGGGCTTAAAACATTTTAATGAAGCCTTTTGACCTTTGGCTAATAGCTAGTAGTACATCTATTTTCAATTGTTATCTGACAAGTGAAAAACTTATGGCTTGAGAAAGTCACTAAATATACACAGATCATACAAAATCTAGTTTGTCAAACAACCATACTTTTCATGTGTATTTTCTATGTTTTAAAAAATTGTAAAAAAAAAATTATTATAGAAAAAATGACTGAATCGGTAGAATCATTATTTGCATCTAAAAATATCGATGCAATATTTATATGCATGTGACGCAACTGTATTGTTTATTATACCCAATTGCTGATCATAGGTCACATCTATAACTGTCCTACTACATAGTTGATGTAACCTTGCTATGCAATTTCCAAATTCATGCTACACAACTGTTAAATAATCTGATGTAATTTCTTGCTAAACTTACAAAACTATATTAGACTACAATTAGGGTTTCCAAATCTATCATTATCCTCTATCTAAATTTCTTTTATCCTGTGATTGACATATGAGTCTACATCCTTATATTTAGCTAGTCATACCCTTGCATTTAGGAAGTCATACCTTGCATGTTTAACATATCCTTGTATTTAGGAGATCAAAATCTTGTATATTTATTATACCCTTGCATGTTCTTGCATTGTCTTCACATTTAGGGCCTTCATTTTAGTTTTAAAAAATAGATCATATTGTCATTTCCAAAAAAATAAAAAATCCCAAAAAGCATAGTCTCGTGTTTGGACATCATTTAGCCCAAATCATCTTAGTCACATCTAGCTAGAATCATTCTCGCCTATGCCAATAACACAATATCAAAAGGGAAAAATCAAATGGACTCTCATAGTCATCTAGACATCAAACCCATGGCAAGTAGCTCGTGGGGACCAAAAAAAAGATACACACCCTTAAGAGAACTAATTGAGTCAACTTTAAAGAAGCTTGTACAATCAAATAACATCATACTTGCATAAGTAATACATTATGATCTAGGGTATTTTAAACCATCTTGGTGGAATGAAAATGACTTCTATGAATACCATAGGACCAAAGGACATAAAAATTCAAATTGCTTAAAATTGAGAAATCTCATCTAGGATCTGTAAGGCCCAACCTATTTCCACCTTTTCCTCGACACTTCGATGACGGAAGATTAAGGGGTGTTGTAGTATCTGGATGAATGGTAAATCCCTAATGGAATTATACCTTCATATCAGTACCTATCAACTACGTGTCACTATGACAGAGGTGATATCTCTAGGTTATTAATTATGTAAGTGAATCTTGGATGCAGTATGTTACCCTACAGATCATACGTTCAGCTAGACTATTAAGGCTCCTTTGAGTACTTTTGTCGAAAGGATTAGTTTCAAGAAGTCGAGATGTAAATGCCAAATTAGTATGTGTTAAGTCTTAAGTTTATCTTGGATTAAATTAATAAGTTGATGTGATGATTCTAGTAACTCCTACGAGGAGGATGAGTAATGTTTTGATGATGTATTATATGGTTATACCATAGTGACATTTTGGTGATATTCTTAGAACCCTGAACAAGGATTTGTTAGATCCTAGACTAATAGGATTATTCTGCATTTTGTTTTCCTAGATTAGGAAATTTAACCATACTTGTGATAAGAATTTTATAGAACCTGATTGTTATGGTTACCCCCTTACCGATGTTGAACCATTGATTTATCTTAAATATCATGCTAAGGAAAATTGAGAATCTTTGAGATTAGGAGTACTATGAAGTTATGCAATCAAATTATGTAGATTGAATTGAATTGAAATAATGAATGTATTCTATATGTTTGCAAGCTTGAATTTGGATTATGATCTATATGTGGGCATTGTACTTTATGTGACTTTGAGTACGTAGTAGAAATTATAACTTATGTGTATAAAATTATATGCAATTAAATTATGCACTATATGAAAGTGATTAGATGTATGCATTGAATCATGAATTATGAGAAAGTGATTGTAAGAATGCAATCAAATTCTATGTTGCAAATGAATATCATGTTAGACATCTTCGCTGCATTGATGTTATGAGTAATTGATGATTACCTTGTGATGATGTTAGATTATTGATGATCATGATTTCAATTGAATTACAAGATTAGTAGGCATTAGAGATGCAATTGAATTATGAAATTGAAACTAAGCAATTGAATTTTTGATGCAGGAGCATCCTGGGTGTAAGAGCAATCTTGCATCACCCAAAAATATTTCTGTTTTTGAATTCAATAAGGGTTATTTTGTGCAGAGCTGCTATTTATGGAAAGTTACTATTTTTGGTAATTTTCGTATGTGCTCAGAATGATCTGATTTCTTTCTTGGAGGTTCATTTTGGTCATATAAGTCTGCCAGTAAAGTTTCATTGCCAGATCAAGTGTATATTAGAAGATATTGAAGATTTTCGGTATTGGCAGCAGGGTACAGAAACTTTGAACTCAGTTTTGAAGGCTTTAGAGGCCCCGGATGAGGTCAAAAATTTGCGTGACAGGCACTTGCGCCAGTCAAGCCTGTAGAGCGCTTCGTGGCGTTTCCGAAATGGGGTTATAGTGGCCGAGCGGGTCAACTGGTGATGACTTATGGTCTTCGGAAGTTGGGCCACCTGAAATGGCGAAAAATAATTTTCTTCAAAATTTCTGTTCGGGTTTCAAAGGTTATCTTGAGCCGACTATGATGTAATAAAATGTAAAATAAAATAATTCTAAGTTTGGTCGGCCTTATTGGCTAAAATTCTGGAACCTTCCCAGGCGGTGGATAATTGCCTATATAAGGAAGGCTGTATTATTGTCTTAGGCAGTTCAGAATAGTTCTGGGTAGTAGATCTGGGTATTGATTCGAGGCTTTGTCCTACAGAATATTGTAAGGAATGCCCATGTGGCTTTGCATATTGTAATTCTGAAAGTTTGTAATTCCACATTTGTGGAGATAATAAGAAGCCAATTTTCTGTTCTTGCATATTGTTGTTGTTTCTCTATTTCTGTTATGTGTTTGTGGTATTAAGGGGAGCACCCTTCATCAAGTGGTATCAGAGCAGGAGTTCTTGAGTGTGTAAACAGATCGCCGACTGTGAGGCAGTTTGCACCAGGACCGTGGCTAGGGTTTCAGCGCACATCGCGAAAATGCCTCCACGAAGGGAACGTGGCGGAAGAGCTGGTGTTGTAACACCTGAGGTTAGAGAGCTGCAGAGACAAGTGCGAGCATTGCAAGAAGAGATTCGCAGAGGAATGAATCTTAATGTCAGAGATGAAAGCGAGGATGAAGCCGAAGAAGAATATCAAGAAGGAGAAGTTGAAATTGTGAACCAGGAGGAAGAAAGACTTTTTCGGGCGATTTCCAAGATTGGGAAAAGACCTAAGATTGAGGTTCCTACATTTTCTGGAAATCTTAACCCAGAGGAACTGATCGACTGGATCAATGAGTGTGAAGAATATTTTGAGTATGAAGATGTTGAGGATCCTGATAGGGTCAAATTTGCGAAGGCCAGACTGAAAGGTCATGCGAAGATCTGGTGGCAAGAAATTCAATTAGAGCGAAATAGAAGAGGGAAAGATAAAATCACAAGATGGGATCGGATGGTGGATAAATTGAAGCGACAGTTCATTCTTGTTGATTATGAGCTTGACCTACTAAAGAAAATGCAGAGTTTGAAGCAAGCAGGAAGATCTGTTCAGGAGTATACAGAGGAGTTCTATCGACTTCTCATCAGAACAGGCCATGCAGAAGCTGATAAAGAGAAAGTTGCCCGATACCTTAATGGGTTAAGGCCAAGCATTCAGGAGGAGCTGAATCTGGTTCGAATGAACAGTATTGAAGAGGCATACCAGTTTGCCCTAAAAGTGGAGGAAAAGCTGAACAAGAAGTTTGAGAGCAGACAAAACGGAAGAGGTCGCGGTGGACAATCTGGTGGACGGTCATATGGTGGCCAAAATGAAGATCCGAAAAAGAAGGATGAGGCCAGTAGCAGTCAAAATCAGCGAGGAAATAATTCCAATCACTTCCAGGATCAGAATAATAGAGATCAGAGAGGAAGAGGAAGAGGACAAGGATCTGGAAGAGGTGGCTTCCGTGGAACATGTTTTCACTGTGGAGAAGAAGGTCATAGGGAATTTGAATGTCCTCAGCACCAAGGCAGAACAGACAGGAGAAATGAAGGCCAGGCCAGAGTTGCACATGTCGATGAAGATGCCAGATCATCAAATTCTGAAGATGCTGAAAGAGGAGAAACGTTGATTAACAGAAGAGTCCTGTTGAGTGGTGAGAATGAACCTGAGCAAAGGAGGAGCCTGTTTCACACCAGGTGCAAGTGTGAAGGTAAATGTTGTGATGTGATCATTGATAGTGGAAGCACTGACAATTTGGTGTCAGAAGAGATGGTGACAAAGTTGAAGCTCAAGAGACAGAAACACCCACATCCATATCGGATTGCCTGGGTACAGGATGACCACAAGGTCATGGTCAATGAACAATGCCTAGTGAAGTTCAAGATTGGCGGATACCAAGATGAGGTATTGTGTGATATCATATCTATGGATGCATGCCATATGTTGTTGGGTAGACCCTGGCAGTTTGACAGATGTGCTGTACATGATGGCCGTGCGAATACCTATTCCCTGACAAAGGATGGAGTGCGACATAAGCTAAAACCGTTGAAGGAGACTGAAGAAAAGGTATGTGGTAATGCAAGGATAACTTTTGTTGATGGAAGAAATTTCCTAGATGGTATGAGGCATGAGCATGTATGTTTTTCTTTAATTCCAAAAGCTGGTAAAGAGGAAGTAGAAGATGTTCCTGTAGAAGTTGCAGATTTGTTGAATGAGTTTCAGGATATTGTATCCAATAACGTGCCTGATGGATTACCACCAGTCAGGAAGATCAGTCATCAGATGGAATTGATCCCAGGAGCGAGTTTTCCGAATAAGGCAGCACACAGAATGACACCTGCAGAAAGTGAGGAGTTGAACAGACAAGTGCATGAACTGTTACAGAAAGGATTGATTCGAGAGAGTCTGAGTCCCTGTGCTGTACCAGCGGTATTAGCACCAAAGAAGAATGGAGAGTGGAGGATGTGTACAGATTCCAGAGCAATAAACAAGATCACAATCAAGTACAGGTTTCCATTGCCACGAATGGATGATATTATGGACTGTTTGAGTGGAGCTGTGTATTTCTCAAAGATAGATCTGAAAAGTGGATATCATCAGATTCGGATCAGAGAAGGAGATGAATGGAAGACTGCCTTCAAGACAAAGGAAGGACTGTATGAGTGGTTAGTCATGCCTTTTGGGCTAACCAATGCACCGAGCACTTTCATGCGGCTCATGAATGAGGTTCTGAAAGAATTTCTGGGTAAGTTTGTCATTGTTTACCTAGATGATATTTTGATCTTTAGTAAGACATTGGATGAGCATATGATGCATATTCGTATGGTATTTGAGAAGTTGAGAGAAGAGAAATTGTTGATTAATTTGAAGAAGTGCAGTTTTGTGAAGAAAGAGTTAGTGTATTTGGGATTTGTAGTTTCAGCAGAAGGTCTAAAAATGGACCCAGAGAAGGTACAGGCTATCCTCGAATGGCCTACTCCAAGGAGTGCTACTGAGGTAAGATCTTTTCATGGTCTAGCTAGCTTTTACAGAAAGTTTATCAGAAATTTTAGCAGTATTTGTGGACCCTTGACTGAAACAATGAGAGGGGATAGAAAAGAGTTTAAGTGGACTAAAGGAGCAGAAAAGAGTTTTCAATTATTGAAACAAAAAGTTACAGAACAACCTGTTTTAACACTTCCAGATTTTAATAAGGTGTTTCAAGTAGATTGTGATGCTAGTGGTACTGCAATAGGAGCTGTTATGAGCCAAGAAGGTAAACCTGTTGCTTATTTCAGTGAGAAGTTAAATGATGCCAAGAGGAAATATTCTGTTTATGATCAGGAATTTTATGCTATAGTTCAGGCATTAAAGAAGTGGAGACATTATCTGCTTCCTAAGGAGTTTGTTTTGTATACTGATCATCAAGCTTTGCAATATTTGAATAGTCAAGGAAAATTGAATCAAAGGCATTTGAAATGGGTTGAGTTTTTGCAGAGTTATACATTTGTTTTGAAACACAGGAGTGGAAAGTCTAATAGGGTTGCAGATGCTCTTAGCAGAAGGCAACTATTGCTGACAGAAATGCAGATTGAAGTGGTTGGGTTCAAGGAACTCAAGAATTTGTATCCAGAGGATCCTGATTTTGGTGAAGCTTGGAAAGCTTGTGCAGAACCTGTTACTCTAGACAGGACAAAATGGTTGGATTTCATCATCCAGGATGATATGCTATTCAGAGGGAATCGGTTGTGCATTCCACGAAGTTCTATGAGGGAGAATCTCATCAAGGAGAAGCATAGCGGAGGATTGGCTGGACATTTTGGTCGTGATAAAACCCTTTCTTTGGTTAGTGAGAATTATTATTGGCCACAGTTGCAGCAAGATGTGAAGAAGTTTGTACAGAGTTGCAGAGTATGTCAGATGGTGAAAGGAGTGAAGCAGAATACAGGGTTGTATCAGCCACTACCTGTACCAGAGAAGCCTTGGGAGGATATCAGCATGGACTTTGTTCTTGGTTTACCGAGGACTCAGCGGGGACATGATTCAATTTTTGTGGTAGTTGACAGATTTTCAAAGATGGCACATTTTATTCCCTGCAAGAAGACTAATGATGCTGTTCATGTAGCAGAATTGTTTTTCAGAGAAGTAGTGAGACTTCATGGTTTGCCAAAGACCATAGTTTCAGATCAGGACACTAAGTTTGTTGGATATTTCTGGCATACATTGTGGAAGAAGTTGAAGACAGATTTGAAGTTCAGTTCATCACATCATCCCCAGACTGATGGACAGACAGAGGTGGTGAATAGGAGTTTGGGAAATTTGCTGAGATGTTTGGTTGGAGATAAGCCAACAGGATGGGATTTGATTTTACCACAGGCAGAATTTGCATACAATAATTCTGTCAATAGGAGCACTGGTAAATCACCATTCCAGATTATATATGGAAGTAGTCCAAGAAATGCATCTGAATTGAGAAAGATAGATAAAGGAGAAATAAGTAGTGCTGAAGCTGAGGATTTTGCAGAACACTTGAAGAACATCCATGAAGAGGTGAGGAAGCATATTACCAAGATGAACGCACAGTATAAGGCTAAGGCAGATGAGAAAAGGAGGCATAAGGAATTTCAGGTTGGTGATGAAGTCATGGTTCATTTGCGGAAGGAGCGGTTTCCAATTGGTACATATAACAAGTTGAAAATGAAGAAGTTTGGACCATGCAGGATATTGAAGAAACATGATTCAGGAAACGCATATGAGGTAGAATTGCCTAGTGAGCTAAATATTTCACCAGTGTTTAACATTTCAGATCTGACAGAGTATCATGAAGGAGGTGTTGAAGATGAGATCACAGCAGCACAGTGGAGTATTCCAGCAACTAGTTCAGACACTAAGGAGATCGAAGACATACTGGACAGTCGTGTTGGTAGAAGCACAAGGAATAGGACATATGAAGAGTATTTGGTCAAATGGAAAGGACGACCTATAGAAGATTCATTGTGGCTAACAAAGGAGGAGGTTAACCGTCTTGATTTTCCTCTGCACACCTGAGTCGTGACAGGGTCACTTCTCAAATTACCCTGGGTGTCTGATGCAGGAGCATCCTGGGTGTAAGAGCAATCTTGCATCACCCAAAAATATTTCTGTTTTTGAATTCAATAAGGGTTATTTTGTGTAGAGCTACTATTTATGGAAAGTTACTATTTTTGGTAATTTTCGTATGTGCTCAGAATGATCTGATTTCTTTCTTGGAGGTTCATTTTGGTCATATAAGTCTGCCAGTAAAGTTTCATTGCCAGATCAAGTGTATATTAGAAGATATTGAAGATTTTCGGTATTGGCAGCAGGGTACAGAAACTTTGAACTCAGTTTTGAAGGCTTTAGAGGCCCCGGATGAGGTCAAAAATTTGCGTGACAGGCGCTTGCGCCAATCAAGCCTGTAGAGCGCTTCGTGGCGTTTCCGAAATGGGGTTATAGTGGCTGAGCGGGTCAACTGGTGATGACTTATGGTCTTCGGAAGTTGGGCCACCTGAAATGGTGAAAAATAATTTTCTTCAAAATTTCTGTTCGGGTTTCAAAGGTTATCTTGAGCCGACTAAGATGTAATAAAATGTAAAATAAAATAATTCTAAGTTTGGTCGGCCTTATTGGCTAAAATTCTGGAACCTTCCCAGGCGGTGGATAATTGCCTATATAAGGAAGGCTGTATTATTGTCTTAGGCAGTTCAGAATAGTTCTGGGTAGTAGATCTAGGTATTGATTCGAGGCTTTGTCCTACAGAATATTGTAAGGAATGCCCATGTGGCTTTGCATATTGTAATTCTGAAAGTTTGTAATTCCACATTTGTGGAGATAATAAGAAGCCAATTTTCTGTTCTTGCATATTGTTGTTGTTTCTCTATTTCTGTTATGTGTTTGTGGTATTAAGGGGAGCACCCTTCATCAATTTTGATTAAATTGAAGATGTTATATCTTATATGTTTATTCGTATTGGTTTTTCTTCCTTGAATTATTGATGTTGCATTGAGGAGTGTGCAGGTAAGAGAACCATGGAATTAATCAAAGAACCAAGGTTAAACATATGTGAATTGAGTAAGCCAAAGCTTAATCCGATATGGGATTAAAAGCCTCGTTGTAATGTGAACTCTTGGTAAATGTGGATTTTTGCATGTGTGTTATTAGTTAATTTCTTGTTGTCATCCATGACATGACCTTGGGTATGTAATGTGTAATCGTTAGTGTCATTTGACACTTGTTATGTGCTTGTTTTAATTCATCCTTGTTCTAGTCACTTCTAGAGGCCAATAAGGGGTTCTAAGGGTCATTTTTGGCATAATTTAAGTACCTTATGGATAGGGTTATGAGTTAAGAAGGTTTTGAGCATGTCCCTAATTCCCTAGTGACCTTGGTAACCTATTTTATGACCCATTTGCCCTCAACTTCGAAATTGGATAAGTCATGATCTTTACCCAACTCCACCTTTTCTTTCAATCATGCATTTATCATGAGGGGACAAGGGAAGACAACAAGGCCATAGAGTCAAGTCTGCATTTATGGATGGTGGGTGGGTAGAGATTTGGAGGCCTTTTTAGAGGCCCTTAGGAGATTTAGTGGGTGTTCACCCACTCTCCACATTTGGAGACATTAGGGTTTGGATTGAGGAAGGATAGTGGATAAGCTCTTCTCAAATTTCCATTTCCATCACACTTATGGAGGTTGGTTACTCTTCTCATGGAAGCCTTTCTACTTGCTCTTTAGATTAACTTATATTTTGCTTTCTCATGCATATGAATCTTGGTTCTTGTTGTGACAATGTGTTGTAATGGAGGGATTTTGGGTTTTGATTTCATGGTTTGATCTTGTTCTTTTTGCTTGATTGAGGGAGTTCTTGTTTATGGGTGTGAGGCATTACTCACCCTTTGGGAAGGGAAGAAGTGGCCTATGAGAGGAGGGGTTAGTTGGGCTCTCCATGAGGTGAGAGTCTCTTCTCTTGGAGAAGAGGGATAAGTCCATGGTGTATGGGCACCATGGAAGCCATTGCATTCTTGTATTTTGAAGAGGATGTTAAGCAAAGTATGTGTATGAAGAGACATTTGGATATGCATGGATATGTAGCCTTGAAGAGGCATTTGGATATGTAGCCTTGAAGAGGCATTTGAATACTCATGGTGAGAAAATTTGTATGTAATGGCATTCTCCCCTTGGAAAAGCCCACCTCCACCCTCTCAATGAGCTTGTAAGACTCATTTGTGTAACCTTGGAAGGGAGTAATTTGTCGTATGTGCATTGTGTATATTGTTTGTGAGCATCTTGTTGATCTTGTTGCATACCCGTTTAGCCTTGGTTCTCCAAGCTCGGGGGTGGTCTCATAAGAGACCTAGGTTGGGTGGTGAGCACCCATGGTTCTCCATCTTTTTTATTTGCAGGTTTGGATGTCAAGACTCATGTGGATGATGCTTGAAAAAGTCCACTCTCTTGGTGTAGAATTATCCTATGATGTGGTATTGTTGATCCTTGTTGAAGATCATCTTCTTGTTGTATTTTGTAATGTTGTTTGTATGCCTTTTGGCTATTGTGAAGTTGTAAGAGATTAGTAATGAAGATGAGTTTTGTTATTCCATCTTGAACTCTCATTGAGTATCTACACCAGTTTGGATTAATTAGTTGTAAATGTGAATACTTCTTTATCACAAAGAATATGTATTTTAGTTGAGGAGATGACTATATTGAAAATGATGAATCATTTATTCCATATCCAATGTATTCTACTTCTTGAGATAATGAAGTTATTCCTTCTTGTGGAATGAAAATCAAAGTTGATAGAATAGATAAAAGATATAGTTGAAATTACTCTCCTTTTTGCAATGAGTTCTCAATATTGATAGAATAGATATTGTATCAATTTCAATAAGATTTCATATTTTGGTTGAAGTAGGAATATTGCAGATTCATATATGATGATTTAAATGTCATGATCATTGAAAATAATCTCCATTTGATTCATATCACTCTTTTAGACGTATCAATTGTAATGAAACATCTATGAAGGAATGAACAAATTAATTTATATGTTGATATCTCAATTGATTTGCAATCAAACTATATTTAATCCTTATTGATACTCTATCAATATTAAGACAATATACTTCCTTATGCATTAAGGAGACTAATTAAATGATTAAGGTATACTACTCATAGTTTGCAAGAAGATATAAAAATAATGCAAGCAAAATAACACTCTCCAGATTTTAAGAGAGCAAAATGCTCTCTGGATTTTGTATGGGATAAAAATCCCATACAAAATCCATACCATAGTCATTTTATAATATTAAATCTTGCCACCTCAATATATATTAAAAAATAAAATATTAATCTACTTTACCCCCTTACCTTTTTAATTCTCCCCCTTTACTAGGCGCATGTGAAGGGTTGCATAGTCTTTGTATTTATTTCAAACCAAATTCATTGGACAGTGGGAATGTCCTTTTGCTGTCATCTCTTACCTTTTACTAAATGCTCTTACCTTTTAGTCTCCAAAACCCACTTCCCACTTACTCCCCATGCCTCTCCTCTTTCCAAGCGCAGGTTTGGGCGCAGGCTTTTGGGGAAGTTTGAAATTTTGAAATAAATTTTCTTCCCTCTCTTAAATTGCACACCCCTCCCTTGTCCTTGTGATGGTAAGTGGTGTGAAGGGAAGATTTGATAGATTTCTAGGGTGCTAAGAGTAGGGAGATAGGCTAGTTGACTTGGTGGGATGTTTAGTTTAGTGAGTAGGTTGTTATGGTAGCTTAGGTTGTTTAGGTAGTTTAGTTTATTGTTAAGTTAGCTTAGGTTGTTAGTTAATTATGTTATTTTGAAATTAATGTTTTGTTAATAACAATAGATAGTTATTATTTCAGCAAAGTTTTATTTATTATTTGTTAATTACAAAATGTTCAATATTATGAATTATATAATATGTATATATTATTAATTAATATATTATGATTTATTAATTGATTAATAACTATATTAATTGATTAATATATTATAATTATTAATTAATTTTATATATATAATATTTAATTATAATCATTGATTTAATATCATTAAATAATGTTTCCTTTAGATTTATTAATTAGTTAAAAGGTACATTGATTAATTGGTATAATGTAATCATTAATTGAATTAATATGTATCCATTTTGAACGGAAATTGGTATAGATGACTATTGGAAATTATATTCAATATCTTTCTTTAGCTTTCAATTTAATTTTCATAATCAAATTGGTCTTGAAATTTACATAATTGGGAATGGTTAACCTATTTAAAGAATAACGTTAACAATAAACATGTTGTTCCTCTTAGATAATCTAAAGGATTAATAGATTAACGTTTGATGAAATTGATCGTCAAGTTGATTAACAAACTTCGATTATATTGAATTTTCATCTAGCATACTTTGGAAAACAACTTTGTTGAGGTTTGACCTCTTGTCGCTTTTGAACCTTGTCATAGCACTTTTGTCCCACATCGTGAACGTGAAACTTATAACTTTTTAAAAAAAAAATTGTTGGTTGTGTTTTGTCCCGAACTTTTGGGCATTACAGGATCTCATTGACCAAGGTGACTTTTCTATTAAAGAATGTCCCAATATTTCACCTAATGAGGAGTTATGCATATTTCAAGACACTATTTCCAAATATGATGAAAATCATATACCTATGTCTAGCAACGTCCCACAAGTAGCCTCCATTTATCCCATCATTCCTTCATCTGGACACTATCTCCATCATACAATGATTACAATAATAACACCTTTCCAATTTACCCCCAATTTATATCCATTTTTTGGTACAAGTTCCTTCTACAATTTAACAATCCAAGATCTAATGTCATCATATGATGCATTCCCAATAAAATCTACTCCAATGAGTCCCAGTCAAAGCCCATTCCTATCATGCCCAAGCATAGAGTCCTTTCAAGAGTCCATCATACATATCCAAACTCATACCCCATGTCAAGAGGATAATACAAATCATAAAGAAACAAGTCCTAAAATGGGTCAAGATCAAGATACCAAAAATGTCCAATCCCATCCAATAGTTGACCAAAATCCTATATTCCTAGAATCTCATGATGATCCACTTATCCATTTGTTTTCTATCCAACATTATCCCCTTCCATCCCAAGAGAAAATCATCCTTTTGAGTCCCATTCATAATCCACCTCCTAATAAATACGATGATGTCCCTTATACTCCATCCAATGATCCTCTTCTAGGTAAAGACCAAAGTATCCCTCCATGTTCACCACAAGATCCTAACCACCCTCTATCTCTATGTCGTAACCCTCCATGTCCATCACAAGGTCCTATCCACCCTGCATCTCTATATCATAATCTTCCATATCCACCTCAAAATTTTGTAACCCCTATCTAATATAATAATGATTCTATCACATATCAACTTGGTCCATCCACTTTCATTTGGTCCAGTCTACTTCATGATCCTATCAATCCTTACATGCCTCCACCTCAAAATGGACTCACATCTTGTTTCAAAAATAATTAGTACACCATTGATAAGAATATTTGTGAGAACATGCATTACCAAGGAAATTGGTTAGGCCTTAATGAACAAGGTATATTAGAACCCCTTGATATGAAATTGAACCCAAGTTATCATGGCTTTGGCTACATAGCTAACTCTCAAGATGTCAGTATCCTTCCTAAATCCCACATTCCACCATATGAACCTAAGGATACATATTCCTCATCCTCCAAATCCATCTTAGGTCCTTATATCACAAAGTCAAAGTCTTTGTCCCTCCTATCCTTCTTAGACCCTTATATTCCAATGTCAAAGTCTTCATCCCTTCCATCTATCTTAGGTTGTTATATCCATTCATCAATTATTTATATCATCCCTTGTCAATAGCCCATTGACCCATTCATAAATTAAGGTCAACAAAGGCACACATCCTTGAGAATATTCCACCCATCCATCTATATGAACTTATTCAAAAGATGTCCATCTCATCCTTATCCTTCATTGAATCTCAATGCTTTTGGAATCAATTTAGGTTCCAAGCATAGTATCCACAAGCTCAAAAATCCACATAAGTGTAAGGACCAACATGTCGCATCTAAAAGACATGTAAAAACAAATAAAAATTTGATCCAAAAGAAAAAAATAAAACTCCAAAAGGCCACAAAGGCTTATCAACAAAAATAAAAAATAAAATACCATGTGGATTCCTAGGTCTCTTATTGAAGCAAAGCTTTCAAAAGAACCACAGAAGAATAAAAAATTAAAAAATATGTGGATTCCCAAGTTTCTAATAGAACCTTTAAATCCTAAAGAAAGATCAAACTTAGCATCAAATATTTCTAAACCAAAGGCTCCCATCATTCCTCCACATAAATATCTCCCATCTTCCAAATATATTTTGGGTCCCTATGTTCCAAAATTCACTACCTTAGATACTCCACCTCCTCCATCCATTTTGGGTCCTTGTGTCCCAAAATCCACATCCACTCCTCCATCTAAATCTCAAAATCCAAAATCCATTTTCCTTTCATCACTTCACCACCCCTTGAGGTGTGTTCCAACATTGATATTTCCAACATTTCTACCCACCCATATACAAATATTCCAACACCCCATCCACTATCCAACACCTACTTTCCATATTTCATCCCCCTTATCCAAACCTATGGATAAACCCTTACCCTAGTACATTTTATTATCCATTTCCTCCCCCTTTTCCATCACCTCATCAACATCTTTGAGAATACTTTTAATATCCATTACCAATTATAGAATGCCCTTCAAGAGTACAACCCATAGAAAAAGATGCTTGTGTTCATCCTTCATGTCATTTCCTGTGTCCATTGTCTTCCAAAAAGTCATCAAAAATATAAAAAAATTGTCACCTTGATGAAAACATGGCAAACAAACGTCTTTTATAACACAAAAAAATGAGAAATAATTTTTCCTATGGTTAAAATGACTTCTTGTGGTGCTTTGGGCAAGTGTCATGATGAAAACCTGGCAAACTGGCATCATGTGTAACCCATTTCCCTCTTGCACTCCACACTTGGGGGAAAGTTTCATTCATGCTATCCTACTACAACTTCCATGGTCCCTCATCATATAATGTCCATCAACACATCAAAATCCATATCCCTATATCCACCTTTGATCTTGACAAGATACTATCTACTACACTTTAATCTACACCATTCAATACAAATTATTTTTCTTATCCATCCCTTAATTCTATCATGGATTGTCATATTTAAGATTTCTTATCGCAAAACCATTTCTTGGTCTTGATCAAAATTAATGACATAAAAATGAATAACATATTTTTAGAAATCTCTTGACATGTCCATTCCCATAGACAACACGTCATTCAATTTTTTATGCCAGTGCCTACATAGCCTCATATCCAACCCCTTAGCTTAGGAAAAATGCTACCTCATTATCAGATAGCCCTTGCATCCAAATTAGCTATGACTCCATTATAAGATACACCTATCTTTCAACTATCCATTTCCATCACACCAGTTCATTCATCTATTCATAATGCTTTATGCCTTACTAGACTCTGGGGAAAATAAATACATCACATTTGAGAATAAATCATGGCATGTGTCTTTCACCTCAATCAGTGATCTAAAATATCCTAAAAAAATATAAACAAATCTAAAAGGTCCGTAAAAAAGTCAAAAATCTAAAAAGTATTGAAAAATACAAAAAATCATTAAAAAAAGTCCAAAAAAAATCAAAAATCTTGTAATAGACTCTCTTTTTATCAGTTGTCCATTGTCAAAAAATAATCCTTTTGAATTAACATGCTATGAAAAAATATCAAACCCAAAATCATACACCAATAGAAAAACTTACCAAGCTAATCTATAACCTAACCAATCAATTGTCTATTAGTTTTAAACTTACCTATCAAAAAACATGTCTTTACAGATATGTCTTTCCTACAATAGGTGCCCTATCAAACATTGTCCTATCAAGAAACACTCATCTTTGGCAATAAGATCAGTATGGATTTTGACTTGTTTGTTTAAGTGAGTCTTATATTTTTATTGATTTATCTTGAGTCATGTTCATATGCTTCTCTATGATATCCACAAGTGATTAGAGAAGCTAGGGTGGTTCATGGTTCTTTTTTTCTCTGTCTCATGTTTGTGGGGTATTTTCCATTAAGTCTAAGAAGGCATTTTGGGTGTCTGTGATAGGCATGGCCACACATGAGAAATGTATCTAATGCATAAAATATTGCAAAGGGTAACTTTAATGCCCTGCCAAGGAACCCAGGATAAATTAACCTAAAATATGTTACTAAGTTTACAAAATAATATTTTTTTTAAGAGTTTACAAACAATAATGAATAACAAAGTAGAAGCAATATAACATAAAAACAATACATACTCATTAGTATAACTCATTAACAGATTACAAGTCTCAAGGGTTCCTTGACGTAGAAATACGTAAATATAAATTAATCTATTAAGTATAATAACTATTCAAATAAAGTACATCATCTCATAAAAGAATATCCAAAATAAAACTGAACCATAAGGTATACATGATAACCCACATCCACAGTACAAGTCATAGGGTATGTAAATATAATCTAAGTACAAAGTAAAATATAATAAATGAAAGATAAGAGTAAGTCTTCAATGATAAACAATAAGATACAACTACTACAAGGATCATCCAACATTGGTACAAGGATGTCAGAATCTCAAACGGTAAAATAATCACTACCACCTGACCACGTGGAACCAAAGGTCCACTCCCACCATGTTGAGGAGATAACAACATACCCCACTCAGATATCAAACACCAAAAACCAACACAATACAACACCTAGGCAAGGGATCCCGAATGATCTCTATCTCAAAAGGTGCAACACCAACTACAAAGATAAAACATACTCAACTAGAGGCAACCAACAGACGTAGGAAACCTAAGATGCATAAAGGGAAGTGTTATCACATGAGCCAACTCTAAGGTTATCCTGGTAGTCTCTCTAGACCCCAACGCCCTAGTGACTCTATGCATTATTAGTAATACTCTCATATAGATGAGGTACCAACTAGGCTATATCCACTCCACAAAGGAAACAATCATCTTCCCACTCCCATCCTAGTCAAGACCTCAATCAAATACTCAAGCATGGGTGAGGCACATAATATCTTATTAATTTATTTTAAAATTATTAATGTATTTAAGTTATCACATTATTAAGTAACTTGCAAAGGATACCCAGGTAGTAACTTCCAGGATTCGACACCTCTAAAACAAGCCACTTCCCATCTATACACTCATATAACCTACCATAATGCTCCAACCAATAAAACAAAGAGAAGAATAAACCAAAACTACAAAAGCTTCTCATAAATCATAAACTGTGATAATCACCAAAATAAAATAATGGAGTAGAGTAGAGAACAACACATCCTATACAAGGATCAAATATTCCATCTCAATATAGACATCACCAAAGATCATTCATCCCATAATGTATATCTAAAAGATAATAAAAATCCACAGAGTCTCATATCATAAAACCAACGATAATCACAACATCAATGACATCCATCTTCAAACATGGAGTAACATAATCCATAAAGACAATCATATAGAATGTACAACAATCATAGTAGAGAGCATAAGGTGACCAAGTAAATCAGACTCAATTATAATAACAGTCGTTACCTTTTTGGTCAAATGAAATAAAGATCAAAACATAATACAACATATGAGATCACTCACAAATATCACATAATTCATACATGATCCAATCGAGACTTCAAGAATGGTTATAAATATTATCCACATAAAATAAAGATCAACAGAAAAACACTTCAAAGTATCTGGTATAAAATTTCTAAAAGTCAACATAATTTTCGTAAATAAACAACATTAAACAAGGAAATAGAATATACTAAGTAGTCAAACCATAACACAAGTCTCAGTTGTTTAAGAACTGTCAATTTTGTTTACTAAAGTCTAGTTTGACTTATTAAGAAAATGTTCAATTAAAATCTCATGCATATATACTTTTTAAATAAGCATTGAAATAAAATTTCCATGCATATCAAAACACCATGTATTTTAATAAAATAATGTTATTAATTTTTGAAATATAAATATAAATGAAAACATTAATATTAAAACCTGCATGTAAAAAAATCAACTAATATTTATTAATCAAGTATTATTTTTTTGAAATAAATAAATAACAATAATAATAGTATTTTTTTAGTTTTTAGTTTTATTTTTTAAAAATTCAAAAATTAATAAGTATTTTTTTAAATATATATAAATCTGAAAATAAATAAATAAATTCATACATACATACATACATACATACATATATATATTGAAGTTGATGATAAAAGAACCCACAACTCCCAAAAAATCTTGCACACAAACACCTGTCAGAGAGAGAGAGAGAGAGAGAAGCTAGAGAGGCCTGAACACATGGATCTAGGAGAGAGGAGAAATCATTGATGTGCTAAAACAAAAGTTGCAATTCAATAATGAATAATCTATTCTACAATTTGTTTTCAAAATAAGAGGAGATCAATCCTTATAAAAGGAGATCTGAAACCCTAAAAGGGTAAAACCTAGGTTGCACAATAATAATTAATAAAGTAATTAATTATTATATGCCTAAAGTTTAGCTTAAGCAGAATGAGATAATAAGTGACTTAGTAATTAAATCAAACATGATTTAATTAATAAGAAAACACTTTATTACTCTAACACCCCCTTAAGATGAACTTTTGGAGAAGCTAAAAAGCTAGAAAGAACTACTGAAAGCAAATGGGTCCCGACAAAAAAAGGCTTGATTAGGTACCCAAGTACAAAAGAGAGTCTCTAAAAAATGGAGAAATAGAAAAAATGGAGAAATAGAGAAAACCACATGGGAAAAACTCTACTCCAAAAAGAGATGAAGACTAGTCTGAAGGACTGAAGAAGCCTCCAAAATGTTCTAGAAAATAGGAACAAGGATGAACATGTAGAACATCACTGAAGCAATAAGTTGCAAACTCTGTCAAGAAGTAATTACTGATATAAAAATTCTCCACTGAAATATGACCAGGTAGACAAGACTATAATCTGCATGAGTGCCCTCAAATGACACTACTCAAATCAGGAGGCAAACAAAGGCAAACAACTAAAGTCGAAGATACAAAATATTGTAATCTGCATGAGTGCCCTCAAATGACACTACTCAAATCAGGACACAAAAAAAGGTAAACACCTAAACTCAAAGATACGGATGGCATAAAAATACCAAAGTCTGAAGAGATGATCAATCAAAGCTGGAAGAGTGCTTCCAAAAATAGGAAAGAAAAGAGTGTCCATATGGTAAATGATCCATCTCACCAGAATGCATAGGTACCTAGCCACTGCATTTGCCTATACTACATAGAATCAAATAATAAATACATAGCTCACACTATCAAACCAAGGAAGTAGTAGAACCAACAATAGAAACCCCTCCATAATGTTGACAAGGGAGTAATGACAGGTACACTGAAAAGGATGTCCAATATGAATTGAATGATGAAGAAGAACTAGGAACATTGAAAGTGTAGTGAGAGTACAAACACAAATAGAGATACCTAAGTCTAATATCATTGGAGGAATGCTCATATGAAAAAAGTAGATGGAAAACTGTTAGAATTTATAATCTTTCCTTGGTGTTTTATTATAAATTAGGATAAACCAAGGTATCCTTATTGTATTTTTTCCTCTAGTCAAAGTGGGAGGAGAACGCATAATTTTGTAATTCCTTTATAAGGAAATTAGTTGATTCCTCCTTAAGAGGACCTTGACACTTGTATCACACACTTATGAATGGTAGCATTCATAGACTTGGGAGTTACATTCTATCTCATCTCTATTTAAGAGATGCTCCTCTCTCTCATTTCTCATTACGAAGTTATTGTAAGTGAGCAACTCGCTCTCTCTCTCTCTCTTGCTCTCAGTTTAGGCTATGGCCTCATTCATAATGTCACAAGGGGTTTTCTTTGCTTTCCCCTTTCAAAATATCTTGGCTCTTTGTTTGGATTCTTGGAGCATTCTCATGTTTTGGTGATTGATCTTGAAACTTTATCTCATTCTTGGCTTATGGTAAAATTCCTTCTTGCACTTCACTTTCTTGGATTATTTCATTAAATTATTTTCATTCTTTTAAGGGTGAAAGCATGATAGTGTGTCACCCTTTTGGCTAACTCGGTCGACTCGACCAAGTAGGACTTGGCTAAGTCCTCTTCGGCCGAAGAAAGGGAAGCACCACGCGGCACCGAATGGTGCCTACGTGGTAGGGTGGACTCAGACGAGTAGGACTCGGTTGAGTCTACCCCTCCCCATAAGTAGCCCCGTGAATGCCCAAAGCTCCTCATTTGAACATTGAGGGGCTAAGGATAGGCGACCTAGAGGGAGTGATAGTGCAACTCGGCCGAGTTCGAGGTAGGTTTTTTGTTTTTTGTTTTTTTTAATTTTGTTTGTGTTTTTTAATTATTTTTTTTTCATATATTGTTTAATTATTTTTTAATGCATTTACCTTTAAAAATGTACAAAATCAACACATAAAACTTAAACGTACAAACCTAAATCATAAGAAAACATATATATAATTTAAGTAAAACGTAAACTGAAACTTTTAAAAACATGTAATAGGACCTACCCTTAAGACATTTAATAAGACCATTAAAACCTAATAGGATGAACCCAATTATAAGACCCA
Organism: Chamaecyparis obtusa; assembly: GCA_027943335.1. Taxonomy (NCBI): domain Eukaryota; kingdom Viridiplantae; phylum Streptophyta; class Pinopsida; order Cupressales; family Cupressaceae; genus Chamaecyparis; species Chamaecyparis obtusa. The sequence continues at coordinate 1,319,290 of BSBK01003182.1, read as the reverse complement.
ATACTTGACTTAATATTACCAATTAAAACATAATGGACTATCTACTCTTAATAACCTAATAGGACCACTTAAGACTTAATTGTACCACTTAAGACTTATCATCCACTAAATAGGACCTATTAGGACCCTTAAGACCTAATAGGACCACTTAATACCTAATAGAACTTAATAGGTCAAAATAGTTCACCCTTAAGAACCAATAAGACCTAATTAAGACCCTTAAGACCCAATGTGACCCTTAAGACCCAATAAGACCCAATAAGACCTTTAAGACCTAATAGGACCCTTAATACCCAATAGGACCTAATTAAGACCCTTAAGATGAGCTCATAAGACCCTTAAGACCCATAAGACTAGGTTATTCAAGACCTAATTAAGACTCTTAAGACCCATGAACCCCTTTCCAGATTATTATATATTTTCACCATTTCTTTTAAAGTATTTAATTTAAATATAATGTTTTTCCCTCCCTAGTTATGGAAATTTGTACAAATTAATTTTTCTCATGTGTGTAAAGTAAATATGTACATAAATATGCATTCAAATTAGTAAATATGCGTGCATGAATTTGTTCTAGTACACCATGATTGAATACATGTGTATTTATGCTTGAGTTTAAATTATGTTTTTAAATATTTAAAAATATTACATGTACATATGTAAATGCATGAATTTAAATGTTTAATTTAATATTTAATTTATATTATGTACAAATGCATTTGAAAATTAGTTCATGTGTGTTTGTTTGAAGTTTTAATTGTTTTCATGTTTACTTGAAGTATGTACACATGTACAAATTGAAAGTAAGATCTTTTTAATTTATATATATATATATATATATCAATTGATTTTCTAATGGATGTATGTATATGTGCATGTGCCTACTTGCAGTGAGCATTTTTTATCTATCTAGATCTAGATATATATATTACCTTTGTGTGCACATCATTCATTGCTTCTAGTGGTTTAGATTGTAGTGTCCATAATAGTCAGGGATCATGAGCTCCCTCAAACCAGGATAGTACCCAGGCCCCACATAGTAGAGATAGTCATAGAGATGAGACTATCTCTAGGATGTAGGCTACTCTAATTGCATTAGAGTGGACACTACAGAATAGTACTGCTCTCCCTAATAGGGAGAAATTGACATCTATACGCACTGAGCTCATGAGTATGATTCAGAAGGCTCAATCATACAATCCATATGATGATGTATCGATTGATGCTTTTTATTATAGCCTATCTAGCACTGTCACAAGGACAGTAGGTTGGAGGATAGTTGATTCAAATGTTTCAGTCACTCAGGTTAAGAACATGTTTGGCACCCATTACATCGAGAAGAGGGTGGTTCAAGCATATAGGGTCACAAAATGTATAGATGACATAGTGGCCCCTTTTATATATCCTAGATGGTTAGCAACACATCATATGTGGCCCCAAAAGGATGAGGTGCCACTATATTTCTGCAAACAATTGTTTGTAGAGTTTCATTTGGGCTATGATGTTGACTACATAGATCTACCTCCACATGTTGGTCAGGGTCGGGGGAGATATCAGGATAAGTGTAGATGACCCGATATACCACAACCTCCTAGTAAGAGGGCATTGGTGGGTCAAAACCTTTTGGTTCTTCCAAAAGGTTTGGAGACCTACACTGGAGCTGGGCAGGTTGCAACTGAGGACACATGTTTAGATATGTATTCTAGCATTGCCACCATCATGACTCAGGTTGAGTAGTTTTCATCTGATTGTGTGGGTAGGTACATGCTTTGATCACAGACAAGTACAGGTGTATCACCATCTAGTCCATTTTATGACCCGTACATCAGATTTGATCTTCCTACTCCAGATGAGATAGGATGACTACCCGAGGATCACATTCGTGAGATTAGTGGTATGTTAATGAGTGATCTCCTAGCTACTTACTAGAGGATTTCTATGTTGCATGGGATCACTAATACATTTGGGGTGAAATTGCGACGGCCATTTGCGACGGCAGGCAAATGTCATGCGGTTTTGCCCTTTTTTTTTCAAATATAGCCTGACACCGTCACAATTTCCGACGATAATACATTTGTCACTGTTGCAATTGTGACGTTGTCGGGATATAAGCACAAATTAAAAAGGAACGTTGTCATGTGTGTTTTCAACAGCGCCGTAACCCTCCGTGAAATCACATCAGGATATAAGGGCAAAAAAAATAAGAACGTTGTCATTTGTGTTTTCAACAGCGCCATAACCCTCCGCGAAATCACATCGGGATATAAGGGCAAAAAAAACAAGAACGTTGTCATTTGTGTTTTCAACAGCGCCGTAACCCTCCGCGAAATCACAGCTACAATTTTTGAGTACGTTGGGTTTATTTTTCTTTTGTCATTATTATGTAATCTGGTATTCAGCTGTTAGAGAGCTAAAATACCCAGAAATGAGGACATATCTATGTTGAATTTATTGTTAGCAGCTTTGGTTATTTAGAAGTTTAATTTTATTTGTTCATCTTTCAAGCACAAATGTTTTGTGGACCGTAACGTCTTCATTGTTTCGGGTATGCAGTGAAACAGCCCTAACTTGCAATTGCGATGTTGTCGGGATATAAGGGCAAAAAAAAAAAGGAACGTTGTCATTTGTGTTTTCAACAGCACCGTAACCCTCCGCAAAATCACATCGGGATATAAGGGCAAAAAAAACAAGAACGTTGTCATTTGTGTTTTCAACAGCGCCGAGAGAGATTCCCTCCACGAAATCACAGCTACAATTTTTGAGTACGTTGGGTTTATTTTTCTTTTGTCATTATTATGTAATCTGGTATTCAGCTGTTAGAGAGCTAAAATACCCAGAAATGAGGACATATCTGTGTTGAATTTATTGTTAGCGGCTTTGGTTATTTAGAAGTTTAATTTTATTTGTTCATCTTTCAAGCACAAACGTTTTGTGGACTGTAATGTCTTCATTGTTTCGGGTATGCAATGAAACAACCCTAACTTGCGACTACCTTCACGGTACTTGTGTACATTATCATGTTGTCTTTACAGTGACTGTCCTCATTCAAGTGGCAATTACACAAGGGATAGTCACTGTGAGATGTCCTCATTTGTGACAAGGACAGTCACACTTAGGACATCTCATAGTGATATTCCCTTGTGTAATTTCCACTTGAATGTATTGCTATTGAACCACATTAATGCTTTTCTTCTTCAACAAATGAGGACAGTCACTGTAAAGACAACATGATAATGTACACTATTACCAAAAAATGATCTTGTTAATTGATGTAACACTTTGTCTTTCTCACTCCCTATCCTTCACTAGGGTCTCTTTAGGCCAATGTTTTGACTTGATAGGGTACTTAACTATCCCTACACTCTTTAGGTATCTCTACCCAAGATCCCACTCCTTCAACTAGTGCAAACCAACAAGAAATACAATGAACTCTGCTCAATACCAATCTAGCTACTAGGACACTCCTAGTCTTGTCTTCACAAATTGAAACACATTCAACTAGAACTTTACTCCATGGAGAGGCTGGCCACTAGGACCTCTATTGGTTTCAATATTACTCCTTCACCTATACTTTTCATCAGTACTTCAATCCGGTTCATCAAACCATGCCAATTGCACCCAAAAATAGGCTGCTAGCAATTAGGCCTTTGTCAAGCCTTTTTGTTTATATTAAGCCACCTAAAGGGCTTAGGATTCAGATTCCCTTTATTGAGAACTCCAAGATATCTAAGGTCTTCTCCTCCTAGATTTTTTGTACACCAACTGCTACAGCCATGCCTGAAAACAAGTATTTTGACACAACTTGGACAGTTTGACTAAGAGTTTGTTTTCTTAGCAGCCAAAGAAACTCACCCAATCTTCTAATTTGACTTGGGGCTTCTTTAGATGTGTGTCTACCTCTCCATGAGATTTTAGTTGAAGCAACCAATGCATTCAACTTGTTGTAATCTTCTTGTAATGATTTGTCATCCCTAACTGTGCTCAACTGACTCACCTAGGACATCATTGCAAACATAGAAAATGAGCTTCCCAGGGCCCCTCCTTCCAAACATATAGTACATGGAGTCTCCTCACCCATTCCAAGAGCTCGTACAAAATTGACAATGGAATGATGAGCTAAGACTCCATTTGTTCAACCTGCCTGGTTCAAACCAATGATAGGGTACTTAACAAAAGAATTAACAAACTAGTTGGAATGCTTCAAAACTCAAAAAAAACACAACACAGAATAAAAAAACAACTTGTACTAACTTTTCCAATAGACACTGCGAGCTATCTAATCCATTAATCAACTGAAAACAAAGAAACAAAAAAACTCAAGAATTCACTAAAACCGTGTTACTCTACAAATCTTCTTAATTCCAAATGTTTTTCCCCCCAACCTTTTGCACAGATCAATGGAGGCCTCTTATAGTTGATCTGATGCCTAATTCAATGGTTTCATATAGTTACATAACCATCTTACTCAAAAATGCTCCCTTGCACAAATGTTGTCAATGTTGTGAATGACAACATTGACAACTTGTTACAACCTTTGGGATTTTGGTTCAAAACTTATTGTTCAAACACCATAAGACCCTAACCATGACTTAGTTAGGCTATTTAGACCTCACATAGGCCACTTCTACACTTCTTTTCCCAATTTGACCCCTAAATGCTTCATTCCCACTTTTGCCACAATATTGGTAACTTGGGTACAAATTGGCACTTGCCTTCACAAAGGTCACACATGAGGACATCTCACAGTGATCGATTGTCCCTTGTGTAATTGCCACTTGAATGTATTGCTATTGAACCACATTAATGCTTTTCTTCTTCAACAAATGAGGACAGTCACTCTAAAGACAACATGATAATGTACACTCACTGTAAGGACAGTCACAAATGAGGACATCTCACAGTGACTGTCCCTTGTGTAATTGCCACTTGAATGTATTGCTATTGAACCACATTAATGCTTTTCTTCTTCAAAAAATGAGGACAGTCACTCTAAAGACAACATGATAATGTACACTCACTGTAAGGATAGTCACAAATGAGGACATCTCACAGTGACTGTCCCTTGTGTAATTGGTGCTTGAATTACACAAGGGACAGTCATTGTGAGATGTCCTCATTTGTGACAAGGACAGTCACACATGAGGACATCTCATAGTGATTGTCCCTTGTGTAATTGCCACTTGAATGTATTGCTATTGAACCACATTAATGCTTTTCTTCTTCAACAAATGAGGACAGTCACTCTAAAGACAACATGATAATGTACACTCACTGTAAGGACAATCACAAATGAGGACATCTCACAGTGACTGTCCCTTGTGTAATTTCCGCTTGAATTACATAAGGGACAGTCATTGTGAGATGTCCTCATTTGTGACAAGGATAGTCACACATGAGGACATCTCACAGTGATTGTCCCTTGTGTAATTGTCACTTGAATGTATTGCTATTGAACCACATTAATGCTTTTCTTCTTCAACAAATGAGGACAGTCACTCTAAAGAAAACATGATAATGTACACTCACTGTAAGGACAGTCACAAATGAGGACATCTCACAGTGACTATCCCTTGTGTAATTGCCACTTGAATTACACAAGGGACAGTCACTGTGAGATGTCCTCATTTGTGACAAGGACAGTCACACATGAGGACATCTCACAGCGATTGTCTATAATGTCCCCTTTTTGGCTAACTTGGAAAATAGGAACAATTACTCCACTTCTCAGACTTACTCTATCAGATACTTACAATTAAACTAAGTAATGGAGGTTACTTAAGATATCAACCGCTATTTCAGATTCAATCACAATATGTGTGCAAGATGATATTGATACCAATATGTTTAATAGCACTGTCGGATATAATGATATGAAATATGCTATGAATATGATGTTTCCTATCACTTATAGTGATAGTATAATGATGGTATGTCTGATATAAACAATATCGATATACAATCAATAAGTATTGCTTACAGCAATGTATTTGCTGTGTCTGATATGATGATGTAATTATGCAAATGTGTAATATCGCTATGAGTGATATGTTGCTATTTCAGATTCTGAATTATATGCTTGCAACTTCAAATATTGATGTTGTTTCTAACTATCCTTTCTATCTGTGCAATCATGGTGTTGTCTCTGATCTGCAATGATAAACTTGAAACCAAACTGCCAAAGGCAGATGCTCTATTGAGTATATCCAAATATGGATAAGTAAATAAAGTTCTAATGATGCCTTGAGTGACTGATGAGAATGCATTCTTATATTGTCTTTAACAAATGAAGAGATGCTATGAATGAGACGTGTCTTGTTTCTTCCTCCATGTCCCTTTGTTAATCACACCTTTCCATAATCCGACAGTTCACATAATATTATTTCATTATTTTCTGATCATAGATAACTCCCAGATTGACTCAATATCAAATCTTTTTATGAAGGTAATCTTCCCTAATTGGTAGTGCAACCAGTAGTTAACATCCATTGTGTTTGTATTAGTTTGGTCTAACTATCATTAGTATTTAGTCAATCGATATTAACTCTTGCCTTATCCCATATTGTTATGATGATATCCAATCTTTCTACTCTGATATAAGTCGATATCATTTTCTGATAATTGTCCATTTATTGGTTGATTGCTGGTAATGGAGTTTGATCTTCAAATTGACTTCCATTCCTGTTAATACTTAAGGATACATTGTACTTATTATCCATGACTGATGCCTCATTCATCAATAGCTTGTGATATAATCACTGATGCTTTTGTGTTTCTACAAGATGTGGTTTATCTCAGACAATCGATAATCTTTCAATCCTTTACTCGATATCCTCCTATGTGGTGTCTATTGATATAGATAGTAGAATTCAATCTAGTTTATGTTATTGTCATGATAACATAGGAAGTGATGGTGCATATTTGCTAGCGGGTCTTCATGTTTGATATTGCTTTATCGGATATGTCATTGTCTAAACTTGTGCAATTAATGATTATTTATAATATATGAATGGTTATCCTTCTTGCTTATCAATACATCTTCTGAAACACATAGCGACCTATCCCTTATTCATATCATGTTGATCTTGACTTCATAGTATTTGGTTCATTAATCATCCTCTCATGGTATCGATGTGTAATGACTAGTGATTGTTGTATCACTTCTTCATTCCTCATCGTGATAGATAATGCAGATGTTTAATGTAGATGTATATCGATTACAGATATTCGATATTGCTTTAAACGTTATTATTATTATTATTATTATTAATGTTATTGTTATTATTAAATATTATAATTAATGATGTTAGTAATATTAATAATATTATAATAAATATTATTATAGTGATAACATATTGTTTTATATTGAGAGGTTTATTAATATTATTTATATATTAAAATTATTATATCAATAATTGATTTAATATTATTACTTAATATATTATTATAATATAATATATATAATTTATTATTAATTATTAATTATTAATTTATATTATAATTATAATCATAATTATATTATTTATTAATATTTTAATATTATTTAATTAACATATTACTTATTATGCTAACTATATATTATTATTATCTTTTGATAATAATTATATATTATTGTTATATACCATTAATAATAGATTATTATATATCATCTAATCATTTTATTATTATACTAAGTTCAATATGTCACGGCTCATGACATTGTCCCTTGTGTAATTGCCACTTGAATGTATTGCTATTGAACCACATTAATGCTTTTCTTCTTCAACAAATGAGGACAGTCACTCTAAACACAACATGATAATGTACACTCATTGTAAGGACAGTCACAAATGAGGACATCTCACAGTGACTGTCCCTTGTGTAATTGCCACTTGAATTACACAAGGGACAGTCATTGTGAGATGTCCTCATTTGTGACAAGGACAGTCACACATGAGGACATCTCACAGTGATTGTCCCTTGTGTAATTGCCACTTGAATGTATTGCTATTGAACCACATTAATGCTTTTCTTCTTCAACAAATGAGGACAGTCACTCTAAAGACACCATGATAATGTACACTCACTGTAAGGACAGTCACAAATGAGGACATCTCATAGTGACTGTCCCTTGTGTAATTGCCACTTGAATGTATTGCTATTCAGCCACATTAATGCTTTTCTTCTTCAACAAATGAGGATAGTCACTCTAAGGACAACATGATAATGTACACTCACTGTAAGTGTACATTATCATGTTGTATTACAAATGGACCTTATGTTGGTCGGGATATAAGTGCAAAAAAAAAAGGAATGTTGTCATTTGTGTTTTCAACAGTGCCGAGAGAGATTCCCTCCGCGAAATCAAGCGGGTTATCATTTGTGTTTTGAACAAAGCGGGTTGTCATTTATGTTTTGAACAGCACCGAGAGAGATTCCCTCCGTGAAATCAAGCGGGTTGTCATTTATGTTTTCAACAGCGCCGAGAGAGATTCCCTCTGCAAAATCACAGCTACAATTTCTGAGTACGTTGGGTTTATTTTTCTTTTGTCATTATTATTTAATCTGGTATTCAGCTGTTAGAGAGCTAAAATACCCAGAAATGAGGACATATCTGTGTTGAATTTATTGTTAGCGGCTTTGGTTATTTAGAATGCTTCCCCACAATACTTAATTACACAAGGGACAGTCACTGTGAGATGTCCTCATTTGTGACAAGGACAGTCACACATGAGGACATCTCACAGTGATTGTCCCTTGTGTAATTGCCACTTGAATGTATTGCTATTCAACCACATTTATGGGCCCGTTTGGACCACGACACACAGTAGCATCTACAGAGAAGAATATCCCAGGTGTAACAAGTTGTAAGAATATACCAACAGTTCTAAGAAGTTCCCTAGCACGTAGTAGCATCTACAGAGAAGAATATACAACATGAGGGCAGCCACTGTAAAGACAACATGATAATGTACACTCATTGTATGTGTACATTATCATGTTGTCTTTACAGTGACTGACCTCATTCAAGTGGCAATTACACAAGGGACAGTCACTGTGAGATGTCCTCATTTGTGACAAGGATAGTCACACATGAGGATATCTCACAGTGACTGTCCCTTGTGTAAGCCACTTGAATGTATTGCTATTCAACCACATTTATGGGCCCGTTTGGACCACGACACACAGTAGCATCTACAGAGAAGAATATCCCAGGTGTAACAAGTTGTAAGAATATACCAACAGTTCTAAGAAGTTCCCTAGCACATAATAGCATCTTCTAATTGTCTATACCACTTCACAAGGTATTGTTTGCACACATTGTTTTTGGTTCTTTTGATGACCCTTGTTTTGAAATTGCTATTAGGCCTTGTAGCTTATATGTTTTGATTGCTGGAGAGCTTCTAAAGCTAAGAAAGAAGACCATTGCACGAGTTATAGCCGCGCGCTCAAGTTTGAAAATTGTATATTTTTTAATCTAATGTATATTTTAACTAGACTTTTAGCTTATTTTTGCTGTATATTTTAATCTAAAGGGAATCATGGATGTGAACTTGAAAGAATTTTGTACTTAGTTCTTATGGAGAGAATAGTAGTAGTTTACGGTCTAATATCAAATAGAGTTTTCCAATTACAGAAAGTTAATGAATTCTAATAGCTTATATGTTTTGATTGCTGGAGAGCTTCTAGAGCTAAGCAAGAAGACCATTGCACGAGTTATAGCCGCGCGCTCAAGTTTGAAAATTGTATATATTTTAATCTAATGTATATTTTAATCCTTTTGCCATGTCATGTAATATGTCTTGCCTTGTAGCTTATATGTTTTGAAATTGCTGTTAGGCCTTGTAGCTTATATGTTTTGATTGCTAGAGAGCTTCTAGAGCTAAGCAAGAAGACCATTGCACTAGTCATAGCCGCGCGCTCAGGCATGAAAATTGTATATTTTTTAATCTAATGTATATTTTAACTAGACTTTTAAAATATTAAAGGATTTAACTAGGTCTAAGAAGATTTGTGTACTTTTGACAATTTTGCTTAGTCACTGAAAGTTGTAGACCGAAGTTTTCATAGCCCAATTTTTGCTTCCTGCGAAGAATGATCATGTCAGATAATATAAGTGAAGAACAAAATAGGGAGACAATCGCTAGATTGTGGTCTAACTTGAAAAGAAAAGGTGATGGAAAATGTTATTGTCCCTGCAAAATTTGTAAGGGCTTAAACCGTAGAAGATTGCTAATCAAAACAGTTAAGAGACATTGTAGGGAGAATGGTCACATTGAAGGGGGGCATGACTATCATCCACTGGTAAGTTGTTCATTATATCATTTTAACAATTTATATACATATGAAATCACTTGATGATGAGTTGAAGATCATGGTTTATTTATGTTAATCAATTTTATATAGGTTGATCTCCCCAGGGAAGTACATGATATGGAGGAACATGGGGGTGCGAATATCCAAGGTGAAGATAATGATCCCATGGAAGATGACGATCATGCGCTAGAAAACACAATTGAAGATGATGGTATAAATACATTGATCCATGACACATTTAGTCCAAGCGGATCTAATCATGATGATGATGATAGCCTTGATGTACCTCTACTTGAGAAGGCATACGAGCCCCTATACAAAGACTCCCAAACAACTCTTCTCTCTGCTGTATTGTTGTTGTTGAACTTGAAGGTTATGAATGGTTTATCCAACATAACAATGTCACGTATGTTAAGGTATGTCATATATGTCTTTATAGTTAACAAAGGGTGAATAATGTACCACTAATATTGTTTATATTAACAACTTATATTTTTTGCTGTAGATTGATAGGCGAGTTTTTGTTACCACCATCAAATATTCTACCTCGCTCATATCGAGAATTATCTGCTATTATGAAAGATATTGGAATGGAGTATCAAGCAATACATGCTTGTCCCAATGATCATATTATATATTATAAAGAACATGAATTTGCAACACAATGCCCTGTATGTCATACAAGTAGATATCGAACAGATCGAATAACAAAAAAGGTGCCTCACAAGGTTCTTCGTTACATCCCCATTATTCCACGGATGCGACAATTATTCAGGTGTACTAGCTTGGCACAATTTATGGATTACCATGCACACAATAGAAGTCGAGATGACATTATTCGAATCCCTGCGGATGGTTCGGCATTTATGCACATAGAGGAAAAGTGGCAACACTTCAAAGAAGAACCTCGTAATCTCAGGCTTTCATTGGCAGCAGATGGTGTCAATCCATTTGGAGAGATGAGATCTGTTTGCTCGGTGTGGCCTGTTTTTGTTATCAACAATAACATTCCTCCATGGATGTCAATAAAGAGGAAACACATTATGTTGGCAATGATTGTTTCAGGTATTTTATCATTTGATAGTTATTAATTTACATGTACTTACAAATCTTACAGTAAAATGGTCACAATAATTATGTAATGTTACTGTTCATTCAAGTAGGTAAATATCAAGTTAAAGATATGAATGTATATATTGAGCCTCTTATTGACGAGTTGGTGGAGTTATGGAACGGTGTCACTGTGTATGACGTGTCTAGACCAATAGGACAAAGACAATTTCAATTCCATGCAATACTTGTATGGACAATACATGATGCCCCAGGGCTAACACATTTTTGTGGTATGTTATAGTGAATTCAAGTTGCGCATGATAATTCTAATTATAAAAATCAACATATTTAATAATCCAATTATATCATTATCTTGTAGGTCTTCAAACAAAGGGAAAATTTTCATGTCCAGTTTGTGGTCCAAAGATGAAATCTCATCATTCAAAAAGTTTAGGAAAGCATGTGTTTGATGAGTACAGACACTTCCTCCACAGGAATCATAAGTATCGAAGTATGGAAAAACATCTTTTCAATGGGAAAGAAGAGACTACATCAAAGCCACGAAGAATGACACCTCGCCTATGGAAGTTGGAATATAATAGAATTAATCGTCCAGGTAATGTCATTCCACTTAATGGTTTATGTTTGTAATTTATATATTTCTATTGTGATTTTTGTTTACTAATTATGTAATTGATGATCATGAAGGTCGTCAAGGCACTACTGACAACCTTCCAAAGGGACTAAAAAGCTATCCCAGACAATTTAGTAGGTTGCCCTACTACGAGGACCTACAAATTGTGCATTTGTTTGATCTTATGCATGTTGGAAAGAATATAACAGAGACATTGTGGAAAATACTGGATGGAAGGCATGACAAAGAAAAAATTGTCAAAATTTGTAATGACATTCATGAATCCAATCATGCACTGAAGAATTTCATTCACTCAAATAGCAATAGAGATCAGATTAATATAAGTGCCCTTCCTTGGTTATTAACAGAGCAGCAAAGTGATGCCATAAAAGAAGTCATACGAAAAATTCGATTTCCCACAGGATTTGCTGGGAACATAAGCAATCTCATATCAAAGAAAAGTGAATTTGGGCCAGGGCTCAAAACGCATGATTGGCATACTTTCATCAAGGTAAGTTATGTTCTTCTGTATTTACAATATATTCATAAACTACGTGTACTATTCATTATGTTATCTTAGAAAATAATGAAATGATTGGTTTATAATTACTGCAGTACGTGCTACCTCTATCTCTCCCAGAGCACTTCAACAATAACATCAAATAAGTGATATATGATCTTGGAAAATACATGAGGTAAGTAGTAATATCTGTTCAATTTGTTGTATATATTTATTATATTCGCGATTTGTTTTTCTTGCTATGTAATCTATTGTATATTATTTTGTAAAGTCTCGTATTTATATATTTTTTGTGACTTGAATCTCTTAATGTAGGTGGTTGTCATCTAAAGAAATCCATAAAGAAGATATAAACTATTGGAAAAGAAGAATTCCTCATTTATTGTGTGAAATGCAAAAGTGTCTACCTCCAACTTTTTTCAATGCACAAGAACACTACCTCATACACCAAGTTGAGGAGATTGAATTGTGTGGACCTGCACACACTAGGTCAATGTGGATGGTTGAGAGGCACTTGAAATCTTTGAAGGCTTTGGTTCGACAAAGAGCACATCCTGAGGGTTCTATGGTAGAGGGATACATGGTATACCAGACTATGGTGTACATTACTGAATATATTCCTAAGTTTGCTTCAAATATCCATGTAGATCGCATTTGGGATCTCGACCCTTTTAAAAAATTCAAAGGGGAGTACTTGATGGGGAAAGGTAGATTGAGGAAAGTGACAGGTAATAAATTATAAGATGTTATTGTAATAAATTATTTCTTAATCTTCAAAATAAATCGGTTGTAAGTCGTCTATTTTTTTTTTGTACAGTTGCTCGAGAGTGGGATGCACTACATTTGTATATTGCAAACAATCTTGATTGGATGACGGTATGGATTGAACGATGTCAACATTCTGGTCACACATTAACATGGGAAGGTGTATCTTCATTGGTTAAAGAAGCTCATCGTAATGGAGATTCTAATGTTACGCAAAGGGAAATAGATTTAGCATATGGTTTAAGAGATTTCCAGGTACGTACAAAATTATTAATCACCCATATGTTTATCAACTCACGATATAATAATTTTGACATGTTTCACATATTATTGCAGGTTAAACACCACAAGGGTATGTTCTGTAATGGTCAAAAATTTCGCGTCAAAGTGTTGGATGACACGAAGAAAACTTGTGATTCTGGAATAACTGCAGTCTTTCAAGTGACTAATATTTCATCTAGAAATGACTTAGATCCTCAAGAGTCTAAAAATCAATACTATGGCATTTTGGATGATATACTTGAGTGCGACTTTAGTTCCTTCAAATTAGTACTCTTCGTTGTCAAATGGTACAGGCTACGACTTAATCCAAATGATCCTAATAGAACTGTTATTGAACATGATAATGGATTTACAATGGTTAATACAAGGTCATTTGAGCCAGTTGGGATGAGCCCTATGTTCTTCCAAGCCAATGTGAGCAGGTATTTTACTCAGAGGTTTTACATAAACCGGGTTGGTCATTTGTTGTTAGACATGAACCGAGAGGAAGGCCGATAAAGTATAATGCGATGGAAGAAGAAGATACCGAAGAAGTAGAAGATGATGTAGATGATGATCACGATCGACAATTATTGGATGATGTTCCTGAGACAAATTTTCATGAAGAAGAAGAAGAAGATGATGCTGCTACTGATGATGATGATGAAGATGATGTTGATGTTGATGATGATGATGTTGATGATGATGACAACGACGACAACGACGACGACGACGACGATGATGATGACGGCGATGACGAGGATGATGATGATGATGATGATGATGATGATGAGGATGATGATGATGAAATTTAAAGGTATGCCATCAATCCTTAATGTATTTAATATTCATTTCTTGATAGAAATATATTTGTCTTAAATGGTTACATAGTTTATTCATTATCTATTTAAAAGCTATAAGTGTTATAATGTGTATGTTTTAATGTTTTTAATTTTTATGTGATGCTTATGATGGATGTGATTATGATTATGATGTGATTATGCTCACGATAATTGAATTACATTTGCAGGAAATTGAACCCCTTTCAAGAGCATCCCGTACAGTCTCATGGATCGACAGGTATAAGTCAATACACCTTATAGAAAGTCTATTTAATACACTTATCAATAGTAAGATTGATGTCTTCTAAGATCTCTCCCATTTGCAGGTACCAGCAAATAGGTATTTGTCAGAAGTGTCTTCCTCGAGTGAGGGAAATATAGGAATAGAAGAGGAAAGTGAGACATGCAGTTTATCTAGAATAGGGAGATTAACTAGAGGTCAAAGGACTAGAAGGAAATTCAATAAACACATGAAATTTTTCCTTGCTCAAGGGGGGTCATGTTCTTATGATGATGAGATGAAAGGCGACATCGAGGTGCCCTTGAGGTACCAACATCTACAGAAACATTGGGTACCCAAGGAACTTCCTCCAATAAACACTGATTTTTGTGTTAATGAGAGGATATATCGCATAGCACCATCATCATTACATGGTTTGGGCCTATTTTCTATGGATGGCATAAAGGTGTCTTACAACAAAGTTTCTGAATTGATGGAGTATGTTGGACCATGTTACGATTATAAAAGTTGGATGCATATTGTTCAATATAAAAAAAGTATGCGTAGGTATGCACTCTCGGCAAATTATATACAACAGCAAGACAATAATCAAAGTAAAAGTGTGGCTATATACATTGATGGAAGGCCAAAAGCAACAGGGAATATTACGGGTTTTATAAATAGTACACGACCTGGGTCAACTATAAAGCAACCCAATTGCATATTTGAGGCGTGCGAGGGAAATCGTGTATTCATCTGTGCGATAAAATCAATACGTACAGGGGAAGAGCTGCTTATTGATTACAATTTGAACCGCATAAATACAAACGAGGCTACTATCATGGGGGTGGTACATACTATTAAACCAACTTCTAATCAATGACTCCAACATACCATTTAGTTATTAAATTTTTGGCTAACATTTTTATACTTGATCTTTGACACAGGGGCACAATATGGAGCAACCACCCGAAGGTGATGGTGACGATATTCCTAGCTCATCTACACATGAGCAGGTAAAACTCATTGTAATTGTGCAAACTAGATAGAAGCAAAATGTTATTTTTTTTAATGTTATTTTCTTCATTATTTTGGAGTAATTTTGATAATACTAATACTATTGTTGTCACAGAGGGCCGGTGGTCGGAGAGAGGGAAAGCAACCTACAGTCCCTCAGGAGTCCCCCCTTGTGGACCCTTTTTTTATTGATTTAGCAGAGACCGATGACCCGATCGGTTCCATTAAAAAGCCGCTAAAGAAAATTGGGAAAGAACTTCTACGTTTGGTATCCATACATCCTCAGACTCAGGAAATAAAAGACAGGGCAGCTGAGTTGTTGCGCACTTCTGAAAACTTTAAAGTAAGTATTAATGAAATTTTTAATTATTACAAGAGTTCAATAATGGTTTTTATGTTATGCTCTTTTATGACATTAATTAAAATATGGATGCATTGTCTTTACAGAGTTATTTGCGTAATTTTGAACCCCATTCCCATGATGAGGCTGGTATTGCAAGTGGTTCAGGTAGATCACATGTTCCATTCCCCACTTGTGTTTTCCACTGAATATATATAGGAATGATCATAATCATTGACAATACATTCTCGAACAATCTTTTTTTTTAATGCTCTAACAATCTTGTCCATGCTAGTCCACGCGTTCTATATTTATGCATGCTCTAACAATTTTATTCTTCAGCTCCTTTCCATGATGATATGACAACGCCGCCTCCATCCAGGACAGCCACAAATGTCTTGCCGACTGCCATGTCAACAACACACAGCCTAAATGCACCAACTGTTGCACCATCTACTGGTACACAAATCCCTCTTCTTCTCTCTTTTGTTATGTGTTTAAGTGTTATGTGTTTACGATGTAGATCCCTTGATTGTGTTTGTGCCATGGGTGCTCTGCACCAATTTATTTCCCTTGAAGTATTATTTCTTTGAGGCATTTGATAATGGTTTTCATTTTTTGCAATAGGAGATGCAACAAGTCCCGATGCAACATCATTTCCTGGATGTTCCCGTGTTCCTAGTACGGGAACAGTGAAGGATTGCATATTGATCATCAGCGACGATGAAGGCGTTCCCTTAAAAGTATCCAAACTTCCAGGTACTTTAAAGTTATTATTATTCTATAGTGATATAATAGTAATTTAGTTTTTGATCACTCTTCATCGACTAATGATCCCATGATTATTTTGTAGGGAATGATATTTTTTGGTGAAAACTTGGTGACGAGTGTTTGCGGATATTCGGGCCCACCATACGTACATGGTGGAACATCATATCCTAACTAAAACCCCAAACCACTATTTTGATTTCATATCATTGCTAGAATAGTTTTCCTTTTCATCAATTTCTTGAACTATATTAAAGGTAGCTTCTCTTCATTTATGAGTCTAACATGTTTTTTTTTACTTAAAAGGTGGAATAACCAAGATAAAAAGTTGAAGGATGATCTTGTACATAGTATGACCCAGCTTTTTGGACCTCGTGCATTCGAGAGAAACAAGCTCCTTGAAAGAGCTGGTTTATGTTTGAAGTATATTAGGGACTAGTACAGGAAATATTTAGAGGTTAACCCAAGGCACGAGCGTCCGCCCTGTGTTCTTGAGGCTGAGTGGCAGGGTTTGATTTTGGATGGAAAGTATAAAGCCGACATGAAAAAATGAATTACGCCAGTAGAGAGTAGAGCAAGGTATGTGATACTTTTGAGAATGTAATTATGTACTAATTAACCTCTAAATTTTTCCTATACTGGTCTCTAACATATTTCAAACTTTTCATAGATTGCCTGACACATCAAAGGCAACAAAGGCAAGATTAGAAAAGCATGGGACACACAAGCTCAGCTCTGGTGGTTTTTCCAAACTTCAAGCACGAGTTGTAAGTATTAGTAAATGAAAACTTGTATCAATTTTTTTATATATTGCAAGGAAATTTTTTTTGATCAAACAATGCAAGTAAAATTCACCATACCAAGAAAAAATGTAGGGGTCAGAGTTCAATAGATGCCTCACAGAAGAGGACAAGAGAATTGGCTTCCAACAAGGCTATAGAGCCGTGGCTGAATGGCTACGAGCTGAAATCAGTGTGCAAGGTTCAAATAATGATGCATCTGAGCCACAGGTAAATAAGCTAAATGAAATTTATTTCAAATTGAATACTTTACCAATTAGTCTATTTGATGTTAAGTTCTAATATAAAGTGATTATATCTGTTTTAAGAAAGCAATGATAACAATGTGTAGGATATTGGAATGCAGCCTGACAATCCTTCTACACAATCTATGCATAATGAAGGTTCGCATGATGTGCATCCTAGTGGTGGAGGTATACATTTTCTATTAAAATTTTTATATGTAATTACAATTGGTGTTTGGATTAATGTAACATTTTGTATAGCAACTGTAGAGGATCGAGGGGTCGGTGCTCATGAGCATGTTGAGGTTGAGTCTAGACAAAATGATGTGGCCAGATCAGGTAATTAAAGAGCGCCACAGTTATGTTCTTTAAAATAATTAAATACTTGTAACAATTATAATTAAATATTTTAAATTTAACTCTTTTATTTGTTATTGTAGAGGACCCCTCTTTGCAGCAGCATAGGAATTTGAGATCATCAAGAACAAAGAACAAAACAACTGATGAGGGGGGTATTGATGATAACACTGATGCTCCTCTTAGAGCTTACATAGAAAAAAAAATTAGAAAGAGAAAAAAGAAATGATTGTCATCTAAATACCTTAATTGATAATGACTGAATTTTATGTCTCAATGAATTTAATTATGTGCTAATGAATGTTCATGAATTATGTGTTTATTTTCATATTGATGAATGTTGTGTGTTAACGAATCTAATGTGTTAATGAATGTTATCATGTGATATTGATTGAATGTTACATTTTATTAATAATTGAAAGAATGAATGAATGTTAGATGTTAACGGGGAATGTAGAGTGATGTTAGGGGGAGGGGGGTGGGGCCAAATGAGCTTCCACCTTCACGTGGTTGGCCCTGTTTAGTAGAGAATATTAAACTATATTCTCGAAACAAAGTGAAGCTCAATAAGATACTAAATGAGTCAAAATGGTTATCAAGGTCCTCTATCCATAAGATACTTGTAGTCAAAATGGTTATTAATAAGATACTTGTAGTCAAAATGGTTATCTAGGTCCTCTATCCATTCCATAAGTTCTTCACCATTCAAACTTCCTCCATAACAAGGAATGTGCTCTAGGTTAGTCATGAAGCCTAGCATGGACTCTCTGTCAGATAGAGCCACTATTTCAGAGCCTTTTCTGTGCATTTCCTTCAAGCACTGTACAGTGTACAGATGTGAAAGGGAGGGTAGACCAGTGTGGAAGTTAGAGTATTTATATCTTATGCTTTGAGAGTTTATTTGGTAGATTCAAGACACCTTATATCAAAGTTATTCCTTTTTCTTATCTGTTGTTCTGTCAAACCCTCATTTTTTGGGTTATTGCATTCAAATGGCCTTAACTTGCAAATAAACCATAGGATATCCTCTGTTCTTTGTAAAATGCAAGTTAAGGGGGTTTATTTTCATATTTTAAAAGCTTTGGAACAGGATACTAAGCCAGAGAATTTCAAGAGCAAGCCCTAGGTCAAGAATCTCAATGTTCTTGACTAGGAGTTGATGGATTATGCAAGATCAGAGGGTAGCGGCAAGTAAAGGACCTCAAACCTTGTTGAATCTAGATCTTTAGAGCATGGTGGACATCTTCAAACTCTAATCTTGGTTTCATGCACCCATTTTCAATGCCTTGTTTTGGAACCCACACCCAAAGGCATGCATTAGGTCTGCGGACTCAATAAGGACATTGATATGCTGGAGTGGAGTCAAGGTCTGGGAGTTGGAGGATTGTTAGAACATCAAAAAGGGTACTCAAAAAACATATAAGTTCATAAGGTCCTTTGTCAAATTGAAGAGTTATTGCTGCAGAATAGGTTTTGGAGACCTACTAGAGTCACTAGGTCTATTTGGACCCGTTTGGACCACGACACACAGTAGCATCTACAGAGAAGAAGTTTGGTATGCAATGGTCTTGAAACCTCCTGAGAAATTCTTGGTATGCATTTGTGTGGTGCAAAAGCTTCGTTGAAAGAGAAAAAGACGAAAAGAATAGAAATGATTTTTTTTCTTTTTATGTCATATACTGTAACCAGCTACTTATAACTTGCAAAAATTATTATAACCATTTGAAATTGAAACTTAGTTTAATGTGAAACTGAGAACTGCTTTATTAGAGCTTTCTGTGATTTAGATTCAGACATCAAGAACATTGTTTGCCTAATATTGCGATTAATGTTTATTTATTAATATCTCATACTGACAAACAATTGATAATTGTAGGGAAAACGTCATTGGGGGTCTTTGAGGATCCACCAGAAGCCAAGGAGAAAATGTATTCAAATGCTAAAGATGGTGTAACAGTCCTTACAGCTGTTGAACCTTGCTGTGTAGATCATCTCTGATTCTCCAAGTTCAACAGTACTGTGGTATTCCTTTGGATACTTCTAATGGTAAATTTCAGACATCAAGTTCTTTTCGTATGAAACTACTACATTTGTAATCTGTAGTTTTAAACTTTTAGTTTATAAATGTTCATCAGCTTTAGTTCGTATGCTGCCATTTCAAGTATGATTAATGAAGTTACCTTTATCACAGGATGAAAGTGAGCAGTCAGCATACTGGTACGGAGCTGGCAGCATTGATACGGTGACTAGGGCATCATTTAATGGTGGTATTATGTTTTCCTGTATTTAGGGCATCGGCCTTTTGAAGCATTGCCTTCATCTTTCTTAAGTCTGAGTTTTAAGTTTGTTTATCTCTCTCGGCGCTGTTGAAAATACAAATGACAACGTTCTTGTTTGTTTTGCCCTTATATCCCGATGTGATTTCGCGGAGGGTTACGGTGCTGTTGAAAACACAAATCCCTTGTGTAATTGCCACTTGAAGGAGGACAGTCACTGTAAAGACAACATGATAATGTACACTTACAGCCCGTGTACATTATCATGTTGTCTTTAGAGTGACTATCCTCATTTGTTGAAGAAGAAAAGCATTAATGTGGCTGAATAGCAATACATTCAAGTGGCAATCACACAAGGGACAGTCACTGTGAGATGTCCTCATTTGTGACTGTCCTTACAGTGAGTGTACATTATCATGTTGTCTTTAGAGTGACTGTCCTCATTTGTTGAAGAAGAAAAGCATTAATGTGGTTCAATAGCAATACATTCAAGTGGCAATTACACAAGGGACAATCGATCACTGTGAGATGTCCTCATGTGTGACTATCCTTGTCACAAATGAGGACATCTCACAATGACTGTCCCTTGTGTAATTCAAGTGGCAATTACACAAGGGACAGTCACTGTGAGATGTCCTCATTTGTGACTGTCCTTACAATGAGTGTACATTATCATGTTGTCTTTAGAGTGACTGTCCTCATTTGTTGAAGAAGAAAAGCATTAATGTGGTTCAATAGCAATACATTCAAGTGGCAATTACACAAGGGACAATCGATCACTGTGAGATGTCCTCATGTGTGACTATCCTTGTCACAAATGAGGACATCTCACAATGACTGTCCCTTCTGTAATTGCCACTTGAATGAGGACAGTCACTGTAAAGACAACATGATAATGTACACATACAATGAGTGTACATTATCATGTTGTCTTTACAGTGGCTGCCCTCATGTTGTATATTCTTCTCTGTAGATGCTACTATGTGCTAGGGAACTTCTTAGAACTGTTGGTATATTCTTACAACTTGTTACACCTGGGATATTCTTCTCTGTAGATGCTACTGTGTGCTATGGTCCAAACGGGCCCATAAATGTGGTTGAATAGCAATACATTCAAGTGGCAATTACACAAGGGACAGTCACTGTGAGATGTCCTCATGTGTGACTGTCCTTGTCACAAATGAGGACATCTCACAGTGACTGTCCCTTGTGTAATTGCCACTTGAAGGAAAAAAGCATTAATGTGGTTCAATAGCAATGTATTCAAGCGGCAATTACACAAGGGATAATCACTCTGAGATTTCCTCATTTGTGACTATCCTTACAGTGAGTGTACATTATCATGTTGTCTTTACAGTGACTGTCCTCATTTGTTGAAGGAAAAAAGCATTAATGTGGTTCAATAGTGATGCAGAGTAGTCAGGGCTTTTAGAATATACAAATATACATCCTTAACTCTCATTCCACCAAGGAAGAAGGAATTCCAATGGTTGAAACGTGAGTTAAGGTCTTTACATCAGTCAAACCCTGAAAATGAGGGTTTGTAAACAATGCACAAAAAATTTGAAATAACTTAGATATAAAACAAAGAGAATCAATCAAACCAACTTCCAAAGCATCAGATGTCACTATTACAACTTCCAGGCAAATTTTATCATCCAACCACCATCCATACAACCGTACAGAGTTCATTTTTCACCAAAAATGCACTAAAACAGGGTTATTTTTATTTTTTATGAAAGCAAAATGATTACAATACTAGTTCTCTATCTGTCTTTGACCATTTGAAGCCTAAAATAGGCTCTCCAAATGTTGGTTCAACCATCTAGGTGGTTAGAATAGTTTATCCAACAAATGTCAACTTTGCTAAGCAACTTTTAAAGTTGCACTACAACTTTGCAAACAACTTTGTCGAGAAGGTTAAAAATGTGTTGTGAAACTTTAGGAACCTTATTAATGTTATTTTGGACCTTCAAACTTCTTAACAACATCTAAAAGACACCTAATAAACACTTACTATGCTCATTTCATCCAAGGACTCAAAAGATGCCCAAGGTTTATAAGTCACCAAGGGGTCTTGTGTCCAACAAGTGGATGTTTATAAGGAGATAAAATCAATCCTTAATATTTATTACAAACCAAGAAAACATCTAAAACTCCTATTCTAATTTATTGTCATTCAAAAAGACTCTGATTTGTCATTCAAAAAGACTCTGATTTGTCAATCAAAAGGACCTTTCACCAGTCAATCCTTCAAAGCTCCAAGGTGAAAATCTTATGTTCCAATTGATAGGATTTGACTCCTTGGCTTCATGGCAACTTCCTTCAATCATGGTGTCTTTGGCTTGCATTAGGGATGCCCCTGCATCAAATAGCAATGCATTCAAGTGGCAATTACACAAGGGACAGTACATGCCCATTAAAGTTGGTGTTTTGTTATCCAGCATGACAATGGAGACAACATACTCTGTGTCAATTTTACTGATCAAATTTCCCTCCGCCAGGCAAAGCAACAATCTGGGTATGATAAGGTGAAATTTTGTAGTCCTTTTGGGTATGATAACAGTTCCAGTTTCCAATTAGATGGTTCATTTTTATAATCTAGCTTCAATTTCTCTTGTGAAAATCTTTTTTTCATTTTATGGGTGGTAAAATATAATTATTATGCTAGAGGTGTGTACTTATGGATGATAATGAAACAAAATGATAAGATTTAAGACTCTTATTTTTTTTTTAAATAGCAATTTAAGTTTCCTTCTATTATAAATTACTGTTTTTCTATTTTTTAATGTATCTTTCCAAATCTTTTATATCAATTTTATTTATGAAATATAAATATATTAATAATGTTTTAGTGTTTTTAGGATTAGTTTATATCAATTCTATGTATCATCATTCGTCATTCAATTGTCAGTATTATTAATTTAGACTGTGCAATTGTAGAACTACTCGAATATGGGTTGGATGGATACTCAAGCAGGGGAACCCTCCTCAAATATCTCAAGCAGTGAACTTGAAAAAATGTGTCCTGAAGGAACCCTTTCCATCAGAGAGATAAAAGTACAAACAAGTAAAAGAAGCAGGCTCTGCAAATATGTTTTTGAGAAGAAAAATGATAGATTATTCGAGTATGGTTCATGAGGTATATCTAAAAAGACATTTTTTTTCTTATTATAATAAAAGAGGAAGTTGTGAATGTCAAAGTTGAGTGAAACAAAAATTATTTTCATCAAATTTTGTTAGGCTTGCTTTTGGGAATAGTTTCTTACAATATTGCTATTAAGATTTTTATTGTGTAGTTTTTAGATTAGGTTTATAAAATTATATTTCATGAGTAGTGATTCATATTAATCAATTAACGATACTTTTGGAAGGTATTTTCAATGTGTCAAATTTTGATATTTTTACAAGAATTAGATTGTGTAATTTTTTTAATTAAAGTCATTGACTCATATTTCATAAATAATAGTTCTCATGAATCCATCTCTTATAAGATTGAATAGTCTATTTAGGAAGTATTTCTGATAGTATGTCAAATTATGATATTACTATTACCATTAGATTGCATGGCTTTGAAGTCAACCTCGTTGACCCATATTCTTCTCTGTAGATGCTACTATGTGCTAGGGAACTTCTTAGAACTGTTGGTATATTCTTACAACTTGTTACACCTAGGATATTCTTCTCTGTAGATGCTACTATGTGCCGTGGTCCAAACGGGCCCATAAATGTGGTTGAATAGCAATACATTCAAGTGGCAATTACACAAGGGACAGTCACTGTGAGATGTCCTCATGTGTGACTGTCCTTGTCACAAATGAGGACATCTCACAGTGACTGTCCCTTGTGTAATTTCCACTTGAATGAGGACAGTCACTGTAAAGACAACATGATAATGTACACATACAATGAGTGTACATTATCATGTTGTCTTTACAGTGGCTGCCCTCATGTTGTATATTCTTCTCTGTAGATGCTACTATGTGCTAGGGAACTTCTTAGAACTGTTGGTATATTCTTACAACTTGTTACACCTGGGATATTCTTCTCTGTAGATGCTACTGTGTGCTGTGGTCCAAACGGGCCCATAAATGTGGTTGAATAGCAATACATTCAAGTGGCAATTACACAAGGGACAGTCACTGTGAGATGTCCTCATGTGTGACTATCCTTGTCACAAATGAGGACATCTCACAGTGACTGTCCCTTGTGTAATTGCCACTTGAATGAGGTCAGTCACTGTAAAGACAACATGATAATGTACACAAGTACCGTGAAGGTAGTTGCAAGTTATGGCTGTTTCATTGCATACCCGAAACAATGAAGATGTTACGGTCCACAAAACGTTTGTGCTTGAAAGATGAACAAATAAAATTAAACTTCTAAATAACCAAAGCCGCTAACAATAAATTCAACACATATATGTCCTCATTTCTGGGTATTTTAGCTCTGTAACAGCTGAATACCAGATTACATAATAATGACAAAAGAAAAATAAACCCAACGTACTCAGAAATTGTAGCTGTGATTTCACGGAGGGAATCTCTCTCGGCACTGTTGAAAATACAAATGACAACGTTTCTCTACATTATCATGTTGCCTTTACAGTGACTGTCCCTTGTGTAATTGCCACTTGAAGGAGGACAGTCACTGTAAAGACAACATGACAATGTACACTTACAGCCCGTGTACATTATCATGTTGTCTTTAGAGTGACTATCCTCATTTGTTGAAGAAGAAAAGCATTAATGTGGCTGAATAGCAATACATTCAAGTGGCAATCACACAAGGGACAGTCACTGTGAGATGTCCTCATTTGTGACTGTCCTTACGGTGAGTGTACATTATCATGTTGTCTTTAGAGTGACTGTCCTCATTTGTTGAAGAAGAAAAGCATTAATGTGGTTCAATAGCAATACATTCAAGTGGCAATTACACAAGGGACAATTGATCACTGTGAGATGTCCTCATGTGTGACTATCCTTGTCACAAATGAGGACATCTCACAATGACTGTCCCTTGTGTAATTCAAGTGGCAATTACACAAGGGACAGTCACTGTGAGATGTCCTCATTTGTGACTGTCCTTACAATGAGTGTACATTATCATGTTGTCTTTAGAGTGACTGTCCTCATTTGTTGAAGAAGAAAAGCATTAATGTGGTTCAATAGCAATACATTCAAGTGGCAATTACACAAGGGACAATCGATCACTGTGAGATGTCCTCATGTGTGACTATCCTTGTCACAAATGAGGACATCTCACAATGACTGTCCCTTCTGTAATTGCCACTTGAATGAGGACAGTCACTGTAAAGACAACATGATAATGTACACATACAATGAGTGTACATTATCATGTTGTCTTTACAGTGGCTGCCCTCATGTTGTATATTCTTCTCTGTAGATGCTACTATGTGCTAGGGAACTTCTTAGAACTGTTGGTATATTCTTACAACTTGTTACACCTGGGATATTCTTCTCTGTAGATGCTATTGTGTGCTGTGGTCCAAACGGGCCCATAAATGTGGTTGAATAGCAATACATTCAAGTGGCAATTACACAAGGGACAGTCACTGTGAGATGTCCTCATGTGTGACTGTCCTTGTCACAAATGAGGACATCTCACAGTGACTGTCCCTTGTGTAATTGCCACTTGAATGAGGACAGTCACTGTAAAGACAACATGATAATGTACACAAGTACCGTGAAGGTAGTTGCAAGTTACGGCTGTTTCATTGCATACCCGAAACAATGAAGATGTTACGGTCCACAAAATGTTTGTGCTTGAAAGATGAACAAATAAAATTAAACTTCTAAATAACCAAAGCCGCTAACAATAAATTCAACACAGATATGTCCTCATTTCTGGGTATTTTAGCTCTGTAACAGCTGAATACCAGATTACATAATAATGACAAAAGAAAAATAAACCCAACGTACTCAAAAATTGTAGCTGTGATTTCGCGGAGGGAATCTCTCTCGGCACTGTTGAAAATACAAATGACAACGTTTCTCTACATTATCATGTTGCCTTTACAGTGACTGTCCCTTGTGTAATTGCCACTTGAAGGAGGACAGTCACTGTAAAGACAACATGATAATGTACACTTACAACCCGTGTACATTATCATGTTTTCTTTAGAGTGACTATCCTCATTTGTTGAAGAAGAAAAGCATTAATGTGGCTGAATAGCAATACATTCAAGTGGCAATCACACAAGGGACAGTCACTGTGAGATGTCCTCATTTGTGGCTGTCCTTACAGTGAGTGTACATTATCATGTTGTCTTTAGAGTGACTGTCCTCATTTGTTGAAGGAAAAAAGAATTAATGTGGTTCATTAGCAATGTATTCCCAGCATCTGTACCTGCATCTCTCTTATATACTACAAGTTACTTGCCATCAGAAATTGCAGTTCCCTCACGTGACATTGATGGTGAAGTGTTCTTTTCAAAACCATCATCTGTGGTTACCAATGCTCCTGTTTTAGGCAATAAGTTTGTTGCATTCCATGAGCCATTGGTCAAGTTTCTTCTACGAGCTTCTGATGCCTCAAAATCTAAGCAGCGCCTACGCATGCCTCGTTGTGGTTGATTATCATTCTATACATGAATTATAATGAGTAATCAATTTTGGGCCGTGGAATCTTGTATGTAACATGCACAAGCATTTCATGGCTAAATGAATCTATTTTAAAAGCATCAACTTTTCTTACATGATGCTGGATACATAAGTAGAACAAGCGTATATCAAATTGGAAGCAATCAGAACTCCACAATGACATATTATTTAGAGTACTCTTCAGTTTAAGTAATAATGCATATATTGACACTGTAAAGACAACATGATAATGTACACTCACTGTAAAGACAACATGATAATGTACACTCACTGTAAGGACAGTCACAAATGAGGACATCTCACAGTGACTGTCCCTAGTGTAATTGCCACTTGAATGTATTGCTATTCAGCCACATTAATGCTTTTCTTCTTCAACA
Source organism: Chamaecyparis obtusa (assembly GCA_027943335.1). NCBI lineage: Eukaryota > Viridiplantae > Streptophyta > Pinopsida > Cupressales > Cupressaceae > Chamaecyparis > Chamaecyparis obtusa. The sequence continues at coordinate 1,291,920 of BSBK01003182.1, read as the reverse complement.
AATGAGGATAGTCACTGTAAAGACAACATGATAATGTACACTCAGTGAGTGTACATTATCATGTTGTCTTTACAGTGACTATCCTCATTTGTTGAAGAAGAAAAGCATTAATGTGGCTGAATAGCAATACATTCAAGTGGCAATTACACTAGGGACAGTCACTGTGAGATGTCCTCATTTGTGACTGTCCTTACAGTGAGTGTACATTATCATGTTGTCTTTACAGTGGCTTTCCTCATTTGTTGAAAGAAAAAAGCATTAATGTGGTTCATTAGCAATGTATTAAATAAATTTATTTTTTTTAATCCACCCACGGGCGTCGCAATTGCGACGGTAACCCATCGCAATGCGATGCAGGCACCCGTCGCAATTGCTTGGGAGGTCCGTCGTGATTGCGATGGCCCTCTGAAGCCATGCGATGGGGGGGCGACGCCCATGCCGCTAACAAATCTTAGTCACATTGCGACGGGATATGTGTCGCAATTGCGACGGCTACCCATAGACGTCGCAATTTGCGACTAAAAAATAGCGACGTCTATGGGTGTTGCTATTGCGACACATAGCTGTCGCAATTGTGACACATAGCCATCGCAAAATGCCCCCAAATGTATTAGTGTATTGAGCCGTGCGATATGCCTACTTTCATTGGAGGAGGACGGTGTCATAGATCCTCCATAGGCAACAGTCAAGGACAGGGCTCAAATGTAGAGGTAGGTTCCTCTAGATAGAGTGTGGATGATCTTACACCGCCTCCACAACATACATAGGCTCCCACACAGCAAACATAGGCTACGACCTCATGAGTTCACAGTAGATTCTTAGATTTTCTTATGGACGAGGCCATTGATCCTAATGCAGTGTCCTTGCACTCTTTTGAGTTATCCAAACTTAGACGTGCATTACAACAAGTACAAGAATCTGGATTTAATTTCAATTTATATAGATATACATGTGTACATATAGTTGTATATTTAAATTTAAATTTATTTAAACATGATATAGGACATTGCAACGCGTGCTACATATGGAGATTTAGAGGAGCCCGTTGATCCGATTCATCATGATACAGAGGTATACAAAATAATTTAAAAATTAAATTTTATAATTTATTTACATTTAAAGTTCTTATATATATATATATATATATGTATATTTACATTTACAGACTCAGGTCTAGCAGGATGAGGATCCACACAGGCCTGAACATCTAGCACGTGATGGCGATCATAAACGTAGTTGATGTGTTCATAGATTTAGATCTATGGCATTGATTTTGATCTAGAGTACACATGTACTAGAGAGTATTTATGTTACGTTGATCTCTAGATATGTTTTACATTGACCTAGATATATGCTTTACATTGATATATGTAGATATTTGTACATTGATATATATAGGTCCATTTGTACGTTGATCTATTTACATCGATACATGTTTGGATTTTGTGATATCTAGACATTTACATTGATAGATACATGTTTTCATTTTGTGATATAGACATTTATATTGATGTAGACATGTTTGATCTTTTTTCATGATATATCTCTAGACATTTACATTGATATGTACGTGCACATGTTTTGTACGTTGATCTATTTGTTCATTGATACATGTTTGGATTTTGTGATATATATATATATATATATATATATATATATATATATATATATATATATATATATATATATAGACATTTAAACATTGATGTACATGTTTGATTTTTGAGATATATATATGTACATTTACATTGATATGTAGCTGCATGTTTTGTATATTGATCTATTTGTACATTGATACATGTTTGGATTTTGTGATATATATAGACATTTAAACATTGATGTACATGTTTGATTTTTGAGATATATAGACATTTACATTGATATGTACGTGCATGTTTTGTATGTTGATCTATTTATACATTGATACATGTTTGGATTTTGTAATTGAAGCCAAAAATTAATTGATCTTTAAAATTAATATTTAATTTATGTTCAATCTTTCATCAATCTAATTAATCAATCTTACTAAAAAATCTTTAATCAATTGAAAGTTTAAATGAATCTTTAAAATCTAACTTTAAAATTAATCTTTAATTTCAATGTTCAATCTTTAATCAATCTTAGAAATTTGATCTATAGGTAGAATCAATATAATCAATTTATTTAATAAGACCACTTAAGCCCTATTATGCACCCTTAAGCCCTATCTAGATCAATTAATTGAAAACTAGTTAATCAATCTTACTGAAAAATCTTTAATGAATTGAAAGTTTAAATCAATCTAAAAAATCTAACTTTAAAATTAATCTTTAATTTCAATGTTCAATCTTTAATCAATCTTAGAAATTCAATCTATAGGTAGAATCAATATAATCAATTTATTTAATATAGATCCTTAAGACCTAACATGACCTGATAGGATCCCTTAAGACCCCTTAAGACCTTTAACATGACCCCTTAAGCCCTTAAGACCTAACAGGACCTAATAATACTCCTTAAGCCCTTAAGTACCTAACATGACCCCTTAAGACCTAAAAAGACCTAACATGACCCCTTAAGCCCTTAAGTACCTAGCATGACCCCTTAAGCCCTTAAGACCTGACATGACCTAATAAGACCCCTTAAGCCATTAAGTACCTAACATGACCCCTTAAGACCTAAAAAGACCTAACATGACCCCTTAAGCCCTTAAGTACCTATCATGACCCCTTAAGCCCTTAAGTACCTATCATGACCCCTTAAGCCCTTAAGACCTAACAGGACCTAATAAGACCCCTTAAGCCCTTAAGTACCTAACATGACCCCTTAAGACCTAAAAAGACCTAACATGACCCCTTAAGCCCTTAAATACCTAGCATGACCCCTTAAGCCCTTAAGACCTAATAAGACCCCTTAAGCCCTTAAGCACCTAGCATGACCCCTTAAGACCTAAAAAGACCTAACATGACCCCTTAATCCCTAGCATGACCCCTTAAGCCCTTAATTACCTAGCATGACCCCTTAAGACCTAACATGACCCCTTAAGCCCTAACATGACCCCTTAAGCCCTTAAGTACCTAGCATGACCCCTTAAGACCTAAAAAGACCTAACATGACCCCTTAAGCCCTTAAGTACCTAACATGACCCCTTAAGCCCTTAAGTACCTAACATGACCCCTTAAGACCTAAAAAGACCTAACATGACCCCTTAAGCCCTTAAGTACCTAACATGACCCCTTAAGACCTAAAAAGACCTAACATGACCCCTTAAGCCCTTAAGTACCTAGCATGACCCCTTAAGCCCTAACATGACACCTTAAGCCCTTAAGTACCTAACGTGACCCCTTAAGACCTAAAAAGACCTAACATGACCTCTTAAGCCCTAACATGACCCTTTAAGCCCTAACATGACCTAACAGTACCTAACATGACCCCTTAAGGCCTAACATGATCTAATAAGACCTAACATGACCCCTTAAGCCCTAACATGACCTAACATGACCTAATATGACCTAACAAGACCTAATAAGACCTAATATGACCTCACATGACCTAATATGACCTAGTATGACCTAACATGACCTAATATGACCTAATATGACCTAACATGACCCCTTAAGACCTAACATGACCCCTTAAGCCCTAACATGACCTAACATGACCTAATATGACCTAACAAGACCTAATAAGACCTAACAAGACCTAATATGACCTCACATGACCTAATAAGACCCCTTAAGACCTAACATGACCCCTTAAGACTTAAAAATACCTAACATGATCCCTTCAGCCCTAACATGACCTAATATGATCTAATATGACCTAACATGACCTAATATGACCTAATATGATCTAATAAGACCTAACATGACCCCTTAAGCTCTAACATGACCCCTTAAGCCCTAACATGACCTAACAAGACCTAATATGACCTCACATGACCTAATAGGACCCCTTAAGACCTAATAGGACCCTTGAAGACCTAACATGACCCCTTAAGCCCTAACATGACCTAACATGACCTAATATGACCTAAAAAGACCTAACATGACCCCTTAAGCCTTAACATGACCTAATATGGCCTAATATGATCTAATATGACCTAACATGACCCCTTAAGACCTAACATGACCCCTTAAGCCCTTAAATACCTAGCATGACCCCTTAAGCCCTTAAGACCTAATAAGACCCCTTAAGCCCTTAAGCACCTAGCATGACCCCTTAAGCCCTTAAGACCTAATAAGACCCCTTAAGCCCTAACATGACCTAACATGACCTAATATGACCTAACAAGACCTAATAAGACCTAACAAGACCTAATATGACCTCACATGACCTAATATGACCTAATATGACCTAACATGACCTAATATGACCTAATATGACCTAACATGACCCCTTAAGCCCTAACATGACCTAACATGACCTAATATGACCTAAAAAAACCTAACATGACCTCTTAAGCCCTAACATGACCTAATATGACCTAACATGACCCCTTAAGCCCTAACATGACCTAATATGACCTAACAAGACCTAATAAGACCTAACAAGACCTAATATGACCTCACATGACCTAATATGACCTAACATGACCCCTTAAGACCTAACATGACCTAACATGACCTAATATGACCTAACAAGACCTAATAAGACCTAACAAGACCTAATATGACCTCACATGACCTAATAAGACCCCTTAAGACCTAACATGGCCCCTTAAGACCTAAAAAGACCTAACATGACCCCTTAAGCCCTAACATGACCTAATATGACCTAATATGATCTAACAAGACTTAATATGACCTCACATGACCTAATAAGACCCCTTAAGACCTAACATGATCCCTTAAGACCTAAAAAGACCTAACATGACCACTTAAGCCCTAACATGACCTAATATGATCTAATATGACCTAACATGACCCCTTAAGCCCTAACATGACCTAATATGACCTAATATGATTTAATAAGACCTAACATGACCCCTTAAGCCCTAACATGACCTAATATGACCTAACAAGACCTAATATGACCTAATATGACCTAATAAGACCTAACATGACCTAATATGACCTAATAAGAGCTAACATGACCTAATATGACCTAACATGACCTAATATGACCTAATAAGACCCCTTAAGACCTAAGATGACCTAATATGACCCCTTAAGACCTAACATGACCCCTTAAGCCCTAACATGACCCCTTAAGCCCTAACATGACCCCTTAAGACCTTATAAGACCTAAAAGACCTAATATGACCTAATATGACCTAATATGACCTAACAAGACCTAATATGACCTCACATGACCTAATAAGACCTAACAAGACCTAATATGACCTCACATGACCTAATAAGACCTAACAAGACCTAATATGACCTAACAAGACCTAATAAGACCCCTTAAGCCCTTAAGACCTAACATGACCCCTTAAGCCCTTAAGACCCCTTAAGACCTAACATTCAACTAATAAGACCTAATATGACCCCTTTAGACCTAACATGACCTAATAGGACCCCTTAAGCCCTAACACATGACCTAATAGGACCCCTTAAGACCTAACATTCAACTAATAAGACCTGATACATGATATAGATTAAGACCTAAAATTCAAGTAGAAAGTAAATTGAAAGTTCTATCTAATCAATTAAAATTCAATTTACCTATCTAATCAATCTAATCAATAAATAGAAATTTATAGACTAGAAAGGTATTCAATTCAGGAAATCAATCTATTCTAATCAATTGAAAAAAGAATCAATCTAATTTCAATTTAAATTCAATTTAAATATAGACATATCTAATCAATCTAAACAAAAAATAGAAATATAGACCTAGATCTAATATTTATCTAATCAATCTAATCAATAAATTGAAATTAAAATTCAAGTAGAAAGTAAATTGAAAGTTCTAGAAGAGAGAGAGAGAGAAATTTAGGTTTAATCTTGATCCATAAATTCAATCTAATCATAAATTTCAAATCAAATTTAAAGTCTACATATAAGTTTCAAATAGGATTTAAATTAAGTATGCACAAATTAAAATCCTTCAACCTAAAGCTTCTGATACATGTAGTCTAGATCCTCTCTATCCTTTATTATCTCCAAAAAAAATTCATGCTCTTCAATAGGCAACTTCCACTTTTGGTTTTTACTTGACCCTTTTTTTGACACAGTTTCAAACTGCAATTTCGTTGCTATAACCAAGTGACTATAATGTAGAACTCTCTCTCCACGCATGTATTCAAAAAATTTAATTCCATTTTTGTCGATCTTAGTTTGTTGATGATAGGTGCCTTCAATAACAACTGAACCGGTCGGATATTTTTGTCCATCACCATTGACAACTTCTTCAAGCAACTTGTGTTTTTCCTTGGTGCATCTTAGTAGATAATAATCTACACCTTCTATATTCTCAGGATCTGCAACCACAAAAAAAAAATCACCTACACAATTTATGTTTATGTGTACAAGTAAATGTTAAATTTAAACCTCAAGAATATAATATATATATTTCACAAATATACCTAGAAATAAAAAATACGCACCTGTAACAACTAAATCAGAAACATGTTCATAGTCAGCTGAATATATAGGATCATGGATGTCTATGACATTGTCATCATCTTCATAAGGAGGCATTCTAATTAACACTTTATGATCCCATTTTGAAACATATCCATTTGCAATATTAACACATTGACTCATTGTGTTGTTGTTAAGACAATCTTCACAAAAGCATGATTTATCTCTTAGTTGAATCCATGGAGGCTTGTGTTGTCCCGTAGTCATCACTTGATGTAAACTTCTAATTCCAATAATTGATTGACAATTGTAGGGATTCGATCGATCAATATCTGAATTGGATGGATTGATATATAGATCTCAGTTTGAAATCATGAAAAATGTGAAATGCAATATATACACATTCATACATTGTGTAGTTCACATGAGCTATAATATATATATATATATATATATATATATATATATATATATATATACAACAAGTTAAAACACACATGTGAAAGACCTATATATAGTTTTTTGAATTTGAGTTTGAAAAATAAAAGTAAATTAAATAAATACCTATCACTTCCCAAAAGTAATTTTTGTTGTATTTTATGTCTCAAGCAACGAAATGATTTTGACACCATTCAACAATTTTCTTTGAATTCTCTATCATGTTACCTAGAGAGATATATTTTTAACAATTTAGTGTGTGTATATATATACATGTGTACATGTAATGTAAAGTTTTAAATAGTCTAGAGTCAAGTAAACAAGTTGAATATCAAATGTATGTATGTACATACCTTGAAGTTCATGTTGTCGGAGTGCACGCTTCACACATGCTCCTGCTCCATCATGCTCTCCTTTTCCATGTCCACTTTCAAAGAAGTTCCAAACAAACTTAACGTTGTGTCTAGCATGTTACATGGCTAACCAATTAAACGCTTTTGTAGACTTAAATTGATCTACAATTCAAATAAATACAAAAATGTATTTATGTGACACATAAATATATCTAGAATTGAGAAAATTTAAAAGAAAATTTATAATGCACAAGTACTTACCTGCACACCCATCAGACCAGATCCAATGTTGTGAAGCATTTATCCCACGACTCGCAAGATTTTTGAGAAACATGTGGAAACAATGAGCCACATAGCTCCTATCATGAACCCTGTCATCACTAATATAGAAATGAACCTCCTTGATGATAATGCATTCATTTTGATCTATACCTTCTATCTCATCCAAATCGTATTGTGCATGTCTATAGGTCACATGCACAAATATTGTAACTTGATTAGAATGATAATATTGACTCTGGAGCTTCTTTTGAGGGGAAAATGTATAGTTCTTTGTAAAATCTACAACTGAAAGAATACAACTAGGTGGGAAATAATTTTTGTAATCACGAAATTGTTTAGCTTGCCATCGTGCACCATGACAATGTTGGATATGTGGATATATCATAGACCAAAATCTATCCTTGAACTGAAGGTACAATAATTCACTTGCCTTTAATGTAATTTTTTTTTATTCACCTCTTGTCTTCATTTGGTATATCTTATATTCAAATCTCTTCCACTGGACTGGTGTTGTAACATCAATATTATCAAATTGTAAAGGAAATTGCTACAAATTTTCACAATTATTGCATTCATTTTTTATACATTAGACATTGAATTCATCTGAATCTTCTGATTTATCACATAAAATGGACTTTACAAATTCTGTTGTACTTCTAGTAACCGTATCTAGATTAAGTATTGTCATAACCCTTTTATATGATTGCAAGTATAAGTGAAATTCAACATGATTTCAATAACAACATGTTTCGTGAACCTTATTTATGCGTACAAAGCAAGGGTGCAACATCTCAAACATTCTCTGACCTATTTTCACATCTAAAAATTCATGCCTGAATGCTTCAAATAATTCACTTTATGTAGTATCGATAAAATGTTTTGGATGTGAAATCTTCATACTGGTCTCTTCATAGTTCATTTGTATAGTGTCCTTTCTATTGGAAGAAACACGAGAGTGGTTGGTCCAAAAATCAATGACCTGTCTTCTTACATCTTCAGAAATTCTATCTTTATGGGGAAGTCTACAAATCTGTACCCAATTCTTTTCAATATCCATATCCAACATATTTCTCTTCCTAATATATCTCTGTATTGTTCTTCGAGATATCTTGAATAAATTAAAAAATGCTCAGACTTGATTTCTATGTGTCAATTTCTTACTAGTTATCATAGTCATCAAGGCTCTTCTAGCTGCATTTGAATCTGGCTCTTTATGATCTTCCCTGTTAACAACGTTCAGTGCATCTTGTAAATTTTGAATTATTGTCTCTTTTATTTTACCTCCTCCAATTTTCCTATTATCAATACCCAACAACTCCAAAACCGGAGTCATTTCTTTTTTCTTGAATAACTTTGCAAACAATTGTGCTTTTCCCACCAAAGATTTACTCTCAAAATATTCCATCCACATGTTTTTGAGATGCAATTTAATAGTGCTTTCAGGTACCACGTGTTCCAATTCAATTTGACTAATAAGTGATTCCTCATTCATGTCCATCAAATTCTGCATTGTAGGAAAAAAATGTATACTTCGACTACTACCAATATCCTCCCCTAGTTGAGTCGCACATTCTATAGCGATAGGTTCTTTTTCAACATCGACTGGTTGCTCTTGGACACATTTCGTATGACCTTTCATTTGGTCATCCCTTTTACGATCATACTTCCTTGTTCTAGTCCTTTTATTTCCCATTGCTCAAATATCTAAACAAGAATTTTTTTATTATTTTACTATTTCGTCACTGAAAAACTTGTCTTCAAACTCCTTCGAAACCAAAATTTCTTTGTAACTTCCATGAAAAAATGACTCCCTGCTTCAAAATATCCTTATATCCTAAAATAAGAAGGTAAATTCGCAATTGATATACATTTTTAAAAAAACATCACACATATATAGCCTTTGGATTGAAAGCACGGGTCACCCACGCGATCAGTCAAGAGGGGCCGACCTCTTAGGGGACTCAGCCGAGTGCCACTCGCCTGAGTCATCCTAAGTGGCATGCCAACTTGGCAGCCAAAACTTCAAAAACACCCAAAATGCAGAATTTGCACTTGTGTTTTTTTCTCTTCTGCAAATTAAAAATTTTAAAAAACTAAAACTACCCTTTTGTAGATCTTGGAACTATAATTCTGGACATATAAATTTTATATAATTTCAATTAGAAAATGTTAAACAAATTTGTAAAAAACTACATGTAGGTATATAAAGCTTTGAGAAGTCGCTGATTCGATAAATTAAAAAAAATAGTAAATCAATTAAAAATTTTTTTAAAATTATATGCAGCACTAGAGAACAGAATCTTCTTCAAGAATATATAATTTATTTCAATTTTGGAATAATTTTGATAGGTGAAAAGTGGCGGGAAATAAAAATTGTCGATTTCGTGTAAGTTGTACTTTGAATACTTATAACGGGCAAATTATAGATCGAAAACACTTCTTTCCTTTTTCCCGCACTAGGTATACATGTCATCTAAAACATATTTTGAAATTGGAGGTAAAAACAATGTTTTACTTATAATTATTTGACGGGAGGTAAACCCCTTGATTTGTTGTATTTTTAGGACATGAAAAATAGACCTTAGAAATTAAAAAAAAATATTAATTTATGTCCAATTTTTTTTTTAAAATTATAGGCATAAAATTCATCCTATTTCACACATTTCATCAGTTTACATCATCTTCAAATTCTAAATAGAAATGTGACTTTTATGCCCTTGAAGTTTTTTAGTTTCGGTGTTGTTAGCATCTTCCATTGTAAAAGGGTGACAACTTATTGTGCTTTTACTCTTAATACTTCTAACATGGTATCAGAGCTAGCTACTAATCCTTGTTTAAGTGTTTTGTAGGAAGGCGACATTCAAAGGAGCAAGATTTTTTAAGTTTTATCTTATAGATCTAACTTTTTTTGCAGCTGTAACTTATTTATTTATTAAGTTTGTTTTCTCTAACCCTCTTTGGAAGGCTTGCCGCCAAAAAGTATCTTAATTTTTTTAAAGATTTTTTTGGGTTTGGTCGGTTCACCGCCAAACCCAATCTTCATTTCATTTGGTTTATGATTTTATCTAACCTTTCATATTTAGTTTTCTAAAATCTTGTGCATGCAGATTTAATTTATTTGTTTTGCAGGCATATCTCTGTTCTAATATACACATCTATTGTTCTGGTTTTATAATATTGTGCATGCAAGTTTCATAATATTCTTTCATAAATCTTTGGTTTTTTCTAACAAATCTTGATATACCTCTAGCTATGCTTCTTTTTTTCTCTTTTGTTTGCTAGTTGGATGTGTGATGTAGATTTTTCATTCACATTCAATATTATCGTTGTCTCCATTATCCTTGGCAGACTGTTCCTTACGCCATTTTTTAGTTCAAATTTTTCATTGAAAAAGTACAGTCTATTTTGTGTTGGGTGCTATGATAAAATAAAGCTGAATCTTGAAAAATTGAGATATGGGTTTTGTGCAGAATGATCATATTTAGCTCTCACATGGGAAGTTTCTCCAAATTCGCTATTGTTTAAGAGTTGTGACCAATCTTTGTCACTCTTTGTATCGTTGCTTCCATTCACGGGTTTGAGCCTATCACTACCTAGATGTAGTGGCTGCCATTATTTTTTTATGCTCAAGTCTATTTTATTCTCTGTCTTTCACTCCCATTTTAGTTATTTTAAGTTTAGTTTGAATTTTAGTTTGACTGTTTATAAATTTATTAATGATTCCTTAGCTAAGTTTAGAGATAAATTTGAATTTGAATGATTATTTAGCTAAGTTTAGGTGTCTTTGTATTCCAATTTGATTTCATTTTAGATAGTTTGATTGAGTTCTATTATATTTATTTAATAGCATTGTTTATTATATTTTCATCCATTTTTCATATTATTGTTGATTATTATTAATCTCTATGCAAAAACATCTTTTTCTTATTATTTGTCTCTTATATTTACTAATCATTGCAGGTTATAATAACATTCTTCTAGTTATTGCAATTTTTTAATCATTTCTTGTAGCACTATTATTAGTCACTTTATTTAATCATTAGATTCCTTGTTTATATTTAACAAAACTTTTCAAAATTTGTTTTTCATGCTTTCTATTATTAGTCGTTATCTGTGTGATTTTTAAAGGTTTCAACTGCCACGTAAACCTTGTAACGTCTTATCTAAAAATTGGTTTCATTTGCAAGTTTACTTATTTTCATAAACTATTGTTTGTAAGGCATCTAATTAATTTTTTCATACTTGCCTTCATCGCATAACTCTTTGTTATTTTCCTTTCTACTTGTTACTTAGTTTGTGTTTCAAATAAGTTTCGATAAATTTGGCTTATTCTATTTTTTTTTCTTCATTATCTGTCTTGTAGATATCTCATTCAAATTACATTTATAGCATCTTTCATACTCTATATTGTAACATTATAATATCACAACAAAATAATAATGTTTGTTGAAGTTTGTTTCATTCATTATTTCCAAGCACAAGTTGGAATCTAGTTTATAATGCTTTATTATTACAAGGTTTCTAAGTTAGTAATCCCTATTTTTTTCTGCCGCAACAAGTTTATTTGCAACATACACAGTTTCATTTATTTACATTTGTCTTTTATGCAACACTTGTATTAATTAAACAAGCTTGAACTGAGTTTGAACCAAGTTTATTTTTCCTTCTTATAATAACACTTTTTTAAATTATTCTAACTTGTTTATAACGCCAAGTTTGTCTTATCTTCTGAAAAACACTACATTTTTTTAGTGCAAAATTTGCTAAGTTTATTGTGTCTTATATTGCAGCAAATATCACGTATGAGGAGTTTCTTTTCAAGAGTCTTTAAATCATCTTAAGATTCTTTTGTTTTGTCTTTTTCTAAAAAGTTTTTATAATTATTTTTCATTATCTCTCATTATTGGTTTATGGTAAAAATTTTCTTGCATTACACTTTCTTGGGTTCTTTCCTTAACTTCTTTTCATTTTTTCATACTTCTAACATGGTCCATGCGCTTCTTTATACTATTAAACTCTTATTTATTTATTAAGTTTGTTTTCTCTAACCCTCTTTGGAAGGCTTGCCACCAAAAAGTATCTTAAATTTTTTAAAGATTCATAGCTGCTGCAAGCTCAATGGTGAGGTCCATTTGAGCAAAAAATGCTCCAAAATACTAGTGACTGCCTCAAGATCTGTGCCGAGGATGGTTGCAAAATTTTTTTGCCGCAAATTCTAACATTATCCAAATTAGACAATTTATATGGATCTAGGGGTTCTTGGATGCTTTGAACAGGACTGTGAGGCCCGTTTGAAGCCTAGATGACCAAAAAGAGAGGTCCCCCCAGATTCAATAGAAAATCCTCTAAAACACAGATCTGATGAACATGGTTGAATCTCTTAGAAAAAGGAGAGGGAAAAACAAATATGAAGCTCTGGTACCATATTGAAGTTGATGATAAAACAACCCATAGCTCCCAAGAACACCTACGCGCAAATACCTTTCACATAAAGAGAGAGGAGCAAGAAGCTAAAGAGGCTTAAATGCATGGATCCATGAGAGAGGAGAAATCATTGATGTGCAAAAACAAAAGTTGCAATTCAATAATGAATAATCTGTTGTCAAAACAAGATGAGATCAATCCTTATAAAAGGAGATCTAAAACTCTAAAAGGGTAAACCGAGGTTGCACAATAATAATTAATAAAACAATTTATTATTATATGCCTAAAGTTTATTTTAAACAAAAATAAATAATAAGTGACTTAGTAATTAAATCAAACATAATTTAATTAATAAGCAAACACTTTATTACTATATATATATATATATATATATATATATATATATATATATATATATATATATATATAAGATTTTAAAAGTCCAAATACATATACATTTATTTTTCCATTGGTTTTCTAATTTCATGATTTAATATCTTTTTTTCCATATATATATATATTCTTTACTACTTTCTTTTAATTCTATAAAAATATTATGCTCATATGCAAATATTATATATCTTTTGTAGTTTGATTTACTTCCTAGGATTTCAACAACAAATACAAACAAATCTTAATTGATTTAATACGAGGCTTTTCCTCAATATTTTTCTAACAAAAATACCAGGTATTCACAATTCCACAATCACAAGATTTTTTCAACCAACAAGCTTTCAAAACAAAATTTCATACAAAAGAAGAATTACAAAACTACCATCAACAAAATCTGGTAGGCACAAAGTAAACAATCTTTTAAGATAAAATCAGATCTATGAGGGTTTCAAACCTTACCTTAATCCACTAATTCACAAAAGTTGTGAAGAACAATCCAAAAACTTTGAAAATTCTAATCTTTCATAATTTTCTTCAATTCAAACTCCGAACCAAAACGTGTAAACCTATGTGTAAAGAATAATGAGCAAAATACTCCTAATAAAGGAAAACTAAGAAACCTAAGATTTCAAAACATTCAACACCATAAACAAGGCGAACTCCACTCTGAAATATAAAAAGAATTACTTTTATTCTATTTACCTCCACTTAAGTCACCTTAACTCAACTTTTATTTTGAAAGGTAAAGTTATGATTTAATAAAGTGTTTTCTAAATATGCAACTCAACCTTAAAATCACTTAACTCCTTTTTAACTCCTTTTGCATTAAATTATTAATTTTTATATTTGAATTAAATTAAAATTCCTAGCACGTTCGAAATATGTAATTTAATCATAAATATTATTTTATATATTATTATGCATTTAAATTCCAATTTAGACTTAGTATATTTAATTAAATCTCCACTTTTCATTACTAGTCTTTCTAATTAATTCTTTTTAATAAACATATGTATTTAATTAATTCTTTTTAATAAACAAAGGTATTTAATCTATTTTAACACAAAAAAATTACATCAAACCTACATGCATGCAAAATTTGAAGAAACTAACTACATCAAAAATGCTAAATCAACTCAAAGGAAGGGTTCACTAATGATGTCACCTTGACAAATTCAGAGGGTAATAACTAAGATACTTGCACACTCCTTTTTGGACAATAAATGACTTAGGTTAGGATTTGGAACTGTTGGTGTAATTAAATATTACTAATTACACTTTACTTAAGTTTACTTAGGATAATACATTTGCATAATTAGTTGTCTTTGAGACACCTAGGAGTTTGCATTTCTTTTTAGCACATGGTTAGGAGAATCTCCACTTTAGGTGTGATAGTTGTCATCACATACCTCTTTGTGTGTGAGATTCACTTTTAGTGCTCTTATCACATTATCATCTTCTCATTGTTGCACATGTTTCTCATACTTTCATGTACAATGGAGGATGATCCACTTTTGGTGGACATGTGATTCCACCATGTCTAGTAGTGATCTTATCACTTGCATATCTTTTAGTTATCATGCATTGCCTATATATTGAGGCATTCCTACTTTGTAAATCAATCATTCAATTAATTATTCATTATCATTTGATCATTATTGAATTCTTCATTTGATCATATTATCTTGTCTCTCTTTGTTGTGCTATCTCTTGA
Source organism: Chamaecyparis obtusa (assembly GCA_027943335.1). NCBI lineage: Eukaryota > Viridiplantae > Streptophyta > Pinopsida > Cupressales > Cupressaceae > Chamaecyparis > Chamaecyparis obtusa. The sequence continues at coordinate 1,276,807 of BSBK01003182.1, read as the reverse complement.
GCTTCTAGATCTTGGCATCTATTCTTTGCCTTAGGCAAATTCTTACTTGGTATTAGAGCCAAAAGAGTCTTCATTGCATAGCCATTGGAGAGCCATTGATTGCTTCAACTTTTGGAGGGCCATGATTCAGATCTGAGATCAGCATTTTGTGAGAGTTTTTGAACAAGATCGGACCTCACCATTACATCTGGGTGGTTGTTTCCATAAATTTTGACTATAAATTTGCCTATATTGGGCAAAAGTCAAATCTGAAGTAAATTTTTTTTGCAAATCAGACCCTTAAGGCCGATTTGCAAAATTGGAGCACTTTAGGCCAAATCTGACATTGCCATTGCAATCAGAGCGGCCAAAAACCCCAAAATCAACTATTCATTCACCCAAATCGGACGTAGTTGGTGTGAGAAAAAAAATCTCCCTCCCTGCCCTGTCGTACAGATTTCCGCAGTCTAAAGGTACGATTTTATTTTTTAAATAATTTTTCATTTTTTTTATTATTATATTTTATTATTTTAAAAATTGAAAAATTAAATATAGGGGGGGGGGGGGTACTTTTGAAATTTTTTATTTTGTTTGGCCCACAGGCCTCTGCAGTACGCACTGCAATGTGCAGTGCGCACTGACAGTGCAATACGCACTGCAGTGTGGTATTGCTCTGCAGTGCCGTACTGTGTGCAGCCCCTGCAAGGGGTAAAAAATTTTAAAATTAAAAAAAGTTTTTTTTAAATGTTTTTAATTTATGTTTTAAAAAATGTTTTTTTAATAATGTTTTTTAATATGTTTTTTTTTTATAAGTTTTTTTTAATAAATAAAAACTGTGTTTATATGTTTTTTAATATGTTTTTTTAAAATAAAAACTTTAGTTTTAATAAAACATTTTTTATGTTTTTCTTTATTAAATTTTTTTAATAAAGTTTTTTAAATCTAAAAATTAAAAAATAAAAATAAATTATGTGTTTTTTCTTTCTTTTTTAATAAAGTTTTTTTTGGTGTTTTAATAAATGTTTTTCTTAAACTTTTTGGGGTTTTTGAAAAACAAAATATTAATAAATAAGCAAAATTGGGAACACTATTTTTTACCTTGCCACTTGTTGTTTTGCAGCGTCATCCAACCGGCAGTAGGGGGAGGCCAATTTTGTCCCAAAGACTTCCTAGCACAAGGCCAATAGGAGGACACCTTTTCTGCAGCATTTGATAGGGCATCCTTGGTGGCTTCATCTTTTACATGTTTCCAACTTTGCATTTGATGTTGTATGCTCTTGCATGAGCCATGTTGTACACACACTATCATAAAGTGCCACATTTTTATTTGTACCTTGTCATTGATGACACATTTGTTGTAATCACTATGTTAGTAGATTAGGAATATCATGGGACTTGGTTCTTGAAAGTTATGCTCCAACCAATCATCAATGGATGCATGACACAAGTTCAAGTATACCAACCTATCAGTTAAGAGTACCCAGTTGGTGCTTGCAGGTGTCTCCATGCCTCATCTCTATCATATCTTAATGGGCATTCCATCAGTCATTCTACATTGACATTGATACCTGATTTTGTCACACTTTGACATTCTTGGTGCAACATTGGCTCTATTTTCTTCCTATGGAGGAGTATTGGTCAATATCTTGGACCATCTTTGCAGGAGATTCAACATTGAGGGGGGGCTACTTTGTCTCTCTTCCCTATTTCCTTCCTTTGGGGGGGATTCTTTATTGTATATGCATGATGTATGTCATAATAGGGGGGTCTTGATTACTCCATCCATGCATGCATCTTGTATTCATCTCTCTTTTTGGGGGAGGGTTTTTCCCATGAAGTTTTCCCTCTTTCTCCACTTTATGAGAGATTACATTGTTCTTGCATATTGTACATGGGTACCTAACATGGCCTAGTAGCCGGGACCCATCTTGCATTGTGAGCTTAGGTGTATTCCCCTAAGTTGCACTTAAGGGGGGGTGTTGGTGTAATTAAATATTACTAATTACACTTTACTTAAGTTTACTTAGGATAATGCATTTGCATAATTAGTTGTCTTTGAGACACCTAGGAGTTTGTATTTCTTTTTAGCACATGGTTAGGAGAATCTCCACTTTAGGTGTGATAGTTGTCATCACATACCTCTTTGTGTGTGAGATCCACTTTTAGTGCTCTTATCACATTATCATCTTCTCATTGTTGCACATGTTTCTCATACTTTCATGTACAATGGAGGATGATCCACCTTTAGTGGACATGTGATTCCACCATGTCTAGTTGTGATCTTATCACTTGCATATCTTTTAGTTATCATGCATTGCCTATATATTGAGGCATTCCTACTTTGTAAATCAATCATTCAATCAATTATTCATTATCATTTGATCATTATTGAATTCTTCATTTGATCATATTATCTTGTCTCTCTTTGTTGTGATATCTCGTGAGCTTCTAGATCTTGACATCTATTCTTTGCCTTAGGAAAATTCTTATAGGAACTGTCTATTATCTCCCCTCTTACCATTGAGATATTGTGATAGGGGACACTCATCTTGATAATTTAGGGAAGTTGATGCCCAGTACTTGAAATCTTGCATAAAAGACAAGAATGCACATACATGTATAAATATATAATAGACAATGGTGGGGATCGAATGATCATGTGGATCTCACAAGAAAGTAACTAGGACTTTGTACCTTAACCACATCAGACACATCAAACATAAATATAAAATATACATACCAACCATACACATGCAAGTATGAGGTCACTAAAATCATGAATATAATTAACATCATCATATGCAGATAATCAACATTAAGAGTGGCCTAAAAGAGTTTGTCCATTTAAACTAAAAAAAGTAAACTATGGGAGGGGTATTATAGTAATAATGCTTGTGGTTTCCATTGCACATAATTAGACTCTTAATGCTCATCCTTAGATAGATTTACCCTCATTCCTTGTATGTTGAAATTGTCTCTCAAAATGCAAAGGAATAATCCTGCCTAGATATTTCATATCTTGGGGGGCAACATCTGTTTTGCTAAAATAAAGTGGCTCAATGATGAAAAATAATTTCTCAATGTCTAAAGATCTCAAAGAATTTGGTATTAATGAATTCTATATTTCATTAATGATTCAGTTTCCCACTTGATTTATCTAATCGCTTCTTAATCTAGTCATCTCATCAACATCTCTTCTATCAATCAAATTTAGTTAATCCATCAATTTGTCAAATTTTTAAAATTTTTCACATCATTCAATTATCTAGTCATTCCATCAATCATCATGTGTCTTATATAGGATATATATTTACTAAAACTAGATGGTGTCACTTGTCTTATACAAGATATGTCTTCTCTGAAACCATACATTGTCACTAGTCTTGTATAGGATGGGTCTTTTATGAAACTAGACATGATTCTTATCAACAATATTTGTTTCTAATGTCAATCAAATAGTCATCATCATCTACTAAAATTCTCCATTTCTTATTAACTATTATTTTCTTTCATCATTCTATCTAACATTTTTCATCTTATTTCGAGAGATCATTCATGCCTTCCTTGCACAAAAAATCTCTTGAGGAGGAACCTATCACCTCGTCGCCACCTTATTCCCACTCGGGCATATTGGGGCATGATTTTCATTATTATTCTTTAAAACAACAACTAAAAATGTATTGTCTCAAAGAGGGGTGAAATATAAACACCTAAAATTGACATGTCACCCGTGTACTACAACTTTACTAACTTTCATCTCAATTGGTTAAATAATATGTATTATTTAATTAAATAGTATCATTCTACTATTTTCAAATTTCAAATATAATTTTTTTTTATGGGTAAAAGACCAAGGCCATAGAATAATTTTATTAATAATAGAGATGATAAACATAGTTCCTTGTTTAGTGTGGGCACTGGTAGGAAAGAACGGAAAAGAAAACCTCTAGGCTAGCCCAAGATATGTATCTAGAAATTTAGAAATTTACATAACAAGTATGAGGGAATTCCCTCATTTACATAGCCAGAAAGTTTATCTTCATAGGATACATACAATCTTTTAGCATTTCTGAATAAATATCACACCTTCCAATTCTACCTTGTTGACATAGCCAAGGGATGATGGATCCAATTAAGGACAGTCCAAACCTTGCAGCTTCAGAATTACATAGCGAAAAACTCAACAACGATAATTGTTTCATAGTAATTTTCATTAACATGCCCGGTTGTAAGGCCTTCCGGGTTAGGGCCAATTAAAATCAGAAATAATTATGCAAGATCAAAAGATCCAATACACCTCTAGCTAGTTCAGTTCTGAAAACTATCAGCAACTGATGGAAACCCTGAGGCAGATCTAAACTTGAGCTCGCAAGCCTCCAAGCAATCTCCTTGTCTCCAAGTGTGCAAACCACTAGCTCTGCAACTACAAACTATTAGATAACAATCTGATCTGCAAGATCATGCAAGATCGTTTCCACAACTTCACCAACTCTAGCTTCAACACATCCAAACTAATGTCTGATCTGATGATCATGTTCATGATCCCCCCAAAATAACTACCCAAACACCCCTTAAATACTAATCATCAGCCACAAGTTGGCTGGATGAAACCCTTAAATCCTACAAATAAATATTAAATGCCATACAATTCAGCTTCCAAATCACCTTAAAAACATTTAATATAGCATCTCGGCCTCCAGATCCACTTAGGAGAATCCAAAAAAAAATACAAACAATAAATGCACCAAGTCGGCCCAACAAATCACATAGAACTCCAGTCGGTAAACTAGAACTACCGAGCAACAGTGAAATAATCGAGCATGCCAAGCATCATCAAGCACCAGTGTCAACCAAGCACCACAAGCATCATTGAGTAACACTTTCACCGAGCGCTAGAGATTACCGAGTTCCTTCAGCGACTGAGCTTTCTTCAATAACCGAGACCGTCGGTTAAGGTTACAACTGAGTAACACCGGCCAAATAACAAACCACCCATGCAATTTCATTGAGGACCAAGAATGCCCCTGCATCACTTGTGTATATACTTCTTATAATGAAGGTTGTTTTCTTGGGAGGTCAACCTGCAAATACTCAACTATTTGGAAAAGGTCATTGTTAGAGTTCAAGATCATCTATTTCACATGAATTGACAAAGTATTTAGAAAACCCTTTAGCTTTAATCATAGAGATTTAGTACTAAATAAAGGTCTAATATCCAACATTCAATCATTCTCAATACAGTCATATCATGAAAAGGGTGAGAATGACTCATCTCAGAAAAGCCATAGATTTCTAAAAATAGAATATAATTAGACATACTTTTATCAAATCTTTTCATAAGTTGATCTTAAAATCCCTACAATCAACTGCTAATAGTAATCATCTAGAAAATAATTTAAAAACTAAATCTCTATCATTTTGAAAACAAAGAAGAGGTACTAACAGAAGACCAGAGAGATATAATTATATTATACATAGAGTAAGTAAATGCGGACATGTATCTTGTGATAATTTTGAGTTGGATCCCAATTATTTCATAGTAACTGGCTCTCTAGTTTAATATCCAGATTAAACTTAATGAGTTCCTTACTATCATTAATCAAAGAAAATGACTAGACTACTAAAATTATCTAAATCTATCCAGATGCAGAAACCCTAATTCCATCAGCCATTAGCATAAAACATGCAAACTAGAGAAGCATTAGGAAGAAGAATTGATGCTAGAATAAGCTAGAAGAGAGAAAAAAACATAGAATGTACCTTAATTTGTTGAGGCTTGATAATCTCTAATTTTGAAATTAAGAGATTATCAAGGCTACAATAGCTGAAGAGAGAGTGGTCTCTACAAGTTACCTTCTATAGTACTCCATTGTTTCCTTAGGGATCTCTCCCAATCTATTAGGCTTCTTCAAGATAACTTATCTTTGATACCAATTGTTATTATATAGAGACACTAAGAGGGGGGGGGGGGGGGTGAATCATTGTAAATAGGTAATCAACCAATTTATCCAAAATACTTTTAAAATAACTTCTATACAGCCAAACATGCAAGTGTAACTATGAAATATAAGTAAAATAATTCAAGCATCCACAAAGAATAACACATAACACCACCATTTTTATCATGGAAAACCTTGTAAGAGGGTTAAAACCACAGTGGGGATGAAACCCATGAATCTCTTCACTATAGTAAAAATATTTTTCTTGTTAGGAGCTTACAATGCCCTATTAGGGGCTCACCCGATTAAGAGTGACTAATACCTTATCAGAAGTACAATTAGACCTATTAGGATCTACATCACTAGAGGATTTAGCACTCCTTCTTAGAAGTCACCCTCTTAAAGTATTTATACAATGAGATTTTTTAGAGTCTATCTTGTTAAGGGATTTAACCTACTAACCTATAAGAGTTAGCCTTGAGAAATGAACTCAAATGACTAATCTAGGAATGACATTGCTTTCCTGTTAGATCCAATCCAATCTCTAAACCTTGGCATAATATTCTACCTTTTTTTTTTTATCATAACCACCCATAACATGATCATCAAACCTAAATCATATGATTTATCTTGTCTTTATACTACTATTCTTAAGTCGGTTAAGACTTAAAAAACATTCCACAAATCGGCCCAAAGAATTGACTAAACTCATGAAAATAAGCACCAATCATACCTAACATGTTGTCCCGAAATGTAAAACAAAAGTTTATTATCAAACACTAAAAATTAAACAACCACCTCGATCATTTGATTATCAAGAACCAATCAGTAACACAATGGTTGAAAATAAACATATCACCAATATACCAACTTACTCAAAACATTGAGTTAATTGTCGCAATGAAAAAAAAAAACTTGACTTACCAAAATAATGCTCTAGTAATAATCATACCACTGAATGTGCTCGCTAACTTGATCACCACTCAAAATACTTTATGTTGCTGACTTACTTCTTACTGATCAAAATACTTAGATTATTCTCATTTACCTATCCATCCAATCAATTGGTATTTATAACTTATTCATCAAATCAGATAGAGTTTCCTTCAATCACAAACTCTTAAGCATCAAACATTGTATCTTAACACCAAAATCCATCATAATGCCAATAAGAATAGGGCATCCTACAAGGCACAAAGTGAAATAGGTTGTCCCCATTCTACTTAAATGTGTCCCAAATTTAAATTGGAGAAAGCTCTTGGGTTGTTAGCTAGATATTAAAATCCCCATCAGTTATCTTCAAATCCCCACCTAAAGTACTAAATCAAGTTTAATTCAATCAAGTACTCCTTATACAAGGCAATATTGACATCAAGCATATAAGACAAGGAGTAAAGTCTAGATCAAGGTATTTTTTAAAGGCATTCATGATCTTCCTATCCTAGATCCAAGGTCAAAACAAAATTGCAAGCATCCACATGAGTAATTTCATACTTATGAAGGTATAATTTTTATACTACAACTGATTTGAATATATTATGGAGAGATTGACAACTGATTGGATACTTCAAAGGGAGAGATTGATGATCATCGAGCTACAAAGGTATATGTGACACATTAAATTAGTTATTATATTGTCATTTATGTCAACTAGTTTTGAATGTACTTATCATGATAGTTACAAACATCTGAAGAAGGAAGTAATGGTGAAGGAATGATATATTAACATGAAGATGAGATGTATGAGAAATATATGGATATGGTATTCATTGGGTAACTTACTAATGAGTCTATGACATTATGTTAGTGATTTGATTGTACTACATAATTTTGTTATGAATTAAAGATCAAGAATGAACAAGTTTATGTGGTCGGTAAATGAAAAATTTAGTATACACTGAGTTGAGACAATGTACACTGACCAAGTGTAGTGTATACCGAGTACAGTTGTAACTGAGTTAGAAGTCACGGACACATCACAGTATTGACTGAGTGAAAGAAATAAATGGAACAAGTGATTTCCAACTAAAGATGATGAGCTGGACAAATATGAATTATTCTAGGTTAAAGATAAAAAAATTTATGATGATCAAATGACTGATAAAATTCAAGGATGATCAGATGATATAGAATGAAATGTGTTATAGACACAATTTCTAAGGAGGGTTGAAGCAGCAAAATCAATGGTGAAGATTATGAGGAAAAATCTATGGATTCAAGAAGAAAATAGTTTATCATGTCTATAAAAGCAGATAAGAGATTCATTATGATAGAGATGCACGTGAGAAAATTGCATTCATGTGAAGCTGGTTAGACAGATTAAAGACAAAACTAAGCAATTTTGTAGACAACACTAAGTTTCAAAGAAAGGAATTAACTGAGCAGAATAGAATTGGAGGATACAAGGATATTGAAATTATTATGATGGCCAGAGATATTTTGAGCTTAGATAGATCTAAAAATCTACAAAAGAAAGGTTTAGTTGAATTAGATCATTTACTGTTGCATTCTAACCATTGCTACAGATAAATCTCTTAATTGATTTGGACTTAATTGTCTTTATTATTTTATTATGACATTCAATGAATGTTGATTATTTTCATGTTGACCCCATAGTTAATTTTTGGCCACAGAGAACTCTTAGTGATAAATCCTCTAATAAGGTCACACCTTATAGTGTGTTTTGTAACCTTTAACAAGATTAGCTCTTAACTGAGCTCACTTTAGAAAAGTGAAATTATTTCGGGTACTGGTCCCAAGTGGGTTTTCTCCTAACAGGGTTTCCACGTTAAAAATCAAGTGTTATATGTGTATGGATGTGATGATTTGTTATTTTTCTTTACACATTACAATTACTGGTTTGATCGGTATATACACTAGTTAATTTATTGGTGTTTGGTTAATGAACAGAAAGGCACATACAAAGTTTTATTGGGTTGTTTAATTGATTTGAAAATTTTGTTTTATACATCTAGGAGTGTTTGGGACCATAGGATAATTGGACTCAACTGATTCACCCCCTCTCAGTTATCTAACAATTGGTATCAGAGCTAGAGTACTTGAAGGAAGAAGTTTTAAGGACTTAAGTAAAAGATCACAAGATGTATAAGAGAGAGGTGTCAAAGATAAACAAAGACAACTTCTCACCATGGTAAATGAGGATGAATTTATATCTATAGGGGATTGGAAATTTTGCAACATACTACTTAGAAAATGAGTTTATCACTCCCATTGGTCCTTTGGTTGTCAACCAAATGAAAGAGAGATAATAACACAATGCTATGATGATTGAGATTGCTTCTTCTTTATCATATTTTGAATTTGAAGACATTAAGACATGTACAAGTGCAAAAAAGATGTGGGACAAGATCACACTAGTTCATGGAGGAGATGTGAATGTGCTCAAGGCAAAAGCTGAAAGTCTAAGAGAAAATTTTGATGACATGAAAATGAAAGAAGGTGAAAACATCTCTCAGTATAGAAACCAAATCAAGGAAGTTGTGAATGCTATCCAAGGAGAAGGTGGAACTATTGATGAAAACACTATGGTAAGTAACATACTCAGAACATTTTTACATGCATATGGTATTAGAGTTTCTGCTATTCATGAAATGAGAGAAGCTCCTAGTAATAATATTTCACTTGATAGTTTGATTGGAAGATTGACTGCATTTGAGCTCAATAACTATAACAATAGTATGTTACCTAAGGTAGAATATTCATTTATGTCATCTCTAAAAATTGGAAGATTAAGCAGTAGACATAAGATAAGAAATGAAAGTGAAAATGAAAGTGAAGAAGATGAACTTGAAGCACTAATGGATAGAAGACTACAAAAAGGCAAAGGAAGATATAAAGGTAAACTACCCTTTGTATGTTTTAAATGCAAAGAGATTGGTAATATTGTTGTAAGATGTCTTGATAGAAAAGTAGATGAGAAAATAAATAAAAGATCAAATGAAAGAAAGAATGACATAAGAGATTATCGAGATCACAGAGGCAACCGATAGTATGGAACAGAGACAACCAAGACTACAGAGATAAAGGCAAGAAGGCATGTTACCTAGTTGAAGATGAAGATGATGACACTGAGACAGAAACTAATGAAGACATAGAAGTGATATTTGAGGCATTGAAGGAAGATTTCGAAGAAGAAGAAAGGTATGTTGAAAAAACACTTATTTCTAAGGTTAGCAAGAATGATACTTGGATTATTGATAGTGGCTTCACACATCATATGACAAGTGATGAAGAAAAAATTGAATATATTGAAGATTATAATGGTGGATCTGTGAAAATGAGAAATGATACACCTTGTCAAGTAAAATGAAAAGGATCTATATTGTTGAATAATAAGATCAGATGTGAGAATACATATTGGGTGAAAGGACTTAACTATAATATTTTGAGTGTAGCATAGCTGAACAACACTGGTCACTAAGTTTCATTTGAGAATAGAAAGGTAAAAATCTATGATGAGACTAGAAAGTTGATCAGTACTGGTGAACAATCTAAAGGTAACTTATTATAGCTGGATAATGCTAAAACTTCTTGTTTATTGGCTAAAAATGAAGATGTATGGTTATGGCACAAGAGGTTATGTCATGTGAACTTTGAAAACATGGTTAAGATCAATAAGAAAAGGAAATTTAGAGGTTTACCTAGCTTATCTAAACCTAACCATGTAATGTGCAAACAATGTCAAATGGGTGAGATGTCAAAGTCTAGTTTTAGGAGAAAACATTACTCATCTAATTCTATTTTGGAGTTAGTTCATACTGACTTATGTGGTCCAATGAGAACTCAGATTTATTATGAAGACAAATGTTTTATCTTGTTTGTTGATGATTTCTTTAGGATGACGACTATCATGTTCTTAAAATAAAAATCAGAAGCTTTCAAAATGTTTAAATGGTACAAAGAAAAAGTGAAAAGAGAAAGTGGTAAGGAACTAAAATGCTTAAGGTTAGATAGAGGTGGTGAATTCATTTCTGATGAGTTTACTATTTTTTTTAATGAGCATGGAATTAAGAGATAGGTATCTGAACCAAGGACACCCCAGAAGAATGACATTGCTAAAGGAGGAATAGATCAATTGTTGATTGTGGTAGAACACTGATGATTGAAAAATATGTTGCACACATGTACTGGAGAGAAGTTGTTAGTACTGCTATTTACACACTGAACCAATTTCAACAAAAGAAAGAATAAAAAAAGACACCTTATGAATTATGGTATGGTTACACACCTAATGTGAGTTATTTCAGAATATTTGGAAGCAGATGTTACATTTTGAAAGATGATAGAAATAGAAAATTTGTTTCAAAAGGTAATGAAGGGATATTTCTAGGATATTCTACTAAAAGTAAGGCTCATAAATATTTGAACAAGGCTACTAACACGATTATTGAAAGTGAAAATGTGAGAGTTGATGAGTTTGCAAAAAATAATGATGAAGAAAGCAAAAAGGAACCAGAAGACTATGGTAGATTTATTTGTATTGAAGAACCTGAAACTCTACTCGAGCAATAGTCTGGTGTTACCAAGCAACAAAATGATGTTACCAAGCAATAGTTTTTGTAGACTGAGCAACTGTAAATAGTTGTTGATGAGAATGATGATCATGCACTGAGTGGAGAACACATTGAAGAATGAAGATCTAAACCTATACTTGCCAAATCTATGAGAATAAACTATTCAGAAGATCAGATAATTGGAGATAAAATAGCAAGAATGATGACTCAAAGTAATTTAAGAAACAACGCATGTTTAACTTGTGAATTTGAGCCTAAAACTATTAGAGATGCATTGGAAAATTATGAATGGATTAAGGAAATGAATGAAGAGATTGAGAAAATATAGAAAAATAAGACATGGGCATTGGTATCGAGACCAAAAGACAAAAATGTGATAGGAACCAAATGGATATTCATAAACAAATTGAATAAGAATGGAGACGTAACAAGAAACAAAACAAGACTAGTATGCAAAGGGTATGCACAAGAAGAAGGAATCAACTATGGAGAAACTTTTGTACCCATTTCTAGACTTGAAGGAGTAAGAATACTACTTGCATATGTTGCTTACAAAGGATTTAAAGTATATCAAATGGATGTTAAATCTTCATTTCTGAATGGCATACTTGAGGAAGAGGTATACATTGAACAACCTGAAGGTTTTGTTGATCCTAATCAGAGGAATATGGTATGTAAGTTGCACAAGGCATTATATGGACTGAAACAAGCACCAAGAGCATGGTATGAAATACTATATTCTTATCTCATAAGAATTGGATTTGTTAGAACAAGTGACAACAACAATTTGTATTTGAAATGTGAAACTGATGATAAGATTCTTATTGCTGAAATATTTGTTGATGATATCATATTTGGAGGTCATGATAACTTATGCAAACATTTTACTGATGAAATGAGGAAGGAATTTGAAATTTTGATGTTTTTTTGGATAAAAAAATTGCTTAGATTGTAAATACTACACTAGAAGGAAGGTATATACATCACACAATCTAAATACATCAAAGAAGTATTGAAGACATTCAGTATGGAAGATTCAAAACCAGTCGGTACACCTATGGTCACCGAATGCAAGCTAACAAAGGATGAAATGTCAACTGAGGTAAATCAAACCTTGTATAGATTAATGATTGGAAAATTGATGTATGTTGTGCATAGTAGACTAGATATTGTACATGTGGTTGGAATTGTAGCTAGATTCTCTGCTAATCCTCAAGAATCACACATGATTTCTATGAAAAGAATTTTGAGATACTTAAAGATTAATAAAAATTATGGATTATGGTACAAGAAAGAAGGCAATTTTGAACTGAAAGTTTACACTAATGCGGATTGGGCTGTAAAAATTGATGATAGAAAAAGAACTAATCGTGGAGCATTCTTTTTAGGAGAAAGATTGGCAACTTGGATAAGTAAGAAACAAGGATGCATTTTTCAGTACACTGCAGAAGCAAAATATGTTGTTGCTACTGCTAATTATTCAAATATTGCATGAATAAAGAAACTATTGGAAGGTATGAATGAAGAGATCATCGATCCAATGATAATTTATTGTGATAATTGTTGTCAATCAGGATTGCACCTTTAGCTTTGATAATGAAATATAGTTATCTTGTTGAAACATGGAAACTCTCTCGGGTGGTGGGTTGTCCTAAAATGAGAGAAGAATCTCTAGAAGATAGGCTGGTTTGTAAGCAGTGATCACCTAAAACTAAATGTGTATGTGGAGGTAAAGGGATGAGAAAAATGTAAATGAATCCTAAACTTAATAAGGTGATACACCAATAATTGATATGCAGCTTTAATTAAATCAACATGAATCATTGAAGATACTAATGGCTCTCAATACCCAGACAAACATGCAATTACAAAGCTAATTCAATGTAAGGACCTGGAATCTTTTTCTTTGAAAGGGAACTAGGCTTCACTAAAATTCTACAAAAGGATTATGACACAAACAAAGACCTATAATGACAAGTATCAATATTTGAATATGCAACAATGAATATAGCTTAGATGAAGGATAACACAACTTAAAAGCAAGAAAATTCACAATATGCACTCAAACCAATGAGAAAGAACCAATGTATCAATATAATCAATGCTGGAAAAATCTCTGCTATAAAAATGCCTTACAATTTTCTCCAATGTATGCAATGTCCAAAACATGTGAGCCCAAAAGAAGGTCCTCAATAATGAGGTGAAAATACAATAAATAAGCCACAAAACCTCAAGGGTTGGATGCATGAGAAAAAACCCATAAAATCAAGAGCAAAACTATGAGAAACTGAAGTCTAAGTACTTCTCTAACTCCACCAAGCCATGTCCAACTAAGAAAGCACTCAAAACTACCCCAAAACTGCTATAAATATTCAAAAATGATGCAAAAATTGTGGGGGTTGGATATGAGAACAAATTCCACCAAAATAGGGATGTAACTGCATGAAACCATGAGTAAACTACTGGAAAAGGTCTCCCAAATGATGATGAAGTGATGGCTATCTCCAAAACCACTCCAAAGAGCTTCAAATAGGCCTAAACAGCCCCATAACTGATCATGAACATAAACAACTCCATTTGAATGAGCATGAGGCAAGCAGTCAACTAAAAATCCATCCTAGAGAAGTATGCCACACCTAAGGATAACTCCTAAAAGGCCTCCTAATTGCACTCAAAAAATTAATAATAATTGCCTTATAATAATGACAAAATATTATTATTAATCACAATAATCGTGCAATGAAAAATCTTCACTAAGACTAACTTTTATTTATTTACCTAACTATTACTTGAACATATTTTAATATATTTAATCCTTTGGAACAAATAATTAAATCATTTGTTCGAAAGATTAAGTACATTAAAGTATGTTCAAGTAATACCTAACAAATAAATAAAAGACTTCAACTTATTTACCTAATATTTAAATACGAATCGTGATATACTTTAATTAAAACATATAGCTTACACTATTTATTTTAAATTAGGTACGTTAAGATTCACATTTAAATACCAAGTAAATGAGTTGAAAAAATTCTCAACAAAAGAAAAATAAGATTATATTACTATTAAAAAATGATAAGTGTTATTAAAAATAATAAAATACTTAATTTATCCAATATCATTTAAAAAAATGATATTGTTTAAATGATATTTTATTATTTTTAATAACACTTATCATTTTTTAATAATAATATAATCTTATTTTTATTTATATATTTTAACTCTTTACAAAAGAATGCTTGTTAACATTAGAATTAAAAAATATAGCTTAATGAATATTACAAAACAATATTCATTAATTTATATTTCTTAAGTATAATGTTAACAATTATTCTTTTGTAAAGACTTAAGCTATATCTCCTAAGGCGTTCGAAAAGAAGGCATGTAGGGATAAAAGACCAAAAAATAAAATAAGGAAAAAACAAAGCAAGTCTTTGACGAGATACATAGGGTAAGTAACCCTAAAACATTCATTTGTCATTTGTAATTTCCTCATTTTGCTTGTTGTTTCCACCTCCTTCCTACTCTCCTAGTCGCCATTTGCTATGAGGGTTTGAAGTTCAACTCGACCTACTATTATTGTGCCGACTCCATGGATGGATTACTAGTTGTGAAGGATGCTCCTCTACGAGAATTTGTTGACAGCTTCCTTTATAAGGCATCTCTACATTATTTTCTTTCTTCTAATGGCGTTTTCCATGCTTAAGGGTTTGGAAAATGTTTTTGATCTGTTCTTGGCCAAAACATGTGATGGTCGTGAATCCTTGACTTTTGCCTTCTCTGCTAGAGGGTTTGAAGAATATCTAGAGATTTGACTTGCTGTTATGATCAATGATAACTGGAATAGACACAGGTTAATGCTCCTTTCGATCCTCCTTTTCAAGCATTTTTATTTTACAAATATTGGGTTTTCTCAAATATTATTTGGCATCATGTGCTGAAGCTCTGAATATATCTTTAATGTAATCTTTGTTTGGTTGTGTGATGGGGACTGAACCAACCTTTCTTGTAGGAGTCTATTAGCTTCCTCCTGGTCTTCTACCTTCTTTTCTAACTCTGCATTAGTCACCATCTTCTTCTTCTAAGATGACCCTACTGACTCTATAGGTTGAAAAATTCACACTCTCCAACTACTCACTTCCCCAAGTCTTGATTTGCTCTGATACTAATCTAATGGGGAGATTGGGATAGACTAGCCTAGTCTATGCTCTTTGATCCCTTCCTTGGATCACTAGGTGTTATACTCACACCCTATGGTCTCTAGGACTTCCCTTGCTTGTGGAATCCCATGACCTTGCCCAATCTAACCACCAAGAACAAGTACTTCTTCTCCTAAGCTCTCCTTCACTTAGCTTGGCTTCATTCCCTTACATAGGCTTATAAGGGCACAACTTCTTCCACACCTTCTCAGGTCCTAGCAAGGGTGGAGATGGCTCCTATGGTGTTTTCACAACCTTCCATGTGACCACATTGGCTAGGGAAATCCATCTTCTTACCTGATTTCATCATTTACCTTCAAAATAGGGCTACAAGGAATGAGCCCCAATTAGGCCTACATTCTGGATTTATAGGGCTTTCACCTGCAACCTTCACCAAATATTGTTTAGCTTCCCAAAGAGACTCCTATTCAATCCCCTAGGTCTCAAGGATTTTCAAGGTTTTAGGACCCCAAGTATCCGTACAATGCCCTAATCCAAAATGAGGGTTTTTAGGTACTTTTAGGCTTGACAGGGTCACAGGTCTGGTTTGATAGTTTCACTACCTTATATGGATTTTTAGAAGCTCCTCCTTCTCACCAATGCTTCTCCATTAACACCTCTTGAAATCCTCCAAAGGATTCTTCCTGCAATGTCCACCCTTGCTCTCTATAACCTTTGCAATCACGACCCTACCTAGCCGGGCACAGTCTAGGCTCGCCCAGGGCTTGGTCTCATAAATTCTTGCACAAACTTCCCAGGGCCCTGATTGATAATATACAAAGTACAGGGTTTGTACTTCCATATCCCATGGTTCCATGGAGTTACCATGGTGGGGATAGGAGCTACAGGCCCATCTTTACAAACCAGTCCAAACTAGGCAGTGAACTGGTAACTTCAAACTAATTACATAAACACACACGAACCTGCAAAGAAAACTAATCTAAGCACACAAAATGAAATCTTAAAGAAAAATGAAGATTTACAATACTCAAACTCTCAAATTCTATCCATTAACTTTCAAGCTTCATGCCATTTGTGCAGTTTGGCATACAAAACACAGTCACAGTCTAGGTTTTCTTCCACAAAGCCGTACACTTTGACATCCAACCCTTAGTTTAGGGTTTTTCTAGGCATATATGGAATTTTCCATCGGGGTATGAGTTAAGTTAGGGCTTTTAGCCATCTCGTTAGGGTTCTAACCCTTAATGAGAATAGTTGCTAAGCAACTTTGAAAAGTTGCTATGCAACTTTTGAGCAACTTTTGTTGCTTGAGCAATTTTTTCTCTTCTTAGAATTCTACACCTTCACAAGGCCTTGTCCAATGCACACATGTGTCAAATAACGTCAAACCCCTACTTTTAGACTTTTAACAAATCTAGGACCAGGAGACATCAGGATGCCATCATCCACTGAGGCCCTAAGCAATTACCTAACAAAGCTAAACTATGACCTCCTAGGACCTAAACTAGGATCTCACCCACACACATTGAGCTCATGGCTCTTATTGTAATTACATGGCTTCTTCAAGAAGCATTACACAAAAATTTTTTTAATGGTGGGAGCCTTGTAGAAGGGTGCTCCTACACCACTGTGACATATTTTTTGTGTGTTATCCATGTGGGTTTTTCTGAAAATGAACAAAAACTTCTCATGACCATGTGGGTATTTGTAAAAAGAATAAAACATAAAAATAATGCTCTTCTTGTTTTGGTTTTCTCAAACCCCTCAAATATTTCTGTGATGAAAGCTGCAGATTTAATGTTTTTCATATTGGACTAATTTTCAAGTTTGATGCATTTTCAACTACAATAAAATGGTGCCAAGATCTTGTTAGAGCTACATTTAGATGGCTGGGTGATAACAGAGAACCTAAACCATTAATTCAACAACAAGAAATTATAATTAATTTTATTCCTTGAAATATATCAATGGTGGATATCTGAACATATCCAACTTTTCCAGGGTTACCACCTTTATGGTCTTTCAAAATTCCCAACTATTTTCTCTCTAAGATTTTGATTGATTTTGATTTGTAGATTTACCCCCGTCTAATGTGGCAACCTTGAAAAAGAAGTTCCCGAACAAGCGATGTGTGTGCCTAGCAGAAAACAATTGCCCCAATATTATAACCAGGAATGCCATTCTCTAACATCATATTAATCAATTGGTATTCTATTTTCATGATACACAGTTTTAATGCAACTTTTAGTTACTCTTGTAACAACACAACCTCACATTAAAATTTACAGCCCCTTGGGTGAACACCAATGGTCTCTTCATCCTTGTTAAATTGTATCCTTGTCTCCATGGTGAATACTCTTAAATGAATTGATTGCCCCTATATCTGAATGCTTGAATTATTGTTGACTTAATTCTTAATTTGGTAAACATCTTATAACACATGGCTGCTCAAAGACATTTATGACTGTGTAACTATTTTCAATGTCCTTTCTGAGGTTTTACAATAATAAATCTCTTAGAGTACATTGTTTTTGTTGTCCTTACAACTATAGTTGTAAATGTTCTCCTTATAAATTTGCAACTTTTATCTCTTCATCTTGTGGCATTAAAACTGAACCTACACATACATGATACCATTTTCATAACATGAACAAGCTGAAAATGAATTCTCAGATATGATACTTCATCATGAAAGACCTTGATTGTCATTTCTAAATTTTGATTAATAATGGTTGCATTGGGTTATTAATATCCATTGAGATGACTATAGAAGCACATTATCTAATGACTTCAAACTCATAAATTCATTATTATTCAATTGCTAGTGTAATGCCCCGCCAGGGAACCCAAGAGAACTTAACCTAAACATGCGACTAAGTTTGTGGAATAATTTTTTTCTAAAGTGTTAACAAACAACAACATCAAAGTTTTACAGTGCGAAAGCAATACAATGAAATATACAACTCACGTAGATTACAACTCTCCAAGATTCCTTGACAAAGATTACGTTAATATTAATTAATTAATTTAGATTAGATATAATTACAAAAATCATATAAACAAATGAACGATAAATGCAACATCACATATAAGGTAACATAGATAAAATTGGTACCATAAGGTATCCAAAATAACCTACATCCACTACACATGTCGCAGGGTATGTAATACAATAATCCAAGGTAAAGTACAACAAGATAACTTTGAATAACTGATACAATGATATAGGATCAAAAAGAAGAAGAAGAAGAACACATCTCCACCAAAGAAGAACAAGAAGGAACAACTTCTACCAAGATCATCCAGCACTGGTGCATGAACGTCAGAATCTCAAATGGTAAAAGAATCACTACCACCCGACCTCATGAACCTAAATGGTCCACTCCCACTGTGCTGAGGAGATAACAATAGACCCCACTCGGATAGCAAACTCAAACAAAAAAACTAAGCAAAGGGTCATGAAGGCTTTCTATCTCAAAAGTACCACCAAATAAAGATAAATAAACATCAAATAACCAATACGTACAAAAACACCCAAATACCATAATCTCAAACACATATTCAATCACCAAATCAAATCAAATAAACCACTAGGTAATAATGGGACAAGGACACACCACCAGATAATAATGAACTACCAAGACAACTACTAGAGGCAAATGCATAAAACTATTGAGGAGACTTAGGATACATGCTATGGGAGTGTCATCACATGACCATCTACTTGAATTACCCTGGACTGGTCACACAAGACCCCGGACCCTCAAGCATTGAGTTATCCTAGATTGGCCACTCTGGGCCCCGGACCCTCAATACGACCCATGTGGAACTAGAATACCCTCTCGAGAACATGAGGAGTTCTAATCATACCTACTCTCTATGATGAAGAGGTTCTATGGTGGTCTTTCAATCATTCATGCTATGAGGGTCTTTCTAAATGTTTCTACAACACCCATCAAGCATCTTCATCAGGATCCTTCTCATTGATCCCATCAACTCCTCTATCATAGTGCACATACAATGTCTTGTGCAACCATAGGCTCTACATCTTGTCAACATCACCAGTGTCCCTCAATCTAATTAGTGGATTCATCCCCATAACCCATCTAAATCCCCTCACATAACCAACTTATAATGCATCCCTACATTAGAGTGCAAAATAACATCTTACTGTCCTCTTTGATAGATCTCTACATATCCACCCATAACTTTTTACTCCAATAAAATTTTCTCAATCACTTTGGTGAGATTTGGTGTAACTTGTATCTCTCAAACATATCCAAATCTTGTTAAGATCCAATGGTCGATTTGGGAGATAAGGCCCCCGCACTGGGACTATTTTATTCTGAGACAGTCATCTTCAACTTTCCTCAACGTTGTCTATCCTCTTTTCAATCTCTTGTCCATCCCTGCACACAAAAACTTATGAAAACATATGATAAATGTATTAGGTCTCTCCCAAAAGACACAATCACCATAGAAAGTGGGAGATCCTAGACATCATCAGAACTTCAAGAAGAAATTACTGATTGCACCAATAAATTGCCTGGGACAGTCAATGTAAATGACTGAGATTCTTGTATTTAAACTTCACAAAATAATATATTATGCATGGAAATGAGAAAAGAATCAACCCAACACAATTTCAAATCATTCCCAAACTATTTTGCATTAAAAATGTGAATTTTAACAACACAAATAAGGGACTGTTCCCTCACGGCAGCAAGCAGACTGTTTGCAGCAAATTTAAAAGTTTATTGATTGAAACTTCTTTACATTATTTCTTTCAATCCAAAACACACTACCAAACTCCCCTACACTCTTCTCTTCCTAAAACTCACATTCAAACATGGATAAATAACTACCAAGAGCCTGTTGGTCTCCTAACTGTGTGTGTGAAAATTGTACCTGATCTGTAGACACAACACTCAGTAAAACATTAGAGGTTAGCTATAATCAAAATCGTGCAAAATTGAAATCTACTCTAACCAAGTGATTTACTACCTTCTAATAGGTGCGAGATTGATGTTCTCATATTGTAATCGAGATTAGTGACCTAGACGACACCTAAATGAAGGATTTGAATGCAATTGATCTAGATATGAGATTGAATGCACTTAAGCTATTTTTTTTTTATATTTTCTATGCAATATGAATGATTAATCTGATATGAAATCTATGCTAGATGAAATTGATATGCTATGAATGCTATTGAAAATTGATATGCAATAAATGCTAAATGATCTAACAATGATATGCAATATGAATGCAAAAATAAGATTGATCTCACAAAGATGTTGATTCGCAAGAGCTTTGATTCTTCAATTCCAATTCTCCAGCGTGATTGTGCAAAATATGAGATGAATTTGGCAAAGTAAGCTTGCAAAATTATGAGATGCTTGGATGCAAATTTGAGAGATGAATTATGAAGAGCTGAGCCTTGTTTTTATAGAAATTCAGGGCTTTGGAGGTGCATGGGAAAAAAAGCCATAAATCACTCAAATAACTCAGGTTGATTTTTGAGTTATTTTTAAATAAAAGATAATTAACTCACAAAAACATGCAAAAGCTAAGTTTTAACTCAAAATAGAGTTTAGCTTTAATTGATAATTGATAGTTGTCTGCTTTTATGATTGTGCATGTTTTATTTATGAATTAATTTAATATTAAAGTGATTTATTTCCAACTTAACTGCTTTTAAAAATAAAACAATTGATTTATGGGTTAATCAATTATTTAATCAAACTTTTATTAAAAACTATATTATTAAATAATGACAACTTACTTTAATTAATTAAATAAGAATTTAATAAATTATTCATATGATATTAGATTTATTGTCAAAATTAAATAATACAATTAATAATAGATAGAATTAAATTTAATTACACAATTAAGTGGCAAATATTAAATCTAATTAATTAAATATGCAAAATATTTAATTAATCAAATTTTAGGATAAATGTGATTTATTACCAAATAATTATAAAATTAAAGATAATTATGATGATTAGGAATATTACTAGGAATATTCCCCGATGCAGAATTTAAGATAATCAATTATGATTCGATGATGTTTAGATGTGCCTTAGGTTAGGACTTTGATGTCGATTTCGTTCGAATTGAAGATGTAGGAGATTAATGAACTTATAGCCCATTTTTGGGGTATTACATTTTGCCCCTCTTTGAATTACTATGTGAAGCGCAGTGGTTCAAAGAAAGTCTGTGTTTGATAGAGATATGAAACTGATTCGAAATTGATAATTGATATGAGACAGACGCTGATTGATATTGAATTGATATGGAGATAATAGGTCCTGAATGACCAGAGATAATGTTTACTATAGCAGCAAATGAACCTATGATTGCGAAAAAGTGTCAAAACACCTGATTCTGAACCTTAGGATTGATAAGAAGTGAGTGACCCGTTCTAGACTCGATTGTCTTAGTAGAACTAGTAGGTATCACATCCGAACCCTTCAGTTGTCGAAGAACCAAGGAAAGAACACTATGATCTGATGGTTGCAAAAATTGATACAGTTTACAAGATTAAGAGAATACCAGATTGATATGGATCATTGAATCTGATATGCCCCAAGTGATAATAGATTTGCCTCGAGCGATGAGGACTTTTGATGAATCAGCGACTAGACGTGATTGTTGTCTTGATCACTGATGAAAGATATTGATAGATTTGATCGATAGAATTTGATTTACAGACTTTGAATGATGTGCAATACCATGCCCCCTTCGGGATTAAAATTGAAATCTGATAAGAAAAGTCAGCGTTGAGAGTTTAGAAGCATGTTAATTAATTTGAGAAGTGGTTATACACGTTCGAGAATGCATTCTGCATCGTTTGGAGGTCCTGGAAACTGAATTTGACTAGGTTTGACCATGAGTTGACCATGGTTGACCAAGTTGAAATTTTGATAGTTTGATGTAAGATAATCAGTTAAGTTGAATACTAGATTTCTGTGATGATGGAAGGTTGATTATGCAAGCAGTGAATAAGATAAATGATCTCAGATTTCAATTTTGATCCCGAAAAAGGATTCTACTTGCTGTTTCATTGGAGGAACCTTCGTGTGCGTTTCAGCTCTTGTTAGACTTGAAGATGCGATTTGAAGAATCATTTAAGCATTGAAGTTCATTTAATCATTGTGAGATCATGCAAACATGCAAAATGCAATGAGACACGCAAAATGAAATGAGACATGCAAAATGAAATGCAACCTAAGACCTAGGACCTAGTCACTGATCATATGTCGATTTGTTATCATCATTGAACTTTTAGGTAACTAGATAAATCAATACAATGCCCATGAGCCATGAAACCATAGACATATGAATATCGATTTGTATGCGCAAGAATCAATACAACACCCACTGGCCAACAACCATGGATATATGAATATTGATTTTATTTTCAGAATGTCGGATTAGATATAAGCATCAAAGCACAAACGCCAAGATGACTTGAATATCATGTCCATTTTGATATAGCAATTTGTACAAGCATCAAAACATAAACATCATGATGACTTGAGTACACCTTGCGTTGCAAACACATCAAACAGTCAAGAGATCATTCTAAATCTAATGTGAATTACCCGTAGTGACCCTTTATTGTTCACATCCTTAGGTAAGATCGTGTTTCATAGTAGGAGAAAGAACTTACTCAAAAAGACAATAGTTAGATCAAACTTCCTTGAATTTTTCAGGTATCAATGGTTGAGGTACGCATGGCCATCCAATTTGAGATAGAGGCTCTTACAGTCGGACACCATTTCAATCCAAAATTTCCAAAGACGTTAGATTTTCACATACAAGAAAAAGACAAAGAAAAGATTATGCCCCTAGTCATCATTCTCTAAATCCTATAAAGGACATCATCGAAGAGCTCGAAGGGACACAATATGAAAAAATCTCAATGCGAATCAGTAAGCATACAAGGAGATAAAAGCATGAAAAGCACAAATTGTTTTCAATTTATTTTGATGTTTGATTGCATTGTTGTAGATGCAAAATCCTTTCTGGAGACAAGACTGATTGACTGACTCACATGAAGCTTCAAAGGACTCTGACTAGATATGATCCGTCTAAGATACATGGGAGACCATAGGATATGACATTGATTGCCCCCAAGTGTTAAACATTGATAGGATACAAATGCTTGAGCTGATTGGTGTACAGACTGACTTATTGAAAACTAGAAATGCAGAAACAAACTGGGAGATATGTACAAACTAAAGCAAGACTGAAAGCTAGGAAAGACCAAGATTGTGCTGATAGATGGAGCATTTTGAACAAGTGGCACCCGTTTGCCGGGTTTTCACCATCTTGGCAGAGATTTTATTTTTGCTACCAAGGGGCCTGTTTCCAGGTTTTCACCAAGGCACTTTTTCTTCTTTTTTTTGTATTTTTCATTTGTTCAATTTTTTTTATTTTTGATATTTTTTTATTTTTTTGAATTTTTGATATTTTTTAATTTTTTTTAATTTTTTTGTGAATCATCAAGGTGCCTATTGCTAGGTTTTTACCAAGATGTTCATTTTTTCAGGATATTTTACCAAGCACTGAATGGCTTAGGCATAGAATTTCTTCAGATGGAGAACGTTGATTGGTTCTCGGAGCTGCTCTCCTTCAGTCGTTAAGAGTTGATAGGCACCAAAGCCAAAAGTAGTAGTGATAACAAAGGGACCCAGCCAATTGGGTTCGAACTTCCCCTTGCGTTCTCGATGTGATTGATTTTTAGGATTTTCTCTCAAGACTAGATCACCAACCTAAAATTCTCTGTGTTTAACTTTCTTGTTGTAGCCTCTAGACATTCTTTTCTAATATACTCTAAGATGATCATACGCTGCTTGTCTGTGCTCATCTAGTAGTTCTAGTTCTTGTAACCTAGACACTCTATAGTCATCATCAGTTACTAGACCATGCATTCTAATTCTTAGTGATGGGATTTTGACCTCAATAGGTAGTACTACTTCAGACCCATAAACTAAAGCAAAAGGTGTAGCCCATGTAGGTGTTCTAATACTTGTTTTGATACTGGTTCTAATACTTGTTCTGATACTAATTCTGATACTTGTTTTGATACTGATTTTGATACTGATTCTGATGCTTATTCCGATACTAGTTTTGATACTTGTTCTAATACTGATTCTGATACTGATTCTGATAATTGTTCTGATACTAGTTCTGATACTAATTCTGATACTGATTATGATAATTGTTCTGATACTGGTTCTAATACTAATTCTGATAATGATTCTGATAATTGTTCTGATACTAGGTATACTTGATAGCATATTTTTCTATTGCAAACTCCCAAGCAAGATCATATCATGCAGTCCCAATGTCTAGCAAGGTGGAGAACAAGAGGGGTTGGCAAGCTAGTGGAAGAGATGGAAGACAAGAGAATAAAGGATAATGAAGGGAAGAAATCCTCAAGGGCAAACTCCTCAAGAATACCCAAGCTAGGAAAAAATTGTCATGTAAAGCGCATTTGGATAAGTAGTGAAAGACTAGCATAGGATAAGTCACAAAAGCGTAATGCCAAAGAAGGACAGGATGTAGTCCAAAAGAGTAGACGTGTCAAGAGGCTTCATAGCATTGTGTTTTACTTTTTCTTTCTTTTTCTTTTTTTTAGATCAAGACCAAAGGGTAAAAGGATAGCGATAGGTGAAAATGAATGGAGGAAAATAGATATGAAGGCTAAACATGGAAGGAATGAAAGTAAGATCATCATAAGACAACTCACAAAATAGTCAAATATTCGTGTATAGATCAACATTGTCAAAATCAAAAAAAGAAGATGGAATGGATGAAATATGTAGAAGAACTATGCATGACGCCTGATTGCCAGGTTTTCATCATGGTACTTATCCAAGGTGCCACAAGGGAGTGGTTTTCACCATAAGATGAATTTATTTCTCTTTACTTTTGCTACCAAGGTGCCTGTTTCCAGGTTTTCACCAAGGCACATTTTCAATTTATTTTATTTTTTTTGGAAGAAGGCAAGCTTTTTAGATAATGTTCCTTGAAAGGATAAACCATGATATGTCAAGGATTCAAAATGATATGCTCAAAGATGCTGATAGGGAAAGGAACATGGAAGAGAAAAATGGAGGATAGGGTTTTATGTAAAACGAGTGAGGTTGGAAGATAGGAGGAATAGGCAAATGAGGAAAAAGGATAGAAGGTAGAAGGTTAATGAATGGAAGGATTGTGAAAGGGTAGATGGAAAGGAAGGCAAGATCAACGTAAACACACACCTTGAAGGGTGGCGAGAGGGTGGAGGAAATGTGAATGAAGGAATACGTGAAGGAATATGGTGAATGGATAGCAAAGGTTGAGGTTTGGGTGCATGAAATGGAGGAATATTTTTGGAAGGAGATGTAGTGGAAGCCTTTGGAAGCTTGAATGTTAATTTCACTTTTTGTTCAACACCAGATTCTTTCAAGAGAGACTTTGGAATTCATATAGTCGTAGTCTTTTTATTTCCTGTTGATGATTTAGAGATAATATCTTCAATGATGGATTTTGGAACCCATACTTGTCTTGTAGTTTTTTTTTTAGATATCTCTTTTGACTTTATGCCTCCATGTCGTTTAGAGGAGACATGGTGATCTTCTCTTTTTGATGGATTCTTGTATTGCTTCTTTTTCTTGTATTGAACATTCAAGTTACTTCCAAAAGACTTGGGATTTGTGGAAGAGGGAGGATATGACTGGTTTAGATGGGTGGGTGGATGAAAAAGATTCAAGGGTATGCATCTATGTTGATCTTGAGGAAAGATGGGAGATGGAGGTATGTAAGGACCCAAGATGGATGGCAAATTAGGAGAGTTAGGAGGGGAAAGTGAAGGGACATAAGGACCCAAGATGGAAGGAAGGCGTGAAGATCTTTGTAGTGGTGGAAGAGGTCCAAGGATGGAAGTGGAAGACGCAAAAGGATAATCAATAAGTTCATCAGCATCTATATGACAACCAAGGATATCAGCATCTTTAGAGTGAGCATTAAAATTTTCAATAGAATCATGGACATCTTGAATATGAGCACCTTCTTTGATAGGATTGTTCAAAGCTTGCAAAGACTTAGGAAGAGTAGAAAGTGAAAGTGAACATGGAGTGGTAGAACAAGAAGATGGAAGACTTTGATCTTGACAAGGATCTTTGGATAGCACAAGTGCATAATTTTTCTTTTGATTTTCAATAGGCTTAACATTGGAAGTAACAACACTATTTTTAACAACCTTAATGGAAGTATCATCTTTGGAAAACGCAAGTGTAGTAAGGTTATTTTGATTGCCAATAAGCTCAACAGTGTAAGTAGTAGCTTGATCTTGCTTAGGAGAAGACTTAAGACATGATGGAATGCATGAAAAAGGGTGTACAGGATCAAAAGAACCATGAAGCAGATAAAAGACATCGGGAAAAGGAGTGGATGACATGGAGGGTTCTTGATCTTGATCTTTCTTTATGTTCTTTTCTTTATCATTTTTAGAGTCCTCTTGACATGGAGCCACTTCTAAGGACAAGGAAGCATGTTGGGATTGTATGGATGACTTTGGAAGAGATGGTGGAGGACTAGCTGAAGTAGGGATTATAGCATATGAAGGCTTAGGCTCTTTAGGTTTATCATCATTGAAAGTATTTGTAGCCAAGTGAAGGATAGCTTGAGTTTCTTTAAGAGGTAGCCCTGGAGGATAACTATAGGGAACCACATGAAAAGTATCAGGGCTTGTGTCGAATGAAGGTTTTGTGAAAGATTTGAAAGACTCAAAAGCTTTAGGAAATGTACGAGTATTGGAGGAAGTAGGGGATGGAAGGGAACCATCACAAGACAAAGGTCCAACATTAACATGATCTTGCTTGAGAGTGTAATATTTATTTTCAGCCTGAGAGTTCTTAGAGGAGAGATCCTTATAGTATTGATGTTTCAAGCTAGCACGATGTATTTTATAGTCCTCAACAGTAGTAGATGGATCATCATCAAGGTATTGTCCACAAAAGCCATCAAAATCTCTTTCAAAATCAGAATCAGATGGATCACCATCATGATCTATCCAATGTGATGGCCCATTTGTAGTAAGTAGGAATGAATGACAAGGAGGACTCTTAGGAATAAAGGTGTCATAGGTATCATTACATTGTCTGTCATCATAGTCATCATAGTCTCCAAAGCTAGATGTGTCACTCTCTGTGGAAGAGGTATCATATTGCTCAAATTTTGTCTGGGGGCATGGTGACATGTACAAGTCTTTATCAAATGGAAAAGAGTATAGAGATTCCATGGAGAACTCGGTTAACCCTCTCTAAAAATGACTCACAATAGTATACCACAAGGGGACTTGGCTCTAGATCCAAGGTTTTTGACACTTTTTCACTTTTAACCCAAACAAAGCAAGCAGATTAATCTGACACGCTAAGACAAAGTTTTGCTTCACCAAGGTCTATGATGCCAACTCCATGTGATCTATCAACCTCTCCGAGGAGAGAATGTATCAATCAATAAGAGAAGGCACACTAACCAATTTTGATTCACCAAAGCTCATGATGTCAACCCCACATGATCTATCAACCTCTCCTAGGAGAGAATGTATCAATCAATAAGAGAAGACACACTAACCAAGTTGAATGTGAAATGCACTAATTATCCTCCCTACCTACAAGGATTCTGTTATGAAGAAAGATTTTGCTAGGAATCCAATCTCCCAAGAATCACGAATAGTGTTCATAGGGCCTAATTACTATGTGAGCACAGATATATTCCCGAAAGCAAATCTACCAAAAGTACCCAAAAAGCAGAAAGAGGAACACTTAACACTTAAAGAGAATATGAGATGAGTCCACAAGGTGGAACACTTAACACCTCACACAAGCTGAAAACGAGTCCCCAACTTAGAAAAAAAGTGAGTTCCTAAAAGCACAAAAGGGTTGCCAAGTGGAACACTTAACGCTTCTGTCCTGTTGACCCCTCCCCTTTATGGCGCTGAGATTGCAACCACGGAGTGAAAATGAGGGGCCGGTGGATTAGCGAGTCCAATAACCCAAGATAGCAATCAAGATCAATCACAAGTATCTAAGACTACTTAATGAATCCTTAAGGGGTCACAACCTAGTATCAATTATGCAAGTGTGTAGAAATAGATCAAAAGCATGAAAAGATGCACACAAGCTTGACACATAAGAGATTTATTTTAAGTCCCAAATCGAAATGTTATTAGATGAAGGAGAATACCTGAGATCCTTGCAACCCACTTAGTAGATTTTACCTGATTTTTAGCAATTTTTGTTGAGCTTTACTATGCAAGCAAGCTACGAACTCTCCAACAAGCCAACAAGCAAACAAGATATGCAAGGTATATTCAACTTATGAAAACCCTAGGGTTAGATCTAAAAATCAATTTTTAGGAGCAATAATAACTAAAAATTAATCCAAATGACAACTCATATCATGCACTGAATCATATGAAAAATAAGTGCGTACCCATCACAAAATTTTAATTTTTTTGCACTGCATTTGACTTAGTCAACAAGATCTAATTTTTTTGATATGATTTTGGCCACAAAAATAGAAATTAAAAATAGAGACCCCTACTAAAACATAAAGAGCTTTCCAAAAATGCAAAAATTTTAGAAAAATCTCTTCATTTGTGCCCTAGAGACCCATTTTACCAAAATAGACCAGTTTTTGTAAATTGACTATTTGAGCTATTATATTACATCCAAATTTAAAACACAAAGAATGGACCCCCTATAGAATTTAAGGATCTTTCTGAAAATTAAAAATTTCTGAAAAATATGTTTATTTGCGTCAGATATTAATTTTTTATGAAAAATAAAAAAAAAATTATTAAAAATTCAAAAAAATTTAAAAAATTTTGAATTTTTTATAAAAGCTTCCCCGATATGTCACCAACTTGAAAAAAAAATTTTAGACAAAAACTCCAAGCTGTTTGGGAGATAAAATTAAATCTTTGAAACTTTGAGGTTTTAGCTCCCAAAAAAAATCAAAACTAGCATGCAAAGGTGGGTTACCCCACGGTGGGCCCCAAAAATGTGTGTGTGAAAATTGTACCTGATATGTAGACACAACACTTTAGTAAAATATTAGAGGTTAGCTATAATCAAAATCGTGCAAAATTGAAATCTACTCTAACCAAGCGATTTACTACCTTCTAATAGGTGCGAGATTGATGTTCTCAGATTGTAATCGAGATCAGTGACCTAGATGACACCTAAATAAAGGATTTGAATGCAATTGATCTAGATATGAGATTGAATGCAATTAAGCTATTTTTTTTTGATATTTTCTATGCAATATGAATGATTAATCTGATATGAAATCTATGCTAGATGAAATTGATATGCTATGAATGCTATTGAAAATTGATATGCAATAAATGCTAAATGATCTAACAATGATATGTAATATGAATGCAAAAATAAGATTGATCTCACAAAGATGTCGATTCGCAAGAGCTTTGATTCTTCAATTCCAATTCTCCAGTGTGATTGTGCAAAATATGAGATGAATTTGGCAAAGTAAGGTTGCAAAATTATGAGATGCTTGGATGCAAATTTGAGAGATGAATTATGAAGAGTTGAGCCTTATTTTTATAGAAATCCAGGGCTTTGGAGGTGCATGGGAAAAAAAGCCATAAATCACTCAAATAACTCAGGTTGATTTTTGAGTTATTTTTAAATAAAAGATAATTAACTCACAAAAACATGCAAAAGCTAAGTTTTAACTCAAAATAGAGTTTAGCTTTAATTGATAATTGATAGTTGTCTACTTTTATGATTGTGCATATTTTATTTATGAATTAATTTAATAATAAAGTGATTTATTTCCAACTTAACTGCTTTTAAAAATAAAACAATTGATTTATGGGTTAATCAATTATTTAATCAAACTTTTATTAAAAACTATATTATTAAATAATGACAACTTGCTTTAATTAATTAAATAAGAATTTAATAAATTATTCATATGATATTAGATTTATTGTCAAAATTAAATAATACAATTAATAATAGATAGAATTAAATTTAATTACACAATTAAGTGGCAAATATTAAATCTAATTAATTAAATATGCAAAATATTTAATTAATCAAATTTTAGGATAAATGTGATTTATTGCCAAATAATTATAAAATCAAAGATAATTATGATGATTAAGAATATTACTAGGAATATTTCCCGATGCAGAATTTAAGATAATCAATTATGATTCGATGATGTTTAGATGTGCCTTAGGTTAGGACTTTGATGTCGATTTCATTCGAATTGAAGATGTAGGAGATTAATGAACTTATAGCCCATTTTTGGGTAATTACACTAACTTCCTTCCCTCAACTGCACAGTCAGTTATACTGTTAAAAAATTAGTTTATCCTTTTTCTTTTATATTACTTCTCCAATGTACTTTTTAGGCTCCTTCCTTTATTCTAAAGCCTAAAACCCTTCTAAACCCTTACATAGCCTCAAAAGGCCTTATTTTGCCAATATGGGCAAATGTTACATTCATTATAGACCTTATAGGTCTTTAGATCACTCCTCTAACCTAGTGACCCCTAGTGATCGCCTAGATGCTATTTGACCTTAAAAATTCCATTCAAATCCTATTGCATGCCTTTATACAATTAGGCTTATTACATTCAATTGCATCCAATTACATCAAATTGGCTTCAAGCCATATTATATTCAAACATATTGATCTCTTTGCTCATTTAGTCTTCATGAGTCAACCAAGTGATCCCTTTATCAAGGTGCCCTGCACCATACTCCCAAGGATCAAATCAATCCAAGTCCCTTGGATTCGGTGCTTCTTTCTTGTCCTCTAGTTCTTAGGCACTGATTGTGTGTACTTAGCAGCATCTCTCCTTCTAGGTGGCTTCTTGCACCATCTTCTCAAGATCTTGGTCTCATGCCAAGTTTTCCACTCTTCACCATGCATGTCCATGTACTCATGGTTCATCTTCATCATATAGTAACCATGCAATCTTGCAAGCAAAGGGTTAGAAAACAAAAATATCATTACTTCTCTATGTACCAAAGCATAAGTTTGGTTTAACACTTCATCCTCCATTCCATTCTCACATTGTGAGATCATTATTCTTGAAAAAAATTTAGTCTTCAAGGTCTCCTCCTGAACATTCCTTGTTGCTGCTTGTATCTTGGTGTCTTTTCCTAACACTACCATTTCTTTCTTATCATCTTCTTGCCTCATGCTTAGGATCTCCACCTCTGATCCACCTTTTCTTTGCCATTCCTCCTCTATGGCTTCAGATATGTCCCACAAATCCATTTCTCTATCAAGTCCTTGTAGACTTGTTGCTCCACTCTCTTCAACACATTGTTTTACTTCACAATCGCCCTCTAGAACCTTTATATCAGTAGGTTCCTTCAACAACTTCCTCTTTTCAATCAATCTCTTAATGGGCCAAATCATCTTGCTTGCCAAATTCATGTGCCAACTTGTGGCCTTCTCCATCATCTCTATCTTCAAGAGTCTCAATTGTTCACCCCTTGAGGTCTTCTTCATCTCTAAGACCTGTACCAGCTCATATTCTTTATGCCATTCTCCTTGGCTTCTAAACACTTCATTTTTCACCTTCAAGGCTTCTCTACAAGCCCTCTCTTCCATCTTCACAAGGATGCTTTGTTTTCTCACATCCTCCAAAGGACACATGACTGCCCCAATTAGTATAGTCGTGTCATTATCATGACTCTCATCACTATCATCTCTAGCACCATGCTCTGCTGCAAACTTATTTATCTCCTTATGAACCTTAGTCTCTTGTGGTTCATTCTTTTCCAACTACTGCATACTCTTTGATTTCATGCTTATTTGCTCACTTTTTCCTTTCCTTGGACAATCTTCCTCTTTGTCTTCAACCTTTAGGATCTTCATTTTATCTATGTCTCTTTGTACCCCTTTGTAGGCTAGCTGCTCCACAATATGTTCTTCTATCTTGCTGTCCACTTTGTCCTCTTCTTGTTCCCTTTGTCCTAGGAACCCCACTCTTTCAAACAAGAAACTTGTTGGCATCTTCCATGATGCTTCATCTTCCATTAAAGATATCAATATTATCTAACTTCCACCATGCATGAAGGTGTAGTTATTCAATGCTCCATCATATAAGGTACATTTCTCTGCTTGCCATACCCTCCCAAGGATCAAATGGCATCCTACCAATAAAATAACATCACACAAGACAACATCATTATAGGGTCCAATGTTAAAGTGAACATATGCTTGCTTTGTCACTTCAACTTGGCTTCCAACATGTAATCCTTGTACCTTGTAAGACCTGTTATGCACCATTTTTTGTAAACTCAACTTCTCAACCATCTCAACTGAAACAAAATTGAAAAATGAACCACTAGAAATACCCATACATCTGCATTGTGTTCTGAACCGTGAGTATCCATGAGTCTCTCTTCTATCCAAATCTTTACTCATGATGGCTTGAACCTCTTCTACCTTTCAATCAACAATCACTGATCTCCACTACAATCCAAGACCCCTCTGACTTTGAATCACCACCTTGGAATGCTCTTAAAGGATAACTCAACTCTAAGGGTTCAACAAGGGATTCTAAGTCTTCAAAATCTCAGATTGTCTTCACCCACTCTTCCCCCAAAGGCATCTTCTAAGCTTTGATACCACTTGATGCAAAGGTGCTATGGTGGTATTTCAATCATTCATGCTATGAAGGTCTTTCTAAATGTTTCTACAACACCCATCAAGCATCTTCATCAGGATCCTTCTCATTGATCCCATCAACTCCTTCTCTATCATAGTGCACATACAATGTCTTGTGCCACCATAGGCTCTACATCTTGTCAACATCACTAATGTCCCTCAATCTAATCAGTGGATTCATCTCCATAACCCATCTAAATCCACTCACATAACCAACTTATAATGCATCCCTACATTAGAGTGCAAAATAACATCTTACTGTCTTCTTCGATAGACCTCTACATATCCACCCATAACTTTTCACTCCAATCAAATTTTCTCAATCACTTTGGTGAGATTTGGTGCAACTTGTCTCTCTCAAACATATCCAAATCTTGTTAAGATCCAATGGTGGATTTGGGAGATAAGGCCCCCGCACCGGGACTATTTTATTCTGAGATAGTCATCTTCAACTTTCCTCAACATTGTCTATCCTCTTTTCAATCTCTTGTCCATCCCTACACACAAAAACTTATGAAAAAATATGATACATGTATTAGGTCTCTCCCACAAGACATAATCACCATAGAAAGTGGGAGAGCCTAGACATCATCAAAACTTCAAGAAGAAATTGTTGATTGCACCAATAAATTGCCTGGGACAGTCAATGTAAATGACTGAGATTCTTGTATTTAAACTTCACAAAACAATATATTATGCATGGAAATGAGAAAAGACTCAACCCAACACAATTTCAAATCATTCCCAAACTATTTTTCATTAAAAATGAGAAGTTTAACAACACAAATAAGGGATTGTTCCCTCACGACAACAAGCAGACTATTTGCAGCAAATTTAAAAGTTTATTGATTGAATCTTCTTTACATTATTTCTTTCAATCCAAAACACACTACCAAACTCCCCTACACTAAACTCCCCTAACTCCCCTACACTCTTCTCTTCACGTTCAAACATGGATAAATAACCACCAAGAGCCGGTTGGTCTCCTAACTTCCTTCCCTCAACCACACAATCAGTTATGATTGTTAAAAAATTAGTTTATGTTTTCAATTTGACAACAAAGTTGTCAATTCAAAAAATTCTTATCCTTTGTCTTTTATATTACTTCTCCAATGTACTTTTTAGGCTCCTTCCTTTATTCTAAAGCCTAAAACCCTTCTAAACCCTTGCATAGCCTCAAAAGGCCTTATTTTGCCAATATGGGCAAATGTTACATTCATTATAGACCTTATAGGTCTTTAGATCACTCCTCTAACCTAATGACCCCTAGTGATCCCCTAGATGCTATTTGACCTTAAAAATTCCATTCAAATCCTATTGCATGCCTTTATACAATTAGGCTTATTACATTCAATTGCATCCAATTACATCAAACTGGCTTCAAGCCATATTATATTCAAACATATATCTTTGCTCATTTAGTCTTCATGAGTCAACCAAGTGATCCCTTTATCAAGGTGCCCTGCACCATTCTAGGTATCATCTCATTCCCATCCTTAGCCTAAACAAGCACTCAAGGCATAGGCGAGGCCAAATCTCTATGTTATCTTTTTAATGAATTCTATAAATTTTAATTACTATGTTATCACTTTTTAACAAACTTACGATAGGTTACCCTGGTACTGACCACTTTGGGTCCTGGACCCCTATTGTAAGCCACTCCCTTAAGATGCACCTATTTAACCTCCCCTAAGCTCACAAGCATAAACAACCACATAGGTATCACCAATGATCAAATAAAACTCATTTAGGTCCCTTCTCATACTAGGAACATATTGGTTCTCAAATAAGCATAACATCTCAAAAGTACACTCAGGAATAATCAACATGCACATAAACTACTCATAAACATAATGCAACCAAATATTTTAAACATATAAGTTACATATGAAAAATAAACAATGATTTATTCCTATATTGCCCTAAGAAAATATTACCCATATCATACCAGACACATAATTATTTAATCAAATAACATTAATAAAATAATAATCACTCTAAGCATCTTTAACTAAATATTTAGAATACATCAAAATCACATATATCCTCAAATATAAATCAATTAAAATTAGTTAATTAAAATATAAACTTAATTATAATTAACTATTAAATTACTTCTAAAAAAATCACAACTATAATCAATTATAATGCTAATTAAAGAAAACTACACCTAAACTAAAATACAACTAAACTTAAAAATTAAAATCTAAAAAATGATTAAATTTAAACCATAATACTCTACAATAATTTATAAAACTAAAAATTAACAATTTAAATTAATTCAAAACAAAACATAATTTATATTGATTGTAATCAAATCAAATAAATAAAAATAAATTCATATATAATTATATCATTTAAGAAGGGAGACTCGGTGGTCCCACTAAAGGTAGCTATCGATCCCACGTGAAAAGTAAGTGCAAGTTCTTTTTTTATAAAATTAAAACAAAACAAATAATCACTCCCCGTGATTTAAGGCAATAAAGAAGGGCATGTATTGGAGCCCAAGTCAACTACATGATTTAAATTTTAAAAAAAATAGAAAGGAGGTAGACTGCAAGTTCATTTAATAATTTAGAAGTAATGCTTTTTCCAAAAGTGATGTCACCCACTCAAAAAGGTAAGAAGTAATAAGAAGAACAAAGACTTAATTCTAATTTTTAGTCCCTGCCTATTTATAGGCAGAGACTTATGTTTTCATGTGAATTATGTCCTATTAGTTTGCAATTATTTTTCAGCTATTTCAATATATTTCTAATGTTGTGTCTGATGTTTTGAACAATAGAATTTATATTTTCAAAAAATATAGAATTTTAAATTTTTGATTGGACAAGAGTAATTTTCTTGGGGGTAAAAATCATTTTTTAGATTGGTAAATACCAATAAAAAATAAAAAATGCTGGACAGTTATTTTTTGCATTATGTTGTTCACATGGCTTGAGTACAGCGGTCGACAGTTTCCTTAATACACATTTAAGATGCTATGCCTTGACTGTTGCCGCAACAGCCTTCGATGGCAGCAATTATATTGACATGGTCACTAATAAATTCACTGAACTTTGAAACGACACGTTTAAGCTACTAGGAACATCTCCCAAAGCTTTACAGTTTGCAGAGTTCGCTCTCAGGTTTGCACTTTTCTATGTCCAATTTTATCTATCAATCGAAACTATTTACTTGTGGGTATTTTATTTGGTTAGTTTTTCCTATGCTCGATTAGATCTTTCAAACTTTGAGATTTGTGGGTATTTGATTTGGTCACATTTTCTTGTGCCCTAACTAATTATTTAACTTGGGTATTTAGTTTGGATGTGTTTTTGTGGGTGTTGGATTTGATTTCATTTTCTTTTGCCAAATTATCTCAATCACTGTGTGCACTATTAAAATAATTGTATTTGATTTGTATTTAAGAATATTTTGGATCAGATGCTTTTGTGCAGTTACGACAAGATGTATAGTTCGATCAGTGAGCTTGTGCAGCGATATAATGTTTTCGTGCAGAATGTAGCATGAATCTTCCTTACACTTTGGGAGTTAACGGTAACTCATTCATCTCTTTTTAATAAATAAACATTGATCCCTATTCCAGAAGTATCTGGATAATGGAGTGAAGTTAGGATGTTGACAGAGGCCATGGATTAATTGTGGGCGGTTAATTGGAGTATCTCGGCAGTAGTCAATTGGTATAAAACTGACAAATTGAGAAATTTATTAGGTATAGATTGTTTGAACTTAGGGGTTTATAATCTAGGTTAGTATGTATGTAGATAGGGGCTGCAGGGGAATGACAAATTTAGGATGTGGTCTCATCGGATTTTTTTTGAGAGGTTATGCTTTCCACGGAAGATCCAAGAATCATAAATTAGGCATTTGTGCATTTGTCGTCAGCAGCAGGCATTTGTGCATAAAGGAGTATCTCGGCAGCAGTCAATTGGTATAAAACTGACAAATTGAGAAATTTATTAGATATAGATTGTTTGAACTTAGGGGTTTATAATCTAGGTTAGTATGTATGTAGATAGGGGCTGCAGGGGAATGACAAATTTAGGATGTGGTCTCATCAGATTTTTTTTGAGAGGTTATGCTTTCCACGGAAGATCCAAGAATCATAAATTAGGCATTTGTGCATTTGTCGTCAACAATTTTTTATAGAAATCATAAGTAATGACAGTTATGTTTAACTAATTTTATGTTTTGCAATGTAAAATTAAAAATAGAGCATTTCAATGGTGAATTAGTTTGAGCTATTAGCAGTGTCATTGATTTCATCAAGTTGTTGTCATTATAGGGTTTGAGTGAACAAGTGGAGGTGTGTTTTTTGGCAAAAACTTGAGCGAAGAGAATGGCTACTTCCACTTTGTAAAAATTTGCAAGAGTTTATTCATGCAAGAAGTTTGTTGAGGTAATGAACTTTACTACTTTGTCTTTAGATTATTTGATATAGGGAATGTGATTCTCTCTTATGTCTGTAAGCAAGGGCAGGGGAATCCTGTACGATGCATTTGATTATTTTGGTAAGTGATATTTTAAAGATTATGTATTTTTCATTTTTTCAATTTTCAAAAACCATGTAGAAACTATGGTGGTCAGATATGAGAACAAATTCCATCAAAATAGGGATGTAACTACATGAAACCATGAGTAAAATGCTAGAAAAGGTCTCCCAACTGATGATAGAGCTACAAATAGGCCTAAACTATCCCATTTATGATCATGAACATAAACAACTCCATCTGAATGAGCATGAGGCAAGTAGTCAACTAAAGATCCATCCTAGAGAAGCATGCCACACCTAAGGAAAACTCCTAAAAGGCCTCCTAACTACACTCAAAAAATTAATAATAATTGCCTTATAATAATGACAAAATATTATTATTAATCACAATAATCGTGCACTGAAAAATCTTCACTAAGACTAACTTTTATTTATTTACCTAACTATTACTTATAAATATTTTAATATATTTAGTCCTTTGGAACAAATAATTAAATCATTTGTTTGAAAGATTAAGTACATTGAAGTATGTTCAAGTAATACTTAACAAATAAATAAAAGACTTCAACTTATTTACCTAATATTTAAATACGAATCGTGATATACTTTAATTAAAACATATAGCTTACACTAATTATTTTAAATTAGGTACATTTGTAATACCCCAAAAATGGGCTTCAGTACCAATCGACCCTAAATTCCAAACCTAAGGCACATCTGCACATCAAATCATCAAAACCCTAATCGATCCTATTCTAAATCTGCATCGGGGAATATTTTCAAATATTCCTAATTTATCCTAATTATGTCTAATTAAATATTATTTGGCGATAAATGATCTTATTTTATTTATCCTAAAGTCAATTAATTGAATATGTTGAATATTTAATTAATTAAACTTAATTCTACCACTTAATTAATTTAATTAGATTTAATTGATATTTATTCCTAATTAATATTATTTATTTGACAATAAATCACAATTTCTAAAAATGATCGATTGAATATTTATTTAATTGATTAAAATCAAGTTGTCAAATTTAATAATATAATTTTGAATAAAGTTTGATAAAATAATTAATTAACCCTTAAATCGGCTATTTAATTATTCGAATTAATTAAGTTGAGAATAAAACACATGGAAAATTAAATAAATTCATAATTATCTATGCACAAATCAGAAAAGCAATTAAACTCAAAATCAACTATTGAATTCAATTTGTTAACTTTCCAAACTCAACATGTGATTGTGAGTTGAAAAGCAGATTGGAGTGATCTCAACTTCTAATTTGAGTTAAAAAGTTGATTTGCATGATTTTGATAGATAACTATTTCTAATTTCTTGATAACTCACCAATCAATTTGAGTTTATCAGGGAGATATTTTTGGCTTTCCATGAGTTCTCAAAACCTTGGATTTCTATATAAACATGCCTCAGTCCTTTACAAATGATCACGAATTTGGAGAATCAAGCATCTAGAGAATAGCAGCGCCATATTGTCGAATCTTTGAGATTTGTGCAATTGTTGACATTCTTTGCTAACATTGATTTCTTGATTCATAGCATTCATATCATTCATAGTTTAGATTTCAATTCATCTTTCATCAAGTTTTAGATCAATTCATATAGTTTTCATCATTATTGCATAGAAAAATCTTAAAATATAGATTATATCTGCATTCATTTTTATAGCTTTCATATTCAAATCCATCGTTTAGATGTTGCATTGTCATTGATTTCAGTCAAATTCTGAGAATACCATACTTGCATCTACTAGAAGGTAGTAGATCACTTGGTTAATGATATATCTGTTTATTGCTTATTTTTTGATCATTAATCAATAATGTTTTATTGATGTGTTGTGTCTTCTAAACAGGTGCAATTTTCACACACATTTTTAGCACCCACCATGGGGCCTAACAGCAGGTTTCCATTTTTCTGGCATTCCTTATTCAAGATAATATTTTTAATCTCATACACCATTTTCAGATTGTCGTATCAGAAGCTTCTGTTTGTTGTACGACAGACGATATTTCTACATTATCGTACCGGTTGATATATATTGTCGTATTGAAGTTGGATTATCATATGCGCAAGTACCCAATGTTGTATCATACTTGAAGTGTCGTATGGGAACATGTATATTGTCGTACGACATTCCATGGCATTTTTTAAGTGTCGTATCATATGGGAATTTTGATTAGTTTTTGAGATTTTGATTTAAGATTTTGACTAACGGCTAACCCTGACATTCTTTGATTACTGGTGAATGATTCATTTTGACAGCCTAACACATTTTTGCAGAACATGAGATGAAGACTTGAGCACAAAAACCTATTTTATTGGCCTCTTCTTATCTTGTCTTCTAAGCCATTCTTTTATAGGAAACCCTTTTCAGAAAATCACTTTCCAAATACACTTGTATCATCAAAATCCCTGACAAGTGGTTTTACAAGTTGCCAAATCTTCAACAAGAAAATATTATGTTTTCTTAACATTTCATTTTCATAGGCAACTAGTTAATGAGGTACGTGCATCTATTGCCATTGAGGTAGATATTGAGGGGATTATGCTTTTTTCCTTCTTATGAGAATTAGAAACCTAGAAGGTATCTTCCTTGGTGCCAGTTTTCATACTATCTCTGGATTAATTCTTCTTGGTGTGTCTTGGATAGGGAAAAGGACAAGGCTAGGGGATTATGCTCTTCTCTTTTAGAGAATCAGAATCCCAGATCCTGTGGTCCCAAACCTCACATTTGCTTTAATCCTTTAGAGGGCTTGCCAAAGAGGTAAAAAGCTTTTGGGAATGACCTAAGTGGGGATAAATCTTAAGCTGACCCTTCCACCCAACTATAAAATTTGACGCTTCCTTGAGGTTAAAGCCTTGGAAGACATAGTTGTGCTTGTTCCTTGGATTCATTCCATGAACATGCTTTGATTTTATGTAGAGCGGAGCCACTTCAATCTTGCTTGCGAGACTACATAGATCAGACTACTCATAGGGCTATAAGCCTCAATCC
This sequence comes from Chamaecyparis obtusa, assembly GCA_027943335.1. Lineage (NCBI taxonomy): Eukaryota > Viridiplantae > Streptophyta > Pinopsida > Cupressales > Cupressaceae > Chamaecyparis > Chamaecyparis obtusa. Next base: position 1,235,953 of record BSBK01003182.1, on the reverse strand, counting down.
TTCTTGTGGGACTATGGGAGATAGTTTTGAATGGATGCCTTGATTAAAATCCTAAGCTAGTTTTCTACTGATCCACCCCCAAAGGATTTGTAGTGCTTGTGTGAGGTGAATAGTAATCACCCCAAGAAACTCATCATATCGAGCCCTCCTTGACATTTGAACTTGGCTGATATGGGCTTCAACATACATTGTGTGTTGTTGGACCACCATATTCTAAGGATTCATTGAGTGTGTTTCTAATTCAACGAGCAAGTAATACATCTCTTCTCCTAGCTAGGGTAAGATAGGTGTGATTGATTCATTGAGTCAGTTCCTACATGTTTCCTATGATTGTGATCCTATTGCTATGATAAACAACTTCAGACAATCCAATACACAGATCTTCAAAATTGGACAAAGAAATTTGCAAAACATTTGAGACCAAAAATACCAAAATGCTTGAAAAACTTGGAAAAAGTGAAGCAAAATCCTTTTCTGGTGTAAATTGTCATCTTGAGCCTACAATTGTCATATGAAAATTGCTTCAATCCTTCAACTGACATATCATACCCCCCCAAGTGTCATGCGGGAAGCCATATAGTATCGTACAAGAGTTGTAAAAAATCCTCAGCAAAAGTGAACCATGGTATCAATTATCGAACAATATTTTGCAAGTGTCGTGCCAGACCCCATTCTGTGTCATACGAGCCTAGATACTATCATACGATAGTTTCCAAAAATTTTCCAGAAAGTCTAAATTTTGTTAGAAATTCAATCAACTTGTAGCTATTATCAAAATTCTGTCAAAATACCCACTGTGTCAAGAACAAAGCAAAGAAAATAGTGAATTCATCTTATTTTCCCAAAGTGGTCTATTTTTGCTTGATTTTTCATCTGATTGACCAGTCTGAATCACGTCTCATCCTGTACCACAATCCTTGTCAAAACAACATCGATTTAATATCTCAAATGACTAATTGTTGTGAATTCATGTCCTCTATCTTTTGGGCATCTACCCATACATCTCAGTCATAATATCCTTCATTTACGTCCAATCTATCTTTTCAAATCCAATCTTGACAAGGTTGTGTCACTTGATCTTTCCTAAATCAGATTATCTCTCAGTTGTCTTATCTTTCTCTATAGATTCACCCAAGGTTAATGGTGGAAACTAGAGCTTCCTCACATAGAAAACCAAGAGAAGAACCAAAGATATCACCTTCATCTTCTCTCCTTGTTTAGACATTTCATCAGTTGTACAATACCAATCTTTATGAAGAAGATGCCCTTGGAAATTTGTGCTTGAAAGGAGGTCACACAACCCCTCATGCATCAACACCAGATCTCAATCAGAGTGCTGCCATGTCTCAAGGAAGAGAAAACCAAGGCTCATGGGGTCACCACTCCGAACATGGTGGAGACCAAGAACCCACACCCTCTGAAATAGCCCAATACTAGAATGATGATCTCTTTAATAAAATGATGAAACACTTCTTACGAGAAGACAAAGAGACATACTTCCTTGAATTGGCCCAACAAGGGGCCAAACTTGCTCCAAGATTCAATATTGAGAATATCATCACACATGAGGAAGAGACCCCTATCACTGCTATGATGAAACAAATGCATGTAATGCAAGTCAAACTAAACCAGCTAGAAAAGAGAAAGAACCCAAGGAATTCTCTATAGATGCCCTATGTCCATTTCCATTTGATTGGAGCTTGTATATGCTACCATTCCCTAAAGGGATGAAACTACCAAAGTATGACAAATATGAAAGAAACTTAGATCCTCAAGATCATGTCAGAGAGTTCTGCACTCTATCCATGGAGTTCATGCATGAACCAACATTCTTAATGTGTCTCTTCCCATGATCTTTGGGAGGAGAAGCCATCAACTGGTTCTCTAAGATACCTCCAACCATCAAATTTTTTGAGTTAATCAAACTATTTTATCAACAATACTCCTAGAATATCCAACATCCGGCCACCATGATTGATATCTGCAATCTGAAATAGAAGTCAAGAGAACCCTTCTTGACTTTCCTCAAATGTTGGAGAAAGAAGTTCTCACTCTATGCTCAATAGATTCTAGAAAAAGAGAAACTAGAAATCTTCATCAATAATTTGGTCCCAAAAATTAACTATCATCTGTAGATGCATAATCATACCTCATTTGAAAAAATGGTAGATAGTTCCATAAGAAGTGAGGATGAACTTGTTTGTAAGGGAGACATATTGCTTCATAAGGAGAACAAGTATGATTCAGGTTCTAGTTCCAATACAAAAGACAAAGTCAAAATCTGGAACAAAAACAAAAATGTTGTCACAGATGGTGTTGTTGATCACATCACCACTTCACCTAAAGCACCATCATTTAATCTCACCATTGGCACTCAGGCCATAAAAGCTTGATAAATGAAGACAACAAAACCTACTAAAAATTCAAATGACTATAAACCATGGGTTACAAAACCAAAGTGTGAGTTCACTCCTTTGGGTGAGTCCTTGGAATCTTCCATGTTAACCTTATTGGAAAACAATATCATCACATTACCTGAGATCAAACCATATGACCTCGAAGTCAAACCTAGATGCTGGAAGGAGAATTATTTATGTGATTTCCATTAAAACAAGGTTCATAAAACCAACAATTACATAGATCTGAAACATCTTATTCAAGACAAAATTTATGCTGGAGAAATTTTGATTGACAACCATAAATCCAATAATGATCATATAGCATTCATGGAACCTTTTCCAAAGCATAATCAGGGAGAATCATCATCTTCCAAACCAAACATGGGTGCTAAAGTCAATTACACTTACTCTAGTAATAATGATGTCATCAACATGGTAGAGCCATGCGTGTCTCAGCACTACAATGTCATCACCATTGTCAAAAAGGATAGAGACACTAGATCAACTAATGTAGTAACTCGATCTCAAGCTTAGGTAACTCTCCAAGGACAAAACTTGAGTTCATCAAACACTCCAAAGGTACCATTCAATCTTGCTTATGCATCTAAATCTTCCAATTCTAAAGAGTCCAAAGTGATATCGTACAACATCATCCACCAACTATAGCACACTAATGCCAAAATCTCTATATTTGAGTTGCTTCGAATCTCTCTTGCTCATCGAGTTGTCCTAGACAAAGCTCTACTCAATTCTAATGTTCTAGATAATCTTGATCTTGATCGATTCCAAACCATGGTGGGTCATCTCACTTCTCCTCAATACATTTCCTTTTCAGAGGAAGATGACAACTCATTGAGTCATCTGCACAACCATCCCTTGCACATTGAAGTCCTAATTAAAAATTGTCATGTCAAGCATGCTTTGATAGATGGGGAGCTGGTTTAAACATTTGTTCTTATAAACTGGTCACACAACTAGGATTTTCAGAAGATGCTATCAATCCTAAAAATAAAATCACCATAAAAGTATATGACGAGCAAGAAAGGTCCTCAAAAGGATTCATTGTGCTACCTATTAGGACAAGACCTGTCATCAAAGATATCACTTGTCAAGTGTTGGACCTCTCGTTGGCCTATAACATCCTTTTAGGATGGCCCTAGATTCATGAGATAAAAGCTATTATGTCAACGTACCACCAATGTGTCAAATTTCCCTATGATGGAGTAGATGTTAGTATACCTACAGACATGTCAACATCTTGCAATGCTTTGAAGGAAAGTGTAGACAAACTTGTCCAACACAATAGAGAGTTTCTTACCAAATAAGTTGATATAGCATCTACATCTAAAATGGAAAACCTATCAAAAGGAGTCAAGATAAAAAATAAAGGCATGGGAGAGTACACTATGGAACCAGTCATATCTCTCACATCTCTCCCACTTTCACCGAAGTCTTATGGACAACCTTCAAAGAAAGTAAAACCTTCAACTAAGGAACCCTAGGTTATCTTCAAGGGGAGTTTCATCATAGAGCAAGTGTCAAAACAATAATCTCATGAAGAAGAATTTGTACTTGCCTAGTTATACAAAGAGGAGTCCCAATCACAAATAGTTCAAAAGTGTGACTCTAAATCACCTAAAATTCCTTCAAAATCATATGGACCAGGACATAAGATAATGTCTAAAATGGGATACATTGGAAAAGGACCTCTAGGAACATGAGGCAAAGGTATCATCAAACCCATTGAACACTATGTCTAGACAAACAAAGATACATCAGGTATAGGTTATCAGAAGAAACCTTTCCACCTCAGTGGAAACTCTTCTCATGTCATAGAACAGATAGAACCAGGAATGGATAACTGTGAAGAGGAGGAAACACACCAAGAAGATAGTGATGAGTCAGATACCAAAAATATTTTCCCCTATGAATATATTCCTCAGAACATCTTAGACATTCTAAAGGAGGAAAAGAAACCTAAATAACAAGTCAACATAGTAGACACACAAGAACCTACTACTACAAAAGAGCACACAGATCTAGAAGAAGCAGAGACATCCCTCACTATAGCTGAACATCTGGGACACTCTAGGGATTCTAACATAGATTCCCATGAGTATGAATTCCATTTAGACTCTAAAGGTAACCCTTCTTGGGGAATTCATCCTGATTTTATACATATTCTTGACTTTCCCAGGGATCTAGATGAAGAATTAAATGATTGTGAATGGGGAATTGTTTTAGAAGAAGATGAGCTTATAATAGAAAAATACATAGATGTCATTCATCGATACACACCTATGCCTAATGTAAGTCTATAATGAAATGATAGATCTCGTGATTCTGATTCGCTTATTACTAATAGAGGATCCAACGATGATGTTGAGACACTTAATGAACTTAATATCTTCAGTCGTAATATCACCTTTGAATTTAAGAGTTGGACCATGACTAATGATGACAATACCATATGTGTGAATAGTATCAACCAATCCTTTCCTACTCTTACTATCCAACATCCCAAACTCATAGACCAAACATCTAATGATCCAAGCCAAGACATCCATAATTTCCAGACAAACTACGCTCTCGTACATTACCTAAATGTAGTAGAACCCATGATGACTTCCATCAGTGAACCTAGAGTTAGCATGATGGAGTTGGACATCAAATATCTTAGTCAAAAAAATAAAAGAAAAAAGAAAAAGAGTTCTGAGGGTGAAAACCATTGTGTGGCAGTATTAGAACCAAAAATAGTAAAAACAAAAGATGTATCCAAAGGTGAATGTTAGGATTATGTAATATTGAGAGGGTGGTGAATCAGTATCACTGCACTTTAATTTAAACTTCAACCAACTGAAAATAAACCATAACAATTTTGAAATGAAAAGAACATAAATGCACAATACATAACTCATAACACCATGATTTGTTTCAAGGAAACCCTAGCCAAGGGAAAACCCCAGTGGGGATGGTACCCACAACTATGTACTAAAATATTATATCCATGTTAGGAGATCTAGCCCTATTAGGAGATGATTATTACATAGTACATTTCCTTTCTAGAGGAATACAAAAACCTATTAGGGGTATACAAAAACCTTGCTAAAGGTGGTGAGCATACAACTCTTACAATTAGAAAACTTTCACAAAGTGTTCTTAAAAAATGAACAATACAGACACTTCCTTTGCTTAGATAGTTCCAGTTATAGGGTTGTCATATACTGATCTCACATCTTCTCTCTTCTCTTAGATTCACATCCATCACATCATCATTACAATTACACTTATCGCTTCCACAAAATACTCTATACTTATACAAATTCTTCCATCCAGTTGGCTTCACAAATACCATACAAAACATGATAATAAATTATGTAAATGATAAACATAGAGTCGATGATCTTATATTACTAAAGTGTTGGCAATATACTTCATCCATATGACTTATCATGTTACCATATCCATTGTCCTTCTCTCAATCATCGCAACTATTTGTGTGCCCTATTACACTGATTCTTTGTCTTCGCATACCTTCAAATCACTGCATCTCACTGATTTGATCACCAAAACACATGAGACCTTAACTAAAGAATATAAATATCCCAAAATGCCTTCTACTAACTTTTCAAGCCATAATACATCATACATTGTCATTGCTAACCAAAACTGTACCATAGTACACTGTTATCCTGATTATGTAGTTAGTCATTTTCATGACTATGACTCTAGTACCAAACCTCTTTGCCTGCGATCACTCCAGCATAAGTGTTGCCATAAATGACAACCATCAAGTTATTCCTAGTGCTCCAAAACATCACTTGACAAAAATCTCTCCCTTTGGCATGATGACAACACTTAGTGAAAAATGACTTAAGTGTCTAAGCACTATCTCCCTTCTACATATATACATATCTTTTTTTTTCTTTTTCTCTTTTTTTTATTCTTTTTTTTTTCTTCTTATTTACTCTTCTCTTCTCTTCCTCTCTTCTCTACTCTTCCTCTCTTCATTTTTCTCTTCTCTTCCTCTCCCTTTGACATCAATGGAAAAGGTACTTACAAAATTTCAAAACTTCTAAGCACAAAAAGACTTAGTGCTTACTCACCAGATTTAAGATATCTTGGAAAGAGTTTTCCAAGGTCTTCACTTCCTCAACCCATCATTTGATCAAAAGCTCACTGACATGGATTAATCCATTTAGTGCATATAATGTTGTCTCTTTTTCCTTAAAAAAAGTAGGTATAGCTTTAGACATTGATCCTTCTACCTTTTCCATCTTTGTTATATGAGTTTCAAGCATTGAAAGTTTGAGAGTTATTAGGCTCTTCAACAAGCCAAATCTGTCTACCACTCTCCCTTTCTCCATTTCTGTAGAACTAATTTTATCCAGTAGATTGGATGTTTGTTTATCCATTTCAATCATATTTTGTGAATATTTTTCACAACTGTCCATTCGACTTTCAAGGGTAGCCCTATCCTTGGCTATGATGTCTTCAATATTTTTCATATGTCTGCAGGGATTTATACAACTGTATATTTTTCTACCTTGTGCTACATAGCTCTTAGCCTTAAGTGTAGTAGCTTTGAGAATGTCTAAGTCCCATGAGATGGACTGACAAACTTCTCTCAATTTCTTCTCTAAGAACCTCTTCTCTGACTTATCCTCTGCAGTCTTCAGTAGTGATTGTCAAATTTGTCTAGTGCTATGCCTAGGTTCTCAGCTTCATCTTTTCCTTGAAAGATAATTGGTGTAGGAAGAATTTATTTACTATCTCTATAGCTCTAGTCATCACTTTTACTCTTTTGTCTCCTTTCTACACTGACCTTTCCTTAGCCTTAGTGAAGGCCATGAAGGATAGCCTCATGAGCTCATCCTCATCCATGCTCTCTACATCTGTGCTTACAGGCTTGGCCATACTTGCCAACAATAGAGTAGAAGAGGTGTCGGGTTCTTTCTTTTTCTCCATTCTAACCTCAACTACTTTCTCTATTCTAGTCTCTTCTACCTTGCTTTCTTCAAGCTATATTTCCTTCTCATGTATCTTCTCTTCCTATTTACCCTCTATTTTCTCCTTGTCTATCTGTCCTTGTACTTCAACTTCCATCTCTCTATCTATGAATGGGTCATTTACATGATGCGAGGTGTCAAGGTTCATAGTAATACTAGAGACAAAGAAGTCTGGTTTCATGCTAGCTTCACTTTCTTGTTTACTTACATCTTCTATCTTGGAGATTACTCCTAATCCCAAATATGTAGGCTTGGTAACCTTGGGAGGTGAGGTCTTCTTTGGCATATCACTCATAAGGATTTGATCCAGTGCCTTTTGAGTGTCCTTAATTACTTCATCATATTTCCTTGCCATGATTTTCACCAATCTAGCCTTGGTCCTCAAGAAGGGTTTCAATTCATTTATTATTCTCTCCCTTTCTTGATTGAGACAACAAGTAACATGTCCTCAATAGCTTTTTTCCTTGTGTTCTCATCTTCTAATTGAGCCAATTGTTTTCTAATATCTAGCTTACTATACAGCTCCTTAGGGATACTCCCTTCTATCTCTAACATATTTTTCTTAAAATCTAATAGATACTCAATTATAGTATCTACAATGATTGCCCGATTCTTAGAATTATATCTCTCATAATATCTATCTACTGTCTTCAAATTTCCATCTTTCATCACTCTTTTCTATAACATCTTAAGGTTTGGCTTCCACGGAGTTTGTGGATCCCTCTCTTCTACTTTTTCTTCTTTCTCAATTAATTTTTATTCTTTCTTCTTCTTTTCCACTTCTACCTCTTTTTCCTTAGGACTGCTCTACTTGTTAGATCTTGTAGATCTTCTAGGAATGTTCACAGGTATAATTTCCTCTGCAGTCTTCTCATGTGTAGGAGATAAGTCAATTATGTCTGCTGTGAGACTTACTATTTTCTCTACCTCAGAAGGAGTAGGTGCATCAATAGCCATTCTTGGGTAGATGCTTTTGACATCTTAGTTCTTATGTTTTTTAGCTATTCCCTCGTAATTCCTACCTTCGCAGTGATATCTTCAACAATTTTACTAATATTTCTTTTCCTTGTGACTTTTTCTTGTTCTTCTCTAACCTTATTAGACTTTTCTCTATAAGTTCCCCATCTCTCTTCAGTAGGGTCTATTTCTACTTCTAGTACATACTCTACCTGCATAGTCAAAATCTCATAACTGACTTCATACCCCATAGGGTAACACCATTTCTTCCTAGGTTCCACTACCTCAAAGCACACACAATTAGTTTCAACCATGAAACATATAGTTTCCTTATACTTTTCAACTAGATCCTCAGGTATCCTATACATATCCTTCATATGTCTCTATAGAATTTTGGTCATAGAAAATAACTCTCCATCTACCCAATTCTTATACTGTCTTCGGTAGCTCTTAGAGATCTGAATTCCAGTGGGTACATAATTTGGTGAATTCCCATAAAGTGTTTAACCAACTGAAATAATGAGAGTGTTTCTAATGGAATATTATTATTTCAGGGTACACAAGACATAGATATCCTCACCAGGAACTCTCACTCATTAACCATATGAAACAACCAGGTCTCTAACCTGATAAGTTCACATTTTCAAATGTATTCCCTATCTATGTCAAAATGGTAGCTTTGGAAGAGGGCATGGACATCCATAAAAGTATAGTGGATAGAGGAATTTTTCCAGATCTTGTAGTCGCAAGTTCCCTAGTATACATGTATGCAAAGTGTATAGGCATAGACATGCACAATGACATTATATCTATAGTGTTGAATATCAAAGAAACATGGTTTCATGGATTGCAGTAAATGTAGGATATGCACAAAATGGATTTTTTGAAAAGGATCTAGAAACTTTCAAGATAAGACAATTGGTAGGTGTGAAGCTAGACTGAACAACCTTTTCCAACATCCTCCATGCCTATGCCAAAATGGGAGATGCCAGTTAAATCTATGGTGGTTGTGTGGATGTATTTTCTTTGTTCCTATAGGATATATCTGAATATGGGCTTAGGATTATTTAAAATGATGCTTATTTTTCATTTGGCTCTTCTTCTAATATCTACCATCCACAATTGAAGACATCTACATTTTCTCTAAATGAAGCCAGTGTTCCTTACCTTGAATATGTTGTTGTTCTCTTGTAAATGAGTTTTTCTCCTCTAGACTTTGGTATATTCTTGTTCAAGCCCGCGGATTTTGTTCAATCTAGCTAGTCAAGCATTGAAGAACCACTTCACTTAATATTCTGAGAAATTGGTCATCATTCTTTCTTAAAATATGCAATTTCCTCATAGATCTGGGAGTTGCTCATAGTATTCATCTATTTTTTGACTAGAACATATCCATCTTGGTGGTCATTTCTGTGAAAACTCTCTTCCCATGAATCCTTATTGGAAACTTAGGGCAATCTCCTCCTAACCCACTTTAGAACTCGAGTTTGGCTCTTTGAAGTCAAGTTAAAAGTTGAAAACTTGATTTCTTCCCTTCCCTCCACTCTAAAATGCATCTCACTTTGAATTTTCTCATAGATAATGGATAATTTCCCCTCAAAACCTATTGGAGTTTTAGTTACAAGTAAAACTTTTTACCTCTTCAAAATATTTTAGAATACAAACCAAAGACAAGGTAAAAGACTTTTTTTTGGCTTTTCAACATTTAACTCTTCTTGATTTTTTGCAAAAAAAAATAAGCTCCCTTTGTAAGGAAACTTTGATGTGAGGGTAAAAAATTGACTACAACTACCTTACATGTCGTCATTCTCCATCTTGATGATTCTCAAGGAAAATTGGGTCTTCTTCCTTAGATCCACTTCAAACCATGTCTAAACCTGAGTTGCCTTCAGTAGTTAAGTCAATGAGAACAATTTGACTTTACCCTGTCCCCCCATATAGAGAAATAATTGAACTTAATTTATTTTCCATTTCAACAACATAAGATAAGACAATGTGAATGATATTTGATCCTTAAAAATTCTTAAACCCCCAAAATTTCTCTTGTATTTCTACTCTAACCTAAGACTAGATGCTAAATCTCATTCGAATTCACGATTTTATTGTAAGGGATGTAGAGGGATAGGTTTTATGATAAATAGGAAAAAAATGGATTGTGTTTTATTATGCAAATAGTTTTTTTGGGTTATAAAAAAAAGTTTAAATTTTTTTCTCATTATAAAAATATTTAATTAATTGTGTAGTACTATTTGGTGTTATAAAATTTATAAGATTTTAAAAAAATTATAATATTTAATGAATTCAAATGTTAGCATTAGTTGTTGATGTAATCTATTAGACTTCTTAATTGTAAAAAGATCTTAAATTTCCTCAACTTCGTACTGTAACAAAGTTTGAGTAGTCTCCTCCATGGATCCATAGTCTAATACACCTTGAAAAGGCACATGTTTAGGTCATTTTTGAAACAACTTGTGCTTTTAAGACTTTCCATAATAGGGCATAAAGGATAAAAATATTCATCTTCATTACTTGAAGCAAGGGTTTTTTTCTCATCCTAGGCAACCATGCAAATATAGAAAGTGTCGTCATCTTAGATTCATTCTTAGATCAAAATCCATGCAAATAAAGGTATAATAACCATTCATTTAGTCATTTTTATTTGGGTGACTATTCTTTAGTCATTTTTATTTTTCCGACCTTGTGATATCACATGATGACCAAATTAGTCATTTATTTAGTCATTTATACTTGTGAATTGCAAACAAATAGTAGAATTTGATCATTTTTAGTCACATGACTAAAAGTTTTAGTGATGTGACTAAAAGTTTTAGTCATGTACTCATTTATTTGTAAAATTCTACTAGTGTATCCTTAAATATATTCCTATTATGTTCCTTCTATAATTCCCAAATAATAAAAGATGGTTCTACTATCCTTAAATTACTATACAGACAACCCTTCTTGATTATAGGCCATGATTGAAAAACACTCACGATGGAATTAAGAAGGTCTGAAATACATCACATCTTATTACACATCCATTTCTAGTATTGATTAGAGAAATTTCATGCTAGTAATATATGGTCTACATTCTCCTCTTATGCTTCACATAAAAGGCATATACTAGGACCCTCATATCCCATTCTTTTGAATCTATCTGCTATCAGGATCTTTTTTTGCAAGGAAATCCAAGAAAATAATCTAGAGTTTGGTAGACATTTCTTGTCCCACAATAATTTGAGGGGAATATATGTCATAGGTCTTAGATACCTAGTGATGAGGTAATCATATCCATCCTTAGTGTTGTATTCACCTAATTTTGAATCTTCCCAAGCCAATCTATCCTCCCCTAACTAAAAGGTAATGTTTCTCTTATCTAGGATTTTGGTTAGCTCTTCCCTTTAATTTTATAGGATATCAATACTAGCTAGGGATTTCCATTTCTATCATTTAGCCATATCATCATCCACTATATATGTATAGTCTTTCACATATTTTTCCCATTGTGCTTCCAAGATATTTTTAGAGGTTGCAAAGTTGGATAGTCTTTTGATTCTTGCATACCCTCCCCAAGAATATGACCAAAACCTTGTTACAAGTAGTGGTTTTTGTTGCACCAAAAGATCAACCTATTAATGATCAATACAACCACTAGACTTATAGAAGACACAGGAGGCAGTTAAGCCATGTCATAAATCTTGAGGGGAGCGCTAACCATTTTTCCAACAATCTCCCCCTCAACGTTACCCGAGGGGATTCAAACCTATGACCAAGCTCTGATACCACTTGTTACAAGTAGTGGTTGTCATTACACCAAAAGATCAACCTGTTAATGCTTGATACAACCACTAGACTTATAGAAGACATAGGAGGTGGTTAAGCCATGTCACAAATCCCGAGGGGAGCACTGGCCATTTTTCCAACTAGCGTGTTCTCCATTACCTAGGTTCCATGTTAACCTTTCAATTATGGTGCTTCTATAGTCTATGATAAACTTATATATATGTGAACCCTTGGGAGGGAAGATCATCCTAAAACTAGTTATTGGGTTATTATTATTAAGTTGTTTATGGCTTAAGATCTTCACCCATTTTAAATGGGGTTTTTTTTACATTCTCCATATTAGTTTAGCTCCAAGAGATTTTCTTTTTTCCTTGGTACTCTTTATCCCAGCATGCCCTTCCTCCTTAGGCCTTCATACTTTATACCATGCTAATAATGAGATCTTTCTTTTTTCCAAGATCCCTACCAAAAGAAGGTTCTAAGGTGTTTATTCAATTCATCCCTCTTTGTCAATGGGAGATTTATGCAGGACAATTGGTAAATAGGCATAGTTGATAGAATGGACCTTAACATTGTATCCCTTCCTATAGAGGTGATCCACTTACCTTTCCAAGATTCTATCCTCTTTTTAATTCTAGAAACAATCTAATCCTAGCATTTTGTAGATTTGCAGCCTTTTTCTAAAGGTAGTCTAAGATATTTGCATTGAAAATCACCTATTTTGAAGTTAAATATATTGCATATTGCATGTTTTGCATCCGAAATAGTATTAAAGAAGAAGGTTTGTGATTTTTCCTTACTAATTTACTAGCGTGAGGATTCTATATAGGTGTCCAATATATTTTTAATTTTTGTTGCCTCTTATTTCTCACCTTGACCATAAAGCATGGTATCATCAACAAATTGTTGATGGGTGGTACAGTCAAGCTCACTAGTTATTTTGATACCTTTAATAGTATCCATTTATCTACCCTTTTTTATTGTTCTTCTAATATATTCCTCCATGATAATAAATAGGAAGGGAGATATAGGGTCACCTTGTCTTAGCCCTCTAGATATATTAAAAACCCCCTTTGGGGTGTCATTGACTAGGATAGACACTTTTGGACTAGAGATACATTCAAAGATTAGATTTATCTATTGTTTTGAAAAGCCAAAGGATTTTAGGAACTTGTAAAGGATGTGCCAGTCTGCCTTATCATATAGGCTTTCTTTATATCAACCTTTATTAACATCCTCAAGTTGTGGCTTATTGAATGTAATGTATAGATTCTTGGACAGTGATAACACTATCTGATGCAGGAGCATCCTGGGTGTAAGAGCAATCTTGCATCACCCAAAAATATTTCTGTTTGCTTTTCAATAAGGGCTATCTTGTGCAGAGCTACTATTTATGGAAACTTACTATTTTTAGTAAGTTGGTCATATGATCTCAGAATATTTTGATTTCACAGTTGGAGGTTCATCCCATTCATTTCAGCCTACCAGTTGAGTTTCATTGCAACAACATTAGTATTGGTGAAGTTATTGAGGTTTTTGGGTACAAAATCTTTCAGATCAATTTTGAAGGCCCTAGAGGCTCCGGATCGCGATCGACCTCGAGCTAACTGGCGCTAGCACATGTTAGGTGTTGTAGATCTCATCGTGACATTTCCAAAAGTGGTTACAATAGAAAAATGGAGCTACAGTTAGAAAGTTATAGCCTCCAGAAGTTGGGTTACCTAAAATCATATTTTGTATTTCTTTTGAGCTGACCCTATTGTAAAAATTATGAAAATAAATTAATTCTATGTATAGTCGGCCTTAAGGGCTAAATTTCTGGAACCTTCTCAGGCGGTGGAAATTGCCTATATAAAGAAGGCCCGTAGTGTTGTCTAGGTAGTTCTGGGTATTGATTCAAGGCTTTTTCCTACAGAATATTGTAAGGGAATGCCCATGTGGCTTTGCATATTGTAATTCTGAAAGTTTGTAATTTCACATTTGTGGAGATAATAAGAAGCCAATTTTCTATTCTTGCATATTGTTGTTGTTTCTCTATTTTTGTTATGTGTTTATGGTATTAAGGGGAGCACCCTTCATCAAGTGGTATCAGAGCAGGAGTTCTTGAGTGTGTAAATAGATTGCCGACTGTGAGGTAGTTTGCACCAGGACCGTGGTTAGGTTTTTAGCACGCATCGCAACAATGCCTCCACGAAAGGAATGTGGCCGAACAGTCGGTGTTGTAACACCTGAGGTTAGAGCGCTCTAGAGACAAGTGCAAGCATTGCAAGAAGAGATTGGCAGAGGAATGAATCTTAATGTCAGAGATGAAAGTGAGGATGAAGCCGAAGAAGAAGATCAAGAAGGGGAAGTCGAAGTTGTGAACCAGGAGGAAGAAAGACTTTTTCGGGCCATTTCCAAGATTGGGAAAAGACCTAAGATTGAGGTTCCTGCATTTTTAGGAAATCTTAACCCAGAGGAGTTGATCGATTGGATCAATGAATGTGAAGAATATTTTGAGTATGAAGATATTGACGATCCTAATAGGGTCAAATTTGTGAAGGCCAGACTGAAAGGTCATGCCAAGATCTGGTGGCAAGAGATTCAATTAGAGCAAAATAGAAGAGGGAAAGATAAAATCACAAGATGGGATCGAATGGTGGATAAATTGAAGTGGCAATTCATTCCTGTTGATTATGAGCTTGACCTTCTGAAGAAGATGCAAAGTTTGAAGCAAGTAGGAAGATCTGTTCAGGAGTATATAGAGGATTTCTATCGAATCCTCATCAGAACAGGCCATGCAGAAGCTGATAAGGAGAAAGTTGCTCGTTACCTTAATGGGTTGAGGCCAAGCATTCAGGAGGAGCTGAATCTAGTTCGAATGAACAGTATTGAAGAGGCATACTAGTTTTCCCTAAAAGTAGAGGAAAAGTTGAACAAGAAGTTTGAGAGTAGACAAAATGGAAGAGGTCACAGTGGATGATCTGGTGGACAGTCATATGGAGGCCGAAATGAAGATCCAAAAAAGAAGGATGAGACCAGTAGCAATCAAAATCAGAGAGGAAACAATTCCAATCATTTCCAAGATCAGAACAATAGAGATCAGAGAGGAAGGGGAAGAGGACAAGGTTTAGGAAGAGGAGGCTTCTATGGAATATGTTTTCACTGTGGAGAAGAAGGTCATAGGGAATTTGAATGTCCTCAATGCCAAAGAAGGATGGATAGGAGGAATGAAGGCCAAGCCAGAGTTGCACATGTAGATGAAGATGCCAGATCATCAAATTCTGAAGATGCTAAAAAAGGAGAAACACTGATTAACAGAAGAGTCCTGTTGAGTGGTGAGAATGAACCTAAGCAAAGGAGGAGCCTGTTTCGCACTAGATGCAAGTGTGAGGGTAAATGTTGTGATGTGATTATTGATAGTAGAAGAACTGACAATTTGGTGTCAGAAGAGATGGTGACAAAGTTGAAGCTCAAGAGACTGAAACACCCACATCCATATCGGATTGCCTGGGTGCAGGATGACCACAAGGTCATGGTCAGTGAATAGTGCCTAGTAAAGTTCAAGATTGGTAGGTACCATGATGAGGTACTATGTGATATCATACCTATGGATGCATGTCACATGTTGTTGGGTAGGCCGTGGTAGTTTGACAGATGTGTTGTACATGATGGTCATGCAAATACCTATTCCCTAACAAAGGATGGAGTGCGACATAAGCTAAAGCCATTGAAGGAGACCAAAGAAAAGGTATGTGGTAATGCGAGAATAGATTTTGTTGATGGAAGAAAATTTCTAGATGGTATGAGGCATGAGCATGTATATTTTTCTTTAATTCCAAAAGCTGGTAAAGAGGAAGTAGAGGATGTACTTGTAAAGGTTGCAAATTTGTTAAATGAGTTTCAGAATATTGTATCTGATAATGTACCTGATGGATTACCACCGGTAAGGAAGATCAATCATCAGATGGATTTGATTCTAGGAGCCAATTTTCCAAACAAGGCAGCACACAGAATGACACCAGTAGAAAGTGAAGAGTTGAATAGACAAGTACATGAGTTGTTACAGAAGGGATTGATTCAGGAGAGCCTGAGTCCATGTGCTGTACCAGTAGTATTAGCACCAAAGAAGAATGGAGAATGGACGATGTGTACAGATTCCAGAGCAATAAACAAGATCATAATCAAGTATAGGTTTCCATTGCCACAAATGGATGATATTATGGATTGTTTGAGTGGAGCTGTGTACTTCTCAAAGATAGATTTGAAGAGTGGATATCACCAGATTCAAATCAGAGAAGGAGATGAATGGAAGACTACCTTCAAGACAAAGGAAGGACTGTATGAGTGGTTAGTCATGCCTTTTGGGCTAACCAATGCACCGAGCACTTTCATGCGGCTCATGAATGAGGTTCTAAAAGAATTTCTAGGTAAGTTTGTCATTGTGTACTTAGATGATATTTTGATCTTTAGTAAGACATTGGAAGAGCATATGATGCATATTCATATGGTGTTTGAGAAGTTAAGAGATGAGAAATTGTTGATTAATTTGAAGAAGTGCAATTTTGTGAAGAAAGAGCTAGTGTATTTGGGATTTGTAGTTTCAGCAGAAGGTCTAAAAATGGACCCAGAGAAGGTATAGGCTATCCTTGAATGGCCTACTCCAAGGAGTGCTACTGAGGTAAGGTCTTTTCATGGTTTGGCTAGCTTTTACAGAAAGTTTATCAAAAAATTTAGCAGTATTTGTGGACCCTTGACTAAAATAATGAGAGGGGATAGAAAAGAGTTCAAGTGGACTAATGGGGCAGATAAGAGTTTTAAACTGCTAAAACTAAAGGTTACAGAACAACCAATTTTAGCACTTCTAGATTTTAATAAGGTGTTTCAAGTAAACTGTGATGCTAGTGGTTTTGCAATAGGAGCTGTTATGAGCCAAGAAGGTAAACCTATTGCTTATTTCAGTGAGAAGTTAAATGATGCCAAGAGAAAATATTATGTTTATGATCAAAAATTTTATGCTATAGTTCAGGCATTGAAGATTGGAGACACTATCTGCTTCCTAAGGAGTTTGTTTTGTATACTGATCATCAAGCTTTGCAATATTTGAATAGTCATTGAAAGTTGAATCAAAGGCATTTGAAATGGGTTGAGTTTTTGCAGAGTTATACATTTGTTTTGAAACACAGAAGTGGAAAGTCTAACAGGGTTGCAGATGCACTTAGCAAAAGGAAACTATTGCTGACAGAGATGCAGATTGAGGTGGTTGGGTTCAAGGAACTCAAAAATTTGTATCTAGAAGATCTTGATTTTGGTGAAGCTTGGAAAGCTTGTAAAGAACCTGTTACTGTAGACAGAATGAAGTGGCTGGATTTCATCATTCAGGATGATATGCTATTCAGAGGGAGTCAGTTGTGCATTCCAAGAAGTTCTATGAGGGAGAATCTCATCAAGGAGAAGCATAGTGGAGGATTGGCTGGACATTTTGGTCTTGATAAAACCCTTGCTTTGGTTAGTGATAATTATTATTGGCCACAGTTGCAACAAGATGTCAAGAAGTTTGTATAGAATTGCAGAGCATGTCAAATGGCGAAAGGAGTAAAGAAGAATACAGGGTTGTATCAGCCATTACCTATACCAGAGAAGCCTTGGGAGGATATCAATATGGACTTTGTTCTTGATTTACCAAGGACACAGCGGGGACATGATTCAATTTTTGTGGTAGTTGACAAATTTTAAAAGATGGCACATTTTGTTCCCTGCAAGAAGACCAATGATGTTGTTCATGTAGCAGAATTATTTTTCAGAGAAGTGGTGAGACTACATGGTTTGCCAAATAGTATAGTTTTAGATAGGGACACTAAGTTCATTGGATATTTCTAGCGTACATTGTGGAAGAAGTTGAAGATAGATTTGAAGTTCAGTTCATCACATCATCCACAGACTGATGGATAGACAAAGGTGGTGAATAGGTGTTTGGGAAATTTGCTGAAATGTTTGGTTGGAGATAAGCCAATAGGATGGGATTTGATTTTACCATAGGCATAATTTGCATACAATAATTCTGTCAACAAGAGTACTGGTAAATCACCATTCCGAATTGTATATGGGAGTAGTCCAAGAAATGCATCTGAGTTGAGAAAGATAGATAAGGGAGAAATAAGTAGTGTTGAAGCTAAAGATTTTGCAGAACATTTGAAGAACATCCATGACAAGGTGAGGAAGCACATTACCAAGATGAATGCACAGTATAAGGCTAAGGTAGATGAGAAAAGGAGGCATAAGGAATTTCAGGTTGGAGATGAAGTCATGGTTCATTTGTGGAAGGAAAGATTTCCAGTTGGTACATATAACAAGTTAAAAATGAAAAAGTTTGGGCCATGTAAGATACTGAAGAAGCATGATTCAGGAAATGCATATGAGGTCAAGTTGCCTACTAAGCTAAATATTTCACCAGTATTTAATGTTTCAGATCTGACAGAGTATCATGAAGGAGGTGTTGAAGATGAGGTTACAGCAGCATAGTGGAGTATTCCAGCAACCAGTTCAAATATCAAGGAGATTGAAGACATACTGGATAGTCATGTTGGCAGAAGCACAACGAATAGGACATATGAAGAGTATTTGGTCAAATGAAAAGGATGACCTATTGAAGATTCATCATGGCTAGCAAAGGAGGAGGTTAACCGTCTTGGTTTTCCTCTACACACCTGAGTTGTGACAGTGTCACTTCTCAAATTACCTCGGGTGTCTGATGCAGGAGCATCCTGGGTGTAAGAGCAATCTTGCATCACCCAAAAATATTTATTTTTGCTTTTCAATAAGGGCTATCTTGTGCAGAGCTGCTATTTATGGAAACTTACTATTTTTAGTAAGTTGGTCATATGATCTCAAAATGTTTTGATTTCACAGTTGGAGGTTCATCCTATTCATTTCAGCCTACCAATTGACTTTCATTGCAACATCATCAGTATTGGTGAAGTTATTGAGGTTTTGGGTACAAAATCTTTCAGGTCAATTTTGAAGGCCTTAGAGGCTCCAGATTGCGATCGACCCTTGACCGACTGGTGCTAGCACATGATAGGCATTGTAGATCTCATCATGGTGTTTCTGAAAAGTGGTTACAATAGAAAAATGGAGCTACGGTTAGAAAGTTATGGCCTCCGAAAGTTGGGTTACCTAAATCATATTTTGTATTTCTTTTGAGCCGACCCTATTGTAAAAATTGTGAAAATAAATTAATTCTACGTATAGTCGGCCTTAAGGGCTAAATTTCTGGAACCTTCTCGGGCGGTGGAAATTGCCTATATAAAGAAGGCCCGTAGTGTTGTTTAGGCAGTTCTGGGTAGTAGATCTGGGTATTGATTCGAGGCTTTGTCCTACAGAATATTGTAAGGGAATGCCCATGTGGCTTTGCATATTGTAATTCTAAAAGTTTGTAATTTCACATTTGTGGAGATAATAAGAAGCCAATTTTTTGTTCTTGCATATTGTTGTTGTTTCTCTATTTCTGTTATGTGTTTATGGTATTAAGGGGAGGACCCTTCATCACTATCATATATAGATCTACAAGAAAAAAATATTGTTTTCTCTTCACTAATTATAGTGGGGAGAAGATTTTGTATTCTATTAGCTATAGTTTTCATAAGTATTTTATAGATAGTGTTGCATAATGCTATAGGCCTAAAGTCATCAAAAGTTTCTAATTTTTCATTTTTAGGAATAAGGGATAGGAAACTGTTGTTAATTTCCTTGAGCATATTTCTTGAGTTCCTAACCCATTCCATAGCATCAGCCACCCCATCCCCTATAAAGTGTCCTAACTTTTAGAAAAAGAAGGCAAGGAATCCATCCAACCCCGGTGCCTTGTCCAAATACATCTATATTACACTAGCCTCAATTTATTCCTTAGAAAATTAAGCTATTAGACACATATTTTGTTCATCCATTATGAATATTGGAATATTTTCTATAATGTCATTTTGTTTATCCAAATTAGAGCATTCCCAATTATTCAAAATGTCTTCATAGTACCTAACTAGCTCAGTTGCAATCTAATTTGGATCTTCATCATTGGTTCGATCACTTCCTTTGATCTTAGTTATTCTATTTAAAAATCCTCCTTTTCTTGGTGCTATCATGAAATAATTTTATGTTCTTTGATACTCCTAAGATTTATTTTGTTGTCATTAGTTATGATTGAGTCACTATGATTGTCAAATTGATTTAGTAATGAAGGAAGACAAGTCAGTAAAGAAAACAAGTTATTCAGTAAAAGGAAATCAAGGAACAGGTAATTTCAGTTACCGAATTAAGAGATGATACAGTCACCAAGATCTGAGTTATATTGAGAAACAACATCAACCGAATCAAGAGATGAGACAGTCACCGAGCAAGAGGAAAATGTGTTACCGAGCATGACAGGCCAACACAAGGAGATTCTCTAGATACATTTAACCTGGACACTGAACAAAAAACATTTTACAAATCTCAAAGAGATTATCTGATAGAGCATTGGAGATTTAAATATGATGATTATGTATTATTACAAAGTGAGATCCACCAATGAGAATTAAGTATGATATATACATTAGAGGAGTAACCAATGCTAGCACCACTTGAAGAGATGATTCTAGAACATTTCTACTACTTCTAGAATTGTATATAAATGGATCAGAGCTAGAAGATCAGTGTGTGTGCGAGATCAGATAAGAGTGAAGAGAAGAAGAGGATATTACATGTGTGAAGCAGAGATTATAGAGAGAAGGTTATGATTAGAGAAGCTAACTGAGTAATAGAGCAGTAAAGAGCAGAGAGTAATTATGATTTAGTGTTGAATCTACCGAGTATTGAATTGATATTGTGAAAGGAGCACAGTATGAGGTAAACAGTTATTGAGCATATAGAGACTAAAAAGCATAAGTAGATGCAAGTTTAACAGACAAGTTTGTGTTACTAATTAAAGAGTAATAATAATTGTAAAGTCTTTTAACCGAGCAGATCCTAACATGTCTTACATTGTAAATCCTTTAACCAGGCATAACTCTTAGATTAAAATTATGAAATCCTTTAGCAAGGTATACTTAACTGGTCTACTCTTAATCGGGTTAATACTCTTAACAGGGTAAGCTATCAGAAATAGCTAACAGTGTAGCTCTAACCGAGAAAACTTTTTACTACAGTAGTGAAGTTTTGTGGGTGTCATCCTCAACACATTTTTTATCCTCTAAAAAGAATTTTTGTGATACCAAAATGAATGTGTTATGAGTTATGTGTTATGTTAATTTTTTACATTTTTTTATGTGATGCATGAAAAATTTAAGGATTCAGTAAATGGTTAAGGAAGAAATTTTAGATAGTTTAAATTTTTTTTACAGTACTCATTCACCCATCCCCTCTTAGTACTCACCTTTCTATACTTAGTCCAACAATTGGTATCAAAGCTACAGTCTCTTATTAAGACATCTAACCACTTGAGATGAAAGATCTGGAGAGATGGATAGTTATAGGTATGAAAGGATGATTGATAGCATGAATATATAATTGAAGATGGATAATGATTAGATTGATGAATTGAGTAAGAAATTGAAGCATTCACTCATCAAGAGAAAGGAATTTTCACAATAATTGAAAGATACATAAGATCAAGTTGAATAACTTGAAGAACTATCAGAAGGAAGTATGTCTGATGAATTTGATGCAGTAATATCAAAACTGACTGAAAGGAACAAAAGCCTAGTTGTTCAGGTAAAAGAACTGAAAAGATAATAAGAAACCCAATCGGTAAGGATGTGTAAAATCATAGAAAAAAAAGGAAAAGATGAAGATGAGAAAAGAGAAATGAACGTGCAAGACTGAATGAGAAAGATGGAGAAATATTAAAGTTTACACAAATTCACTACAATGTGACAAATTAACTAGTAGGTGCAAATCAAGAAGTTGCAAGGAAATTTGGAGAGATTGTTGACCTGAGATCTGAGAATGAACATCTGAAGAATGAACTAAAATCTGAGAAGGATGTTAATGAAGTCTTGAAAATAAATGAAGAAGCATTGAAGATTCTGGATGAACGGATAAGAAGTCAGAGACAATTGAGAGATACTACTGGAGTTGGATACAATGCAAACAACACTACTAAGAAGGGTGAGTCCTCCAATCAAGAAGCCAACTGAGATAATGATGCTATCCCACCAAAGATAAAGAATCCAACTTGCTACCATTGTGGGAAACTAGGACACATGACAAATGTCTGTAGGAGAAAAAGAGGTAATCCACCAAATAATCCTAAGTTTAATGGATATTGTTACAATTGAAATAAGTATGGTTATGAGGCATTTGAGTGTAGATCAAGGGTTGCTAACAATCTAAGGAATCCAAGATTAAAGGGTTACTATAATAATTGCAACAAATATGGTCACAAGTCTGAAGAATGCAAGTCACAAAGAAGGAATGAGAAATGGGTCCATAATTGACAGAGTGTTGCAAGCAATCGACAAGGACCAACTATACCATGGGACTATAATACAAGAATCACTTGTACTGCATGTGGGATATTTGGTCACATTGCTGCAAATTTCTTTAGGATGCTTGGTATAAATAATATAAGATCATGGAGAAATTCTAGAATGGTGTATTTTTACTGTCACAAGGTCAGTCACCTAACTAAAGACTGCAGGTACAGAGGTAAAGCCCCAACCAAGGAAGAACTGAGTAAAAAGATCCAAGTTAATATTGATGAGATAAGAGATCAAATGAATAAGACTTGGAGAAGGAAGTCTCTAGATGATGGAACTAAACTTGGAACAATTGATGGCAACACATCCTCTGGATCGGATGAACCTATCTTTACTTAATCGGTCAAAAGTATGTATAGGAGTTGATAACCTAAATTCTATCTTAAATCAGTTACTAGAACTTGTGCAAAGATCCATATTAGCATACTAAGATGCATCGAGATATAAGTTATGATATTGGCATTTCATAGTTTGATCAGTGAAGTGTATGAGTTATTTTGTTCCATTTAGTAAAAGAATGTGTATTTTTGTTATTGGTAAAATAGAGTAAGCAAGGAGCATTTAATGTAAATTTTATAGCCATTGGAAGCCCTAACCCAGGAAAAAATATAAATAGAGGTTATGCTATTTCATTTTCACCTTACACTTTCATGAGCATTTGAAGCATTTGATAGAGAAGAGACTACTAATAAAATTCAAGCAATAATTTGAGCAATCCAAGCAGTGTAAAGCATATTCAAGGTATCTCTCGAGCTGTGTTCAAAAGATCTAATTACTATTCTATTTGAAACCCTATTGTTTGAAGATTATTTTTGAGATCACAATGGCACCCAAAGTTCAAAATCGTATTGTTGTTGAGAAGATTGACCCTTTCAATCTCAAATACAAGTTGCATGTTGTCGTTGCTATGGAAACATATAATTCTAGTGCCCTTTCATTGATTCCACCAAGAGTAATACTCATTGAAGACGTTCATCCCTTCATACATTGCAAAATTAAAGACATATGAAATTGACACATCTTACATGAATGAATCTATGCGTTAATGGAAAGCTGAAAGATGATCACACACATTTGGAAACCAAGGGTTTTTTCCATGTGATGCATGTACCGATAACCTTCAAACAAGAATGGATGAGGATGGATCTTAGCCAAGTATATGATCAGTTCATGTGGCTCGATGTACCTATGAAGATAACCAAGGATGTATTACACATTGTCACAGGATTTCCAGTCAGTGATAGACCAAGGGAAGATAAGAAAACTAACAAGAAAAAATTATGTAAGCTTACTTAAGCCAAATGGGATGGTATAGGTTTGAAGTTGTCTACTATTGATGACCCTCAGCTAAGATTTGCAAGTAATATCATATCATACTGAATCTTTCAGTCATCTCTGGTGTAGAGGCACATCTACAAGCACCTAAGGTCACCATGAGTTCTAATGAAACCAGAGGAACTAAGGAATCCATAAAGGTGAATTGGGATATGCTTAAGCCTTTAATATCCATATGTAATAAGAAATATGTTTAAAAAGTAATATGTTCTAGAAGTCCTGATAAAGGACTTAGGACCAAAATGTTGTAAGTTGGGTCAATAGTACCCCAAGGGTTCAATTAGGGTCTAGATTTCTTTGATAAGGTCAAATAGGTCCTAGGAATTGAATCATTAGAGTTTGAATAAGTTTTAAGAAATAAAACACCAAATAACACAAGTTAATAATTCATTTTTTAAAATGTTAACGACTAGTTGCACGTTTTGGTGGGAAATTATATTTAGGAGTTCTTAAAAACTTTTAATCCTTCCCAACCACTTGGGATCGGTTGTGGAAGTTTTAAACTATCTTATAAACCCCCATGGATGTATGGGAGAAGAGTAGTACAGACTAGTGAAGGAAATGTATGGACTGTACACAACAACGCAATAAAATTTATAAGTTTCTTGTATGTTTTGAGTTCTTTATTGTATTTCCTCCATTGGAATATCATTTCAATGTGTTGATGAATGTTTCTACAATTTTTTTGATCCACCTCGAAGGATTTCCATTCTGAATTTTTTAGTTATACAGCACAGTGTTGTAAACAATCATTTTTATATTATTTTCCTCGATCAAAATGGAGTAACCATCCCCTTTTTATTATAATTGTGACTTGGGGATTGAGTATTGAATTGTGCCATATGTATTTATTCCTAAAAATGTAGGAACAAGTTGGTGAATGTAGATGATCGATCATTTGGTCAAGTTGGAGTGTTTGAGGGCAGGGGAAGTGTGCCATTTCTCAAGCCCTAGTTTATAGGGGTTTTGGGGGCAAATTTGGGGCTCTTATGCTTGCAGGGTTCAAGGGACAAAATTGGCTTGATATTTGGTGGTTTGGAGTCATTTCCTAAGACTTTTTAAGGTTTTGTAGTCGTTTGGTATGTTTGGAGTATACTTCCTTTGTTAATCTGCACAATTAGCCCTCTAGAAACAGTATACAGTCAAGTTTTGGAATAGTTGGTCCAAAGTACCTATCGAAAAAATTTTAATATGTTTTGTGTGAGGACAAAGGTTATCTAGAAACCTCAGTTTTTCTAGGATTTTTTTGGATAATTTGGAAGTTAAATGTCTTTTTAGGTTGTTGTTGGGCTACAAGGAGCCAAGCCTAATAGGTGTGTTTTCAAGGTGCGAGTTTTAGGTGGGTTTTCTGACCAAATAACCTTTTGAAACCTTTTTTAATAGACCTAAAGAATTGTTTGAAATCATGTTGGGCATTGAGTAAAGTCTTGGTTGGATTTTGGTACTCTTGGAGCCTTTGGTGTCTTAGGTCTACTTGGAGAGTTGGGAACCTTGTATTTCCCTTATAAACCATTTCTTCCTTTGCAACCTTGATTGAATCAATAAAAACCCTAAACCTCTAAATCAAGTGGTATT
Organism: Chamaecyparis obtusa; assembly: GCA_027943335.1. Taxonomy (NCBI): domain Eukaryota; kingdom Viridiplantae; phylum Streptophyta; class Pinopsida; order Cupressales; family Cupressaceae; genus Chamaecyparis; species Chamaecyparis obtusa. Next base: position 1,210,405 of record BSBK01003182.1, on the reverse strand, counting down.
AGAGCCTAGGAGCATCCTAAGTGAGGAACTTGTGAAGAATATTTTGGGGTCTTTGGTGTATTTGATCCTTTTTTGAGGCCTTGGAGTGTTCATTCCTCCTGGAGTGTTCCAGATTTGATCTATACTTCAGAGATGTCAGAAGGAGAAGAAGATGGGATCCCTCAGAGGGTCACAAATGTTGAGCTTGCTAATTTGGTGAGAGAATAAATGGAATATAACAGAATGTTAAGGGAAGAAGTTAAAAGGTTGACTAAGCTTGTGAGAAAACAAGGAAATGGAGAAGACAATGAAGATGATGAAGAACTTGCAGCAATAAGAGAGGAACCAGTTGAACCTGAGGATGCAAGATTAGAAAGAATATTTAAGGTTGTTAATATTGGAGACTCAAAGGTAAAAGTTGAACTTCCTATATATGACGAAAGGATGGATGATGAACTTTTATTGGATTGGTTTAGTGCTCTTGAAAACTATTTTGATTGTGATGATGTTGAAGATAGGATGAAGGTCAAGATTATAAAGTCTAGATTGAAAGGACGTACATTATTATGGTGGGATAACTTGCAAGTTGATAGAATGAAGAAAGGTTGGTCTAAGATCTCATCATGGCCAGGAATGATGGAGAGGATGAAGGATAAGTTCCTTCCTAAAGACTACAAAGTTCAGTTGTATAAGAGGATGCAAGGGCTGAAATAAAAGGACATGGATGTCTTAAAGTATACAAAGGAATTCCACAAGCTTGACATCAGGGCATCTCGTGATGAAGATGTGGAAGAGAAGGTAGATAGATATCTTGGAGGATTGAGATACAATATCCAGGATGAGATGAGCATGGCTACACCTATAGTCTTGGAGGAATGCTTCAAATTAGCTATGAAAGTTGAGGATAATCTTAGGAGAAGGAAAGAGAGGCAAGGAAATCCAAGAGGAAAAACAAGCAAGGGAAAAGAAGTGAATCTAATCCAAGGGTAGGATGAGAAAGGAAAAGAGAAAGTCATAGATTAGAGAGGAGAAAAAAAGAATGGTAGAGGAAAGAATTTTTTTGGGAAGTGCTATAAATGTGGTGAAGAAGGGAACCCATTCTATAAATGTCCTAAAATGGAGGCAAGGAAGGTTGACAGAAGAGTCACCTTGACACAAGAAGAAATAGAGGAAAAGAAGGAAGAGAGAATACAACTTGCAGCAAATCCAATATTGGAAGGAGACTTCTTGATGATGAGAAGAAGGCCACATATGTAGTAGAAAAATAAATCAAAGGTATCAATTTTCAAAACTAATTGCAAGAGTTATGGTAAGGTTTGAAAAATGATAGTTGATTCTAGTTCTTTTGGTAATGTTGTGTCTTGTAAGATGGTGGATAAATTGAATTTGCACAAATTTTCCAATTCATAGACCATATAGGGCATCATGGGTTAGTAATGATCAAAACATTATGATCAAAGAGCAAGATTATGTTGATTTTTTTATTGGATCACATAGTGATAGGGTCTTGTGTGATGTGGTTCATGTTTAGGTTTAGAATTTCCACCCCAACTCAAGCATTAGGGCTATATAGTATCTCTATCCTAACAATAGAAACCTCCTTGAGTTGTGGGTGGATTCTAATTAAGGAGGAATCTCTGGATTCTAGGTTGGTTCCTATTTAATATGGGATATCACCTCCTGATTGATTAAATTGATAGGAAAAGGGAAGAAAGAAACTTTAAAACTAAAAAATAACTAGGGGTGATAAACCAAAATGGATTCAGACTTTTCTTGAGAATTAAAACTACAATTTCTACTCATATACCAAAAATTTGACCCTTTAAATCTCTGTTCAACATATAGGCTAAAAGATCTCACTACTAGGGTTGAACCACAAGTAGCTTAACTAGTCAACAAACATACATTTTCCAAACAAGGTTTGAATTATTGCTCACCTTGAGAAGGAATAGTGATTCATCCACTTCTCTTGGATAACAACAAAATAGACACTTGCAAAGAAAGAAGAAATCAGGATTCTGCAATCAAAACTCCAAATATATGGGCCAATAAATCATCTTCTTTATTCTCCTCAAAATTTGACAATGTGGTTACAAAAATTATCTCCAAGGCATCAAGGAACAAAAATTTCACTTTTAGCCCTCTCTCCAAAACTTTCAACCCCTAAAACTAAAAATCCCACTCCAATAAGAAGCCCTCCAAGGCTGGATTCAAAAATCCAATCCCCCTAAAATCACTCCTAGAAAGACTCAAAGTCATTCCAATAACCCCCAAATCTCACTCCTAAAAAGTAGCAAAAAATGACTCCTAATTATCCCCTAATATTGGTATTTAAAAATATATCTTTTTATAACTAATACCAATATTATACAAACAATTGGAGCCTAAACTCAATACCAAATACCCAGCCCACCTAAAAAATTAAACTTAAGCCTATAAAGACTTAAATCCAAAGTATTACAAACTCAAAATAAGAAACCAGACCACTTGAATTAGTCGAATATAATTCAAGCCTTAAAAAACTCCAAAGGCAAATGCATGTTGGTACTGCGGTTCTTGAGGCTACCTGGATGTGACTACAACATTAATGGCATTTAATATCTCTGCCATGGACATGAAATCTCATCAAATTGGCTCTGTTCTCAATCTATGAGTCTTCTCTGCATTGCATTTTGGGGAAAAACTGATCTAGAGCTTGCTGGAGTTTTACCCTAGACCATGGCAGCTTGCTTGCAAGATTTTGACTTATGGTCATCCCTTCAGTGCGTTATGTGTCTTAAGCTAAAGATCAACACTATTTGTGATTGATCCTTCTTTAAGTACAAAGCTCAGGCTTTCCCTATAGAACTCAGCCTTCAAATTTGAGTTGTGATTGTTGCTTTAATTGTTAACTCATTGATAAAAACTCAACTTTGAATGAGAGCTCTCGGGCTGACCTTCTTGAAGCTCAACTATTCACCAAGCTTAGTTTTGTGCTAGATCCCAATCTTTCCTTCCAAAAGAACTAGCTTGAGCTAACTGGAAGAGCTCGGCTTATGAATGGAATTCACAAGCTATTCCAATTTGGCCTTGAAACACAAGCTAGACTAGGAGTTTTGTTCATATTTGTTAAAGAACTCAGGCTCGTACTTGAAATTTTTTTTGTACTCAGGCTTAAGGCTACAAGTAACTGGTATTAATTGCAAGAAATTGGCCTTTGACATTGTAGTGTGGCTACTAAGACTGATAGAACATGGGCTTTGTTAACTTGGAGTTCACTCCTTGCTGAGCTCAGACTCCTTATTTAAAATGTGGGCTTTGACTGAGATCTCACAGTCCTTGTATTAAAGCTTGGGCTTTGTGTTTTTGAAAGAACTCATTTTCCTGACTAAGAGATTACATGTTTAAGGTTGATCTCAAGCATCTTCTGCAACCTTGCTTTAGGCCAAAACTTATGTAGTGTTTGAACCCGGCCCCTTTTAATTGTCACAACCCACAGGCTGTGAATACAAGTTTGTTATAGTCACAAAACATGGCTATGATAGTTTTTGTTTTAACTAAGCATTTACAATAGCTCACAGGCTTTTAGACTGGAAGCTCATGAGCAATACTTGTACTCAACCCTTCTTTACTGCAAGCTTGAACTCAAGCTTTGAGGCTGGCTTGGACCAATATTGATAATGAACTCTGAATCATGGGCTAAGAATGGAAGTTTGACTCAGGCTCAAGCTTTACTGAGATAAGTATCACTTACCTTTCCTTTGTTGCATTATTTATTGTTAAAAGCGAGTTATATCTCTTCTCCTCTTGCATTATCTTTGGGCTTTCATTTCATTAGAGTTGAATTGTCTCTAATTTATTTACGTTAAATTTTAGGGCTATTAAAGCCAGATTTTCCATTTATTGCCTTGCCTAGATTTTGGGTTGATTCTTGCTGAAAAATTGAGATAATAGATAGTTTACTATTCATACTAAATCACATGCTGGAGATTTTGTTGAACTCCCTATTTTTACTAGCTGTCTATTGCTTAGTTTGAGCCAAAATCATTATATTGAACATTCCTATTTTGTTGTGACTTCATGTGCCTTGTCTAGTTGAGACATTTTATTGCATTTAAATCAGTCAAACACAGCTCAGTTATTGTGTACCTAGCTACTGACACTTTAGGCTTTATAGATTTATTTCAGTCATTGCTCACTGTTAATAGTGACTTTCTTGCATTCCCACTATTTATTTGATTTTGTATTCGCTGACCCCCAATCACTGGAACTGAAACATGAAGCTACAAAACATTATAAATCATCTTGAAAACTTGACCTTTAATCACTGAAGCTAAAACATGAATTAATACAGTGAACATTGCAAAACAAAATATTGTCTGGCTTTTGCCCTGGCTGTAATGATAACTGATAGCACTATTTAAATATTTGTTATGGCATAAGTTGTATTTGGATCATTCCCTTGGTTTATTTTGATACTCAACAACTTTTCCAATGGTCAATAATGAACAGTACTGAAAATAAATATAGCTTGTATTTATTTTTCCATTTTCTTGCACATTGAATATGAATTCTATTCTTATCAACAAATGCACAAGCTGTATTATTTTAGTGAAATAGATGTAACCCCAGGAATGAAATTTGTTTATGGGGTTTGAGCATGGTCTCGTGACACCCATAAACATACTTCTATGATCTTGTACTTGTATTATTTCAGCACCATCATTTTCTTTTGACTGTGACACACAGTTTGTTTAAATAATGTATTTATCTAATGTAATCTTGTTGCCTTGAAAAAGGTTTATCTGCTGGAAACACTAAGTCCCTTTCATTCAGATATCTGGTTTTCTAAAAAAGGACAACATATATTAGAATGACCATAAATAGTAAAAGGTTTCATGTTTAGAAAACAAGTCCCTTTAATACTATCTTTCACTTATCGTGCATACAAATTTCCTTATTGCATTGAGTTTACTAGATAGATATGCAGCATTGAAAGAATTGATTATCACTATATGTTGTTTGTGTTTCATGTATTTCTTAGATCCAACTAGACCTAACACCATTTCCTCTCTCTAATGCAGGTGAAAACCCTAAAAACCTAATGCAAATGAAGACTTGGACTTTAAGACCTAGGACCTGCTAGACAACCAGTAATGAACAAACAAAGAGGCAATGCATGGGACCCCTAATCCATACTTCTATCATGCTTTCTATTGTACAAATGTACTCTTTGATTGACATGAAATATGAAATATGAAAAGACACTTGTATACTACATTCAGTTTGAATGCACAATGTAATGACTAGCTATGAATTTTGAAATTTGAAATGTGATCAATACTTAGAGTACAAAAAAGAAATTTGATAATGAACGCAATAATGAAATGTAAATTAATAAATAACTAAAAGTTAGTATTAGTTGGACCCCTAAAGATGCAATCTTTTCCTATTTATGTTTAATCTATTGTATGCTGTATTTTTGGGTAACATTTTTGGTGACTTCTGTTGGATGTCTGCCTGCTAGATATGACCTATAAACCTTATCATTGGGCAACAGAGTTAGGAAACTTGGAACCATGAATGCAACCATTATTGAAATGAAAATACATCTAATCTAGACTCAATGTAACCTACAGACCTAGTGCTTGGACAACACTTATTTGGACATCACTTATTGAAATGAAAACCTAAACTAACCTACTTTAACCAACTTAAAGCCTGGTAAAACAAAACCATTTACTAATTGTGAAAAATAGCTCCCCATCCTTTTCAACTCGCAATAATCCACATGCTTCTAAAAATCCATCATGAGATGAACATAGGAGATATATATGATCATTTTCTTGACAAGGATCTAATTGTTAAAGATCTTACTTGATCCACTTGATTGCAAACACCATCATTTTGAAGAAAATTGGCAATCAACAACATTTGGTGAAGATCCAAAAGGACTTTACTTACTTGGTCAATTAGGACAGTAAGTGGCATGAATTCCTTCTTAGCTTCATCTTTTGGTAGAACATCATGTTGAGGTGCTAGCACAACTTGTCCTTCTTTGTTAGCCTCCATCCTGGCCAAATGCCTGATAGGACATCCATGAGAGATGATGAACTTGGAGCTCTTCTTGATAGACTCGGGTTCCTAAGAAATTACTTCAGTCTGATTGATCTCCTCCTTATGCTGGCTAGAAATAACTACCTCCTATAGCTTGTAGGTGCTTTTTGAAAAAGTGGGCTTATCATCAAGATGCAAACAAAACTGCTCTATCTCATCCCAAAATTGATCCTCTTCTTCATCTTCCTTATTCTTTTGCAGGAGAAGTATTTTCTTGTTAGCATAAATATGTTGATTTGTTGAAAGTTTCTTTGTCTTGCCTTGTTCAGAAAGATCCTCCTTTAGCTTATCAGCAACCTTCTATTCAATGCTTTCTTTTTCTTGTTCCAGCTGAAGACACTTTTCAATCTGCATCTGATAAGCTTCCTGTATACTTTACTTTTGAAGTGATCAGGAATCCTATTATCTGTTTGAGATCCTAAAGCTTTTCCTCATGAAACTCTTCCTGAGCTCTTAAATCTGTTTGCCCCTCTTCTTGAAATTTCTCATGAAACTCCTGATGAGCTCTTAATTCCTTTTCTTTTTCTAACTAAAATTCAAGACCTCTATTAAACATGGCGACTATCAACTCTTGTTTTTGTTGAAGCTCCTTTTCAAAAGCATTCTTTTGAGCTTCCAACTCACTTGATGAACCTTCTTTTTTTTCTTCCAAGCCTTCTGCAAGCTTGGCCTCATTTCTCTTGTATTTCTCATCCAAATACTTCCTATAACCTTTATCCTAATGAGCCAGTGCTTCTTGCTACTGAATATGGGCTTGATAAGCATGCTCCTCTAGCTACTTGTCTAGCTCTTGTCAGAATTTAGATTCTTGCTACCTCTTAATATCCTCAATATGCATAAGCATATTCTACAACATACTTGTAGTATCTCTATTTTTTGAACCATTATCATTTACAGAATAATGAAAATCATATTAGGATTGCTGACCTTGAGAGGACTAAAAATGATTCTCTTGAACAAAATTCTCTTGAAATGATGGAAAATAGCTCCTGATCCTTGCAATCAGCTCTCTTTCCTCCATGGAACATCAGATATGAAAAATATGATCTCTTTAAGGTCTAAATCTTACTGATAGCACACCAGAACCAGCAAGTAATATAATGCAATTCGACCAGTTCATTGAAGAATAGGTCCCACAGGGCATGCCAAAAACTATTTAGGTTTAGAATTACCACCCCAAATCAAGCATTAGAGCTATACAGTATCTATATCCTAACAATGGAAACCTCCTCTAGTTTTGGGTGGACTCTAATTAAGGAGGAGTCTCCAGATTCTAGGTTGGTTCCTATTTAATATGGGATATCACCTCCTGATTGATTAAATTGATAGAAAAGGGGAAGAAAGAAACTTTAAAATTTTAAAATAACTAGGGGTGATACACCAAAATGGATTCATACTTTTCTTGAGAAGTAAAACTATAATTTCAACTCATATACGAAAAATTTGACCCTTTAAATCTTTGTTCAACATATAGGCTAAAAGATCTCACTACTAGGGTTGAACCACAAATAGCTTAACCAATCAAAAAACATATGTTTCCCAAACAAGGTTTTAATTATTGCTCACCTTGAGAAGAAATAGTGATTCATCTACTTCTCTTGGATAACAATAGAATAGACACTTGCAAAGAAAGATGAAATCAGGATTCTGCAATCAAAACTCCAAATATATGGGCCAATAAATCATCTTCTTTATTCTCTTCAAAATCTGACAATGTGGTTACAAAAATGATCTCCAAGGAATCAAGGAACAAAAAGTTCACTTTTAGCCCTCTCCAAAATTTGCAACCCCTAAAATTGAAAATCCCACTCCATTAAGAAGCCCTCCAAGGCTGGATTCAAAAATCCAATCCCCCTAAAGTCACTCCTAGAAACATTCAAAGTCACTCCAATAACCCCCAAATCTCACTCTTAAAAAGTAGCCAAAAATGACTCCTAATTATCCCCTAATATTCGTATTTAAAAATATATCTTTTAATGACTAATACCAATATTTATACAAACAATTGCAGCCTAAAATCAATACCAAATATCCAACCCACCTAAAAAAAATTAAACTTAAGCCTATAAATACTTAAATCCAAAGTATTACAAACTCAAACTAAGAAACCAGACCATTCGAATATAATTCATGTTAGGAATGGGAACACTGAGAGGGGGGGTGAATCAGTGTTCACTATAATTTTACTTTAATATTTATGTTGAACTTAAATGCTTAAGTATTGAATTTAAACATTCACATAAACATGAAACATGAAATCAAAACATGACACCAATATGGTTACGGGGAAACCCAAATAGGTAAAAACCCCGGTGGGATTTGATACCCACTAATATTTTGTACTAGTATTTTGTGATCCTTGTTAGAAGATCCTTTACCATGTTAGGACTAGCTTTATAATGCTTTAAGTATAGTAGACCTTGTTAAGGGTCAGACCCTATTAGGAGTCTTTTACAATGATCCTTGTTAGGGGAGTGGACTCACTATCCTAGAGCTCACTGCTCAAATGGTGAAGGCTACAACCTTCTGATTTCATATACACACTATATCTGTTGGTGAACTATTCACTGTGACACTACTTGTCAGATCAGTTCCTTTGGTGCACTGATGCTTTGACCTCTAGAAAATCTTTAATACATCTTATGCTAACTTTGCATACCTCTTCTCTTCTTATCACAACTCTATTACAACTTCCATACCGAATACAATGGGCGCATCTTATATTTATACGCTCATATAAAAAAAATAGTTAGGTCGGCCCTATAACTAATTACAAACAATGCTTCCAAATGAATTGGCTTAAGTGTGCTTACAATTATACATATAAACATGTCATCAACCTAAATACAATGGGTGCATAGCCTTTACAACATTAAATTATAATCGCAAACCAAAATGCTAACTGTCGGCTCCATGCTTTGTTCTCTACTAGCACACACTGGCTGTCCAACTTCAACTGACTGTAACTTTCACATCTTTGCATATCTACTTATGCGCTCATAGAAAAAGCATAAGTATAGTCTAGCAAGCTTAACTTCTAGGGTGCATACCATAATTCATCCGTACACACGTGCGTTGATGCTCTGAGCTGCAGGAACTCTGTACACTGTCTAGTCTTCAACACTTAACTAAATTTTGATCTTTACACTAAGTGTGCTGACTCCAAACTGCTATATGACTTTGTTTCCATAATGAAACTATATCAATTCATATAATTCAGTATAGACAACTTTCCAACAATCTCCCACTTTGTCATTGATGGCAACATAGGAATATGCCCAAGTTGCTAACTATTCCTTTACACAAAAACTTTTGTCTTCTTTTGTCTTCTATACATTTTTATTCATAATCTTATATCTCCCTATACATATATATTCTCCATATTCTATACACAACTCCCCCTTTGACATTAATGACAAAGGTGTATCAAAAAACTTTATCTATACATACTCACTGAGGGAAAACATCCAGATATGCAATCTTGAGGTTCTGGATCTCCTTCTTTCAAAAGGTTATCAGAGAGTTAACTATTTGGAGATGGGTGCATGATGCATATTGAAGCTTCTCCATCTTCTCCAAGTCACTAATGGGACCATGATCATAAGTTACCATTGTGGCATCAATCTCCTTTATATTCTAATTGAGCATGTCTAAAGAGGGCGCAAGACCATTCCTCAACTGAGTCTGTCTGGACCTTATCCTTGTTATCTCTTTTTCTTCCTTCTCAATCTTGTTTATCTATCCTTGGTAGACATTGTTGCACATGTTCACATCAGTGGATGTGTCTGACACTAAATTCTTTACCTACTCAATCATTGCTTCAACCTCTTTTATCTTCTTGAAATGATCATTGGTTAGCTTGTCTTGATCCATGCATGCTACAATGATCCTTATTCCTTCATCAGTAAATTCTTTTAAGGATGCTTGACTAGACTTAAGAGAATTCAAGTCTAGTGCAAAGTTTCTCATTAGTTCATTGAGTCTCTTCTTTAAGTACTTTTCTTCTGCTACTATGGACACAGATTCTTCTAGGCTAGAAAATTTGATTTTGAACTATGAGAGGACTGAACTCACATCATCAACCGAATGTACTTTTAACACTTTCTTATCCTCTGGCAGCAAACTGTTCAAACTATTCACTGATTCTATCAGGAGAGAATTCCTCATAACTTGTTTTTCTTTTGCCTTCTCCATAGCCAAGACGTTGAACTTAATCAAGTCTTCTTCTTTCCAGGAGTCCAAACTACTTGTGTCAGGTGTCAAACTTGACAACAATGTTGAGGAGGGAGTGATGGGAGTGCTATCCATCACTTCTTGTTTTACCTTTGCAAGATCAACAGAAGTATCTTCTTCTTTCTTTTCTACCTTTTCTTCTTCTTTCTTATCATATACATCTTCTATGAGTACCTCTTCTTGCTGAGTGGGAGGTGTATTGCTGCATAAGATTTTAGCTTCTTCAATACTACCAAATGCTTCCTCAAACTTGTCCAAATCCTTATCAGTAATTGCCATGGTTATCTCCACATTATCTATGATAATAGTTCTACCTTCATGTGATTCTAAGATGGGTGCAAACTTGTCTGCCTCTGTTTGAGTTTCTACTATGGGCAATGTATCATGAGGACCTGTCACTAGTACATTGAAGGTCTCTGCTTCTTTGTCTTGCTTACTAGGTGCATGAGTGATGGGCATAATAGGTGGTTTTATCTGTTGTTCTAATAACACATTTTCAAAGCCCTTCTATGTTTCCTATGTTATCAACTCATAGTCTTTGTTCATAATGTGAAGAGTTCTCATCTTTGTCCTTAAGTGCGGCTTCACCAAATTTAATATCAGTGCTTCTTCTTCTTTAGAACATACTGGCAGAGTATCTTCTAATACTTTTTCTCTGATCCTTAGATCCTCTTCATTTGCTTGTCTCTTTAGGTTTTCTAAAATATCCCATACTTTATTTGGAATGGAGGTTTTCAACTCAAGGACTATCTTCTTGAACTTGATCATATGTTTGACAATCATACTGTGTATTTTTGATTTGTCAATCTCATTGTATGTGTCATAATACTTCTCTACTTGATCAATTATGCCCTCATCAACAATTCTTGCATTCAAAACTTTAAGGCTTGGTCTAAATCCTACCTTAGGAGGTGCTTGAATGTTTTTCTTGCTCCTTAGTGCTCACGAGGATGGATGACTAGTGCTAGCTTCTTTCTTCCTCTTGACTATAGACTTATACTCTGAAGGAGTGGTAAGATCAATAGTATCTATTGGTGCAGAAGGAGTATTATCTTCTTTACCCTTCTGACTGTCATCTAATTCAATTTTCATTTTCTTCAACTTAGGATCTTCTTTTTCTTCCTTTGTTGCTGCACCTTTCAATTCTAAGGCAATCTTTTCATCGCTTCCTTTATCGAGGTCTTCTTGAGACACACCATGGATTCTCAAGATCTCAGCTGTGACATTAGCAACTTTTCTTTTAGTTGCAGCACTATTAAGTTTAGCATCAACTTCTCTTATCTTTTCTTCATAGGTTCCCCACCTAGGTTCATTAGGATCTTTGGGGGCTATCAGAAGTACCTGTGCATATGCTTCAAGGACCTATTCTTCTACCTCATAGCCAAGTGGATGAATCCACTTAGTTCTAGGCTCAACAGCTTCCATACATGTAGTATCAATCTCCACCATAAAGCATATTGTATCTTTATATTTCTCTACAATACTTTCTGGAATCCTATACCTCATCTGCATCTTAGCTCTAAAGGTCTTCAATTCCAATGTAATGTAATCTCTTAGTGTGCTTTCTATGGATGCTTTGTTGGATATCTAAGGCAGTGTTGGAATGGACATGTCCAAATAGAAATCTGAAACCCTTCCAACTATATGAAGGTACATATAGATGATTAGGGACCCAAACCTGAATATCTTTGTTTTTTCATGTTTGATAGCTTTGATGTTATCTATCAACTATGCATCCAAGATCTCACACAATTTTAACTCTCCATCTTCCTTTACTAGTCTAATGGTAGCTAGAATAGTGCCAGCGGACACACTATTCACCCTGCTGGTGTGATGAAATCTGTAACCCAATATCATTCACATCAATTTGATGTCTACTTGCTCAATCAACTCAATAGTTATGCTACACCCATCGCTCCTTGACTTACATACTTGTTCTACCATTTTCCTGACATCCTTCACCTTTTTCAATTCAGCTTCCAAGCTTTATTTGATATTCTTTAGCTCCAAGATTTCTAAGTTGTCTTCCCTTAGTTCCTCATTGAGTTGAAGGTTCTCCTTGACTTGTTCATTGTAGACATCTTGATTGTTCATCAATTTGTCATCAAATTCTTCAAGCTAACTTAATAAGGATGCATTTTCTTCATTCAACTTCTTAACTTTTTCTTCAAGTTCACTATTAGAGCATCCTTTCATATCCTTTCTTAGTCTTTTGATAACTAATTGAGCATCACTGACTTTTTCTTTTAGTTCTTCAATTTCTCTTTCTGAATTGTCTAGGTCTTCAAGAGCGGCTTCAAGATTTTTCTTCAGATGTTTCATTTCTGCTTTTTCCATGACCTCCTCAAGTGGTTAAAATTCTTTGCTGAGGACCAGAGCTCTGATACCAATTGTTAGGAATGGGAACACTGAGAGGGGGGGGTTTGAATCAGTGTTCATTGTAATTTAACTTTTTACTTTAATCTTTATGCTGAACTTAAATGCTTAAGTACTGAATTTAAAAATTCACATAAACATGAAACATGAAATCAACACATGACACCAATATGGTTATGGGGAAACCCAAATAGGTAAAAACCCCGGTGGGACTTAATACCCACTAATATTCTGTACTAGTGTTTTGTGATCCTTGTTAGAAGATCCTTTACCCTGTTAGGAGTAGCTTTACAATGCTTTAAGTATAGTAGACCTTGTTAAGGGTTGGACCCTGTTAGGAGTCTTTTACAATGATCCATGTTAGGGGAGTGGACTCACTATCCTAGAGCTCACTGCTCAAATGGTGAAGGCTACAACCTTCTAATTTCAGATACACACTATATCTGTTGGTGAACTGTTCACTGACACTGCTTGTCAGATCAGTTCCTTTGGTGCACTGATGCTTTGACCTCTAGAAAAGCTTTAATACATCTTATGCTAACTTTGCATACCTCTTCTCTTCTTATCACAACTCTATTACAACTTCCATACTGAATACAATGGGTGCATCTTATATTTATACACTCATATAAACAAAATAGTTAGGTCAGCCCTATAACTAATTACAAACAATGCTTCCAAATGAATTGGCTTAAGTGTGCTTACAATTATACATATAAACATTTTGGAAACCTAAATACAATGGGCCCATGGCCTTTACAACATTAAATTATAATTGCAAACCAAAATGCTAACTGTCGGCTCCATGCTTTGTTCTCTGCTGACACACACTGGCTATGCAACTTCAACTGACTGTAAATTTCACATCTTTGCATATCTACTTATGCACTCATAGACTAAGAATAAGTATAGTCAAGTAAGCTTAACTTCCAGGGTGCATACCATAATTCATCTGTACACACGTGCGCTGATTTTGTGAGCTGCAGGAACTCTGTGCACTGTCCAGTCTTCAACACTTAACTGAATTCTAATCTTTACACAAAGTGTGCTAACTCCAAACTGCTATATGACTTTGTTTCCATAATGCCAACACTATATCAAGTCATATCCTTTAGTATAGACAACTTGCCAACAATCAAGCCTTAAAAAACTCCAAAGGCAAATGCAAGTTGGTACGGGCGGTTCTTGAGGCTGACTGGATGTGACTACAACATTAATGGCATTTAATATCTCTTCCATGGACTTTAAATCTCATCAAATTTTCTTTGTTCTCAGTCTTTGAGTTTTCTCTACGTTGCATTTTGGGGAAAAATTGAACTAGAGCTTGTTGGAGTTTTACCCTAGACCATGGCAGCTTGCTTGCAAGATTTTGACTTATGGTCATCCCTTCAGTGCACTCTGTGTCTTAAGATGAAGATCAACACTATTTTTTATTGAGTCTTCTCTAAGTACGAAGCTTGGGCTTTCCCTGTAGAACTCGACCTTCAAATTTGAGCTGTGATTGTTGCTTTAATTGTTAACTCATTGATGAAAACTCAACTTTGACTGAGAGCTCTCGAGCTGACCTTCTTGAATATCGACTGTTCACAGAGCTCGATTTTGTGCTAGATCCCAATCTTTCCTTCCAGAAGAACTGGCTCAAGCTAACTGGAAGAGTTCAGCTTATGAAGGGAATTCATAGGCTGTTCCAATTTAGCCTTGAAACATGAGCTAGACTTGTAATTTTGTTCATATTTGATAAAGAACTCGGGCTCATATCTAAACTTTTGTTTGTACTCAGGCTTAAGGATGCAAGTAACTAGTATTGATTGCAAGAAATCATCCTTTGACATTGCAGCATGGCTACTGAGACTGATAGAACTTGGGCTTTCTTAACTTGGAGTTCACTCCTTGCTGAGCTCAGACTCCTTATTTAAAATGTGGGCTTTGACTGATATCTCACAGGCCTTGTATTACAGCTCAGGCTTTGTGTTTTTGAAAGAACTTATTTTCCTAACTGAGAGATTACGTGTTTAAGGTTGAGCTCAAGCCTCGTCTACAACCTTGCTTTAGGTCAAAACTTATGCTATGTTTGAACACGACCCCTTCTAACTATCAGAGCCCATAGGCTATGACTACAAGTTTGTTATAGTCACAAAGCACAGTTGTGATACATTTTGTTTTGACTGAGCATTTACAACAGCTCATGAGCTTTTAGACTTGAAGCTCATGAGAAATACTTGTACTCGGCCCTTCTTAACTGCAAGCTCAAACTTGAGCTTTGAGGTTGTCTTGGACCGATATTGACAATGAACTCTGAATCACGGGCTGAGAATGGAATTTTGACTCAGGCTCAAGCTTTACTGAGATAAGTATCACTTACCTTTCCTTTGCTGCATTATTTATTGTTAAAAGTGAGTTATATCACTTCTCCTCTTGCATTATCTTTGGGCTTTCATTTCATTAGAGCTGAACTAGCTCTAATTTCTTTGCATTAAATTTTAGGGCTATTGAAGCTAGATTTGCCATTTATTTCCTTGCATAGATTTTTGGTTGATTCTTGCTAAAAAATTGAGATAATAGATAGTTTACTGTTCATACTGAATCACATGCTAGAGATTTTGTTGAACTCCCTATTTTCACCAGTTATCTATTACTTAGTTTGAGCTGAAATCATTATATTGAACATTCTTGTTTTATTGTGACTTCATGCGCCTTGTCTAGTTGAGACATTTTATTGCATTTAAATCAGTCAAACATAGTTTAGTTATTGTGTACCTAGCTATTGACACTTGAGGCTTTATACATTTCTTTCAGTGATTGCTCACTGTTAATAGTGACTTGCTTGCATTCCCACTGTTTATTTGATCTTATATTCATCGGGCCCCAATCACTGGAACTGAAACATGAAGCTGTAAAACATTATAAATCATCTTGAAAACTTGGCCTTTAATCACTAAAGTTGGAACATGAATTAATATAGTGACCATTGCAAAACAAAACACTATCTAGCTTTTGCATTGGCTGGAATGATAACTGATAGCATTGTTTGAATATTTGTTATGGCATAAGCTATATTTGGATCAATCCCTTGCATTATTTTGATATTCAACAACTTTTCTAGTGGTCAATAATGAACAATACTAACAATAAATATAGCTTGTATTTATTTTTCCATTTTCTTGCACATTGAATATGAATTCTATTCTTATCAGCAAATGCACAAGTTGTATTATTTTAGTGAAATAGATGTAACCCCAGCAATGAAATTTTTTTATGGGGTTTGAGAACAGGCTCGTGACACCCATAAACAAACTTATGTGATCTTGTACTTGTATCATTTCAGCACTGTCATTTTCTTTTGACTGTGACACACAGTTTGTTTAAACAATGCATTTCTCTAATGTAATCATGTTGCCCTAAAAAAAGTTTCTCAGCTAGAAACACTAAGTCCCTTTGATTCAGATATCTAGTTTTCTAAAAAAGGACAACATATATCAGAATGACCATAAATAGTAAAAGGTTTCATGTTTAGAAAACAAGTCCCTTTAATACTATCTTTCACTTATCATGGATACAAATTTCCTTATTGCATTGAATTTACCAGATAGATATGCAGCATTGAAACAATTGATTGTCACTATATGTTGTTTTTGTTTCATGCATTGCTTAGATATAACTGGATCTAACACCATTTTCTCTCTGTGATGTAGGTGAAAACCCTAAAAAGCTAATGTAGATGAAGACCTGGACTTTAAGACCTAGGACCTGACAAACAACTAGCAATGAACAAACAAAGAGGCAATGCATGGGACCCCTACTCCATACTTCTATCATGCTTTTTATTCTACAAATCTATTCTTTGATTGACATGAATTATGAAATATGAAAAGACACTTGTATACTACATTCAGTTTGAATGCACAATATAATGATTAGCTATAAAATTTGAAATTTGAAATGTGATCAATACTTAGAGTACAAAAAAGAAATCTGATAATGTAAGAATTTGCAAATAGCAAATATTGAACCAAGATCAAGAGGTTGAAGAAAAGCACAAGAGAGAAAATATGAACCAAGGATGGATTGAATAGATCCAATGAATTCCTCAATAGATTAATTAATTGAATTACATAATAGGCCTCCTTATATAGGAGAGGCAATAAGAGAGAATGATAAGGAGCTGATAAGCTATCACCTAATCACATGTCCACCAAATGTGGATCATCCTCCAATATGCAAGAAAGTATGTGCATTGGATTAGGATGATAATGTGATAAGAGCACAAAAGGTGGATCTCACACACAACGAGGTATGTGATGACAACTATCACACCAAAAGTGGAATTTCTCCTACACCATGTGCTTAATGGATGTGCAAACTCCTAGGTGTCTCAATCACAACTTACTATGCAATGCATTATCCTAAGTAAGATTAAGTAAAGTGTAATTAGGAATAATTAATTACACCAACACCCCCCCTTAAGTGCAACTTAGGGGAATGCACTTAAACTCACAATGCAAGATGGGTCCCGGCTACTAGGCCATGTTAGGTACCTATGTACAAGATACATGAAATGCATAACTCTCATAAAGTGGAGAAAGAGGTAAAACCTCATGGGAAAAACCCTCCCCCAAAAAGAGAGAAGAAAACAAGATGCATGAATGGATGGAGTACTCAAGACCCCCCAAGAACTACATACATCATGTATATACAAAGAAGAATCCCCCCATAAGAAGGATAGATGGAGACATGATATCCCCCCCATAATGTAGAAGCTCCCATGTTGATGAAGAGTACTTGCAAACAAAATATCAACCAATGCTTACAAGAAACATGTCTCCCCTTAGGAAGAAATAGATACATCAATTGAAGAAGCCAATCCTTGTGGGAATGGAAGGAGGAAGAAGAGGAAGGTCTCCATGCATGAATCTCTGAAGACTGAATAGGAATCTCCAAGCTCAAAGAATCTATCACTTCATGTGATAAATCAAGTGAAGAAGGAGAAGAATTAAGTACACCAATCTCCAAAGTAGGTGAAGAAGTATCCCCATCTATGATGAAACTGTCATCAAAGGAAAGAGAAACCCCCTCAAGTATGTCTTCCAAATCTGCATCATGAGAAACAACCAGTGCTGAAGATGCATCGAAGTAGTCATCACATTCTGCAAGATCTGAAACACAATGAATATCCTACTGAATAGTAGAGCCCATGTTTGAAGAAGCAGGAGGTGGAGGAGTAGGAAGATCAACACTTGTCTCAACAACAAAATGATTCAAGTGCCCAAAATTATCCTCATAATCATCATTATCCCTTGGCAAAGGGATGGGTACATCATGAATATCATCATCATTATCAACAAAAGTGGAAAAAGAATACAAGTGTGATGTATGATCAACAACTCCCATAGCTATGACATCTCTAGTCTCCATGTCCTTAATGTAGACATAATCAGGAGTGAACTCAACAATTTTACCTTGTGCCCCATGTGTGATTTGGTAAATTGAAAGAAGATTAGTGGTCAAGGATGGTACACAAAGAACATCATTAAATGTCCCTTCTCCCATAGGAATAGAACCTTTTCCACAAACTCTCATGAATGTGTTGTTACCCATCAAAATATTAGGAGAATTACAAGGCTCAAAAGAAGAAAACATATCCATAGAAGATGCCATATGATGTGATGCACCTGAATCAAGAAGCCATTTACCTTGCTCAAGATGTGTGGAAGCCATGAGTGCTTGTCCTTTACCTTTATCTTTGGATGATGATGGAGATGTAGAAGCTACCAAATGTGTAGAAGAAGGAGCAGACACTGATGAGGGCAACTTAATGTTGTGTTTCTGAATAATGTGAGTTAGCTCATCAATCTTCTTTTGAAAACACTTATGCTCATCATGTCCTAACTTTTGACAATATGCACATTTATCTCTCTTTCTTCTAGATGATTCTTCTCTTGAAGAGGACTTGGATTCAGTACTTTTTGGTGAAGAAGATTCATTACCTTTGTCATGAGGCTTAGGATCCTTATTGTGTTTCTTTCCTTTGCCATTAGAATCCTTTGATGTAGACTCACTTGCAACCAATGCTTGATGTGTGGAAGGCTTCAACTGACCCATGTGTGCCAACTTTGCTTGTTCCCTTGTGAGCTGCGCTGCAAATTCATCAAGAGAGAGCAATTTGTATGCACTACCAAGAGCATCCATAGTAGCATAGAATGTAGAAACAAAGATAGAATATTCAAGACCAAGCTTGGAAAGAATAGAAAAGATCAATTGTTCATCCCCTTTAACAATGCCACATGAAGAAAGCTCAGATCTAATAGTATTGAACTTAGAAAAGAAATCTTGAATATTGTCAAAATCCCTAGGATTAAGACCTATGAGATCATTCTCTAATCTGAATTTTCTCATTCTATCAGGTTTACCAAAGAGTCCTTCCAATGTATCCAAGCATCATGAGGATGTGTGTAAGAAGCAATATGATAGTGCAAGTCATGAGAGATGGATGATCTAAGAGCACCAAGTGCTTTATCTCTTCTATCAAACCATTTTCTCTTTTTTACAGCACCTGTTTGAGGTTCTTGATCCTGCCCAAGAGTCATTCTAAGCAATCCAAGACTCAACAAATGATTACTTAAAGAATCTTTCCATTCATGGTAGTTATATGGAGTGAGGATTTTAACCTTTGAATTATCCATGTTAACACCAAATACTAACTGATAACTACTGATAACTTCTTCAAATGACTGATGCAAATCAGAGAACTGAAATCCAAGGATTAACCAAGTGCAAATGTAGCTCCAAAATAGCCTATTGCTGAAAGTGATATGTCTACTCAAAATCATTGAAATCTAATTATAGATCTGGAAAGTAGACAAAAAATTATGCACTTTCAAAAAAAATTTCACCTCAAAATGTTACCGTATGTGCCCAAACGAAGCCCTGGAAGTTGCAAAAATCAGGAACAGACAGGAATAGTCACCAAAAACTATAATTTTTGACAAATCTGATTGCCAAATTGAAAAAATAATACCACCACTAGAAAGTACAAGAAATTCTACCCAATTTCAAAAAAAATTACAATCGATTTGGAGTTCGGATGACCAAGTTATGGCCTCTCAAAGTTGGACTGCAAAAACCAAAATGCAAATGGTGAGGGCAAAGAATTTTCAAACCCTGATGACGTCAGCAATCTGTGAGGTTAAATTTGATGGTCATACGGCCGTCAAAAAAACCCAATTCTGCTCTCTAGTGACGGCTCAAAGGCCGTCAATTTTAGGCTATGAAAAATGATGACGTCAGCCAAAAAGGTGGGCCCCTGCGCTGGAGTGTCGCTGACGTGTCTGTCCGTACGGTTCTGTACAGGACGTGGCGGGGTCTGTCCGTACTGTGATGTGGCAGGGTGATGTGGCAGTTGGGGGTTGGGCGTCCGCGGTGGCGGATCTGGGCGGAGCCGACGGAGGAGCTGTGTCAGAGCGGCGCAGTGAGCGGAGGGCACCGGAGCGGAGGAAGCCGCAGTGGAGGATGCCGAGGAGCGGTAGGGGTGGCCGTGGACGCGCGGTGGTGAGTGGTGGTTGCACGGAGGGCGGAGCGGCGCGGTGGGTGCGCAGTCTGGTGGTTCTGCGGACGCCGGTGGCGGCGCAGTTATGCTGCTGGTGGCCGCGGCGGTTGCCTTGAAAATTTTTATTTTTTTTTCTTATTTTTAAAATTAAAAACCAAGGGCCGTACCTTGCCCGAAAATGAATTTTTTTGCATAAAAAAATTCTAAAAAAAATAGATTGATAATTGTAAAAAATTCTGAAACAATCAGAATTAAAAAATAATTTATTTTTTTTTTACAAAATTGTACCGTAGAGGTGTATTTGCAAAAATTTTTTGCCTCGAATTGGACTTTCGCTGAATATGGGCGAGTTTATAGTCGATTTCAACCGAAACAGCCTCTCGGACGCAAGGGTGAGGTCAGATCTGCTCCAAGACGCCTCTATCGCACGCTGGTGGCTAGATCTGAGATTTGGACCTTCAAACTTGCAAGATCTCTCCAAATCGGCTGATCAAGAACGCTCCAATGGCTCTGATACCATGTAAGAATTTGCAAATAGCAAATATTGAACCAAGATCAAGAGGTTGAAGAAAAGCACAAGAGAGAAAATATGAAGCAAGGATGGATTGAATAGATCCAATGAATTACTCAATAGATTAATTAATTGAATTACATAATAGGCCTCCTTATATAGGAGAGGCAATAAGAGAGAATGATAAGGAGCTGATAAGCTATCACCTAATCACATGTCCACCAAATGTGGATCATCCTCCAATATGCAAGAAAGTATGTGCATTGGATTAGGATGATAATGTGATAAGAGCACAAAAGGTGGATCTCACACACAACGAGGTATGTGATGACAACTATCACACCAAAAGTGGAATTTCTCCTACACCATGTGCTTAATGGATGTGCAAACTCCTAGGTGTCTCAATCACAACTTACTATGCAATGCATTATCCTAAGTAAGATTAAGTAAAGTGTAATTAGGAATAATTAATTACACCAACAGATAATGAATGCAATAATGAAATGTAAATTAATGAATACCTAAAAGGTAGTATTAGTTGGACCCCTAAAGATGCAGTCTTTTCCTATTTATGTTTATTTTGTTGTATGCTATATTTTTGGGTAATAGTTCCCATGACTTATTGTCACATCATCTTGGAAAGACCATGGCAGGCCTCAAGACATACCATTCACTATGGATTGGAAAATGTTTATGTTGTACACGAAGATGGAAAAAATTATACCCTCACACCCCTACCTAACCATATTGTTGATTAAGGTAGGAACATTATTATGTTTGGTGCAAAAACTTATGTTGATTTGTAGGAGAAAAAGGTGCAAGAATTTGTGGTGTCTGATCATAGGCAAAGGACCACTTTATTGGTCATGAAATCTAAATGTTGTGATAGTCATAACGGACTGACTATGAAACAACATACTAAGAAGCAAGGAGTCATGGTTGGGGCTATATGATGTCCTTTGGTATCACTAAAGAAGGGTGATAGTTCCATGACCATGGAAGACAAGAGAAAGGGTCTATTTGATCCTAAGGAGTAGATGAAAGAGTAGTTTGTGGGGGCACAAGTTGACTATTCTCAATCAACAAAGAATAATATCATCATTGGTGGTGATAAAAACAAGGTTTTATTTTATGTTTCTAACACTTTGAATTTAGGTTTTAGTCATGTAAAGGATGCTAAGTTGCAGATGAAAGGTTGCAAACATCCATTTAGAAAAATGGGTGGAAACAAGACCAAGTCCTTTCACTCTTGGGACAAGAGTTGCTTTGAAGGTGGAGTGTATGGTGCAGGAGAACATCTACAAGCACCTAAGGTCACCATAAGGTCTAATGAAACCAAAGGGTCTAATGAATCCCTAAAGATGAATTGGGATATGCTTAAGCCTTTAATGGCCATATGTAAGAAGCAATATGTTAAACAAGTAATATATCCTAGAAGTCTTGATAAAGGACTTAGGACCAAAATGTTGTAAGTTGGGTCAATAGTACCCCAAGGGTTCAATTAGGGTCTAGATTACTTTTATAAGGTTAAATAGGTCCTAGGAATTGAATCACTAGAGTTTTAATAAGTTTGAAGCAATAAAACACCAAATAACTCAAGTTAATAATTCAAACTTTTGAATATTAAAAACTAGTTGTGTTTTGGTGGGAAATAGTATTTAGGAGTCCTTAACAAGTTTTCATCCTTCCCAACCACTTGGGATAGGTTGTGTAAGTTGGAAAATTTCTTTAAAACCCCTATGGATGTATGGGAGAAGAGTAGTACATAATGTTGAAGGAAATGTATGGACTGTACACATCAATGCAATAAAATTTATAAGTTTCTTGCATATTTTGACTTCTTAATTGTATTTCCTCCATTTTTATATCATTGCAATGTATTGAGGAATGTTTATATAATTTTTTTGATCCACCTTGAAGGATTTACATTATGAATTTTTCGGTTATATAGCCACAAAGTTGTAAACAATCATTTTTACATTATTTTTTGGAATCAAAATGGAGTAACCATCCCCTCTATGTTCTAACTATGACTTGGAGATGGAGTATTGAATTTTACCATATGTATTTGTGCCTAATAATGTAGTAAAAAGTTGGTTAATGTGGATGATTAGTCATTTGGTCAAGTTGGAGTGTTTGAGGGCATGATTTTACATTAAAATTGATGGCTATGGAGTAGCAGTAGAGGATCTACCCATTAGAGGACCCTATTATATTCATGAAGTAGTTAGAGGACAAAAATTTTATTGTGTAACAACTCTCAATGGTTTGAGAAATCATTGGGAAGCATGACATTTATCAAGACCTATTTTATAGGGGTTTGGGGGGAAAATTTGAGGATTTTATGCTTACAGGTCAAGGGAAAACATTGGTTGGATATTTGGTGGTTTGGAATAATTTCCTAATATTTTTGAAGGTTTAATAGTCATTGGATATCTTTATAGTATACTTCCTTTGTAAATGTGTACAATTAGCCCTCTAGAAATAGTATACAGTCAAGTTTTGGAATAGTTGGTCCAAAGTACCTACCTGAAATATTTTTATATGTTTTGAAAAATGGTATCTAGAAACCTAATTTGTTCTAGGATTTTTTTGGAGAAGTTGGAAGTTAAATGTCTTTTTAGGTCGTTGTTGGCCTACAAGGAGCCAAGCCTAATAGGTGTGTTTTCAAGGTGCGAGTGTTGTGTGGGGTTTCTAATCAAATAACCTTTTGAAAACTTTTGTAATAGACCTAAAGAAGTGTTTGAAACCATGTTGGGTATTAAGTAAATTCTTGGTTGGATTTTCGTACTCTTGGTGTATTGCCCCACCAGGGAACCTAGGATAACTTAACCTAAACATGTGACTAAGTTTGCAGAATAATTTTTTTTTAAGTGTTAACAAACAAAAACAACAATGTTTTACAATGCGGAAGCAATACAATGAAATATACAACTCACATAGATTACAATTCTCCTGGATTCCTCGATGAAGATTACGTAACTATTAATTAATTAATTTAGATTAGATACAATTACAAAACTTATATAAACAAATGAAAGATAAATGCAACATCACATATACGATAACATAGATACAACTGGAACCATAAGGTAGCCATAATAACCTACATCCACTGCACATGTCGCAGGGTATGTAATACAATAATCCAAGAAAATTAAAACATGATATCTCTGAATAGCCAATACAATGATACAAGGCCATGTAGAAGAAGAAGAATAAGAACACAACTCCAACAATGAAGATGAAGAAGAAAAAACTGCTATAGGGATCATCAAGCACTAGTACATGAAAATTAGAATCTCAAATGGTAAAAGAATCACTACCACCTAACCTTGTGAACCTAAATGGTCCACTCCCACCGTGTTGAGGAGATAACAACAGATCCCACTCGGATACCACACTCAATCAAAACAACTAAGCAAAGGGTCCTGAAGGCTTTTTATCTCAAAAGGTACCACCACTAATGATAAAGAGAAAATAATAAACATAAAAAATACCAACACTTACCAAAACACCAAATACTAGAATATCAAACAAATACAAAACATGCCACCAGGTAATAATGAAATAAAAGAGATACAACACCACCATAGGAAAAAGAATAAAAATATGGAGGAGATTTAGGCTACAACTATGGGAGTGTCATCACATGGACATCTACTTGAGTTACCCTGGACTGGTCACACTAGACCCCCGACCCTCAAGCATTGAGTTACCCTGGACTGGCCACTCTGGGCCCCAGACCCTCAATACAACCTACACAGAACTAGAATACCCTCTCTTGTAAAAGAGGAATTCTAATCATACCTACTCTCTAGGTATCATCTCATTCCCATCCTTAGCCTAAACAAGCGCCCAAGGCATAGGTGAGGCATAATCTCTAAATTATCTTTTTAATGAACTCTATAAATTTTAATTAGTATGTTATCACTTATCAACAAACTTACAATAGGTTACCCTAGTACTGACCACTTTGGGTCCCGGACCCCTATTGTAAGCCACTCCCCTAAAATACACCTATTTAACCTCCCCTAGGCTCACGGGTCACCAACATTCAAACAAGTCTCATAAAAGATATCAGGGACACACTCTGGTCCTCAAACCCAAATGTCATAACCACTCTCTCAAAGAGTTTCACATAACCATAAGATTCCACAGAAGAGGATCATAGAAAAAACTTCACATAAGGTTGGGTTAAACCAACTGAATAAAACATAGCTCACCAAGAAAACAACCATGAACAAGAAGACATCAAAATCCCATCTCTGGAATTACATTCCCACTATCAGACAATCTAACCCCTCAAAACCACCACATAGGGTAATAATAGATCAATCAAAACTTAATTAAAAATAGAATATTTCATCCATAATTGATTCAAATCATAATGACATCATCATGAAGAAAACTTAACTAAATCAAACACTCAAATTTACTTAACAATTAATCACATGGTTAAAACACTCACATTAGAATTCAAGAAAGAAATCATCTTCTTCATAAAATCACATGCAAAGTAAATCTCTATCATTAATAAAATATCATGCAAACTAGAATAAACGATCCCCAAATAATCCATGCAATTTTAAATCAAATAAATAATCGTATAAATAAACTATACTATAGTACTTATATCTTTCATTTTAAATATAAATATAAGTAACTATACTAACATACAAATATTCCCTTAAAGAAATCCAGTTAATTTTAAAACATAACTAGTTCAACTATATTGCATGTATGTATAACCATGCAAATAAACATATACAATTATAAATTTCAATTGACTAAAACAATCATCTTGTTGACTAAAGTCCATTTGACTACAAAAGCACTCATATAAATGTCTCCCACATAACTATCTAATTAAAATAAAATCTCATGCATGTATACTTTTTAAATAAGTATTTAACTAAAATCTTCATGCATATCAAAACACCATGGATTTAATAACAAAATAATGTTATTAATTTTCTAAAAATAAATGGAAACATTAATATTAACATCTGCATGTAAAAAAAAGTCAATTAATATTTATTTATTAATTATTATTTTTTAACAATTATATATCTAAAATTTAATAAATAAATAAATAAATTTAAAAATTAAATTAATTTTTAAATCCGAAAATTAATAAATTATTATTATTATTATTATTATTAAATCACATATATACTTTCTCAATTGATTTATTTAATGGAAAACTAGGGTTCAAGCAAACTTAATTTCTTTTGGAAATGATTTCACGTGCAATTTCAAATTTAATTTTTTATGCAAAATATATTGAGAATAAAATATCAATCTTTTCTGGGTGAATACTTTAATTGAGAAAATTTACACAATTTCTTAAAATTTCATACTAGATTTCCAAACCACCAAACTAAATACCAAATTTAATTTAACATCAACTAATCCAAAATTTCACAAAAATAAAATTAATTTAAAATAGAAAACTCAATTCAAATTCATTCACATAAACAATTCTAGACACGAAGCAAACAATCTTTTCAAAGGAAAGAATTTTACAAAAAGAAGGTTTCAAATCCTACCTCAAACAATGCTTGAAAATTCAAAACCAAAAAAGATCTATTTCACCCTTCCAAATCCAAGCTTTCCAAAAATCTTCCAAATTCATCCAAGAGAGCTCCTCCAAATCCTGATAGATGTAATGAAAATAATACCCAAAACTTTGAAGCTTTCCAAAATCAAATTCTCCACCAAAGTCCTTCAACCTGCCTGCCAAATTTTCTCCCAAAACCTATCTCCTCCAAACCTGTGTTGTGAATAATGGCTAAAACAATTCCTAATAATGAAAAATCCCCCCAGACAAAACTCAACATGCAACTCTAAATCAGAGATAAGAAATCAACTCACTAACATAGTTTCTATCAATTCACTTTGCATGATAAAATAACTCAATAATAAAATAATGCATTTTTTAATTGTAATTCCTAACTCAACATTTAACTTTAAATTCTAATTCAATTTTCTCTTAAACTAAATGTGCAACTTAATGCATTCAATTAAAAATAATACATTTAATCTAAAATGATTTTCACATGCTAAATTAACCCTTAAATTAACAAATACATTACAATTGAAAATAAGTTAAATTTGCAATTAAATAATTCTAAGGTGAAGATATTTAATTAATCTTTATTAATTAAATATTTCAACCACACTTAACAATTACATTTAAATAATTTTCAATTAATTAAATAATCTCTCATGGCTAAAAATAGCAAAGATCCAATTTAATGAAATTGCACTATTTAATCAGATTAAATAATCTAAATATAGAAAATGCGTCAAGCGCCAAAATTGAAAGCATCACAAGGACCTAAAGACCCTCATTCATATGCAAAAATAGGGTTATAAACTCACATCAACTAGATGAGTTTAGAAAGGGTAGGAATAATAGAATCTTGTCCACTATTTTAGGACAATAATATGGCTTAGGTTAGGATTTGGACCCATGTTATCTCCCCTCTCTTACCATTTGAGATATTGCGATAGGGCACGCTCATCCTAACAATTCAAGGAATTTGATACCCAGTACCTGCAAACCTGCATACAAAGCTCGCATGTACATACATATAAATATATAACAAATAATGGCAGGGATCAATCGATCATGTGGATCTCGCAAGCAAGTAACTACGACTCCATCCCTCAACCACATTAGGCACGTCAAGCAGAAATATAAAACAAACACATCAACCATACACATGCAAGTATGGGGTCAGTAAAACATAGGCATCAATGATTTCCTAATGTATAATCTATCATCCTAAAATAATCATAACATTTATAAAATTAGACTAGGGGCGAGGTACTACATCCACCCCCCTATGATTAGGCTTACTCGTGGAAGCCTACAAACAGATAATGATATATATCCCTCAAACACGAAGCATTTAATAAAATAAAACACAACATCTGAAAATAAGACATAAAATAAGAATATGATATATAGTCATTACGAGCAATATAATTTTGGTTAGGAATAAACTAAAAATCGCATTGATCAATCATTCATTAGCAATTCAAAAATAGATCTGAACCTTTATTCATTTATCATTATAGAAAACACCTAGTAATCAATTGCATAAAACACACATTCATATCTTCATCAAATATTAAGTCAAGAATTTTATGATAATCTAGTTAATGTAACACTTATGCAAACATATATGATACATAAAGATTCTATGTTCACACCGCAAACATAGTACCATCTCTGCGATGTCCTCCCTTATACATACTATCAGGGGTCCATGACTAACATGATAGAAACAACACTTATCACAGAATAGGGCCAACAATACCAAACATTCAGAGTAGCCACCACAAAACTCAAAAAGGTAAAACCCAAGTGGGGGAATCACAAGTCCAACATTAAATCATAAGAGATCTCAATTTCAACAATAAATTAAGTGTGACTAGCGTCACAAAATAGATAATGAAAATAGAGTTAGGTGACTAATCCAATCATAAGAAAGTTTAAAATTTCAATGCTAGCCTCCACACATCACGAACAATTCATAAATCAACCAAAAATAAATTATCAATCATAAATTATTCACATAACAAGGTGACTAGTGGTAGCCACACTCAAGGGAGTAATCACTTCATGAAATCCAAAGGTACTTCACCCTATATGCATTAAAGAGGGTACCCACACACAATAAATAGTCAAATCACCTATGAAAATCACTAGGAGAGTGATATCTCAAAGATATTTAAGAGAAAGAAAAACATAAATGTTTAGTTGTAATTTAATGGTTCTCAAAGATAAAAGAGTTATATGTCTATGTTTGGTTTCACATTTTAACAGTTTAGACATGTAATAGGCACACAACTTCTCAGAGTTCCCAGTGTAGAACTCGGTGCTCTGATACCAAGTGTAATGCCCCACTAGGGAACCCAGGAGAACTTAACCTAAATATGGGACTAAGTTTACAGAATAATTTTTTTTTAAGTGTTAACAAACAACAACATAAATGGTTTACAATGTGGAAGCAATACATTGAAATATACAACTCACATAGATTACAATTATCCAACATTCCTTGATGAAGACTACGTAAATATTAATTAATTAATTTAGATTATATACAATTACAAAACTCATATAAACAAATGAAAGATAAATACAACATCACATATAATATGACATAGATACAACTGGTACCATAAGGTAGCCATAATAACCTACATCCACTGCACATGTCGCAGGGTATGTAATACAATAATCCAAGATAAAGTACAACATGATATCTTTGAATAGCCTATACAATGATACAAGGCCACATAGAAGAAAAAGAATAAGACCACAACTTCAAAAATAAAGATCAAGAAGAAACAACTGCTACAGGGATCATCCAGCACTGGTACACGAATGTCAGAATCTCAAATGGTAAAAGAATCACTACCACCTGACCTAGTGAACCTAAATGGTCCACTCCCATCGTGCTGAGGAGATAACAATAAATCCCACTCAGATAACACACTCAATCAAAAAAACTAAGCAAAGGGTCCTGAGAGATTTCTATCTCAAAAGGTACCACCACTAATGATAAAGAGAAAATAATAAACATCAAAAATACCAACACTTACCAAAACACCAAATACTAGAATATCAAACAAATACAAAATAGACCACCAGGTAATAATGAAATA
This sequence comes from Chamaecyparis obtusa, assembly GCA_027943335.1. Taxonomy (NCBI): domain Eukaryota; kingdom Viridiplantae; phylum Streptophyta; class Pinopsida; order Cupressales; family Cupressaceae; genus Chamaecyparis; species Chamaecyparis obtusa. Next base: position 1,180,982 of record BSBK01003182.1, on the reverse strand, counting down.
AAAGAGATACAACACCACCAAAGGAAAAAGAAGAAAACTATGGAGGAGAGTTAGGCTACAACTTTGGGAGTGTCATCATGTCGACATCTACTTGAGTTACCCTGGATTGGTCACACTAGACCCTGGACCCTCAAACATTGTGTTACCCTGGACTGGCCACTCTAAGCCCCAGATCCTCAATACGACCCACATGGAACTAGAATACCCTCTCTTGAAAAAGAGGAATTCTAATCATACCTACTCTCTAGGTATCATCTCATTCCCATCCTTAGCCTAAACAAGCGCCCAAGGCATAAGCGAGGCATAATCTCTAAATTATCTTTTTAATGAACTCTATAAATTTTAATTAGTATGTTATCACTTATTAACAAACTTACAATAGGTTACCCTAGTATTGACCACTTTGGGTCTCGGACCCCTATTGTAAGCCACTCCCCTAAGATGCACCTATTTAACGTCCCCTAGGCTCACCAGTCACCAACAATCAAACAAGTCTCATAAAGAAATCAGGGACACACTCTGGTCCTCAAACCCAAATGTCATAACCACTCTCTCAAAGAGTTTCACATAACCATAAGATTCCACATAAGAGAATCATAGAGAAAACTTCACATAAGACTGGGTTAAACCAACCGAATACAACATAGCTCACCAAGCAAACAACCATGAACAAGAAGACATCAAAATCCCACCTCTGGAATTATATTCCCACTATCAGACAATCTAACCCCTCAAAACCACCACATAAGGTAATAAAAGATCAATCAAAACTTAATTAAAAATAGAATATTTCATCCATAATTGATTCAAATCATAATGACATCATCATGAAGAAAACTTAACTAAATCAAACACTCAAATTTACTTAACAATTAATCATGTGGTTAAAACACTCACATTAGAATTCAAGAAAGAAATCATCTTCTTCATAAAATCACATGCAAAGTAAATCTCTATCATTAATAAAATATCATGCAAACTAGAATAAATGATCCCCAAATAATCCATGCAATTTTAAATAGAATAAATAATTGTATAAATAAGCTATACTATAGTACTTATATCTTTCATTTTAAATATAAATATAAGTAACTATACTAACATACAAATATTCCCTTAAAGAAATTCAATTAATTTTAAAACATAACTAGTTCAACTATATTGCATGTATGTATAACCATGCAAATAAACATATATAATTATAAATTTCAGTTGACTAAAACAATCATCTTGTTGACTAAAGTCCATTTGACTACAAAACCATTCATATAAATGTCTCCCACATAACTATCTAATTAAAATAAAATCTCATGCATGTATACTTTTTAAATAAGTATTTAACTAAAATCTCCATGCATATCAAAACACCATGCATTTAATAACAAAATAATGTTATTAATTTTCTAAAAATAAATGGAAACATTAATATTAAAATCCGCATGTAAAAAAAATCAATTAATATTTATTTATTAATTTATTTTTTTGAACAATTATAAATCTGAAATTTAATAAATAATAATTTTTTAAAAAATTAATTAATTTTTAAATCTAAAAATTAATAAATAATAATAATTTTTTTTTTTTTAAAATCACATATATATTTTCTCAATTGATTTCTTTAATGGAAAACTAGGGTTTCAAGCAAACCTAATTTCTTTTAGAAATGATTTCACATGCAATTTCAAATTTAATTTTCTATGCAAAATATATTGAGAATAAAATATCAATCTTTTCTAGGTGAATACCCTAATTGAGAAAATTTACACAATTTCTTAAAATTTCATACTGGATTTTCAAACCACCAAATTAAATACCAAAACTAATTTAACATCAACTAATCCAAAATTTCACAAAAACAAAATTAATTTAAAATAGAAAGCCTAATTCAAATTCATTCACATAAATAATTCCAGACACGAAGCAAACAATCTTTTCAAAGGAAAGAATTTTACAAAAAGAAGGTTTCAAATCCTACCTCAAACAATGCCTGAAAATTCAAAACCAAGAAAGATCTATTTCACACCTTCCAAATCCAAGCTTTCCAAAAATCTTCCAAATTCATCGAAGAGAGCTCCTCCAAAACCTGATAAACGTAATGAAAATAATACCCAAAACTTTGAAGCTTTCCAAAATCAAATTCTCCACCAAAGTCCTTCAACCTGCCTGCCAAATTTTCTCCCAAAACCTATCTCCTCCAAATCTGTGTTGTGAATAATAGCTAAAACAATTCCTAATAATGGAAAATCCCCCTAGACATAACTCAACATGCAACTCCAAATCAGAGATAAGAACTCAACTCACTAACATAGTTTCTATCAATTCACTTTGCGTGATAAAATAACTCAATAATAAAATAATGCATTTTTTAATTGTAATTCCTCAATATTTAACTTTAAATTCTAATTCAATTTTCACTTAAACTGAATGTGCAACTTAATGCATTCAATTAAAAATAATACATTTAATCTAAAATGATTTCCACATGCTAAATTAACCCTTAAATTAACAAATACATTACAATTGAAAACAAGTTAAATTTGCAATTAAATAATTCTAAGGTGAAGATATTTAATTAATCCTTATTAATTAAATATTTCAACCACACTTAACAATTACATTTAATTAATTTCCAATTAATTAAATAATCTCTCATTACTAAAAATAGCAAAGATCTAAATAATCTAAATATAGAAAACACACCAAGCACCAAAATCGAAAGCATCACAAGGACCTAAGGACCCACATTCACGCGCAAAAATAGGGTTATAAACTCACATCAAATAGATGAGTTTAGAAAGGGTAGGAATAACAGAATCTTGTCCACTATTTCAGGACAATAATATGGCTTAGGTTAGGATTTAGACCTGTGTTATCTCCCCTCTCTTACCATTTGAGATATTGTGATAGGGCACGCTCATCCTAACAATTCAGGGAAGTCGATGCCCGGTACTTGCAAACCTGCATACAAAGCTTGCATGTACATACATATAAATATATAGCAGACAATGGCGGGGATCGGCCAATCATGTGGATCTTGCAAGCAAGTAACTATGACTTCATCCCTCAACCACATCAGGCACGTCAAGTAGAAATATAAAATAAAAACATCAACCATACACATGAAAGTATGGGGTCAGTAAAACATAAGCATCAATGATTTCCTAACGTATAATCTATCATCCTAAAATAATCATAACATTTATAAAATTAGACTAGGGGCGGGGTACTACACTTGGAGCCTTTGGTGTCTTAATTTTACTTGGAGAGTTGGGAACCTTGTATTTCCCTTATAAACCTTTTCTTCCTTTGCAACCTTGATTGAATCAATAACCACCCTAAACCTCTACATCAATCTCAAGTAGACATTGTACCTTGTGGAGCAGTTGACACTACATATTGTTGGAAATATAGATGCAGTAACTGAGAGGGGGGGTGAATCAGTTAACCACAAAAATATTACCACTGATCGCTTAAATATCTTAACAAATTATTTACTGTGCCACTCGGTAAATATATAGAGAAATGCTAAAAACTTGATCCTTGAAGTGTGTAATAATTAAACTATTCTTAAGCATTCATCACTGATCTAACTTACATGAATAAAGAAAATAACATGAACACAAGAGACATTAGATTTACCGTGGAAACCCAATATGGGAAAAAACCACCAATGTAACTAGTTACTATTTTTCACTCTTTTGAAGTGATGCCCGGTTAGAAGCCAACCCGGTAAAAGGTTACAAAACACACTGTTAGGTGTGACCTTGTTAGAGGATTTAATCACCCTGCTAGGAGTGGCCTTGTAAGAGGTCTTGAAACAATTCAATAGAACTGTTACCTTGTTAGAGGATTTACAAAATGGTTGTTAAACCAACTCGGTTAAGAGATTTTGATATCACTGCTACAATTGCTAGAGAGTAACAATGAAATAACCTGCAACTGAATTGCTGAATATAGATCTCTGTTCTGTTTCACTGGATCCTTACTGATCAATTAAATCTTTGCTGCTCCTCAAGGATATCTGGCCATCCTTCAAAATTTGCACACACCTTTCTTCAAAATGATTTCTGCATCCTGTATATCTCTTATTCACCATTTGACCTTCTATATATATATGTCATTTCATAATCCTTTAGATTGTCAAGTTGGCACTAATAATTATTATAACAGTCAGCTGGGATAAACAAACTGTAATAACAAAATTCTTTGAAAGGGCCGACCTTGCTCGGTAAACATTAATCCTAAAAAGATTTCCTTCGGTGACCGAGAGAACTCGGTAACCACAGCAAATTCTGCAACATCCTTTGGAGACTGAGAGAGCTCGGTAACCACTAATTTTCCTTCGATAATCAAGGAGGCTCAGTTAACACTGTTACCCTGTCAAGTTTCCTTTAGACACCTGAGAGAACTTGGTAGACACTAAAAACCGCCTAGCTGACCGACTGAGCTCGGTAGATACTGAGAACCACTTCGCTGACCGACTGAACTCGGTAGATACTGAGAACCGCTTAGCTGACCGACTAAACTTGGTAGATACTGAGAACGATAATTGATATGACATTTATGTGACATCAAAGACAACACATAGCTAATCCAACAATGTCCTTCAGACAATTGTATCCAACACATATAAGATTGTAAAGAAGTAAATAAAGATGAACCTATGTGAAATATTGTTGAAACAACTAGATGACAACATGAATACTATCAGGAAAGAAAAGTCCAATACATTGAAGTTTGGACCATTATTGGTATGCATTTTATTTTATTTTAGAACTTCTTTCCTACAATTGATGAAGTAGTTTGGAAAGCAAACAAACTGATTGTCTATCAAATCAATGAATATATTCAAAGAATAGAAGAAAATTTTTATATGGTCATATATGATTGTTTTGCTAAATTTCAAACCAATATGCATATGAGATTCATAATTCCACCCCAGCTTGTGGAATAGTATAAAGATAATTTACGTTTCAAGGTAGACACCGACACATGTATAATAAGAGTTGTGGAGCTAAGAACCATGTGGTTTCCACCCATGGGATATGAAATGGATATTGATGTTGCATTGATTCAAATTGAAGGACTTTTAGAAAATCTAGTTGATAGATGGAAACTCGGTATGGTACTTTTGAGGAAGTTAAAGACAAAATTAAACTAGGTATCCTGATACCTAAGGCCATAAGGAAAACTTCAGAATGATTAAAACTTTATCAAAAGATTCAAGTATTGCCGCTAAGGAAGATGCAGTTGAACCATCAGAGGTTAAGGGGGAGAAATTAAGAATGAAGAAAGAGACCCCTAGTTCAATCAATGGTATACCATCAACAAGGTCTTCCTCCACATTGAGAGAGAAGAAGAAAGAAGAGATGAAGCCACCAAAGACTAAAACCTACATAAGAGAGAAGAAGGCTCCTGGGAATCCTAGAAAGAAATTGAATTTGCAACAAGAGAATGAAGCTAAATCTAAGGATGTTTCACAATTCAAGATAGTACAAAATATGGCATCAAAACTTAAATACCTTAATGAGTCTCTTACAACACTTAAGAAATATGGAGATTATTCAGGTTTGAAATTCTTGAAATATGAGAAGATAAATGATGAAGAGAAAGATAAGATTGAAGAGGGCAGCGTAATTTTTAGTGGTGAATTTTGGGAAATATTTTTGCTGGAATTAGTGAATTACGCACAGTACACGTTGGCCCATATCGCCCAATCTTGAAATGGTAATGGATAAATATTCATTGGAATTGCCAATAAGATTTTTTGTTTGATAAGGTTGACCAATATATTTTCCTTTAACCAATCTGACGTGGTTCTTGTAATGGTCTCTTATTTGCCAAGGGTATTATTTATGAATTGTATATAAAATCCAAAATAGCCAAATGGTTTATATTGTTATCTTAACCACGACCTATTTCACCACCCGTTAATTAATTGTTATATTGACCATGACGTATTTAGCCAACATTTTTTTAATTCCTATATTCAACATTTATCAGGCTGGCACATTTTCACCAAAAGCCCAGGAATTTAAAAAAATAAAAATTGAAAATTTGGAATTTGGAATCATGGATTGATATAAATTCAAATCAGATTTACAACAGTAGTCTTATCATGTCCCGTTACAAATTTTTAGAGGGCCAAATTTACAAATAACAATCTTGCAACAGTAAATAGAGGATTCAACATTTTAGAGAGTCAGAATTTAGAAGAAGCAGGACCAAGGTAAGTAATTATTTGTTCACATTTCATAGTATTGCTATTAATTTTAATTCCTAGAATCCTAGTGACTAGTGAGAGGTCATTGGGTCAAAATGTCAGACAAGGGTGACTATCTTGAGGCTAAGAGTGAGTATCCTTAGGCTGGTGAAGGGATTGAGATATCAGGGGAGGTTGAGACTCATACTTCTCACTATGCTCAGGGCAGTGAAGAGATTGGAATGCTAGACAAGGGTAAGACTCCTTGGGGCGATGAAGGGAAGGGTAAGACTCCTCAGGGTAGTGAAGGGTCTGGGAGGCCATCAAAATGTCCAAAAATTAAAGATACTACCATAAAGGCTTTCTTGGGAGTTGGAAATGTTTCTGCTCCAACTTCTATAATTGCAAGTGCAAAAACCATTCATAGTAGCTCACCAATACCACTACCACAAGTTGGGGTTGTCATTGAGTTAAATGAAAATCAAAATACATCAAATGAGGATAAGAATGATGGCACGAGAGAAGATGTTATAAGGGATACACAAAACCAATTGGATGAAAATGCTAGCAATGAAGATAATAATGATGTTGGTAGGAAAAAAAGAAAAAGGGAAGTAAAAATGGGGCGGGAGTGGGAAATGACAAGAAAAATATTAAGGTTGATTGGGTAGAAAAATATTGGTTCATTGAACCAGTCCTAAGAAATGATGAACAACCAACAAGATGTAGGTGTAAGATTTGTACTTGGAAAAATAAAAGAGAGAAGAAGTTGCAACTAAAGCTTGACACTATAGAAAATCATATTGGTAAGGTTTATGAAAAATAGACCATAGACAGACAAGAAATATCAGTAGTGAAATGGAAATCAAAGGAAGAATGTCTTCATGTTAAGTATGCCATAGAATATGAAGAGCATAACAAGAGAATGGAAGTAATTGCTAGTAGTGAAAATCCAATCAAGGTTGGGTTTAAATATGAGGCCAATGAAGCAAACCTAGAAAAGACTGTTCAGATGAGTGTTGTTTTTCATATTTTGTCCAGAGGGCGTCCTATGAGAGACTTCTCAGAATATGGTAATTTATTATCCTTTTTTATAGTTCCTCACTATCCTATGTCACATTGGTCGACAAACGTTGGATGGGAAATGGAAAACTATCTTTCTGAGGTTGAAAAGCAAAATTTATAGGAGAAAGTAAAATAGTCTAGATTCATTTCATTATTCATAAATGAAGTTACTGAAGTAGATAACACTGCTTGGGTCTATATGCATATGTATATAGTAAAAGAACATATCCTCCAAGCTCATCTACTCTATGTTCATAAAATGAGGGGCAATTCAACAACAGAAAACTTATATTTTGAAGTGAAGAATGCTTTGAATGAAGTTATTGGTATGGATAATTTGACAATTTGCAAGAAGTTAGTGTGTATTGGAGCTTATGGAGTTGCAGTAATGCAAGGCCAAAGGAATGGTCTTTGTACAAGATTACAAACTAGTATTGCACCTTACATGCTTGGTATACATTACATGGCCCATCGAATGAATTTAGCATATAAAATTGTAAGCAATTTTCCTACAGTGTCAAAAGTTGAAGATCTAGTTCGCAACATATACTCTTACTTCTATAGAAGTCCTAAATGTTTTGTAGAATTTAAGATTTTTTTCATAGGGATTAACACTAGGAAACAAGCTTCTCAAGTATGTTGAGACCAACTAGATCTCTTTGCATGGACCAGTAGAAAGAGTTTTAACAAAATATCAATCATTGATCAGACTAATATATGAGCAACGCCACACAGTAGACAAAGCTCCTAATTTGTTACATAATTTAAGTGATATAGAGACTCGGTTACCTTTATCCAGTCTTCTCCCCATGTTGTATTTAATGAAAAAACTTGTTAAGAAAGCCCAAGACATAACTACGTATATCTATGAGTATAGCAATTTACATAAAATGACATGCATTGCCCTGGATAATTTATACTCAGATATGATAACACTTTAAAGCCCAAATTTTTTAGGTGGCAAATAATTAAAGATTTGAATAATGTTGAGAATTTTTTACAATTCAATGCAAAAAATTATTTATGTGTGTTTGTGAAAGGATATGAAATACCAATGCACCAATCTAAGATGGGCAACTGAGGCAGACTACTTCCAGTTAAAAGGGCTTATTTTGATAGGTTTTGTAAATCTGTTAGTGATAATTTGAAGTCAATTTCCTACCAACTTTCAAGTGAGATTCATGAAAGATTCCCTCAAGAAGAAATTCTTGAAGCCATGGGTTGTGTGTTTCCTCATTTTTGGAAAAACGTCAGAGATAAACAAGTTGATGCACATATGTTTCATAAAAAATTGATGAATTGATCAAAGAGTTTTCAAAACATGCAGATTGAAATGGATAACCAATTAAAGGAATTTTAGATTCAGCTAATCTTAAAAAATAATGTAGACAATTTTCATCATGTATGAAATTGCAGTTAAAAAACTTGGAGAATCCATTTGAACCTGGTGCAATAACCAGGCTTTGGAAAAGGATAGAGAAGAGTGAAGTATTGTGTGATTCAATATCAGAATATTTCAAACTTGTTGATTTATGTCAAACAATGATATTGGGGTTAGTGGAAGATGAAAGAATTTTCAGTGCATTGGGGTTTTTGAAATCAAAGATCATAAACAAACTAGACAAAAATTTGGAAACTTGCTTGAGGTTTTTTGTAACTCAATACAATGTTAGAGACTTTCCTTATGATAGGGCATTGGCAATTTGGAATTCCATGCATGAAAGACAAAGGCTTTTGAACACTTCAAAACATGGTGGTGCTACTACTAGTTCTGAGACAAACGATGGATCTTGCTCCCAAACTTAGAATGAAGATGAAGAATTTTTTGATTTTGAATACCCAACTCAGAATGAAGAAGAACCTCTTGCTACTAGTCAATTCAGGAGCTGGATTCTATGTGGGATATAGAAGCGGTAGACTACTCACTAAGTGGGTGAAGTGATTTAGAATTAGCATTCAGTAAATAGGTATTTATACATTGTATACTTATTGATGTACTTGTTGGATAATGGACTTGAATATTGAAAATTTTACTCATATTACAAGTAATAAGTATTGTTCATGATTTTTGTAATTTAAATTTTGATTTTTATAATTTGTAATTTGAATTCATGATTTTTGTAATGTAGAATGTTCATGAAATTTGAAGTATAATCATATAATTATTAATGTCCTTTTTCCTCACTGTAAAGTGTAAACACCTTAGCCCTCAATGCCTCATAGTCATGCAGCCATGTTATTTCAAGAATCAAGAATAAGATTCAAAACTTAAGTTGGCCTGGTTCCAAAGTTACACAAATAGTTCATTTAACCCTGTCTCAACTTCACTACATGCAAATTAGAGGCCTTTGGAACCCTTCTAAAGTTATGGTGACAGTCTTCTTAACATCTCAGCTCTCATATAACCTTACGAAGTCCTGCACAAAGCCTTTCATAACCTCTGAACTATTTAATCTTGTAACTGATTAACCTTTTTGAAGTTACACCTTTCCGCCAAATACTTCATCGCAGCTTCGTAACCGCCAACACTAATGGACAACAAACCCTCACAAAGCTTCGTAAACCACTTGAACATTACTATCATAGGTTTAGAACTGTTCTTGACAAAGTTTCAAATACTAATCTATCAATTGACACATGTCATAATCCATTCCTCTATGCTTTCCACGTGGCATGCAACTAACTATCACTTTCAACACCATTACACACTATCACTTTTAACTAACCATCTCTTTAATTCTGAAGTTACGCACGTTGTTAGTCAGGAGTCCCTCAGAAGTTCAGAACCCATCACCATCCTAACTAGTTAACCATTGAGAAGTTACAAAATAGCTCGGTGTTACTTTGGAACATTGTCGGTGGTCAAAGCTTCCTAATTTCCTAGAAATTATCAATTTATTATTTGTCATACTCATTAGTCAATTTATTATTTTTCATACTCATTAGTCAATTTATTATTTGTCAATTTCCTAATACTAAGCATTTACTTAATTCCTTAATTCCTTGAATCAAAAGCATTTACTTAATTCCTAAATTCCTAATTTCCTAATTTCTAAAATAAAATATTAATATAATAATATGACATGTTATACATTTTATTTTAAACAAATTGCAACTGTGATCTTGAGATTCTTGACTTGAGCTCTTTACAAAATTACACAGGCACAAAAAATTACAAAATATCCTTGTATTAACTTCCTTGAAATTTATACATCAAAATTTCAAATTCAAGAATCAATGATCAATGATCATAGTACCAAACTCGGAGACTTCTATCAGAAAATTACAAAATATCCTTGTATATTTGTATTAACTTCCTTGAAATTTATACATCAATGTCAATGACAATGATCAATGATCATAGTACCAGAGACTTCTATTAGAAAATAAAAACTAACATTGGCATTTGGCAAACAAGTTTGGAAACAGTTATTAGAGCGACAACTGGCAGCCAAGATTCTTCAAAATTAGTCTTGGTTTGCACCAAAGGTGTATCCACAGCAGGTGAACCGCAAACATAAGATACTCAATTTGAAATAACTGACTTCCCTCTATTGGCTCTTCATCTAATACCATAACTATCTCAACTAATTCCATCATCCATGTTAATGTGGCAAGGCTTGAATCTCTCCAATGTTTTCCCACGCCACAATTTCCCTCTTTGATGGCCAAGTTATTGTGCTAACTGTATCCAAGTCTTCGAGGCATTTGTTCCACTTGGCATTCATTATGGCTCAAGATTTAGTAACAAACTTATTCATGTCAATCTCATGCTTGTACAATTAATCCACAACTTCATCAAAAGTTGAAATGTCAGCATCACCAACAAAATAAGAAGCCACCTTGCTAGAATCCAAAATTTGGTTGAAAGAATCAACCCACTCTTGCCATTCCTTCAAGTGTCCCTTTGTGTCCATAATAGCAGGGATATATCCTTCGGACTATTCAGAAAAAACCTTTAGCTTTGCCTAAATGTTTTGTAACTTGCCAGTGAAAAATGTATACAAATCCTTTACTAATAATACCATTTCCTTAACATCAATTATTTTTTTAGGTAACTCCATTTTTTTCCCATTAGTAAAACTAACCTATCAAAGAATTGCAAGTATGGACCCAAAGTATTAAATAATGGGGTTAGTATAGACAAGGAATTAGAACATTGATATTTTGTCCCCTGCAAAGAAATTAAAGTACTATGAATAATTTGAGACTTCCCTTTTAAAATATTTACTCTATGTAATAGCACCTTCTTCAAAGTCTCATTTTCAGCAATTCCAGTATCAGCAGGCTGATCAACGTCCATTATTATCTTTTCTGTTGTAAGTTCTAGAGCTAAGCCCCCCTCATAATCAGTTTGGACCCCAACATCACAGACCTCTGCAAATGCCCTGGACTAATTTTTTAGACTATTTATTTCATCTTTTAGCTCCTTCATAGTCTTATCCAGGAAAAAATTCTTCTTCAATTCCTCTTCAAACTTTTTTTCTAGTTGACACATAATCTTTGAATGTCTTGGCTAGCATGTTCTCTAAGTCCTCAACTACTTCTTTATTCATGGAGGATGCATGATGTAGGATAATTTATATCTCTGATCATGTAGTGTCCTACAACCTCCATATTAATTGACTACCATGTGATGTGTCTTAGATGTCAACCAATCTAGGCTTATTAGATTCTGGGGCCACACACCATACTGCTAGTGTCTTAGTGTCCATATTGAATCTAGAACCCCTCTGTAGTCCATCAGGGCCAAAAGCTTCATAAGCTATAGCTTTATCTTTCCTCTTGATTTGGTCAATTAAGAATGAGGACTCCAAGTCCCATCCAGGGATCAGCAACATGCCACTTCTCTTTACAAGATCTCTTGCCTCCTCCATGGTTAATGTTTCACTATTGGGATCATAGGCTTGTAATTTTTTAATCATTTCAATAGTATTTTCTTGTGATTCCCCTGGTTTCAAAGATAGTGTTAATTCATTCTACTTAACTCTAAAGAGAAAAATTTTAAACTCATCAGACTTGATGAATTCATCATCTATAAACTCTTTAGCTTGGATGACCTTATCATCTAATCTAGCTGCAGGCAATTCTAACTCATCTAGGGCCTTTTCTCCCTCATCTGCTTGTGATGTCAAAAATTATTTTCTTAAGTTAGCAAAGTAATGGTTATTACCTAGTAGGATTTGTAGTGCCTTTTTCCTTTCCTTTGTTGGTACATTCATCAAATTTTGTTTCTTTGATGGCCCCTACTTAGATGTGGACGGTTCATCTTGTTATGTTTCTACCATAAACACCACATCAAGTTCAACTTCCTTAGGGTTTATTTTGTCCTCCTTCTCCTCAGAGATGTCTAGAAATTTAGACATAATATCTTTGTAAGTCTCTATACACATGTCAATTCTCAGCATGTATTTGAGATCAGGAAAGAAACTGAGGAAGGTAGGGTCTACCTTTTTCAATTCTTCCTCTACCCTTAAAATATTTTTCCATTTACAGCTTCTCTCCTCACAGATATCTTGACTGAGCACATTTCTAATAACATCCTCATCTTCCATAGGCTGATTTAGAGCCAAATGTTTATTCCTCATTTCTCTCAATGCTCCTCTAATGAAGTCTTCAGGGTCATACATCCTTGCATTACCAGAGGGCAATCTGAATTATCTCAAGAATGCATAAATTTGGTCCATGGTATCTTTACCTACAGAGAAATCCCCTATTTGGAACCTCCTTGTGAGAAAGGTTCCCTTATGTCTTTTAGGGCCTAAGTGTTATCTATACATCTGTTAGGAATGGGAACACTGAGAGGGGGGTGTTGGATCTTTTCCTTGTAGGACCAAACTTGAATCAAATAGTTGGGCTTAGATCTTGGTTAGGCACTCAAGTTTGACAAGAAAATAATCCAATTGATGAGGATAGAGAACATCCTCCTTCTTCTTTGAGCTCCACAATCACTCAGGTGGGTATTTCCTTATCTGCACACTCAAGACACCTCATGATAAACCATAGGCCTACAGATACATTAATGTGGAATAGTCTTCAAACCCCTTTAGGTATCCTGTACCCCAATGCAGCCAATTCACATGCAAGAGCCCTACTTGCATAGAATGAGTCTAAAGACTAGATAGAAACTTCTATTACTACCAACATGAAAGGGAAAGGGTGGGACTGAATGATTAATGATTTTAAATGGATTGAAGGGAACCCTAAGATACCCTAAGTCTCTCATAGACCAGTGCCTTATCCAATGGGCCACAGAGTCAAATACCCTACTGTAAGAGATAGCTATGAAATAAGGAAACAATATCTTTGATGTGTTGATCCCTTACATCAATCACACACCATGACCAAACCTCAACTTAGCACCCACCTGTGTGTTTAAGTATGTTATTATCCACTCAAAGGATTTTAACCCTCCCCTTAGAAGAGACCTATAAACAGATAATACATTTACCAGCATCCACTGGAAGACAAGCCTGAAATATCTTTGACACCTCAGCTCATACATACATAAACACTAACCCTGAACCAATTATCTCTGCGAAGATAATTCCACTTGCAAACTCATAGGCAATGCAAATAGAAAAATCAAACACCCTTGATGTAAGATTAATGGACTCAGAATTCAAATGGAGATAGCTTGGTAACAGTAAGAGTATATTGAGTTCTCATACATGAGACAAATCTATTGCAGCATGCATTATATTCTCTGAACCAACAATGGAAAAAGAAGAACACCCTATATGCAGAGAAGAAGAAGAAAATCTACAGGAAAAGAACCCTTCCTAGAACTGACAAAATTTAGAACCCTTCCTAATGATCATGAAAATCCTTTTATAGGAACAAGGATTGCAACAAGCTACCGATCATTAGGGAAAAATTTAAGTCTGCAACCACCCAGTACAACAAGAAGAGAAAGAGTGCAGAGAAGCCTAGAAACCTGGGAAAATCAGATCAAACCTGATGTACAATTTTATTGGTTTCTTCACTATAGGCTAACTGTGATCAATGAATTATAATGATTTCTTGCTACAAGAAGAACAATTTCAATGCCAGAGCTAGTCTAATGACTTCGCGTGTACTAACCATGGAAATCTCTAACATATATCAAACCCTAGCCACCTGTAGAGAGAAATAAAATAGTGCATTTAAACCAGTGTAGCACTCCAGGCAAGAAAATTTGATCTGCGTAGTCACCTAGACCTTCATCATCAACTTTGCATCTGCCACCGAGCTACCACATACATCGCATATGGCCAAACTACCAGAAAACCCTACAAAACAAAGGTTGTTGCATGATCGCATAGCCAAAAATTGGACTATGTGAACATGTGACACACCACCAAGATTCATCACCGGGTACGGAATCATCATGCCACTGATCAGCAAGACCCTTGGGCCAGATCGCAACACCTACCACCATCAAACCAGTCAAAATCTGTCGAAGAAACCATAAATTATGGTACTTCATGTCGCAAAAACCCTCTGCAAATTTGAATTCAAATGCAACGGCTAATCAAAAAAATTTAAAATGTGGCCATCGATCTATTCCCTTTCCCGATAAATCAGGTGGTCATATCTAACCTCACAATAGTCGTGGGTCCCTTTGAAAAGTCAACAACCCCATCAACAGTCAACAACCATTCAAAATCAAACATGCCAGTAGCACTAGCACCATGGACCTGCCCTAACTCTGCAACCGCGATGTCCAAATAGTTGTCGCATGATTGCATAGCCAGGAAATGGGCTATGTGAACATGCGACACACCTCCATGTCAGCACCATGTCACCGCTTCACAACATGGCACCCTTGTCACATGATCACATGTCAAAAATCTTTGACATGTGATCATGCAATAGCTAACCATAGGCCGCCACATAACCACCTCTAACAAACAGGTCCACCAGGCAGTCTCCACATAAAGTAGAAATGATAGCTGTCGCTATACCGCAATGTTAAAAAATGATCATCTCCGCTCAGTGGTATAACGACAACCACTAGATCTGTCCATGCTTTAACTCCCTCAAAAAACTATGGACCCACCGACACCATCCAACATGTCATTCTGCCAACCAGTCAGAAGATGCGAACTCATTCCAGCCTAGCAACGAACCCACAGGTTGAAATACTACACTATAAAGAAGAATCAATAGCCGACGTGATTTCGCATAGCTCTGACAAATCCTTCACACTTTAGCAACAACCATTGATGCTCTAACATGCCAGGATCCTCTGACTCATCTGAAAACCAAGTCCCACCATTGATCATACTTGCGCACTTAGGGAAAAGTTGACAAACAAGGCAGAAGTGTGAGGTTGAAAACACAAAGGGTTTTCATATTAACACAAAGGTAACCAAGAAATGTGAAAACATCAGGGATTTTCATGCATATCAAAAAGGGAGAAAACATCATGGGTTTTTGACACTTTGGGCAGATTCTAAGATAATTTCCTGCAAACCTTAAAACATTAATAACTCCCTAGTTTTTGTGATTTAGGAGATACGATCTGAACTGGAGCAAGGTGACAACATGAAGAACACAGGGCTAAGAGAACACATCATGAAACATTATGGATCTTCTTTGCAAAAAAAAACTATGCTTGCAGGCATGACAGGACACTTAACAAAAACATTGCAGGGAATAGGCCATTTTCATAAGATTTTGAATTGACAGGAAAATGGACTAACAGGGGGGTGAATCAGTGTTCACTATATTTTAACTTCTTCCTTTAATCTTTATTCTGAACTTTAAATGCTTAAGTACTAAAATAAACATTCACATAAACAAGAAACATGAAATTAACACATGACACCAATATGGTTAAGGGGAAACCCAAATAGGTAAAAACCCCGGTGGGACTTGATACCCACTAATATTTTGTACTAGTGTTTTGTGATCCTTGTTAGAAGATCATTTACCCTATTAACAGTAGCTTTACAATTCTTTAAGTATAGTAGACCTTGTTAAGGGTCAGACCCTATTAGGAGTCTCTTACAATGATCCCTATTAGGGGAGTGGACTCACTGTCCTAGATCTCACTACTCAAATGGTGAAGGCTACAACCTTCTGAATTTAGATACACAATATATCTGCTGGTGAACTATTACTATGACACTGCTTGTCAAATCAGTTCCTTTGGTGCACTGATGCTTTGACCTCTAGCAAAGCTCTAATACATCTTATGCTATCTTCGCATACCTATTCTCTGCTTATCACAACTCTATTACTACTTCCATACTGAATACAATGGGTGCATCTTATATTTATACGCTCATATAAACAAAATAGCTAGGTCAGCCCTATAACTAATTACAAACAACGCTTCCAAAGGAATTGGCTTAAGCGTGCTTACAATTATACATATAAACATGTCAGAAACCTAAATACAATGGGCACATGGCCTTTACAACATTAAATTATAACCGCAAACCAAAATGCTAATTGTCGGCTCCATGCTTTGTTCTCTGCTGGCACACACTGGCTGTGCAACTTCAACTAACTGTAACTTTCACATCTTTGCATATCTACTTATGCGCTCATAGAAAAAGAATAAGTATAATCTAACAAACTTAACTTCTAGGGTGCATACCATAATTAATCTGTACACATGTACGCTGATGCTCTGAGCTGCAGGAACTCTGTACACTATCCAATCTTCAACACTTAACTGAATTATGATCTTTACACTAAGTGCATTTACTCCAAACTGCTATATGACTTTGTTTCCATAATGAAAACACTATATCAAGTCATATACTTTAGTATAGGAAACTTTCCAACAATATCCCCCTTTTTCATTGATGGCAACAAAGGAATATGGCCAAGTTATTAACTGTCCCTTAACACAAAAACTTTTGTCTACTTTGTCTTCTATACATTTTTATACATAATCTTATATCTCCCTATACATATATATACTCCATATTCTATACACAACTCCCCCTTTGACATTAATGACAAAGGTGTATCAAAAAACTATATGTACACATACTCACTGAGGGAAAACATTCGGATATACAATCTTGAGGTTTTGGATCTCCTTCTTCCAAAAGGTTATCAGAGAGTTAACTATTTGGAGATGGGTGCATAATGCATATTGAAGCTTCTCCATCTTCTCCAAGTCACTAATGGGACCATGATCATAAGTTACCATGGTGGCATCAATCTCCTTTATATTCTGATTGAGGATGTCTAAGGAAGGCACAAGATCATTCCTCAACTGAGTCTATCTGGACCTTATCCTTGTTATCTCTATTTCTTCATTCTCAATCTTGTCTAACTATCCTTCATAGACATAGTTGCACATGTTCACATGAGTGGATGTGTATGACACTGAATAATTTACCTACTCAATCATTGCTTCTACCTCTTTTATCTTCTTGAAGTGAGCATCGGTGAGCTTGTCTTGATCCATGAATGCTACAATGATCCTTCTTCCTTCATCAGAAAATTCTTTTAAGGATGCTTGACCAGACTTAAGGGAATTCAAGTCTAGTGCAAAGTTTCTCATTAGCTCATTTAGTCTCTTCTTTAAGTACTTCTCTTCTGCTACTATGGACGCAAATTCTTCTAGGATAGAAAAATGGCTTTTGAACTGTGAGAGGACTGAACTCACATCATCAACCGAATGTACTTTTAACACTTTCTTATCCTCTAGCAGAAAATTGTTCAAAATATTCACTGATTCTATCAGGAGAGGATTCCTCATAACTTGTTTCTTCTTTGGCTTCTCCATAGCCAGGACGTTGAACTTAATTAGGTCTTCTTCTTTCTAGGAGTCCAAACTACTTGTGTCAGGTGTCAAACTTGACAACAATGTTGAGGAGGGAGTGATGGGATTGTTGTCCATCACTTCTTGTTTTACCTTTGCAAGATCAATAGAAGTATCTTCTTCTTTCTTATTAGATACATCTTCTATGAGTGCTTCTTCTTGTTGAGTTGGAGGTGTATTCTTGCATAATATTTCAACTTCTTCAGTACTAACACATGCTTCCTCAAACTTGTCCAAATCCTGATCAGTAGCCACCATGGCTATCTCCACATTATCTATGATAATAGTGCTACCTTCATGTGATTCTGAGATGGGCACAGACTTGTCTACCTCTGTTTGAGTTTCTGCTATGGGCACTATGTCCTGAGGACCTATCATTGGTACATTGAAGGTCTCTGCTTCTTTGTCTTGCTTACTAGTTGCATGAGTGATGGGTGCAGTAGGTGGTTTTATTTGTTGTTCTAATAACACCTTTTCAAAGGCATTCTATGTTTCCTTTGTTATCATCTCGTAGTCTTTGTTCATAATGTGAAGAGTTCTCATCTTTGACCTTAAGTGCGGCTTCACCAAATTCAATATCAGTGCCACTTCTTCTTTAGAGCATACTGGCAGAGTATCTTCTAATACTTTTTCTCTAATCCTTAGATCCTCTTCATTTTCTTGTCTCTTTAGGTTTTCTAAAATATCCCATACTTTATGTGGAATAGAGGTTTTCAACTCAAGGACTGTCTTCTTGAATTTGATCATATGTTTGACAATCATACTATGTATTTCTTATTTGTCAATCTCACTGTATGTGTCATAATACTTCTCTACTTGATCAATTTTGCCCTCATCAACAATTCTTGCATTCAAAACTTTAAGGCTTGGTCTGAATCCTACCTTAGGAGGTGCTTGAATGTTTTTCTTGCTCCTTAGTGCTCATGAGGATGGATGACTAGTGCTAGCTTCTTTCTTCCTCTTGACTATAGGCTTATACTCCATAGGAGTGGTAAGATCAATAGTAGTTATGGGTGCAGAAGGAGTATTGTCTTCTTTACCCTTCTAACTGAAATCTGATTCAATTTTCATTTTCTTTAACTTAGGATCTTCTTGTTCTTCTTTTGTTGCTGCACCTTTCAATTCTAAGGCAATCTTTTCATCCCTTTCTTTATCAAGGTTTGCTTGACACACACCATGTATTCTCAAGATCTCAGAAGTGACCTTTGCAATCTTTGTTTTAGTTGTAGCACGGTTAAGTTTTGCATCAACTTCTCTGGTCTTTTCCTCATAGGTTCCCCACCTAGGTACATTAGCATCTTTGGGGGTTGTCAAAATTACCTGTGCATATGCTTCAAGGACCTGTTCTTCTACCTCATAGCCAAGTGGATGAATCCACTTAGTTCTAGGCTCAATAGCTTCCATACATGTAGTATCAATCTCCACCATAAGCATATTGTATCCTTATATTTCTCTACAATGCTTTATGGAATCCTATACCTCATCTACATCTTAGCTCTAAAGGTCTTCAATTCCAATGTGACATAGTCTCTTAGTGTGCTTTTTGTGGATGCTTTGTTGGATATCTGAGGCATTGTTGGAATGGACTTGTCCAAATGCAAATCTAAAACTCTTCCAACTATATGAAGGTACATATAGATGATTAGGGACCCAAACCTGAATATCTTTGTTTTGTCATGTTTGATAGCTTTGATGTTATTTGTTAACTGGTGTGATGAAATCTGTAACCTAGTATCATTGACATCAATTTGATGTCTGCTTGCTCAATCAACTCAATATTCATGTTGTGCCTATCGCTCCTTGACTTACATACTTATTCTACCATTTTCCTGACATCCTTTCCCACTGGAAGGATGGTGCCTATCCTAGAAAGGCCTATCATCTCATGTATCAAATCAATTGTGATTCTTACTAGAACATCTCCAATCCAAAATAGATCATCATGGATTCTGCTCAATAAGATCTTTATCCATTCTATCTCATAGAATTCATATGCCATAGCATACTCAACAATAAGGTGATCATTCCATTTGGTGTATTCATCCATGAATGTTTTACCCTGTTTCAACATGGTATCCATGTGTGCCCTTAACCTATCTAGTCCAACAGTTTCTTTCTTACAATAGATGTAAGCCCTTATGTCTTCCACAGGCATGATGCCCATAGGCATGTGGGAGAAAGCTCCCTCTAAATCATCTTGGGTGGATTTAAATGGGTGCCTCTTGAAAACATTTATTTTCTTCTCAGTGATATCATAAAAACTGGGAGTGGTCATGACTTACTTGTTAATTGCTTTCCAACTGAACTTGGAGATAATTTGATGGCTTCTAAATCGGTGCAATGAGCTAGGGTTTCTGCAAGTCATCAAATGCACTGATAACTAGAGGAAATCTATGATAGATCAATATTCAAGACTGCACAACAACTTCCAAGGCTTTTTTTTCTCTCCTATCACTCTAAATTTGAATACAGTGAGCAATCAAATAACTTCTGTGTACTTTAAAGTGAAAAATCCACCATTAATGCACATCGTGTAAACCAAGCTGTCACTTCAAAAATTCAAACTCGAGCTCTGCTAACAATCAGCATGTGCACTCTTGCACAAAGGTTCCTATATACTCCAAAAGCTTAAGTCCAAAGGTGCATACTCTGAGGATGAGTATAGTAGCCACACAGGAGTCTAGAGCTAAATTAGCTCCCCCTATGACCCTAAGGGCCATTCATGCAGATGTAGAGGGTACATCCACTGGGGATGCATCCAATACATTCTCATAAGCTATGTCCTTGTTTTTCTCTAACCAAATCATGCTTGCATTTTTTGAGGCTTTCACAAACTTGACTTCTCCTTCAGGATCCAAAATTGGTTCTTCGGTCTTTTTAGGGCTTTTTTGACCTTGCATCCTTGATCTACAAAACTTTGAGATATTTCTAGCCTTGTTACAAGAGTGAAAAATGATTGGAGGTCTATTATTCCTCGGCGCATTGACATGAGATACCATTTTGCATGTTATGGTTGAGTGACCATTATAGTTACATATCTGACATGTAACATTCTGAGAACTTCTAACATTTGTCTGATTCTAATTTCTTTGATCTTGCTAAATCTTGTTCTTCTTACTATTCTTGCAATTCATAGCTCTATGACCAAATCTATTGCATGAATAATAGTAACCATTAAAAGGTCTTAATTATTTACAATTCCTTGCAATGTGTCCATGCTTGTTACATGCAAAACAGGTGCATTCTACTTGCTAGCGCTCATTATTAGTAGGACCACCATTTTCTTTGGTTTGATCTTCAGTCTTCTCATCATCAGTAGAGTTCTTTTGTGAATCCTTCCTTGCTCACATATTGTCAATCTGATTTTGTGCTTCATTGTATCCAATACAACTAGTGTCTCCTTTGATTCTTCTTGCATACAACTGAGATTCTACCAAATCAGCACTAGTGTGTAACTTGTCAATATGATCCTTTGTCTTTTTCAATTCAGATTCCAAGATTTCTTTGATATTCTTTAGCTCCAAGATTTCTAAGTTAGCTTCCCTTAGTTCTTCATTGAGTTGAAGGTTCTCCTTGACTTGTTCATTGTAGACATCTTGATTGTTCATCAGTTTTTCATCAAATTCTTCAAGATGACTTAATAAGGATGCATTTTCTTCATTCAACTTCTTGACTTTTTCTTCAAGATCACTATTAGAGCATCCTTTCAAATCCTTTCTTGGTATTTTGATAACTAATTGAGCATCACTGACTTTTTCTTTTAGTTCTTCAATTTCTCTTTCTGAATTGTCTAGGTCTTCAAGAGCGGCTTTAAGATTTTTCTTCAGATGTTTCATATCTACTTTGTCTATGATCTCCTCAAGTAGTTAAACTTCTTTGCTGATGACTAGAGCTCTGATACCAACTATTAGTAATGGGAACACTGAGAGGGGGGGGTGAATCAGTGTTCGCTATATTTTAACTTTTTCCTTTAATCTTTATTCTAAACTTTAAATGCTTAAGTACTGAAATAAACATTCACATAAACAAGAAACATGAAATCAACACATGACACCAATATGGTTATGGGGAAACCCAAATAGGTAAAAACCCCGATGGGACTTGATACCCACTAATATTCTACACTAGTGTTTTATGATCCTTGTTAGAAGATCCTTTACCCTGTTAGGAGTAGCTTTACAATGCTTTAAGTATAGTAGACCTTGTTAAGGGTTGGACCCTGTTAGGAGTCTTTTATAATGATCCCTATTAGGGGAGTGGACTCACTTTCCTAGAGCTCACTACTCAAATGGTGAACGCTACAACCTTCTAAATTCAGATAGATACTATATCTGTTGGTGAGTTGTTACTGTGACACTGCTTGTCAGATCAATTCCTTTGGTGTGCTGATGCTTTCACCTCTAGAAAAGCTCTAATACATCATATGATATCTTCGCATACCTCTGCTTTGCTTATCACAAATCTATTACTCCTTCCATACTAAATACAATGGGTGCATCTTATATTTATACGCTCATATAAACAAAACAGCTAGGTCGACCCTATAACTAATTACAAACAACGCTTCCAAATGAATTGGCTTAAGTGTGCCTTAAAGTATACATATAAACATGTCAATAACCTAAATACAATGGGTGCATGGCCTTTACAACATTAAATTATAATCACAAACCAAAATGCTAAATGTCAGCTCCATGCTCTGTTCTCTTCTGGCACACACTGGCTATGCAACTTTGACTGACTATAACTTTCACATCTTTGCATATCTACTTATGCGCTCATAGACTAAGCATAAGTATACTCTAACAAACTTAACTTCCAGGGTGCATACCATAATTCATCCGTACACACGTGAGCTGATGCTCTGAGCTACAGGAACTCTATACACTGTCCAGTCTTCAACACTTAACTGAATTATGATCTTTACACTAAGTGCTCTGACTCCAAACTACTATATGACTTTTTTGCCATAATGACAATGCTATATCAAGTCATATACTTTAGTATAGACAACTTTCCAACACCATCATGACAAGATGCCATGGGAATTCTATTATTGCCAATCTTTCTGAGATAATTTTTTGTAGTATGTGTGGAGGTTGAGGGAAAGCATACACTCTTATAATAGTAAAATTATTAAAAAAAACATATCACCTCAATTGTGCTTAATTTCATGGTCAATTTTAAATGTTAAGGGTGTAAGTGATTTTCTAACAAGTAAAGGAAATTTATCCCTCACAATACCTAACATGTTCATTATTGGATCCACAAAATCACTATAAAAAGAAATGGAATTGGAGAAATGGTAACTTATATCCCATTACCTCATCTAGAGCTGAAGTAGAATAGATCCTCCTGCATTCTCTATCTCATAGATGAACTTTCGTTTGATGTAGCCAATATTGCAATAGAGGATCAGGTGCATCAGCATGAAGTAGTGATTTAACTTGAAGCTTTTCAAATCAATCTTTCCATTCATCAACTCAGTGTGCATTACATTGATTATGTTCCCCACATAATCAAACTCCTTGTTGGTGTATAGGTCCTAAGCATTCGTAGCCATGACATAAATTTTAGGACTCACTGTCAAACCTCCATCTAGTCCAATAACTTTGTGTAGACCGTAGATTGTATTCTGGAAATAGGGAAAGAAAATATCAATATCAAATGAATCTGCAACCTTCTTCAGCAACAACCTTGCCTCTTTCAGTGTAGTAACTTTTCTATCTATTAAATAGGGCCTCCTCTTCTGCTAGGTCAATATCCACGCTCATAGGTCCTTGAAGGTTGAAAGCTTGAATAAAAGCTACTTTGTTTAACATGCAAAGTATAGACTTGTCATGCTTGTGGAAAGCTTGTGTCACTGAATTATATACTTGAATTAGTACTTTCATGAGATCTACATGCAAAAATACCTCAGGTACTATCAACTTTCCCAACTTCCTATCCCATGGGTTTAAAACAAGAGGTCCTCTCAATCTATTGTTATAGAAATATATGAAGAGCTCATACCCAGTTGTGTTTGGGTAGACAGTATCCCTATAGAACGCGTAAGGGTCCCTCCATTCATTAGCATTAGCTGATTGCAAATTTGAGGATCTAGGCAATAGTTTCATCCATTCTTTAGTGTATATGTTTGGCCTCTTTGTTCTTGAATGCACACTCTTTCTTAGTAATACAACAACCTCAAGAGATCCTTGTTCTGCCATTCTTTATGTATACTAAACTCTAAGCAATAAGCTCCTTTTATGCACTTAAAAGTTTCAACTCTCTGTTGATCTTTGACTCTAAAAATTTGAAAATTATGGATGCTCTATGAAGTGTGAACTATCTTTAATAACTAATAAGAAGCTCACAACCAGCCACTAGGCCACCTACTCTATTAAAAATTAAAATCTCATCAAGCGCACACACATGAAATTATTAATTACCTTTTTCATAAAAGTGTCACTGTCAAATGTCACTTCTAGCATAGATTTGGTGGTGAACTAAGAGAAAATAATTGGCATGATGCCAAAGTTACGCTAACACTACATCTAACCCTAGGTCCCTATCTTAACTTTGCTAAATTTCTACCTGCAAATCAGGGCCCTTGGCCCTTTGAATTTGAAATCCTAAAACTTTGAGACTTGTGAAGTCACATAACACATTTTTGGAACTTCGGGATTGTTAAACTGACTAGGGAAAAGAAACCTTGAGATGTTATGACACAGCCTGGCATGACACTTGTACTTTGTAACCACCATCACAAATAGCCAAGAAACCCTAGCGAAGCTCTACAAACATTCCATTCTTTGGCACTTTCCACGTGGCATGCAACTTACTCTCACTTTTCAACACCTTCTAAAGTTACACATGCAGTTAGTCGGGACTTCAGAACCCATAACCATCATAAAAACTTAACCGTTGAGAAGTTATGAAATAACCAAGCGTAACTTTGGAACCCATCACCATCATAATAAATTAACCATTTAGAAGTTATGAAACAGCCAGGCGTAACTTCAGAGCTTGGAGTGGGTTCCAAATTTCCATGTTCCATGTGGGATTTAGATTTTAGAAGCATCAAACTTCTCATTCAATCAGTGAAGTTCAAGTGATTTAGCATTCTGATTCAATTAATAGATATTTATAATTTTATACAGAATCACATTCCACAATCAATTTATAAAAAAATTGTTCAATTTCATGATTCGCCTAAGTTGTAACATGTTACTATATTGACTATTGAAATTTGAAGTATAAGAAAATAACACATAAAACACTATTTGCAAAAGATTCTTCTCATATGTATTACTATTCATTTCAAAAATGATACTCATACATTTAAATTTTTTATTTTTCTATATTTATGCTATACATAATATTGGTAACTGAATGGTTGTGGTTTCCCCAAAAGGAGAAGTGACAAGCTTCCAACTATTTCCAAAACCAAAGTGAAAAGTACATTCATATTTACAAATTACAAGTAACAAAAATTATCCTAAGATCCTTTCAAAGAAAATTAGAAAAGTCTAGTCTGACAGTCTGACTCCTACCGATAAGAAGTATAGGCTAATACTAATAGACTAATAGTAATTTGTTAATATGTTATAGTATAATATCAGTTGATGTGCAAACTAGAAAATAACCAGATCATCTCCTCCTAGAACCCCTCCTGGTCGAAGCCATGATCATCAAAAATGGTGCACATCTCCGCCTTGTCATGTTCTACTTCAAGTCTGAACATGTTGCTTTGGTATCCGACATAGCTGGTAGCATGAGCCCATGCTGCAGACATAAGATGACTGAGGACATCCTACTAAATCTCCTCCTCCATATCCAAATTTAGTTGGATAACAGGTTCTGGGTTCTCATTTGATGATCCCTCAACTACTGGAAGACCCATTCTGTCATCCAAATTTAGAAATTTAGAAAGTACCTTGTGTTCTGCATTTCCACTACCGAGGAGTATATAAAGAAAATAATCACCAACTTGCCAGCCGCAATAAATTTTGAAGGAATGTTTCACATAAGGTGGCTTGCTTTGGAAAAGGAAATTAATGAATATTGATAAAGAAAAATTGTAGACACTTGTATCTTGCGTCAACTTGGATCTGAAGTTGAAAAGAAAAATAATGAATGTTGATGAATCACAGCTCATATCCTATAAAATTATCCTTTTTAATGTCTAATCAACATCTTGGCTTGGATTATGTACTACTGAATCTATGCAAACTATCAGCGTGACCTCAGAACCACCATATCGTAGCTGTGATTTTAAATTTTTAACTAGAAACTTGGCAGCCGCATTAAATTTTGAAGGAATGTTTCATGTAAGGTGACTTGGCTCCAAAAATAAAAATAATGAATGTTTACTAATCACAACTCATATCTTGTACAAATTATCCTTTTTAATGTCTAATCAAAATCTTGGCATGGATAAGTCTCATTAATTGCACTTCAGTGTTCAATATCACTGTAACTTTGTGGTGAAGTTACACAGACTATCAACATGACCTCGAAACCCCCATATCCTAACTGCGATCATAACTTCTGAAGTCACCTACATTGTCAACCTGTCCTTTTCGTATCTTTATGTCATTTAACTCCAAACTGCCAACATAACTGCCGAAGTCACCCACGCCGTCAACCTGACCATTACGTATCTTTGTATCTATCAGCATCGACCCTCCTTTTAGTGTGTTGAACCTACGCATATAGTCAGTAGTCACCACAAACTATGCCGAAGCTACGCAAATTGTCAACCATAAACTTACTTGACCTTTGCGTCTCTTTGTGGCCTACAACTCTAAACTGCCAACATAACAGCCAAAGTCATGCACACCATCAACATGACCATTGTGTATCTTCGTAACCATTAGCATCAACCCTCCTTTCAGCTTGTCGAAGCTACACAAACTATCATCACAAAATTGTCATCCGTAAATGACATGTAGCACCCAACTTGACACATAGTTCTATCACTATGTTTTGAATATTTGCCAATATATATTTTTTATACTATAAATACTATTTTTTATTCGCCAATATATATTTTGGTAGTTCTGAAACAAAAACACAATTCACCAAGATTTTCCACATAGTTTCAGGGAGCATCAATGATTCACCAAGATTTTCCACATAGTTTCAGGGGGCATGAATAATTCGCCAATTGAGAATTTTTTTCTTTGAAAAGAAAAAAATTTTGCCAATAAAATTAATAATTTCCTCTGTAGTTTTCTAAATTTTGCCAGTTTTTTATACCTTTTTTAAAGGGGGGGTTTCTTAAAGAATATCCTAGAAGAGGGTATTGTGTTCACCTTACACAAGTTTATAAATACACATGTTGAAGTAGCACAAAATATTGATGCTAGATGGAAGTATGCTCTATTATCTAAGAAGCAAATGAGGGAGAGGTCCCTAGATATTACAATCTCTGACCTAACCAAAAGAGGAATCAAAGACACTTTGCAAGAATATTCAAAGAGATTTCGAGTGAAAAGCATAGCACTAAGTATTATGGTAGGTAAGTTAGAGGAAGTTCAAAATGAAACTGATAATCTTTGGAGAAAAATATTTTGTCTTGATCAATCGACTGCTGAAGAGGTCAAAGAACTAATAGGGAAGTCAGATCCAATTGACATAACAACTGACAAAGAAGAATTCATTATAGAGGATATCACACCTTGTTGATGGTCTAACAGAGATTGGACTGGGGGTCCCTTTCTTCATTCTTAATTTCTTCCCCTTCTTATAGAGGTGATCCACTTACCTTTCCAAGATTCTATCCTCTTTTTAATTCTAGAAATAATCTAATCCCAACATTTTGTAGATTTGCATCCTTTTTCTAGGGATAGTCCAAGATATTTGCATGGAAAATCACCTTTTTTGAAGTTAAATATATTGCATATTGCATTTTTTGTATCCAAATCAGTATTAGAGAAGAAGGTTTCTAATTTTTCCTTACTAATTTCTTGGCATGAGGCTTCTATATAGGTGTCCAATATCTTTTTAATTTGTGTTGCCTCGTATTTCTCACCTTGACTATAAAGCATGGTATCATCAACAAATTGTTGATGGGTGGTACAGTCCAGCTCACTATTTATTTTGATACATTTAATAGTATCTATTTCTCTAGCCTTTGTTATTGTTCTTCTAAGATATTCCTCAATGATAATAAATAGGAAGGGGGATATAGGGTCACCTTGTCTGATCTATTGAAAACCCCCTCTAGGGTGTCATTGACTAGGATAGACACTTTTGGACTAGAGATACATTCAAAGATTAGATTTATCCATTATTTTGCAAAGCCAAAGGCTTTTAGGAACTTGCAAATGAAGTGCCAATTTACCTTGTCATAAGCTTACTTTATATCAACCTTTATTAACATACTTAGTTTGTGGCTCTATTGAATATAATGTATAGCTTCTTGGGAAATGATAACACTATCATATATAGATCTACCAGGAACAAAGTTTATTTTCTCTTCACTAATTATAGTGGGGAGTAGATTTTGTATTCTATTAGCTATAGTTTTTGTAAATATTTTATAGATGGTGTTGTGTAATGCTATAGGCCTTAAGTCATCAAAACTTTCTAACTTTTCATTTTTGGGAATAAGGGATAGGAAATTTTTGTTAATTTCTTTGAGCATATTTATTGAGTTTCTAACCCCTTCCATAGCATCAACCACCTCATCCCCTATAAAGTGTCAGCACTTTTAGAAAAAGAAGGAAAGGAATCCATTCAGCTCGAGTACCTTGTCCAAATACATCTGTATTACTATAGCCTTGATTTCTTCCTTAGAGAATTAAGCTATTAGACACCTATTTTGTTCATCTGTTATGACTCTTGGAATATTTGCTAGAATGTCATTTTTTAAATCCAAATTAGAGCATTCCCAATTACCCAAAATGTTTTCATAGTACCTAACTACCTCAATTGCAATCTGATTTGGATCTTCAACATTGGTTCCATCACTTCCTTTGGTCTTAGTTATTCTATTAACAATCTTCCTTTTCTTGGTGCTATTATGAAAGAACTTTCTGTTCTTTGATACTCCTAAGAGTTATTTTGTTGTCATTAGTTATGATTAAGTCACTATGATTGTCAATTTAATTTACTAATGAAGGAAGACAAGTCTGTAAAGCACACAAAATATTTGGTACAAGGAAATAAAGGAACATATAAATTTAGTAAAGGAAAAGGAAGTTTAGTCATCGAGCAAGGTAGAACCAAGCATCTGTTGGACTACAACTAATTTGGAATCTGACTGAAGAATCTATGATTAAAGATCACTGAGGAGTTGCTGATTAGATATGTAATATGATTAAATCATTATTATGTTGTCATTGATGTCAACTAGTTTGACAACACTTATCTTGTAAGTTACTATACCAAGACATCTAAAGAAAGGTGAAAGAGATGAAGAACAGAGAAATCTACATGAGGAAAGATGTACATGATAGATGAGGATAAGGAACACATTGAGTAACTTGTTGACAAGTCTATGACTTGATGATATTGACTTTATTATGTTGCATTCACCTATGATGAAGTACAGAGCTGAAAGACACAAAGCAGTGTTGTCGGTAAATGAAGCAATTCTAGTATACACTGATGGAGTGTAGTGTATACCGATCGTAGTATTAACTGAGTAGTGTTCACCGATGCATTTCTTTGTTAATTGAGCAGAACAAAATGAACTAAATGATTAGTTTAGCTGATAAGATTGATGAGTTGTAAAGTACCTTGAATTCAGTGATAATAGATAATGTTTGTTATGAAGATCGACGGCTAACAAAATTAAAGGAAGATCTAACAGAGCAAATTGAAATGTGTTATTGACACATCAGCTGAGAAATTTTGAAGCGGCAAAATCTGATGGCGGAGAAGAAAATGATTTACTCATCTATATAAGAGAATAGAATTTCATTATGGAATGATGCCGAAAGAAGTAGAAACTGCAGGAATATCGTGTGAACAAGGTTTTCATGCATTCTGATCATACTGGTTAAGTAAGAACCGAGCTGCAGAATAATTACCAAGCTACAAAGAGCAATCTCTGATGGATAGTAAGTTGATACAGTATTGAATCTGAAGTGAAATATTGATCAGAAGGATTTGTATGGACTGAATATTGATCTATAATCTACAATTGAAGTTGTATTAAGGTAGGTCATTTACTGTTACATATTTAACCATTGTATACAATTAAAATCTCTTAACCGAGCAGACTCTGAAAGTCTTATGATGTATCATTCATAGAATGAACATTGTTATCTTGTCAACCCCATAGTGAATGTTGGTTGGATTATAACTTCTAGTCTAAAATCCTCTAACAAGGTCACACCTGACAGGGTGTTTGTAAACCTTTAACAGGGTTGGGCCTTAATCAAACTCACTTCAGAAGAGTGAACAATTTTGGGTTGCCGGTCCCAAGTGATTTTTCCCTTTATAGGGTTTCCATGTTAAATCTCTTATGTTATGTGTTGATTGTGATA
Source organism: Chamaecyparis obtusa (assembly GCA_027943335.1). Lineage (NCBI taxonomy): Eukaryota > Viridiplantae > Streptophyta > Pinopsida > Cupressales > Cupressaceae > Chamaecyparis > Chamaecyparis obtusa. The sequence goes on along the minus strand of BSBK01003182.1, from coordinate 1,150,462 downwards.
TTTGTTTTCTATCATACTTTACATGTTACATGTTAGATTTGATCGGTAACTATTATAAGTATTATACTGGTAATCAGTAAAGCACAGACAATGAAAGTAATTATTGTTTACCGAGGAGTAGAAATTGAAGAAGTTGTTTTGAATTATACATTTTATTTTGGGACACTGGATAATTGATTCACCCCCCTCTCAGTTATTCTAACAATTGGTATCAGAGCTGAGGTTGCTTGGAACAAAGTTTTAAGGACTTAAGCACAAAGGTCTCAAGATGTATAAGAGGGAAGTACCGAAGCTAAACAAAGAGAACTTCACAGTATGGCAAAGCAAGATGAAGTTGCACATATCTAGAATTTGGAATTCTGCATTAGATCTAATGGAGAATGGCTACATACAACCGCCCACTGGTCCCTTAACTCTTGATCAACTGAAGGACAGGCATGAACACAATGTCACTATGATGGAACTTGTTGTTGCCTGTACCGATGCTGAATTTGAAGACATCAAGGGTTGTGATACTACTAAGAAGATGTGGGACAAGTTAAATCTGATATACAGTGGAGATTTGAATGTCAAAAGAGCCCGAGCTGAAAGTCTAAGAGGTAGATTTGATGATATGAGAATGAAAGAAGGTGAGAACATTGTGCAGTACTCAAATATACTAAAAGAGGTGGTACATGCTATTAGAGCATCTGATGGAGTGATTGATGATGAAACAATGATAAGCAAGATTCTCAGAACTTTGCTGCTAGTTTACGCAATCAGGATCTCTGCAATTCATGAAACAAGAGCTACATCCAACCTTACTCTTGACACTCTAATTGGTAAACTTACAACCTTTGAATTAAACAAATTTGATAATAGTTTTGTTCCTTTTGCTGAATCTTATTTCATGTCTTCTTTGAAGATTAGAAAGTATAGCAGGAATAGTAAGAATTATGATAGTGATGATAATACTGATGATGAACTTGATGAGCTTGAAGCTCTTATGGCTAGAAGATTTCCCAAAGGAAAAGGAAGGTATAGAGGTAAGATACCTTTGGCATGTTTTAATTGTAAAGAAGTCAGTCACATTGCTGCTAGATGTCCTCAGAAGAAAGATGATGATAGATCCAAAGACTGATATGAAGGAAGCTATGGAAGAAGAGTCAACAGAAGTTACCGACACAACAACAGAGACAACTAAGATGATAAAGGCAAAATGGTATGTTACATAGCTGAAGATATTAAAATTGAATCTGATTCTGATGATGATATAGAAGTTGTATTTGTTGCTATGAAAGATGACTCAGAGGAAGAAGAGAAACATGAAGAGATAGCACTGATCTCTAAAGTAAGCAAAAGTGATACATGGATCATAGACAGTGGCTATACACATCATATGATTGGTGATGTAGAGAAGTTTGATCATCTTGTTGAACATAATGGAGGATCTATGAGGATGGTAAATGATGCACCTTGTATGGTAAGAGGTAAAGGTTCACTGATAATCAATGATAGAATACAATGTGAAAATGCATACTGGGTAGATGGATTGAACTATAATTTGTTAAGTGTGGCTTAGCTGAACAATTCAAGCCACCGACTAGCTTTTGAGAACAAAAAGGTGAAGATCTATGATGATGAAGGAAGACTTGTCAGAACTGGAACACAATCCAGAGGTAATTTATTCTATCTTGATATGGATCAATCTTCTTATTTATTAATAAAGGATGAAGATGCTTAGTTGTGGCACAAAAGGTTATGCCATGTGAACTTTGACAACATGATCAAGACTAGCAAAAAGAAAAGAGTTAGAGGATTGCCTAACTTGACAAAACCTGATCATGCCATGTGCCATGAATGTCAGAAAGGTAAGATGACTAAGTCTAGTTTTAAAAGTAAAGACTACTCAACAAAGAAGATACTTGAGTTGGTTCATACTGACCTATGTGGTCCTATGAGAACTCAGAGTTGTTCTAGTGATAGATATTTTATTCTTTTTGTTGATAACTATACTAGACTAATGATTGTTATGTTCTTGAAAGAGAAATTTGAAGCCTTTAAAATGTTTAAGTGGTATAAGGCTAAGGTAGAGAAAGAGACTGGAAAAGAAATAAAATTCTTAAGATCTGATAGAGGAGGTGAATTTATCTCTGATGAATTTACAAATTTCTTTAATGAGCATGGAATTAAAAGATAGGTCTTTTCACCAAGGACACCTCAGCAAAATGGCATTGTTGAAAGAAGGAACAGGTCTATAATTGACTATGCTAGAACATTGATGATACAAAAGAATGTTGCTCAGACATATTGGAGGGAAGCTGTCAGTAAAGTTGTGTATGTTCTTAACTGAGTACAACTGAAGGACACCAATCGAACACCTTATGAGCTATGGTTTGGACACAAACCTAGTGTAAGTTATTTCAAGATTTTTGGAAGTAAATGCTTTATTTTGAAAGATGAAATAAATGGAAAATTTGATTCTAAAGGAGATGAAGGGATATTTTTGGGATATTCCTCTACAAGTAAAGCATGTAAATGTTTGAATAAGGTTACAAATAAGATAGTTGAAAGTACTAATGTTTGTGTTGATGAGTTTGATGACAAGAACAAAGAGGAAAGTACAAAGGAACTGAAAGACTATGGTAGATTCACTTACATTGAACATCCAGAGTATCTACCGACACTGCAAGCTGTGACAACCGGTCAGCATGGAAACAATATAGGACAACAGGCAACACAAACCGATGAACAAGATGGAGCTACCAAGCAAGAAAATGACCCCAAACAAGATGAGCAAGAAAGGAGAAATCAAGTTTTGGCTAGTTTTGTCAGAAGACATCATCCTGAGACACAAATCATTGGAGACAGACATGCTGCAATGCAAACTAGAAGCAAAACAAGACAAGGTATATGTCTAGTTTGTGAATTTGAACCTAAAAATGTGAAAGTTGCATGAGAGAATAAAGAATGGATTAATGCAATGAAGGAGGAAATAGAGAAAATAGAAAAGAAAAAAACCTAGTCCTTAGTACCCTGACCTAAAGATAAGAATGTTAACGGTACTAATTGGATATTCAGGAATAAATTGAATGAAAATGGTGAAGTCACAAGAAATAAAGCTAGATTGGTAGGCAAGGGATATGCACAGGAAGAAGGCATTGACTATGGTGAAACATTTGCACCTGTTGCTAGATTGGAAGGAGTTAGAATGCTACTTGCATATGCTACCCACAAGAAATTTAAAGTCTATCAAATGGATGTGAAGTCAGCATTTTTGAATGGTATACTTGAAGAAGAGGTCTACATCGAACAACCTGAAGGATTTGTTGATCCCGACAATAAAGACATGGTATGTAGATTACATGAAGCAAGCACCTAGAGCATGGTATGAAAGACAACATACTTACTTGTTAAGTATTGGATTTGTTAGAACAAGTGAAAATAAAAATCTGTATATGAAAGGTGATACTGATGATACTATTATCATTGCTGAAATATTTGTTGATGATATTATTTTTGGAGTTCAAGATCTTGTATGCAAGACATTTGTTGATGAAATGCAAAAGGAATTTGAAATGTCTATGTTCGGAGAGATTAAGTTCTTTCTTGGACTACAAGTGATTCAGCAGAGTGATGGAATATTCATCACACAATCTAAATACATAAAGTAAGTACTGAAGACATTTGGCATGGAAGATGCTAAACCTGTGGGAACACCAATGGCTACTGGATGCAAATTGACAAAGGAGGATGAAACTACAGAGGTAAATCAAACACTTTACCAATCCATGATTGGTAAGTTAATGTACATAGTTCATAGTAGACCAGATATAGCACATAACATATTGTTGCAAGATTTTTTGCTAATCCTAGAGAATCAAACATGATAGCTACAAAAAGGATCTTAAGATACCTGAAGAAAATAGAGAATTGTGGATTATGGTATCCTAAGGAAGGGAAGTTTGAACTGAAATTTTACACCGATGTTGATTGGGCTAGAAATGTGGATGATAGAAAAAGCACCATCGGAGGAGCATTTTTCTTTGGTGAAAGACTTGTAACTTGGACAAGTAAAAAGTAGGCTTGTATTTCTCAATCTATAGCTAAAGTGGAGTATGTTGCTGCTGCTACTAACTATTCAAACATTGCATATATCAAGCAAGTGTTGGAAGGGATGAATGAGGTAATCACTAACCCAGTGATTATATATTGTGACAACACTAGTGCTATTAATATTTCAAAGAATCCTATGATACACTATAAGACAAAGCATATATCTATTAAGTATCTTTACTTAAGAGAACAAGTGCAAGAGAAGCAAGTGAAGTTGGAATTTGTCACATCTAAAGAACAACTTGCAGATAATTTTACAAAGCCTCTACCGAAGGACACATTTGAATACTTGAGGACTAGACTTGGAGTCCATCCCCTGTCTATCAGTCACTAAGGTGATCTGATTGTTGCATCAGCCTACTTTTATCAGAAGATCATTCATGTTGATGTAGCATAATTCAAACTTTGAATCATGTTCAAGGTTGTGATTAAGTTTGGAGAACTTGAACTGATTGGAATATCAATATACAGAGATACAAAGGAAGACAGAATTAATTGTTTATTTGTTTCTTTAGCATTGTTGTCAAAGGGAGAGATAAATAATATGAAAAGGGACAAGCACCAATGAGAATTATCTAAGGGAGAGTAATATGAATGAGACATGATATTGAAGATCAGTTACAAAGAACAGAAGCAAGAACGAGAGAACTGAAAAGATCACAACTACAGAATGGTAAAGCTATATTATCTAATGCTGCTTAGTAACGTAGTGATTAAATATATTAAGTCTATTCAACTTATAGAATTTTGTTCACAAATTGGTAGAATATATGTTTGGTATGTGTATGGTACATTTCATATTACTTGAGTTGCCATCAATGCCAAAGGGAGAGATTGTTGGACTACAACTGATTTGGAATCTGACTGAAGAATCTGTGATTAACGATCACTGAGGAGTTGCTGATTAGATATGTAATATGATTAAATTAGTATTATGTTGTCATTGATGTCAACTAGTTTGACAACACTTATCTTCTAAGTTATTATACCGAGCCATCTAAAGAAAGGTGAAAGAGATAAAGAATAGAGAAATCTACATGAGGAAAGATGTACATGACAGATGAGGATAAGGAACACTTTGAGTAACTTGTTGATGAGTCTATGACTTGATGATATTGACTTTATTATGTTGCATTCATCTATGATGAAGTACAGAGCTGAAAGACACAAAGTAGTGTTGTCAGTAAATGAAGCAATTCTAGTATACCCCGACAGAGTGTAGTGTATACCAATCACAGTATTAACCGAGCAATGTTCACCGATGCATTTCTTTGTTAACCGAGTGAAATAGAATGAACTAAATGATTATTTTAGCTGATAAGATTGATGAGCTATAAAGTACCTCAAATTCAGTGATAACAGATAATGTTTGTTATGAAGATCGATGGCTAACAAAATTAAAGGAAGATCTAATGGAGCAAATTGAAACATGTTATTGACACATCAGCCGAGAAAGTTTGAAGCGAAAAAATCTATGAATGTGGTTAAGCGGAAAAATTTGATGGAGGAGAAGAAAATGATTTACTCGTCTATATAAGAGAACATAATTTCATTATGGAATGATGCCAGAAGAAGTAGAAACTACAGGAATATCACGTGAACAAGGTTTTCATGCATTCTGATCATACTGGTTAAGTAAGAACTGAGCTACAGAATAATTATCGAGCTACAAAGAGCAATTACCGACGGACAATAAGTTGATACAGTATTGAATCTGAAGTGAAATATTGATCAGAAGGATTTGTATGGATTGAATATTGATCTGTAATTTGCAATTGAAGTTGTATTAAGGCAGGTCATTTACTGTTACATATTTAACCATTGTATACAATCAAATTCTCTTAACCAAGTAGACTCTGAAAGTCTTATGATGTATCATTCATAGAATGAACATTGTGATCCTATCAACCCCATAGTGAATGCTAGTTGGATGATAACTTCTAGTCTAAAATCCTCTAACAAGGTCACACCTGATAGTGTGTTTGTAAACCTTTAACAGGGTTGGGTCTTAACCAACCTCACTTCAGAAGAGTGAACAATTTTGGGTTGCCGGTCCCAGGTGATTTTTCCCTTTACAGGGTTTCCATGTTAAATCTCTTGTGTTATGTGTTGATTTTGATATTTGTTTTCTATCATACTTTACATGTTACATGTTAGATTTGATCTGTAACTGTTATAAGTATTAGACTGGTAATCGGTAAAAGAACAGACAGTGAAAGTAATTATTGTTTATCGAGGAGCAAAAATTGAAGAAGTTGTTTTGAATTATACATTTTGTTTTGGGACACTAGATAACTGATTCACCCCCCTCACAGTTATTCTAACAGCACCAAGCATTGAGTTATACCAAGATAAAACATTAACTGAACCAAGAGATGAGATAGTTACCGAGCAAGAGGAAAAAAAATTATTGAGCATGACAAGCTGACACAAGGAGAATCTCTAGATACATTGAACCTGGACACCAAATAGAAAATAGTTTACAAATCTCGAGGAGATTATCTTGTAGAGCATTGAAGATTTAAACATGATGATTATACATGATTACAAGGTGAGATCCACCAATGAGAATTAAGTATGACATATGCATTGGAGGAGTAACCAATGCTAGTACCACTTGAATAGATGATTCTATGACATTTCCACTACTTCTAGAATTGTATATAAATGGATCAGAGTGAGAAGATTAGTGTCTATGTGAGATGAGATAAGAGTGAAGAGAAGAAGAGGATATTGCATGTGCGAAGCAGAAATTGTAGAGAGAAGGTTATGAGAAGAGAAGTTAACCAAGTAACAAAGTAGTAAAGAGAAGAGAGTAATTATGATTCAAAGTTGAATCTAATGAGTACTGAATTGATATTATGAGAGTAGCACAATATGAGGTAAATAGTTATTAAGCATGTAGATTCTAAAAAGAATAAGTAAATGTAGTTTTAATAGAAAAGTTTGTGTTACTGATTAAAGAGTAATCAAAATTGTAAAGTCTCTTAAGTGAGCAGATCCTAATAGATCTTACATTGTAAATCCTTTAACTAGGTACAGTTCTTAGATTAGAACTGTAAAATCCTTTAGCAAGTTAGACTTAACCGGTCTTTAGACTCTTAACTAGGTTAATACTCTTAATAGGGTAAGCTATCAGAAATATTTAACAGTGTATCTCTAACCGAGAAAATTTTTTACTACATTAGTGAAGTTTTGTGGGTGTCATCCCCACCGCAGTTTTTATCCTCTAACAGGGACTTTTGCGATACCAAAATGAATGTGTTATGAGTTATGTGTTGTGTTAATGTTTTACATGTTTTATGTGATGCATGGAAAATTTGTGGATTTAGTAAATGGTTAAGAAATAAAGTTTAGATAGTTTTAAAGTGTTTTACAATACTGATTCACCCCTCCCCTCTCAGTACTCACCTTTCTATACTTAGTCTAACATTCTTATCCCCTACATTCAACCAAATTTCTCTGAATTTTTTACGCAAAAATTTTTCTTCCTTAGCTAAGAAATCCTCATATTCTTCTAACAACATTTTTTCTCTAAGATAGATCTCTTTATCCATTCCCTTTTCAATTACTAAAATATTGTTGACTTCTTCTATTTCTCCCTCTATTCTTACTTTTACCTCAAAGATATTTCCAAAGTTATTTTTGTTCAATTGCAATAACTTATTTTTTATTATTTTTAATTTGTTAGCCACACAATATAGCTTTGATCCTAATACCTATTCCTCTTTCCACCACTACTCTATTAGATCAATCAAATTCTCATCCCTTAGCCACATTTATTCAAACTAAAAAAAGGCAAGATTTGGGTCTTGAGTCCTCTATGATGTTTAGCTGAATTGGGTAATGATTTGATTCAAATTGAATGAGAATTTTTATAGTAAAGGTATGAGGAAAGTCTATCAGAATTCCTTTATAGAAGATTTGATTTATTTTTTCTACTATATATTTGAATCCCTACTATCTATTATTCTATGTGAATGTCCCTTTAATAGTTTTATTCATTATATTATTTTTATTGACCCACTCCCTGAAGTTGATTGTTGCCTGATATTCTTTCATAATCCCCCCCACTTTCAAAAGCATTGATTATAGCATTAAAGTCTCCACCTATGATACAAATTTGATTTGGCATTATCTGTAAATATTGTTCTAGTTCATTCCAAACTCTTCTTTTTTCCTTGTTTTGTGTTGGTCCATAGATGTTTATGAGTAAGCACTGCAGATTACTCTTAATACTTTTGACCCATCCTCTCATCTAGTTTCCTTAATACTCATCTTTAGTGAAAGTGGTAGATTCAGGATCCCATACTACTTCTAGGCCCTTGGAAGCCCCATTTGTCAATGAGCCTTGAATTTCCATTATTCTAAATTTCTTCCTCATTATGGATAAATCCACCATGTTGTGTTTGGTCTCTTGAATCATTGTGATGTGTAATTTTGTTGTTGTAATGAAATGATTGATGATGCACTTCTTTTTAGGGGCATTCATGTCCCTAACATTCCTTGTGTTTATCCTCATGGCTCCTCGGGAAGGACCTTCCCCTTCCCAACATTAAACATGGCTATGAGTTTGGTCTAATCCTGATTCATCTATTGCCCTTAATTTAGACAAGGATTTTGTACCCCTCTTTTTATTATTCTTAGCATAATTTGGGGTATCCTTTCCAACTTCAATTTGTACTATTCCTAGGATAGCAATTACTTATGTATCCTTGTTTGTTAATTCAATCATCATATTTTCTTCTTATATCTTTTTATATTCTTCCTCCTCTATTTCTAAGATCCCTACTATCAGTAGTTGTTTTTATAGATCCTCTTCCTCTTTACTGATTAATTATTTTGTAAATCCTTCCATTGGGTCATTCAAAACCTCATTGCATAACTATTTAATCATTGGATTCATATTATTGTTTTTTTCCTCTCCACCACATGTCATAGGTTCCTCAACTATTATTCCCTTATCCTATATCTTCCCCTCTTTAACTATTTCTATGTTATCCATTTCTTCTTGATCAATGGGAGTAATAACTATTTCCATGCCATAAGTTTCCTTGCCATCTATCTCCCCTTCCCCTATTTTATAAAGGTCTAGTACATCTAAGTTTCAATCAATGCTCCCCCTCAGAACCTCCATGGAGGCTAGATACTAGTTGTCTTCTACTAATAGCTCACTCTCTTCTAACTATGTCTCTACCTCATCTTTAGACGTGTCTCTAGAGTTGGCCCTTGATCTTTCCTAATAAATTTTACCTATTGATGATAAAAAAAAATTCTTGATTCTTCATGAGTGGGTCTAAATTCACAATTTTATTGAGGGATGTCTTTAATCTATTATTTCCTTCAATGCTCTTGTTCAATCTTGAACTTACATTAGGCAGAGATGGTACCATACTTAGGGTCTAAATTAGTCTAGAAATCTCCATATTATTCTTTCTTTGATGCAAGTGCGAGGAGGGGGATTATTCTCCTTATCATCAATAATAAATCATCTCATGTTCTTATTAAATCTAATATTAACCTTTGGTAATTGTGGGAGGTTTATTTCTTAATTAGGTGCTTTTCTATATTCTTTTATTATCTTATTATGAACAGGGTCATTATAGAATGTTGGCCTAATAGTATATGTGGCATTTTTTGCCCTTAGATCCATTGGATTAAGGGATTTTGTATTCATTTGCATAGTCACTAATATCATAATATCAAAATATGATAAATAAAAAATGCTCCTTAAACCCTACAAATTCTCCCAGTTGACTACCTTATAATTCCTTCAAGATTGCACTATGAATCGGCTCTACTGGGAGATTGGGCAAATTGATCTACCTAGTGACTTTAAATGATTGAAGATTACTAGGATCAAAATTAGGATGCCAGTCAATAAATTTTAAATTATTCCCTTTATAAAAGAGATGTTTTCAAGATAAGAATTTATTTTTTAGTTTAAGCTATTATAATCAAGGAAAAAAACTCCTCAGAAAGGATAGTTATACCTACCTGGCCCTTGTAGGTGTCTTGAAATCACTCGGCAATGTCTCCTAGAAGAAACCTATATCCACACCACCAATAAAATAAGTCATAAGTTTGATAATAATCCCATAATTCATCTATGTATTTATTATTAATTTCAATTGATACCCTTTCCTCTCTATCCATGGGAAGTAGACTATGCAATGGTGATTTTTTTTATAATCTTGGTGGAGGCCCAAGTTTCCTTTTGAATTCAATTTCCTTGTGCTTGTGACTCCTCCAAGTTTTACCTTGATTTTAGTATGATTTCGATGAAACCTTTTTTCCATGCCATAAATTATTGAAGGGCAGTCTTTGAAGAGGAGCTTGAAAGTCAATCCCTGAACTAGGGTTTCACTAAACAATGGTATTATCATGAAGCTCACCAATGGGGGCCATTTTTTAAAAAGACCTCCACATTTTTTTGTAGTGGTTTGAATCTATTTTTATATAGGGGTATCGATGAGCCCCTAAATTTGATCGAAAATGACTAGTAGAGGGAGAAGGAGGAGGATTCTTTTTACCTATTATAATGTGATTAGCAACAGATGCAAAATATGGGGTCCTAGTTGTGATTGGGATTTTTGAGAGTTTTTAAACCTACCATTAGAGGGTACATACCCCTTTTCTTCTCAATTCATCCACTTCCCTCTCATCCTTTCTTGTTTTCTTACTTTTATCCATTTTTCATCTTGATTCTAGTCATTCTTGTAGAGGGGGAGCCCAACCCCCATGGTAGGTTGCAAGGTTTCTTCGAAGAAAGATTATGTTTTCCCCTTGGGTGAAGGGAAAATTATGGCCCAAGATCTCAAACCTATTTGCAGATCACTCAGTATGAGCATAAACCACATTCTTTGACTTATATACATTGTAAGCCCTTATGTCGTATTCTACTTTTTTCACTGATTGTGAGCCATTTTTAAAAGATTGGGTAGTTTAATTATTATTTAATATTATATCACTATTTGATAATACTCATTTATTATTATTTATGTAATATATTTAGTATTAAATATAATAGAGATTATAATTGATATTTGATCAACTTTCACTAAATGAAATGTAAGAAAATTCAAATATAGTAAATTTATATTATAATTTGAAATAGAGTCGTGTTATGTAAATTGGATAATCTACAAACTAAATAAAAAATAGATATATAGGCTTTGATTAATTTGGTGTGTGTGTGTGTGTACATGATCATCCAAAATTAAGTTATTATATATGACTTTAGAATGAAAATATATTCTTCTAAATAGTAATTAAAAGATAAGTTATATTTGTAATGGTTAAAGCTAAATTCTATTCAATAGTAATATTATTAAATTAAAGAAAAAAAGTCATACATAACTCTAAATGTTATGTGACAAATTGAGTAATAGAATTATTAAAATGAACAAATATTTTTTGACATTGACTAATATTTTTTAAGCATCATTTCAATTTAGTCCTTTATTTCTTTTTTTAAAATGAAAATGAATCTATTTCCTCCTCTTCTTGAAAGGATAAATTAAAAGAATTTGGACATTTTTATATTTATATGATAAGAAACATATTTAGTGAGAATCCAAATAGTGTGAAATGACTTGAAAAATCATCTTTCTTCTTGAAAATGAGAAGAATCATTTTAAAAGTTGATATGTATAATTATCTTTCTACCATGACAACCACAAATAATAGTACCTTTTTTTTGCAGTGGAATTTGATTAAAATGGATTTTGATGATAATGGATGCAAGTATGATAATATATGTGTCACAACAATTTATATGATAATAGGGTATATAAATTTAGACATATTTTATAACAAAGTTTGGAAGAATTTTATAATCATATTTAGTAGCATAATGATCAAATTTTTAAAAATGATAATAAAAAATAATAAAGAACTAATATTTTATTTAAATAATAGATATGTTACCCTAGCCCCAATTCTAACTCAAACTTTAATAATGGCCCTAACCATGATGTAAACCCTAACCTTAATCTTTAAACCTAACTACATTGATAACTTGAACCAAACCCTAACACTAACTATAACCAATACCTAATACAAGGCCTATAATGCATTTCTCACCCTAACCCTAATAGTAATTTTAACCCTAGCCTTAACCAAAATTAAAACCATAATTATAATTATAATTATAGTTTAAAATCTAACCCTAACTCTAAAGATATTCTAATTTCAAACCCTAACCATAAATATTACTCTAACCCTAATTATAACATAATCATAATTATCATTCTAACCCAAAAAATAATCTTAATTGTAATCCTAATTGAACTAATGATGCAGTGGTATGATTCACATTTAGAACCTTCTTTCAAGGATTCTAATAAATGGATTCACATTTAGAACATTCTTTCAAGGATTCTAATAAATGCAAATATGTTGCAATCTTAAAAACAATTTTTCAAACTAGGGCAGAATCTGAAACCCTCAAACATTTATTAATAACTTTCAGAAATAAAAGAATAAACCAAATCCCATTGGTAAGATTCAATAAAAATTAATTAAAAATATTTTCTCCAAGTTATAGCCAAATCCAAGCAATAAAACAAAAAATTTTGCATTTTTTCCAAAACTACTCATATTCTAACAGCATCCGACCAGTCTGCACCAAAATGGCTATAACTTTCTTAAAATGTAATAAAAATAAACTAAACAAAAATAAAATGAAATATGACTCATATATCTTTCCAAAAAAATAAATTTTCGATCTATATCATGTAAAATGAGTTCATACCACTCAAAACATCAAAGGAATTTCAGGAAAAATAACCAGAAAACTGAGATATGTAACATCAAAAATAAGTTTTCTTCCATTCCAAATCCTTCTTCAAACTCCTCCAACTTACCATTTCATGTTTTGGAGACCAAATTTATATAATTTGGAATTATAATAAACCATCCAACTAACCTATAACTACCCATTAACAACTTTTAACAAACTTTTAAAAAGTTGTCACCAAGTTGTAAAAGATGACATTATAATTTTGACAACTTTTCAACAACTTTTACAATTATTATTCAAATGTCCTCAAACCTTTCCTAGACCTTTAAAATATTTTTAAAATATCTTAAAGACTCTAATTACATCAATTCCACTCTTTTTTTATATATTTGAGTGGTTCTACCATACTTGACTTTTCTTCATGACCTTATAGATCACTATGATTTTAATGGCTTTAATAGCCTTACAAAATGGTTTGAATGGATTCAAAATATTATTTAGGACATTACATAATAATGAAATCATATCATAGAAAATGTAAAATATAAAATTGTCCATGAGATATCCAATGAATAGGTGCTCCTGCACCAACTAACCTCTCATAATCATTATTCTACCTCTAATATTATCTCTAACTATAATCTTAACCCTAATTCTAATATTAACATAATAATGACCATGATCCTACCTATATCTCTAACCTAAAAGATAATCCTAATAATAAAAACAATCCTACCTTAACCCTAACTCTAGCACTAACCATTATGTATACCCTAGCCATAATCCTAACCCTGACCCTAACCATAACTCTAATACTAACCCTGACCATGATGTAAGCTCTAACCCTAAACATAATGCAAATCCAATTCCTGACCATAACTCTAACCCTAAACATAATCTTAATCATAAACCCAAACCCTAATACTAAACATAGTCCTTACCCTAAACTTAAAATGTAACTATAATCTTCACCCTAACCATGACCCAAACCCTTATCCTAAAATAATGATAAAAACCTAAACCTCACTATAGTTCTAATCATAACCTCAAACCCCGCCCATAACCATAATTTTAACCCTAACTCTAACAATTATCCTAACCTTGACCCTAATCGTAACCCAAAGCCTAACCCTTGTTAGATCCCAGAAAAGATTACTGAGAGGGGGGGTTAAATCAGTAATCTATTAATTCAACCAAACTTTACAACCTCTTCAATTTAATTTAACTTTCATAAGACTAACATTAATAGTAGCATATAAGAATCATAACCATAAGAACATCTACAAATAATGAAACACCTTACACAAAGATTTATCTCATAGAAACCCAAATTGGGATAAAACCACGTGGGGATTAGCACCCACTAAATGATATACTCTTCTAAAGTACACCTTATGAGGAACTTAACCCTGTTAGGAGTTTACTCGGCTAAGGGATTTGATTTAGGCCTATTAGGACCTTTACCCTATTATGAGTAGCCTTGTTAGAGGACTTCAAACATAAGATAATGTGCCACCTTGTTAGAGGATTTACAATACAGACCTTCTAAGATCCACCCAATTAAGGGATTTTGACTATTGTAACTATTAGGAAATAATAGAAAAAGTGATTTTTAGAATAGCACAACCTTGCTTGATCAAATCCATTGAAGCACACAATCCTTTCTCAACACACTTGAATCTCCTCTGGCTTGATCACAACCTTCTCTTTTCCACCGCACTTCACCAACACATGATCAACACACAAAACTTTCAACTTCATCCAATATATAATAAAATATTAAGTCCACTACTTTAATCAAGCCCTAAATTTGAAATAGATTTAATTTTTGAAAATCCTTCTCAAACCAAATGCTCCATCAAGAAAAATCCAATGTACAAAATAAATTTTCAATACCACTTCGCCCAATACATAAATTTACATAGAATTTTGTGTCATGGGGTCAAACACAATTTGACCAACAAATGCTTCTACTAGAATCTTCTACATACACTAGCATCAATCACTATGATGCCATACCATCACCTCCAATCATGAAGACACATCACCAGATCGTGACTAACCCAATTGAGTTCATCGCAAGCTCAGCACCGATCATCGAGCAATGATTCATCAACTATTGCTCAAGAATACAAACACTTCAACCTGTCAATAACTTTGACTCTTCTCACCAATTACCTATCCTTCACTTCAGTCATCTAAATCAGTTGTGATAGAAACCATAGCTATTAAATATTTTGATCATCCTTTACCTCTGAATGAATCTCATAATGCATAAAGGATTTGATAAACCAATCAAATCACCCATCATCAATCACTAATTGATCTAGCAATTGCATAGTTTGCATTCATCTAATCATAACTACCTTAGCGGTCAATATAAATAGTAGCAATTATGCATTTGACATCCAAGGACATTTCCAAGTCTCCCATAAGAATTTCTATAACTGAAACTTACCACAACACCTTGATCATCATACTTATGCTTAAGAATACACTAGAAACACTAAATCAACATTTGCCATCAATGACAACTCAATAAAATGATCATCATGCAATCAAACCTATATCATTATAACACCTCAACTCACTCACCATCACTACATCAATTATGCCAAAAATCTCTCCCTTTGGAATTGATGGCAACACTCTCTTTAATTTATGGTAGCACTTCTAACTTTCACTTGATCTTTGAATTACTCCCCCTTTCACTCAACTCTTCTCTCATCTACACTTTCTTTGTGTAACTCTGAACAAACAACTCAATAACTTTATCTTCCTTACTTTCTCTCCCCCTTTGACAACAATGCCAAAGGTGTCAAACACACTTGATATCTTCTTTTTTGTACCTAACTAACCACAACTTGTTACTACATAGACTACTCCCCCTAAGGAGTAGCCCCACAACATCAATC
Organism: Chamaecyparis obtusa; assembly: GCA_027943335.1. Taxonomy (NCBI): domain Eukaryota; kingdom Viridiplantae; phylum Streptophyta; class Pinopsida; order Cupressales; family Cupressaceae; genus Chamaecyparis; species Chamaecyparis obtusa. Next base: position 1,134,709 of record BSBK01003182.1, on the reverse strand, counting down.
CAATCATAAAATATTCAGTGAATACAATGGATTAATGCAATAGCATCTCTTCTAGTTCAACTTAGGTAGGGGAATGACCCCTAACTTACCTCTTAGATACTCAAAAGCATCCTTAGGTAATGGATTTGTAAAAATATTTACAATTTTCTCTTCAGTGACACATACTTCAACCTTACTTCCCTTTCTTGTACATTTTCTCTAAGAAAATGATACTTGATAGCAATATGCTTTACCTTAGAGTGCATCATTGGGTTCTTTGAAATATTAATAGTACTTTTGTTGTCACAATAGATAACCACTAGTTGAATTACTTTTTCTGAATTCCTTCGAAAATCTATTTAATCCACACCACCTATGTACAATTAATTGCAACAACAACATATTCAATTTCAGTTATTGATTATGATATATAGTTTTTCTTTTTTCTTGTCCAAGATACAAGCCTATCACCAAGAAAGAATAAACCTCCACTTGTTCTCTTCCTATCATCAACATTTCCTACCCATTCTGCATCAATAAATTACTCTAAGAGAAATCACCTTTATGTCCATACCAAAGACCATAGTCTTCAGTATCTTTAAGATATGTGAATATCCTCTTACAGCAACCAAATGTGATTCCTCAGGATTAGAAGAACATATATCCATTAATCCAACTATTTGTGTTATATCCAATCTCTATTGTGCGCAATATATTGTAGATTACCAATCATAGATCTATAAAGTGTCACATCCACCTCTTTAGAATCACCTTCCGTTGACATCTTGCAATTGGTTACCATAGGGGTACCAACCAGTTTTGAGTCTTCTAATCCAAATATCTTTAATATTTCCCTTACATACTTGGACTAACTAATGTAAATACCATCTTTAGTATGTAGAACCTGTTACCGATTTAGTTTGCACACTAAATTGGTAAGCTGATATTACTTTTTCTTTGAGTTATGGATCGAATAGTTGTTGTCCTAAGTTGTAGAATTGCTCAAATAAAAAAAAGGGGGTATACAATTCAGAATGACAACTATAAACATCAAAATAATGCATAAAGTTACACCTATATGAAATTACTATTCAGCTTATGAAGATGAAATACATTTCAAATGCATTCATATTATCAGAATATGTACTCTAAGTATTGATCGTGCTCAAAATTGCAAATTTATAGTGATCATTACATTGTGCATTCTAACTGAATGTAGTCAACAAGTGTTCCTTCCATAAGGTTTACATCTTGCATACTAAAACTTAGAGAACATATGCAGAAAAGAAAGTGAGAGAGAGGCATGATGCAGTCTAGGGGTTCATGCATTGCCTGTAAGAGGTCTTCTGCATTTTGGAGTGGATTGTCCACACTTTGTGAGTCTTCATGTCTTGAACTTGTGTCCCTTTGTTCTGCATCTTAGGTCTTCTGTGTGTCATGTATCCTGCATCATGAAGAAATGGTGTTAGATCCAATTGGATCTAGGCAAATACATGAAACCTAAAAGCATCATAAATCAATTAAACTTTCAGGATTGCACAGTTATCAGTAATATTCAATAATGGAAAGATATCAAAATAGAATAAATAGACAATTAGAATGTTGTTATATCTTTTTAGATAACAAATGCAGTGTGCTCCAGGATTGAAAATCAAATAGTGCTGTTATTTCACATGTTCAATGCACATTCGAAGAGAATTCAATTGGAAATGCTAGTGATAAATACAGTATCTATGATGGAATGAAAGTGTATGTACCAGAGCATGAATTTAAGGACCATAGAATATTGCAAGGTCATGGTGAATATCATATACAAGATTACTTCAATAATGAGAACAAACATATCAAAGCTAATAGCCAGTCAAATTCAATAGATTTGAGCAGCAAGGAAGAACAATCAAAAGGGGGATCATTTTTATACTAATTTTGTTTGTTTCATGTGTAGGGAATGTACTAAAAGGAATGAGCTTCATGTCTTGAATATGGCCCATGGGAGTCACAAGCCCATGCTCAAACCCCATGGGTGATGGTTCACATTAAAATGAAATGATTACTAATAACCTTATTAGAGGATACATTTTTTATTATTAATACTAATTCAACAGTTACAATTTGGGTCTCTGTCACTGTACTTTAACAATAAACTTTGAGATTTTTAGCTGGAAGATAACGTCAAAATGAAGTATGCTGAATAATTTAGCCATATTTTTTCTATAAGTATGATGAATGTTACAGCTAAAGACAAATTCAAATATCAAGTGATAACAGAATAAGTAGGGCAGCTCAATAGCAATGAAATTAAAGTATGATGCATCATCAATGGGTAGGCAGCTGGAAAATGTAAAATCTGGTTTCAAATTGCTGGTGAACATCAAATAGGGCAAGATGAGAACAATAGTGGTCCTTCATAGTGGAATTTGCAAACAATGTGTCACTATAAGTTTGAAGTGATTTTCTATATTTCATCTATTCAACTGTAAGATAAGCCCAAGATTCTCAGAAAGGAAGTAAATTCAACAATACTTTCAAGCTTTAAAAAAGATCAATATCCAGCTGGGTACAATCCCAAAATGATAAACTAGAGTTATCAGTTAAAGACCAAATCTGCAACCCGAGTTTCAAGTTTGAGCAGCTGGTTTTAAGTTTGAGCTTTCATACAAGGGACATTTTAAGGAGAAGGCTAAGTCAAGTGCTAATGAATGAAGCCCAAGCTTGCAACAGGATTGAAAGGTAAAAGCCCTAAAAGTAATGTAATATGGAGAATAGAATTGGCTACATCTTTTAGATAAATGTTCAAGCTAAATAACAAATAGAAATCCAGAGTTTATGCAGGCAAAGATAGAGGGAAAAGGAGATACTTATCTCTAGTTAATACAGTCGAGCTCTCTATGTTCAAAGTGCCATGACAGCACCATTAAGTGGTAGTGGAGTCCAATTCAGGTGCAGCCACAACAAAAGTAAAGGAGGAGCTTGAATTCATTGCCTAGATAACCATGTCAAGCTCATAAAGCATGCAAAGAAATCACTGCCATCATGCTCAAATGACAAGTTGAGTTGCTTTAAGTCGAGTCCAAGCTCGTGTACATCATAATACAAAATATTAGTCACATGCCAAAAGAAGGTAATTTTGTAGATAAAGCTCATGGGCCATTATAATAAATAGCCAGTTGCGCTCGAGATCAACAAAATATCAGTCACATGTGCTATTATTACCAGGAGCCTATGTTTAGAGTAGAAAAATCTCAGTACAAGTGAAACCGAGTTCATGTGCCAAAGACTCTCATGGCATAAATTGAGATACGTGACAGAGAAAGAAAATGGAATGCACATTCAAAATGGCTATCAACTCATGTTTAAACAATGATGGTGAGCTTCATATCAACAACTCAGACTCGGTGAAACATAGATAGAGAAAATGGAAATAATGTACACATGGCAGCCATGAACTAGGGTTTAACCCTAAAATTCTCCCCAATTTTTCAAATACAATGCGAGAAAAAATGAATGCAGAAATTGAGAATAAAAATGGGTTTAATATAATTTGGAGTCTAAAATGTAGTAGCAGTGTTTGTAGACAGCCAGTCAGTGCCTCGATTTTCTCATTGTCAGCTTGCATATGCATTGGAGAATGTTCACTTGAGTTTTGGGTTGTTTTTAAAGGGTCACATTGATCTTCTTTGCCTTGCATGTTCTTGCACTTAGAGATTTATCTTTTATTTCTTCTTGCTCTCTAACCTCCTGATGATGGATCATGTAGTATGATCTGAAATGTTGATGGTAAAAAATTTCACACAATCGAATCTAGAAACTGATACATGTACAATTTTAAATAATTATCTTCAAGCATTGTAAAAGGATTTTTGTTTCCTTACTATTAGAAACCAATAGTTTAGGGTTAGTCTCATTTTCAAAATTAACCTTTAGAGTTTAATTTTTTGCATCAATTATGCCTTAAATTTAGGGTTTGAGTTGTAATTTTGAAGGGCTTGTTAAAAGTTGCATGTAAGCATCAGTTGGGCCTAATTTTGGGGAGATCTATCTATTTAAGAGACACTTTTTAGGTGGAACTCTCATTTTCAGAATAAGCCTTGGAGGCTATTTATTCGAGCTCAATATTCATTGTTAGGGGTTCAGAGTTTTTGGAAAAAAGAGGTGTTAAGTGAGCAATTCATTCCTGCATCCTTTTTCTATTATTTTGTAACCATTTTGATAGGTTTTGAAGGAAATAAAGCATGCTTTTCTGATTTCATCATCTTGGAGTATCAAGTCCAGTCCTATTCTTCTTTTCTGCATAATGTGTTGTATTTTATGTAATCGGGTGAAGTGAGTTGTTCAGATTCCTTTCCTATCTTATAAAAATCAGGTCTTTTTGTAGAATATGTAAGTTTGTTGTCAGTTTTTACTGTTTGTGGTTTAAACCCTAGCAATGAATTCTAGTCAACCTTTATATTGAATAGAGAATGATAAATGTAGCTCAGTGATTTTATAATTAGGAATGCCAGTTTGAAGATCCGGATAGATCTGTGCCAATTTTTGGTGTATCACCCAATTTCCCATTCAGTTTTAATCCTTTTCTCTTTTCCCCATTAATTTTTAATCAAAAGGTGATATTCCATATTTGATAGGAACCGGCCTAGAATCCAAAGGTTCAATCACCTACGTAGTTTACCCACAAACTCATGATTGTTCCCATGTTTCTCCAAAATTTCTAAGTGTTTAGGTGCTTGGATTTAGGGTGCAAATTTTGGAGTTAACAAAACCTAAAATCCAATAAAGAATTTGATCTCACCAATCATAGACATCTCAAATTATTTCCTCATCTTATTTTCAAGTGATCTACTCATCTCTTCATTACCACCAAAAATGATATCATCTACAAATATTTCTACAATCAGCAATCTATCATCTTTCTCAATTTTCAAATATACATTACTATTATCACTTGTCCTTATGAAACCAATCTAAATCATATATGAGTGCAATCTCTCATACCATGCCCTAGGATCTTGCTTCAATCCATATTAAAGCTTTTTCTAATCTACACACCATGTTCTTACCTTTTGAACTAGCAAATCCTTTAGGTTGTTCAATGTATACCTCTTTTGCCAATACACCATTGAGAAAAGCTAACTTAACATCTATTTGATATACCTTGAATCCTTTGTAAGAAGCATATGTAAGTAATATCCTCACACCTTTAATTTTGGCCACAAGTGAAAAAATTTCACCATAGTCCAGTCCTTCCTCCTGTGCATAGCCTTTGCATACTAATATTGCCTTGTTTCTTACCACTTCACCTTTCTCATTCATTTTTTTCCTAAAAATCCACTTCGTGGTATTGGTACTAATGTATAGGTTTTATTTTTCTCAATATTCTCCAATTCTTCTTCCATAGCCTTCACCTAGTCATCTTTTTTCAATGCATATTTCATTATTTTAGGTTCAAGTTCAGATAGAAAACATGTACCTTCTCTTTCTTTTCTTCGTGTTAGAACACCAACATTTTTATCACCAATAATCTCATCAGAGGACTAGTTCAATCTTACATACCTTGGAAATATCAGTTTAGTTCTAGGAGTACCTTCAATCACTTGTACTAGTTCCTATTAATTTACCTGTCTCTCCATCGGTTCTTCTATAGATTCTAGCTCTACCGATTGTACATATTCAAACCGGTGATAGTCTTTAGGTTTCATCTTGTTGAATTCATCATTTTGTTTGTAAAGCACATCTATTCTCACACTAGCACTTTCCACTATCTTATATGTTCTCTTGTTCAATTACTTGTAAGCTTTTCTCTTTTTGGAATATCCTAACAATATTCCCTCATCAATTCTTGGTTCATACTTTCTTGAATGTTCATCTCTTTTTATGTAACATATACTTCCAAAAAATTTGAAGTAACTTACACACGGGGATCGACCATACTACAACTCATAGGGAGTTTTTTTTGTATCTTTCTTTAACTGAAATATGTTCAATATGTAAATAGTAGTGCTCATTGCTTCTCTCCAAAATGTATGTGCAACACCTTTTTGATTCACTAATGTCCAAGCACAGATAGTGATAAACCTATTTCTTATTTCAACAATACCATTATGTTGAGGTTTTCTAAGATCTGACATATGTCTTTTGATTTTTATGTTCATCACAATATGAAATGAACTCATGTGAAGTGAACTCACCTCCTCAATTAGATCTAAGACATTTTAGGGTCTTACGGGTCTCCTTCTCCACTCTGGCTTTGTAGATCTTAAACATGTGAAAAGCTTCTAATTTATCCTTTAGAAACATAACCCACATCATTCTAAAATAGTCATCAACAAGAAACATGAAATATGTCACCATAATAGCTTCGAGTTCTCATAGGACCACAGAGATCAGTATGAACTAAATCTAAGATACTTTTAGTAGAATGTGACTTATTGGTAAAACTGGAACTAGTTAACTTCCCAAGTTGACATTATTTACACATCACATTGTCTATCTTAACTAATTTAGGCAAACCTCTCAATATCTTCATCTTGATTACTTTGATCATGTTATCAAAATTTAAATTACAAAACCTCTGAGGCCATATCTAGCAATCTACTATCTTAGAAATCAGACAACTCTTAATAGTATAATTCAAATGGAACAAGTTACCTTTTAGTTTGTTTACTGGTAGCAATCAATTCTCATGATTTCCCAATGATCTTGTATGTACCTGTATACACCTAAAAATGGCTTCATTAATTAATTAAATATTTATTATTTAATTACTATTGACTTGATAAATTAATTAAATATTTATTATTTAATTAATAATTATTCCTCTATTTATTAAATAAATTATTCAATTTATTTAAATAAATTCACTATAGTCTAATTCTATATCCTAAGTCTTCTAAATAGTCTATTAAAGTGATTTAATTAAATACACAATCACCTAAATATGACTAAGTCTTCTAATTCACTTCATCCACCTAGTCACTTGACACATCACCTTGGCTAAAATAAATAATTATTATTAATTATTTATTCATATTTATCCTCACCCACACATGTCCTATTCTTAAGGGCTATGTGGCCTCATAGGACTTGGCCTCATGACCACATGTCCTCTCAACAACCAAGTCAAGAGACATTCTCTATTCCTAAGGGGCTTCTCAAGCCACTTCTAAGGGTCAAAGGTGACTCATGGGACACTTGTACAAAGAGTCCTCATGAGAAAAATGTCTCTCCCCCTTTCTCTCTTTGGTCTTTGCGAGACACTTGACTTGTGTCTTTCCCTTCCACCTTCTTTTCCTCCATGCCAATGTGAGAGGAACATCATCCCTATTCTTCCTCTCACATTCCAGCTACATCCCCCTTTCTCTCAACTCCTTCAACCAAGTCAATCTTAGCCCTAGGATCTTCCACCTTTCATTGTCAACTATAGGATTGTGTCACCTAAGCCTAGATCCTCCAAAACTCTATAAAAGGAGCCTCATTTCTCATTTGAGAGCTAATAGGTATTTTTGATAACAAGCATCCAAGCATTCAAGCATTCAAGCATCTAAGCATCCAAGCAATCAAGCATTCCATAGCAATCACCATTTCATTTGCATTTCATCCATTAGTTTGCATAAGCTATTGTGCACTCAATTTCATTCAATCTCCACACTTTGGTAGCATCTTGGGAGAAGGCTTCATTTTGGAAATCTGAGAGCTCAACATCTTCAAGAAATCAAAGCTAGGAGGACAATGGAGACAAGCTGCATGGTAGGTGAAGGTAATTAAATTAGTTTCATCATTTCATAGTTACTTTGCATTCTTCATTGTGTTTGCATTAGATAGATTCATTGGCTTTAATAGTTAATTTATCATTTCTAGTTGGTAGACATCTAATTTGCATACATTTTTCGCGCTAGAAGGAGGGCCCAACCAGGCTTTTCACTTTTAGTTTTTAGTTTTCCATGTGCAGGTTTTTCTACAAGTTATTTCTACGCATTTGTACATAATTTTTGCACATTTGTTCATTTCTACTGCGCATCCATTTTCTGTAACCACAGATATAAACTTTCATTTGGTTTTCACTTTCTGTCATATTTTCTGCACATTCGTTAAACTGTCTTGCGCATACATCATTTTTCACTGCGCATCCATACTAGCTGCGCATACATATCATCAGGCTGCGCATTCATTCAATTGTTTCACGCATATATAATTACTGCACATATATCCAAACTTACTGCGCATTTATATCACTATTCTACACATTTATCAGTTTCTGTAGAAAAATTCAATTTTCTGTTAGATTTGTTTTTAGCTAACATTTTGACAAGTGTCTGTTCATTCTGGTAGTATTTTTTAGGCTGTTTTGCAGGACGTAATTTTGAAGACCCCATTGCTATAAAAAAATTTCTAATAGTTTGATTGCAGATTGCCAAGGGGTTTGCAAAATAAACTATAATCTCGTTTGGGCTTAAAATACGACATGTTTTTCTTTGTGTGTCTTCCTTAGCATAGATTCAAGTGTCTATTGTGTTTTGCTTAATAGCATATCTGTAATCCCAAAATTATAACAACGTATCCTCTCCCCTCGCCATTCGTGGACCTTGGGTGTAAGAGAAACTATTATAATTTTTAGAAGGTGGTCTTTGGTGGGAAAAGATGTACTCACCCCAAGGAATGACCCAACCGGTAACAGGCTAAAGTCAAGCCCTTCCAAACTGGTATATAAAAAATGATAATGTGATTAGTCTCACATTAGATAGGTGTGAATTCATTGTGGCAACCAAAATCTCCTCCAGTACCCTAGTGGTGCGTTAAAGTCCTACATAGTAGAGGTGAAAGCCTTGCTTTGAAAGGATTGGGAGAGCCCCCTTAATTGGGAAAATGACTTGATCACAACCACCTGAACGAATGTCCTTACTAAAAACTTTTGTTTAGTGGCCAAAAACCTTCTATCTGCTGGCTCAAGGAGTCACCCAAGCTCGTGAAGACACCCCACATTACTCATGGTTCATAGTAGAGATAGCAGTTCTTTGGGAAGTAATGACCCATTGAATTTGGAACTTGGTGTGCCTAAGAAGTGAGTGCACTGTAAGGAGGATCCCATGCCTCCAAGTTCCTAGGTTGTCTGCTATGAATTTGCATGGCTGGATTTTATTATCCTAGTGGGGATTTAGCAGATATCATCCTTGCCAACCATAGGATTGTAAGCGTGTTTGTGCATTCATATTAGCATAGTCAGATTAACATCATTTTTGTCTTGTGTGCGTGTGTTTATGCATTTTTCACTTTGCCAAAAAAAAAAAAAAAACCAGCTAACACTAGGAAAATCCAAAACATTTCAATTCAAATCAAAACTCCAACACCTGTGCATATATCACATCTTTCCGCGCATTTGATCAAATTTGCTGCGTATTTATCAAAATTTGTTGCGCATCTATGCAGACTGTCTGTGCTTTTGATTATTACCAGTCACATCTGTTACATATTGCTGCGCATCTGTTTAATATTGTTGTGCATTGATCAATCTGTCCTGCGCATTTGTTGTTGCGCATTTACAACAGTGAGCATTTCCACAAACTTTGCAATTTTCAAAATCACTTTTTCAGATACCCATTTTCATCCTTAGCAAGATTTTGGAGAAACTGTCAAGTTACACAGACCTTTGATCTTTAGTTTGACCATTCATCACTTTTCATCATTCCTTTATCAAGATTCATCAAATCATTTTTCTTCCAAATCTTTGAAATTTTCAATTTTGTGTTGAAACATTATCTTATCCATTAGATTTTGATCTTTGTGAGTTTACCATATCAAGATATATCATCCTTAATCATCAAACTTGCTTAGGTTATTATCTCTTGATTTCTCTTTGTCATATCATAGTGAGACCTATACCTCCTATTGACTTAGAGTTTATCAAGTTGTCTTATCATTTTTCAACACATTTCAATATCTTTCCTATCAATCACTTTCCATATCTTCTCATCAAAAATCTTTCATCCCACAATCAATTCTTTCAATTTTATGGTTCAAACTCGATCTCAAAAATTTAAACAAGCCACCAATCCAGAATCCCTAGACAAGATGGAAGGCAATACCAGCAATGAAGAAAATCCTTGGCCCGAAGCTTCTAAGAAAACTTCACTTTTTACATCCACTGATGAACCCACCGATGAAGAACTTAGGGAAGCTTCACAAGATCCTCAATTTTATCATGTCATGGAAAGACGCTTAGGCTTGGATAAAGAGATGTATTTTCTCATGCTTGCTCAACAAGGAGCTAAGTTACCAAGTGATTTTGATGTTTCTTATCTTAGAGAACCAGCTCACACAAATAATCAACAAATTCCTAAAGGTTCTCAAGATACTCATGGAGCAAAGGAAACCAATCAGCAATCCAATGCTTCTCATAGTCATGAACAACACACTATTTCTCAAAATGATCAACCAAATCATGCTTCACAAAACAATGCTTCTCACAATAATGTTTCCCAAAACATTCAAAGAAACACACCGTCTTTGGATCTCGTCCTACAACAAATCCAAATGCTTCAACAACAAATTTGTGACATCCAAACTAGATCATCAACAAAGAAGTATTCCTTGGATGATATATGTCCTTATCCTTTTGATAAGAATTTAGCAATGATTCCATTCCCTCCTCATTTTGAGGTACCAAAATTTGACAAATACAAAGGGAATTCGAATGCACAAGACCATATTCGTAAGTTTTGTGCTGCTTGTATTGAAGTCGCTCACAATGACACTTATCTTATGTGACTATTTCCACAAATTTTAGGAGGGCAAGCCATGGAATGGTTCTCTAAACTTCCCCCCAGCATCAAATCTTTCAATGAGCTTCTTGACAAATTTGTGACTCATTATTCATATAACATCAAACATGAGGTCACTATGCTTGATCTTTGCAATGCACATCAAAAGAATGGAGAACCTTTCCTTACTTTTTTGCAAAGATGGCGTCAATTATTTTCTAAATATCCATGAATGATTCCTGAACAAGAAAAGATGGATATTTGTGTGCATAACCTTACACCAGGAATGAGTTATAGGTTACAATTGCAATGTCCACCAAATTTCAATAAGCTCATAGAAAATGGTATCAAGATTGAGGAAGCCATGGTCCGAAAAGGTGAGATCAAACTTTATTCTAAAGACAATGTTGGATCCTCAAATTCCAATTCCAACAACTATAATAATGACAAATCAAAGTTTTGGAATAAAAACAAAAACATTGTCAATGATGGGATTGTTGATAATCGTAATGTCAAACCAACGCAACCCCTTCTTAATCTCACCAGTCAGGCCAATGCTACTCAAGGAACCTACAACAATCAATCATCAAATCAAAATACCAACAAGGATTCATCTAAACCAAGATTGCCTTTTATGTCACCTCGAAGAAACTTTACTCCTTTGGGGGAATCTCTCGAATCAGCATTACGGAAGTTAATCACAAAGAAACTCATTACACTTCCTAAAATGAAAGATTTTGAACCTAGAGTAAAGCCTTCTTGGTGGAATGAGAATGATTATTGTGAATTTCATAGAGGCAGAGGACATAAAACAAATGATTGCAAAAGACTCAAAAATGTAATCCAAGATTTAATCGAAAGTGGTGAAATTGGTGTTGACAGACATGTCTCGAATGAATCACATACAGCTTTCAAAGATCCACTTCCTGAGCATGAAAAAGGGAGTTCTTCCAACAATAAGGGTGACAATCAAGTTAATTATAATTCCACTCCCTATCGATATGTTGGTAACATTTTTGAATGTCATCCTTCTATGTATTATGCCAATGTTATTACCATCAAAGAAAAATTAGAGAGTCAACCAGTCCAAGCAACTACTTGTGCTCAAGCCAAAGTTACTCTTCAAGGAGTCCAGTCTAAACTAAGCACTACACAAAATAAGTCCATTTATGTCCCAAAGTCTATCCCAAATACTTCCAACCAGTACAATCTTTTGGAACAACTCAAGAAAACACCTGCCTAGATATCCATCTTAGAGCTTTTGCGTCTTTCCCCATCTCACAAAGATATCCTTGAAAAAGCTCTCTTAGAGACCCAGGTTCCAACAAGTCTAGATCCTGATCAATTTCAAGCTATGGTGGGCCATTTAACAACCCCACACTATTTTTCCTTTACTAAAAATAATGATTTATCCATTACCCAACCTCATAATGCTCCCTTACATATCGAAGTCCTTGTTTAGAATCACAAGATTAAAAGAGTATTAATAGATGGGGGAGCTGGCTTGAATATCTGCACGTTAAAGTTAGTCCTTGCATTGGGATTTTCTGAGAATGTCATTGATCCAAAAAAGAAAATCACAATAAAAGCCTATGATGAGGAAGAGAGATCATCCAAGGGGTCTGTTGTTCTTCCAATTAGAATTGGTCCTATTGTCAAAGATGTATCTTGTCAAGTTTTGGACATGGATCTTGCTTATAATATTCTTTTGGGAAGACCATGGATTCATTCCATGCAAGTTGTGCCATCAACTTATCACCAATATATAAAATTCCCTCACAATGGTTAGGAGATCACTATCAAAGGAGATTCTAATCCTTTTAAATATTGTAGCAATGTGAAGATTTCTAATTTTTTGGTTCCCTATAATCATACTAGATCTTCTACAACTACACCCAGTGACCCTAGTAATATAGCATCAACTTCTAAATTAGATGGGATCAAGATAGACATCAAAGAAAGAAGTATGGGAGAATATACTTTAGGTCAAGATCTTTGTATCACTGAGTTACCTTTATCTCCCAAATCATATGGTAGATCTTTGATCACTAAACAACAATCAGAACCCCCTTCCACACTTGTTTATAACACATTTATAAGTGGGGGTACAATATCCAAAGAGGCAGCTGAGCATAATGTAAATTATTGGCTTAAGACATAGAAGATTGAAGAGGATATTAAACATGAATGTATATCACCTGATGTCTATGGAAAAGGGTATACTTTGCTACAAAAGATGGGATATCAAGGTGCTAGACCTCTAGGGTTACAAAGAGAAGGTGTTATAAAACCAATTTTGCAAAATCCCAATTATCAAAGAGACACTACAAGATTAGGATATAAAGGTGAAGAACCACAAGAACCAAAAGGAAAAGCAAAAATACCACCTTTTCATGAGACATCTAAAGCTCCTGCCTTACAATTTAGAAAGCATGGTATGTATGTAGATCTAGAGAAACAAAGGATAGCTCAAAGAATCATTGATAGACTTGAAGATAATGATGATTCTGATTCTAATGATTATGAATGGGATTCCTTATCTGATTATACTGAAGAAATAGGATTTGATGTTGTCCATCAATATAGTAACGATTACCATGAGGGCGAGAGTTCAATGAGTGACTCACTAGGATTGGTCCCATGTAATACTACTCATGTTGATCATGAGCAAAGTGAGCATTATCTTGTGACAGATGATTTGGATGAGAGTATGGAAATAGACCTCACTGATACTATCATAAACCTTGACAACTTTTCCATCAATACCATCTCTTCTTTTGAAACTGACCCAAATGATCCAATGCCCCTTGTTCATCCTAACCTTATCGATTGGGATTCTCCCGATCACCCAGAACTTGATGTCTTCCATAATGATGATGCAATCATTGACTATCTTGGCATCAGGGATCATTTACCACCAGGGGATCACAAGTCAGGATTTTCGGTAGAACTCAATGACATGGCCTATTTTGGAGAGAGTGCCAATCCTTTCAGTCATAAAAATATAAAAATAATCAACAGATCTAATGGTGAAAACCACTCAATGGCAGTATTAGATCCAAAAATAGTAAAAAGAAAAGATGCATCTGATGGTGAAAACCTCTCTGAGGCACCTGATGATGGAAGGATTGACACTCTTCCCAACTATCTATATCGAGAGAAATCTTCCATTCTTATAGAACCAATAGTACCACTTAACATTGGAACAGAGGAGTCTCCACGCATCCTCAAAGTAGCAGCATCCTTGACAGAATCAGAGAAAGAAGCTTTTGCAAAATTCTTCAAAAAAAGACAAATCAACTTTGCTTGGTCCTATGCTGATATGCCTGGTTTGGACCCCAATCTCATTATGCATCATTTATCTATCAAACCAGGTGTAAAACCAGTTAAGCAGAAGCTCTGCAAAATGCATCCTCACATTGCTCTAATGGTGAAAGTAGAATTGAAGAAGCTCCTAGATGTTGGATTCATTCGGGCTATTGATTATGCTGAGTGGATTTCAAATATTGTTCTAGTTTCAAAACTAGACAAGTCTATCAGGATTTGTATTGATTTTCGAGATCTTAATAAAGCTTGTCTGAAAGATGACTTCCCTTTGCCAAATATTGATATGATTGTTGACCTAACAGTTGGGCATGAGATGTTATCATTAATGGATGGATTTTCTAGCTATAACCAAATCAAGATTGTGCCAGAAGACCAAGAAAAAACTGCTTTTACTTGTCCATGGGGTACATGCTACTGGAATGTGATGCTATTTGGCCTCAAAAATGTTGGAGCAACTTACCAAAGAGCCATGACCACGATCTTTCATGACATGATGCATACCATCATGGAAGATTATGTTGACAACATTTTAGCAAAACCCAAAGATAGAGCTGGTCATTTGAGAGTGTTGGATAGAATATTCACCCAGATGGAAAAATATCAGATTCGACTTAATCCAAAGAAATGTGCATTTAGGGTCACATCTAGAAAACTGTTAGGCTACATTGTCTCAGCTAAAGGCATCGAAGTAGATCTAGAAAAGGTTAAAGCAATATTGGAGATGGCTTCCCCCACTAACATCAATCAGCTAAGATCTTTACAGGGGCATCTACAATCCATCTGAAGATTTGTTTCTCAACTAGCAGATCGCAGTCATCCCTTTCAACATTTGCTGCATAAAAATATCTTTTTCCAATGGGATGATAAGTGTGAGGAAGCTTTTAACAAAATCAAGCAGTATCTAGCGAATCCTCCAACTCTGATGTCACCAATTCTGGGCAAGCCACTCTTGCTCTTCATTTCATCCATGACAGCCTCATTAGGTGCTCTTCTCACTCAACAAGATCATGAAGGAAAAGAAAAAGCCATCTACTACATCAGTCCCACTTTAGTGGGATATGAGTTAAACTATTCCCCTATTGAAAGAGCATGTCTAGCTGTTGTCTTTGCTTCACATAAGTGGTGACATTACATGTTGTCACATTCTACTTAGCTTATTGCAAAGATTGATCCTTTAAAGTATTTGTTAAGCAAGACTGCATTGACAGGCAGGTTGGCTAAGTGGGTCATGCTACTTAGTGAGTTTGATATTGAATATGTAGATAGGAAGGCTATCAAAGGTCAAGTGATCATAGATCAACTAGCTAATGCTCCATTAATGAATGACCACCCTATACACATAGAGTTTCCTGATGCTCATATCTTAGCTTTGTCTACACAACCATGGAAATTATACTTTGATGGCTCATACACTCAACAGAGTTCAGGAGTTGGTATTCTTTTTATCATGCCATAAGGATACACTATTCTGAAATCTTTCAAGTTGTTATTTCCTTGCACCAATAATGTAGCAGAATATGAGGCTTTGCTGATTGGGTTAAAAATGGCTTTACAATGGAACGTATCTAAAATAAATGTCTATGGAGATTCTCAGCTGATTGTTAACCAGGTTAATGATGATTATTAGACCAAAGATGATAAGCTATTACCATATAAATGTATGGTTGATGACTTTAAAACATATTTCTCTATCATCACTTTTGAGCAGATTCCTCAGCATGAAAACAAGGCTACTGATGCCATGGCAATGATTGCTTCTTTATTTGATATAGAAGATACCAAGGCCCATTTTGAGTTCTTGGTGGAATCCCTGACTTGTCCTACATATGATGACCCTGATGCGAGTATTATATGTCATCTGATTGGACATAACTCCCCAACCTATGGAAAGATCTATTCTTACCTCAAAGATAACACTCTACCTCCTGACCTATCCCGTAATCAAAAATGAACTTTTCTCCACCAAACCTCCCGTTATATCTTAATATCTGACACCCTTTATCGGTGAGGTTTTGACAGTACTCTCCTACGATGTCTTGAACATGATGAAGCTCAATTTTCCTTACATGATGTACATGAAGGTATTTGTGGGACACATTCAAGTGGTCCCTTTTTGGCTAAGAAACTCATGCGTATGGGTTATTATTGGCCTACCATGGAAGCAGACTCCTTTCATTTTGCTAGGGCATGAAAGAAATGTCAGATACATGGAAACCTTATCCATGCCCCAGCTCAAGAGTTACATCCTTTTACAACTACTTTTCCATTCAGTCGGTGGGGACTCGACCTTGTGGGCGCTATCAATCCTCCATCTTCCAATGGCCACAAATGGATTCTCACTACCACAGAATACTTCACTAAATGGATTGAGGTCATTCCATTAATTATCGCCATAGGAAAACAAATCTCCATGTTTATCTTAAACTATATCATTTTTAGATATGGTATACCTATGTATCTTATCACTGATCATGGGAAATAGTTTCAAAACCAAGACATGGATGACTTGTGCACCAAATTCCACATCACCCACAACTATTCCACAATCTACTATCCTCAAGGAAACGGCCAAGCTGAGGCATCAAACAAAATGATTGTTAAAATCCTACAAAAGACTGTCAATGATGTTGGTCGTGACTGGCATCTCCAACTTAATCCAGCCTTATGGGCTTACTGCACCTCCATCTGTACTCCTACTGGAGCCACTCCATACTCCCTTGTCTATGGATCTGAAGCAGTCCTGCCCCTCGAGGTCGAGTTGCCTTCACTTCGTGTTACTCTTAAAGATTTAATTCCTGATGAAGAGTATAGAGTTGCACACCTGATTGAATTGGAACTCCTAGATGAATGCCGTCAGCGAGCCTATGATCATTTGAAGGTTTATCAGTAGTGTATGTCCCATCAATACAATAGCAAGGTAAAGATCAAAGATTTTCAGCTGGGTGACTTAGTCCTTCGAGAAAATCCAAAGAATCAATAACTCCGTGAAAAGAAGGGCAAGTTTGAACCTAATTGGTTAGGACCTTTTGTGATTACAGCAGTCTATGGTTTTGGAGCCTATCAATTATCTACACCTGAAGGGGATCCCTTGGATGAACCTCTTAACAGCATCCATCTCAAGAAGTTCTATCCCTGAAATCTCAATGTAAGGGGCATGTATATAGTCTGTATATATATTCTGTAAATAAAAATAATCAAAAATACAAAAAATCACAAAATCAAAAGAAAAACTGCAATAAAAGCATATGGTGAAAACTTGGAAACAGGCGCTATGTGTGACAAGTTAGCTCCTCTATCTATTAGAATTCTTCTAGTGTGTCCATTCATTGTATATATCCACAATAAAATAGTTACTCAATCCTTGTCCCCACCATGTATATATCATAATAAAATGGCCAATTCATACACCATCCATTGTATCTATCCGTAATAAAATCCCATCATAGCTTGATCTTTTGTCATGGTCTTCATCCTAGTCTTGTTGCGTCTTTCTTCATCCATAATAAGTCAGTCCATCACCTAGCTGGGGGCATGTCCTTGACCTAGTTTGGGAAGTGTATCTATGATAGTCATGACTCTTAGAGGACATAATGGAGTTATTTTCACCAGGCAAGGCAAACATAATCAAATGTTCTTTCACAATGGTATCTTCATGCTGAATCAGAATCTATGATCTATCTTTCGAATTGTGACTGCTTATCTATACATCTTGACTATACATCATCACTTGAATTGATCAACATATCCTAAATCAATCTTTTTGGCAAAAGAAATGTATATTCATGGCAGGCATGTTAGAATGATTTGTTATAACTTATGCATTCATATCTAGATTTCATTGTTATCATGTTTCCTATGCTATTTCGGGATATCTTTGACATGAGTTTGAAACTCTCATATGTCATTGATTAGAATAGCCGGGATGGGGCATGATATTTTCTTTGATTGCTGTTTGTGGGGTATTTTCTGATGAAATCGAAGGAACAAGTAATTGGGGTGTCTGTGTATAAGTGCCTTCATCCATTTCATAGTATGGACAACATACAAATCATGTTGTTCTAACAAATGCTATTTATGGTGATACGCCATCGCATACCTCGACTCCAAATATTTGTTCCCCGATGGAGGGGGGAAATATTCCTTGTCTGTTATGCAAATGAAACTCAGGTCATCTCAGTTCAATTATACCTAGATGCTTGTCAAGTTTGCAATATTAAACTCCATGCAAAAAGTGCTCAGGTCATCCTGGTTTAATTATACCATGATGCTTGCATTTTCTTGCAACATAACGAGCTCAATGATGAAACTCAAGTTCCAGTTATTATGAAGTTCTAAGATGTTACCTAAAGTTGTGGAGATACATTCATTTCATATTGCATTTCATTTAAATAGTTCATGACTTACATATCAGTGCTCCTTTTATAGAGATTTATAGGTTACCTTTCTTATTAGGTTATCTGTTCTCTTAGTCTATTCTTCTTGTGTCAGATACATTGTTATTTAAGTTGAGGACATTTGGACAACCAAACATATTACGACTTTTTGCATTTCACATTTTGCATTTAATCATATTAGAGACATATGTTATCTTCATTAGGAGTGTTCATTTATATATAATTTGATCATTTATTATAGCTATCATTTCATCTCATTTTCTTTTATCATTTTATCAGTTATTACATTCAATAATCTTAGGTACATTATCATTTATTACATTAGATATCATTTGCATTACACTGTCATTTATTATTCATTATACACATTTTATATCATTCATTTATTATACATTATATGCATTTTACATCATTTATTTATTATCCATTATATGTGTTTCCAATCATCAGTTATATCATTCATTTACATCATTTATTTATTATCCATTATCCACATTGTTCATCACAACATTGCATTGATAATCACATAGCATTAGTAAACTCATTTAAGACATGCATTTATATCACCATCATATGATTATTAACCATTAAGCATCAAAAATATCAAATCGGATATAAATCATTTTGCATTCTAAGACATACATTCTATGCATATTAAAGTAAATCATCACATCCTACATATGTCAGTATGCACATGTATATAAATCATCAAAGAAAATCATGATAGAACTGCATCACTGTATATATAGAGTCGATCATATAGCATCCATCATATAAAGTCCATAAAACAACAAAACTATTTGAATGTCCAATGATATAAATCAATAACAATGTGTCCATAGTCAGTGTCCATCAAGTCAAAATATAATGATACAATGAATCATAATGGTACAACAGTGTATACAATGCTCTCTCAACATCTATGAACCACTGCCTCCAAACTCTGTCTGCCACTGTCTACAGGATGCAATGTGGCCTTGTGCTGCTAAACTCCTCGATGTTGAGGATCCACCCTGACCTCTTGAACCTATCGGTGCTCTTGGAGGGCATGATGACACACCCTCTCCACCAGTTGGTGATCCTCTATCATGCACTACCATCCTAATCGCCACTGAGCTCTCCCTATAACTCCTGATCCATTGATCCCTCGGGACTGCCTGTCTGTATGCCTCTCGCCAGTAGGATATCTCCTTCTCGACATGTATCATGGCTCTCATGCTATCTCCATGGGGACCTAGGTCCTCTGTCCTTTGTAGCTCATCTAATAGCATCTCAGACTCCCCGAGTCTCTCAATCGCTGCATCCCGCTCATGTCTAAGGACATCCATCTGGCGCTCTAGTCTCTCAATCTGTCTCTCTAGACCTGGCACCCGATCTACCTGTACCTATGTAACTGCTAGTCTGACTAGCAGTATATCAATATCCAGCTCCTCCTCCTCCACCGCGTCTCTCTATAAATAGGGATCCTGTCCCCCGATGTCCATGTCGGCCTGCTCATCCTGTGCTTGTGCATCTGTCATCTCAACATCAGCCTCATCCTATATATCATCCTAGACTTGACCACCCTATACCACACCACCCTGGGCTAGTAAAACATCTGCCTCATCCTATCCCTACACCTGTACCTATGGCACCTATACCCGTGCAGCTAGTCCCTGTACTACGGCAACTGGTATCTGTGTCGGAGGGACTGGTACCTGTAGTGGAGCTCATACAGCTAGTTGTGCTGGAGGCTATCTCCATCCCTATCTAGTTGGAGGTGGCTTTAGTCCTCTCAGCCTCACACCACCTTCTCTCATCTGAGGTCCTGCTCTATCCCCTCTCCCTCCATCTCCACCATCATCTCCTCCTCCATCTCCTCCTCCATCTCCTCCACCATCACCGCCACCTCATCTTCCTCATCCATGTCTATCTCTCCCTCAGAGTCTCCCCCATCGTCTCTTTGCTGGATCTCTCTCTGGAGGCATCACTGCTGGATCTATAATTCACAGAATCAGAAAATCTCTCAAAAACTGCTCCAACTCAGCAGTCATCCCTGGGTCTACCATCGTTGGTCTCATTGACCATGCCTGAAATGGTGCATCCGAAAACTCCTACTGAGCAACATTGAATGATGCCATGGGCCCCCAGTCTCATCTCTCCTGATGCATGTGAGCATGCTTTGTCACTCCCTACGGCATGCCCTGTATCTTGCCAAACTGTCGCAGGACCTGACTAACCAACTATCGCTCAATGATAAATGGTGTCTGTCCTATCAACCACTATGACTCAAAACAAAAACCAAGCTGCCACTCATCATCCCATGGCTCACACCCTAGGTAGGGTCTCCATGTCACTGTGTCTAGTGTGTCAAAGGTATACCGCCAAAACTCTAAGTGGCCCAGTTTTGCCTGAGACAAAACTGAGGAGTATAAATGAATATAGGGCTGCCCTGTGCCCTAAAATCTGATAGCCACTGGTCGAGTAACTACAATATGCTCCCATGCCCAAACATGGAGCAGTGTCACACCTGCTGATAATGATGCACCCCTATGGTACACCACCTAATGCATGTCATGATAAAGATGTGCTAACAAACACACCCCCCAAGCATATCGGGTCCCCTTCATCATCCACTATAATGTGCGGCCTCATCCAACTGCAAATCCATGTGATCTACGATCAGGGCATACAAATCCCCCAATCACTCCTGCTAGCACTATTGGTAAAGGATCATACAAGTCAACCATATCCTCCCAGCTGATCTCTCCATCCTCTATATCATCATCACTGAAGACAGCTCTGCACTTCGTCACTCCACTGTACCGATCATACTGTACCAACTCGCCTGTGATGGGAAGACAGAGGATGTGATATACATCCTCTAATATAACTGTCATCTCTCCTATCAGAAGATGGAAGGTACTCATCTCCGAGTGCCATCGCTCTACTAATGTTGTCATCATACTCATATTTGCCTGAATCTCAGGCGTGTAAATCACATAATATAATCTGGACGCTCCAATCAATAGTCTATCTATCTCCAACAATGTCGGTCTCAGATTTTGAGTCACAAGGTATCTCTCCCATGACATCAGACTATTTGTGATATCCTCCTATTCAAGTCAACAAACAATCAACCTATCAGATTTTGATAAATTGGTCTATCAATCTATCTATCCTATCATATCAAATATAAACATGTTCTTATCACATGTTTCAACAGATGATTATATCAATTATCTACGTTCAAGACTGGTTAACTAGTGAACATGCTACAATGTTGCCTATCTTGATCAAATCGATCAAAATTAAACACCGACAGATCCAATCGGCTTATCAACATCAAGTTTGACCTAATTGACTATCTAGTTTGACCACATTCTATCACTTCAAACATATGCGCAATATTGAAATGTGTATGCACAACATTCTTTAACATTTGCGCAAATTTTAACCTATGCGCAAATTTTCTTCACATTTGCGCAATAATTCTGAACGAATGCACAGATTTGGACAAAAGCGTAGTTTTATCGAACATTTGCACCACAAATATGCATAAATGTGCCAATTTTTCAAATGCGCAGTTTTATTTCACACTTGCGCAACTCTAACTTTCCTCTAGTATGAATGCGCAGTTATCTTACACGTATGCGCAGAATGTTGTATTTTTTTGCACAAATGTTCCTAGTTCCTGCGCATTGGTGCACCGAAACTGCGTATTCGTACTCCACCTCAAAACATAAAAAATTCCTAACCTAATTCTATCATTCAATCTATCCTAAACATGCTACAATTTTACTCTAACATGCATCAAATCATGAAATTACCAAGGAGGATCGAGTCACCTACCGGTTCACCTGAATTGGGTGGTCGCTGGAAGTGTCTGACTCTCTCAAAGTGGTGATCTAACAATGGGAATGGCATCCTCGTGGCTTTGCTCTTCTCTCTCTTGCGCTCTGATTTCCAAGTGACAAGTGTGCACAATGAGCCTATTGTGGACCCCTTAGCCCTATTTATAGCCTGTGGACCCGATGTGCTTGGTGTGTGGACCCTATCTGCCATTTTTCTTCCATTCCACCCCATTTTCCTCCATCTTTTCTACCGCTCTTTCATGAGATTGATTGCACAACAAAACAAAATTACAAAATTTTTATAAAAAAAAAAAAATCCAATAAACATTCAAATAATCTTTTTTGTCAATCAATCTCTCGAGGGGGCACGCATAGGTCATCTGAGACATTGTCTGGGGCAGGGGCAAAAATGCTTGAAATTTTCTTTGAAACAATGTGATACACACATTATTTCAAAGAGGGGCAAAATGTATACACCTAAAAATGGCTTCATTAATTAATTAAATATTTATTATTTAATTACTATTGACTTGATAAATTAATTAAATATTTATTATTTAATTAATAATTATTCCTCTATTTATTAAATAAATTATTCAATTTATTTAAATAAATTCACTATAGTCTAATTCTATATCCTAAGTCTTCTACATAGTCTATTAAAGTGATTTAATTAAATACACAATCACCTAAATATGACTAAGTCTTCTAATTCACTTCATTCACCTAGTCACCTGACACATCACCTTGGCTAAAATAAATAATTATTATTAATTATTTATTCATATTTATCCTCACCCACACATGTCCTATTCTTAAGGGCTATGTGGCCTCATAGGACTTGGTCTCATGACCACATGTCCTCTCAACAACCAAGTCAAGAGACATTCCCTATTCCTAAGGGGCTTCTCAAGCCACTTCTAAGGGTCAAAGGTGACTCATGGGACACTTGTACAAAGAGTCCTCATGAGGAAAATGTCTCTCCCCCTTTCTCTCTTTGGTCTTTGTGAGACACTTGACATGTGTCTTTCCCTTCCACCTTCTTCTCCTCCATGCCAATGTGAGAGGAACATCATCCCTATTCTTCCTCTCACATTCCAACTACATCCCTTTTTCTCTCAACTCCTTCAACCAAGTCATTTTCTTTGAAACAATGTGATACACACATTATTTCAAAGAGGGGCAAAATGTATACACCTAAAAATGGCTTCATTAATTAATTAAATATTTATTATTTAATTACTATTGACTTGATAAATTAATTAAATATTTATTATTTAATTAATAATTATTCTTCTATTTATTAAATAAATTATTCAATTTATTTAAATAAATTCACTATAGTCTAATTCTATATCCTAAGTCTTCTAAATAGTCTATTAAAGTGATTTAATTAAATACACAATCACCTAAATATGACTAAGTCTTCTAATTCACTTCATCCACCTAGTCACCTGACACATCACCTTGGCTAAAATAAATAATTATTATTAATTATTTATTCAGATTTATCCTCACCCACACATGTCCTATTCTTAAGGGCTATGTGGCCTCATTGGACTTGGTCTCATGACCACATGTCCTCTCAACAACCAAGTCAAGAGACATTCCCTATTCCTAAGGGGCTTCTCAAGCCACCTCTAAGGGTCAAAGGTGACTCACGGGACACTAGTACAAAGAGTCCTCATGAGGAAAATGTCTCTCCCCCTTTCTCTCTTTGGTCTTTGTGAGACACTTGACATGTGTCTTTCCCTTCCACCTTCTTCTCCTCCATGCCAATGTGAGAGGAACATCATCCCTATTCTTCCTCTCACATTCCAACTACATCCCCCTTTCTCTCAACTCCTTCAACCAAGTCAATCTTAGCCCTAGGATCTTCCACCTTTCATTCTCAACTGTAGGATTGTGCCACCTAAGCCTAGATCCTCCAAAACTCTATAAAAGGAGCCTCATTTCTCATTTGAGAGCTAATAGGTATTTTTGATAACAAGCATCCAAGCATTCAAGCATTCAAGCATCCAAGCATCCAAGCAATCAAGCATTCCATAGAAATCACCATTTCATTTGCATTTCATCCATTAGTTTGCATAAGCTATTGTGCACTCAATTTCATTCAATCTCCACACTTTGGTAGCATCTTGGGAGAAGCCTTCATTTTGGAAATCTGAGAGCTCAACATCTTCAAGAAATCAAAGCTAGGAGGACAATGGAGACAAGTTGCATGGTAGGTGAAGGTAATTAAATTAGTTTCATCATTTCATAGTTACTTTGCATTCTTCATTGTGTTTGCATTAGATAGATTCATTGGCTTTAATAGTTAATTTATCATTTCTAGTTGGTAGACATCTAATTTGCATATAGTACCTTCATTGAACTCCAATCTATATCCTTTGTTATTTAACTAAGCAACACTTAACAAATTATATTTCAAACCATCAACCCAATAAACACCATCACAGTTTGATTTATCATTCAAAGTAATAAATCCTTTACCTTTTATAAAATAAGGATCATCATTACCAAATCTTACCAATCCTCCATCACATTCCTCCATTTTCTATCATCAATCATATGATGAGTGCATCTATTGTCAATTATCCAATCATTGTTGTGATTCATGCTTGAAACTAGTGCTTTCTCATCTTCTCCAGAGAGTTATTCCTTTACAACAAAAAATATAATTTCTTCTTCATCTCTAGCATTAGATTCATCATCTATAATGCCTTCCTCAGCTAAATAACAAGCCTTTTTCTTCTTATCCTTGAATCTCCTTGGCCTTTCCTTCCTTTTATTATTAGAGCATCTAGAGGCAATATGTCTAATCTTATTACATCTAAATCACTTTAAATGTAGCTTGCCCTTATATTTACCTTTTCCTCTAGGCATCCTTTTAGCAAATAAGGCTTCCAATTCTTCATATTCTATTTCTTCAGATAAAATAGATTCATAAGCTTCAGAGTAAAATGTTGAAGAGCATTTAGATATCTCATTTCCTTTTCTAGATGAATCATGATTCAATGATGACTTGAAAGCATGTTCAACTTTTGGCATACTATTTTCATAATTGCTTAACTCAAATGCAGTTAACTTTCCTTTTAATGCACCAAGAGTAAAATTGACAGTTCCTAGATATTTGAGTTCTTGAATATCTAAAACTCTAATAGTATACTGAGGTAATAAGGTTCTTAAAACTTTTCTTACCTCATCATCCTCAAGAAGATCACCTCTAGGACCTTGAATAGAAGCAACAATTTATTTGATTCTCAGACTATATTGTTCAATGTTCTCATCATCTTCCATTCTCATCTCATCATATTTTTCTTTCAAAATATCAACCTTTTCTTTCTACACATGTGGATCTCCAGCATAGACAATCTTCAATTTCTCCCACATCTCATAAGTAGAATCTAAGTCTTTGACATCAATAAATTTTGAATTTGAAAAAGTACTTGCAATAGATTCCATAGGATTGGTATGTTCTTGTTTGATCCTCAATTGATCTACATTCAGGACTCCCGAAATGATAGTATACCTATTAACCACATGATCCCAATACTGATCTCCCATACCTTTGAGATAAAGCTTCATTCAAATGGACCATATTGTGTATTTCTATCTTGTGAATTTAGGACCTTCCTTTCACATCATCTTTAGATCTTTACCTCAAGTTGTTAAGCTTCACCACAATAAAGGACCAAATCTCTAATACCAATTGTTACATCCCATAATAGATTACTGAGAGGGGAGGTGAATCAGGAGGTGAATCAGCAATCTACTAATTCAACTAAACTTTACAACCTCTTTAATTTAATTTAACTTTCACAAGATTAACATTAATAGCATCATATAAGAATCCTAACTATAAGCACATCCATATAATAATGAAACACTTGACACAAATATTTATCTCATGGAAACCCAAATTGGGAAAAAAACCATGGTAGGGATTAGTACCCACTAAATGATGCACTCTTCTAAAGTACGACCTGTGAGGAGCTTAACCTTGTTAGGAGTTTACAATAGTATTGTTAGGTGCTAGCTTGTTAAGGTATTTACCTTAGTCTTGTTATGACCTTTACCCTATCAAGAGTATCCTTGTTAGAGGACTTCAAACACAAGTTATTGTGCCACCTTGTTAGAGGATTTACAATAGGGACCTTCTAGAATCCACTCAGTTAAGGGATTTTGACTGATGTAACTATTAGAAAATAAATGAAAGATTGATCTATAGAATAGCACAACCTTTTCTTGATCAAATCCACTAAAGCACACAATCCTTTCTCAACATGCTTAACTCTCCACTTGCTTTATCACAACCTTCTCTTTTTCACTACACTTCACCAACACACAATTAACACACAAAACTTTCAACTTCATCCAATATATAATGAACTATTAAATCTACCACCTTAATCAAATATCCCATGTGTGCTAATCAAAACACTGTCTGCTCCTCTACTAATCTCTAGTAGATCATTGTGTTGACATCAATGACAATTATAGTCATGAATGCAACAACAACTTCTATAGAATGGCTGCCAATACTCCCATAAGATATATTTAGCATTCATTCCTAACAATATCCCCCATTGGCATTGATGGCAACATAGATGAAAAACATCCAATGTTCTATAAATCCAATACTGCAATTCTGCTACTCTTCAACAAATATTTTCAAATCCTCTTCATCAGTTAATCTTGCTTCATTTTCCTATTCAGTTCTCTCCAACATATGGTATGAATGGTTTTTCATGGACACTTCTCCCCCATTGACATCAATGACATAAATTTCATCATTATGTCAACAACAACTCTAATGTCAAAAGACATTGTTTAGAAAAATACATTCACTAGAGTCCTCATGACTCAGCTCAGATACACATACTCCCCCATAGAGTAAGTACCAACATCCAATCCAAAAGAAAGATAAGGCTCATATACCGCTAGACGGATGCAACCAATCTGCATCACTTCTCAAAAGTAGGCTGGGGCATAACCCCAAGCATACCTCTCAGATACTCAAATGTATCCATAGGAAAAGGCTTTGTAAATATGTCTACTATCTACTCCTTTGTGCTTATGTACTCAAGTCTGACTTCTTTCTCAGCCACTTTCTCTCTTACTACATGATACTTAATCTCTATATGCTTTGTCTTAGAATGTTGTACAGGGTTCTTAGACATAATAACTGTGCTGGTGTTATCACAATGTATAACAATAGGTTCAACAAATTTTATTCCAATATCCTTTAGCATCTGCTTCATCCAAATTATCTGGTTACAATTGTTTGCTGCTGCTACATATTCTTCTTTTGTTATGCTCTGTGAAATAAAATTATGCTTCTTTCTTAGCCAAAAAACCATTCTTCCTCCAAGGAAAAATGCTCCACCACTGGTGCTCTTTTTATCATAAACACTACCTCGCCAATCAGCATCTATATATGTGCATAGGGTAAAATCATCAAATTTTTCATACCACAATCCATACTCAATTGTGCCTCTTAAATATCTCAGTATCCTCTTTACTGCTGCATAATGTGATTCTCTCAGTTCAGCTTGAAATCTTGCTAAAATTCCAACTAAGTGTACTATATCAAGTCTTGTATGTGTCAAGTACTGCAATCCTCCAATCATAGATCTATACTTCTTCTATTCAACTACAGGAGTCTCATATGTGCTAGATAATTTATGTCCAGTTACCAGAGGTGTTCCAACTGGTTTACAGTTCTCCATTCCAAATCTCTTTAACAAATCATTCAAGTACTTTGTTTGACTTACAAAGATACCATCACTATTTTGTGTTATCTGTAATCCCAAAAATTATTTCATTTCACCAATCATACTCATTTTGAATTTAGTTTTCATTTCATTAGCAAATTTATCACTAGCTTCATCTTCTCCTCCAAAAATAATGTCATCAACAAAAATAACTATAATCAGCAAACCATTTTCAATTTCTTTTGTGTACAAGTTGCTATCAGTTGTTCCTTTTGTAAATCCCAATTTCAACAAATACTTATCCAATCTTGCATACCAAGTTCTAGGTGCTTACTTTAGTCCATATAATGCTTTCTTTAGTTTACATACCATGTCTCCTTCTTGATTCAAAGGAAAACCTTCAGGATGCTCAATATAGACTTCTTCTTCCAATTCTCCATTCAAAAATGTTGACTTCACATCCATTTGATATACTTTGAATTTCTTAAAAGTTGCATAGGCCAAAAACATTCTTACTACTTCAATTCTTGCTACTGGTGCAAAAGTTTCTTCATAGTCAATTCTTTCTTCTTGTGAGTATCCCTTGCATACCAATCTTTCTTTGTTTCTTACTACTTCTCCCTGTTCATTCATCTTGTTTCTGAATACCCATTTAGTTCCTATAACATTATTATCTTTAGGTCTAGGGACCAATTCCCATGTCTTGTTCTTTTCAATTTGATCTAGTTCTTCTTTCATAGCTTTAATCCAATGTTCATCTTCACAAGCTTCACTAGTAGATTTAGGTTCAATTTAAGAAATCAAACATAATTGTTCTTGTACCTTATTTCAAGTTAAAACTCCTCTATCTATGCTTCCAATAATCTGCTCAATAGGATGATTCCTTGATAAGTTCATGTTAGGTGTCACTATCTCAGATCTCACTTTAGGTGTATGTTCTTCAATGATTTCATTGTGGCTTTCATTCAACAAGTCATTGTCAGTCTCATAGAATAATTTAGTAATTTCAGTGTTAGGTTTAGGATGAGTTCCTTCATCAGATTCATAATCATCATTCTTTCCTAAATTTTAAACTTTTCATCAACTTTAACATTTGCGCTCTCAACAATAGTCTTAGTTCTCTTGTTATAACATCTATAAGCTTTTCTCTTCAAAGAATATTCAAGAAATATACCTTCATCACTTCTAGGATCAAACTTTCCAATATCATCATCTCTCTTTATATAACATTTGCTTCCAAAAATTCTAAAATACTTAACTGAGGGTGCATGTCCAAACCATAATTCATAGGGTGTCTTGTCTGTGTCTGCTCTGATTTGTACTCTATTCATTGTATACATTATTGTGTTCACTGCTTCTCTCCAGAATATCTTCACCAAATCATTCTCAAATAACATAGCTCTTGTTGCTTCAGTCACTGATCTATTTCTCCTTTCTTCAATACCATTTTGTTCTGGTGTTCTAGGGGCTAAAAACTATCTCTTAATACCATTCACTTCACAAAAGGTGTTAAAATCTCTAGAAGTAAATACTCCACCTCTATCATATCTCAAACATTTAATTTTCATTCCAGATTCATTCTCAACTTTATTCTTAATGACCTTAAACTTATCAAATGCTTCAGACTTTTATTTAAGAAATGCAATCCACATCATTCTTGTAAAATCATCAACAAGAATCATAAAATACCTTTCTCCATAGAATCCTCTAGTCCTTGTAGGACCGCTCAAATCTGTATGAACAATCTCCAACTTCTCTGTAGATGTAAACTTCTTACTGGGAAATGAACTTCTCTTCTATTTTGCCTTCACACATTCCTTGCAAATCATGTTAGTAGGCTTCATAATTTTAGGCAAATCTCTGACTGCAAGTGTAGTACTTATTTTCACAATGTTATCAAAATTTATATGACAAAATCTTTTGTACCATAACCAACTATCATCTATCTTAGTAATCAAACATGTCATCTCAGTAGGATTCAACTAAAATACATTACCTCTAGTTCTAGATCCAGTTCCAATCAGATTTCCATCTTTATCTTTTATCACACAAGTTTTCTCAGTAAACCAAACTTGATATCCCTTATCAACTAATTGTCCAACACTCAAAAGATTATGTTTCAAACTATCCACAAACTAAACATCATCAATATTAGCCTTTCCATCAAGAGTAATAGATCCCATACCTTTAATCAAACAAGGTGCATTGTTTCCAACTCTAACAACTCCATCATCATAATTGTTAAACTTTATGAACTTTTTCATGTCTCTAGTCATATGATGTGAACAACCACTATCTATAATCCAATCATCTTTCTTTTCAACTTGAGAAACTAGAGCTTTTTCTTCCTTAACATCTATTTTAGGATTTTCTTCTTTAATTGCTACAAATCCTATGTCATCATTATTCCCAGTATCACTTTCACTTAAAGTTCTCTCTATACTAGCTTCAAGATCCTCATCATTAGCATAATAACATTCCTTAGATCTTCTAGGCTTGAAATTGTTTCTGTACTTTTTAACTCTCTTAGAAAATTTAGATGCAAAATGACCATATTCTTGACAAGTCCAACATTTAAAGATTTTCTTACCGTCTGGTTCTCTCTTCACAAGTAAGGCAATACCTTCTTCAATCTTCTTGTCCTCTTCATTTCTAGATCTTCTATTGCCTACATAATTTCCGCTCACACTGATGCTTCTTGACAAAGTAGGGTGAACACTAAGAGCACTGAATGTTGTCTCCATTCTAGGAAAATCTCCTGATAACCTCAAGTTCATTTCTGGTGCTTCCAATCTTCCAAGAAGAGTCTCTCTTGTAAATTTTGAAGTACAAGGTATAACTTGTTCAATCATTTGTGTTGTCTGCTTAAATACAGGAATCAATGTCCTCAAAATTTTCCATATAACTTCATTTTTTGTCTTTGTTCCTCCACAAGATTTTATGCCTGCAACAATTTCTAACATTCTAACAACATAGCTTCTAACAGATTCATCTTCCATCATTCTTATATCTTCAAATGCACATATACAATTATGTAATCTAACTTTCTTTGCATGTTCATCACCTTCAAAAGTAGAGTGTAAAGCTTTCCAATTTTCATGAGATGTTTTCAAATATTTTACCTGACTATACTCATTCTCAGGAAGGGCTATCAAAAGTGCTTCTCTGGCAAGTTTGTTACACATGAATAGATCTCTCTCATCATCAGAACATGTTTCAAGATTATCCTCACCAATCATAGTCTTCTCATTCTTTGTATTCAACCAATAACCTAGTCCTAAACATAGTAGATGTGTCTTCATGTTTTCTTTCCAGCTATCAAAATTCACTCCATCAAACTTAGGGCTTTCTTTCCTAAAATTTTCCATGGATCTCCTTAAGCTGTTAAAATTTTCTTTCAAGGACCTGTTGCTCTGATACCAATTGTTAGAAAGTAAAGTCCACCAAGATAATTGAGAGGGGGGGGTGAATCAGTTATCTGATAATTATAACTTTTATCAACTTCAACAAATTTTAACCATATAAGAAATATAATTACTAACCATAGAAAGATATTCATACACAATAACACAATGACACAAGATATGTTGACTAGGGAACCTCTTGATCAAAGAGTAAACCCCGGTGGGAATGATGCCCACAAAAGGTGCACTAATATGAATATTCCTTGTAAAAGGATGGACTCAGTTAGGAGCCTTATGAAATATATTTAGTACATATGAATCCTGGTTAGGAGATTTTGAATCCCTGCTAAAAGATTCTAACTCTATTAGGAGTTGTGGAAGACAAAAGGACCCACTACCCAAACAGCTTCAATGGAAAGATCACTGAACACACTATCCAAATGATCTCTATATTATTCAATAGAATAATATCAAGTCATTACTGATCTGAACAAAATGTTACCTCTTCTCTGAATGTGCCAAACCGTACTTCACTGCTACACTAGATCTCAATTTCAAATCTTTGTACCTCGCATATCCTCTTCATAAATTCACTTTCACAATTACATATTCTACATATTACAACAAGGAAAAACATTCCTTCCTTTATACCACACTCAAGTAATTACAAATGAGTTGGCATCCAATTACAAAATAAAAGGTTTCCACATGTTACATCAAATTTACACAAAACTATCGGCTTCCAATTAGAATAATTCTTCACTTGTGTGACCTCAAAGTTTGCATTGTCATCCACATCACTATCAACATGTCTTCAACTTCCCTTTAACTATTAAAAACCAAATTCCATCCCGATTAGGAGATATCATCCGATTTCTACAAACCACTACTCAGGAACATTGCCTGAATACTGCTTCCACCAAAATGCTCATAAATTCCATGAATAAATGAATTACTGTCTGCACTCTTAACCATGAACATATAACATATCCAAGAGTAAATCCTCAACATCACATAGCTTGATCTGTAATATCCCACGTGCGCTAATCAAAACATTGTCTACTCCTCTGCTAATCTCCAGTAGATCATTGTGTTGACATCAATGACAATCATAGTCGTGAATGCAACAACAGCTGCTACGGAATGGCTGCCAATACTCCCATAGGATATATTTAGCATTCATTCCTAACAAACACATCTACCTCAGTCCATATTTTATATTAATTAATAGCTATAAGGATATGCATGTCTCTCACCAATGAAGGAAGATTACCAGGTCCAATAAAATCTAGCCCTCATTTAGCAAAGGGATGCACTTAGTATATTGGTTACAATGGCATTGCCAAGTTTCTCTCTCTATTGGCATATGTGGAAAGAACAAATGTATTCTTGCATATCCTTGAGCAAAGTAGGCTAGTAATACCCTAACCTCACATTTTTATGTTTTGTAGCTTCAACAGACCCATGCCCAATTCTATACCTATCATGAAATCCTTTTAGGACATCTTTCACTTCATCATAATTCAAGCATTTCAGGTATAAACCTTCATAATTGTGTTTGTACAATTGCCCATTTTTTAACATATATGAACCAAAATTCATCCTCAAAGCACTTCTCTATGAGCTATTCAAAACTTGAGGGCATTGATTTTGCAATATATAGTACACAATGTCTTGATACCAAATATATGAAATAAATCCTTGATTAGCGTATACATAAGAGATCAAACCTTCCTCAATATCTGTGATTAACTTTTCTGAGCCTTGTCCTCTGACAAGCTTCATTGGCAAATTTATAGATCAAATTCTTGAAGTGTAGCCATCCATTTCCCTCTTTTTTCTCCCAACTCATTCTACATTAATAGGGAATTCACTACAAGATTTGGAAAAATGGCAAAGACTTTACTCCTTAGAATGTAATATCTAAATTTCTTAACAGCCTTAAACAAGGCAAAATATTTCTTGTCCAAGTTGAGGTAGTTCAATTTTTAATTCTTCAAAGGATAACTCATAAAGAAAATTGGTCTTTCATCTTCACCATCTTTCTTCTATGTTAGTATTCTTGCACATGAGTGATCAGAAGCAAAGGAGTAGACTTTAAATGGTAATGTGTAATCAGGACTGACCAACATTGTTGTAGTAGCAATAGATTATTTATTATCTTCAAAATATTTCTTTCCCAGAGCATTCCATTCAATCTTTTCATCTTTCTTCAGCATGTCACTCATGGGACATACTATTTTAGCAAAACCACTTATAAATTTTTGGACAAATTTAATCTTCCCAAAGAAAGACTTCAACTCTTTCTGACTGTTGGGGCCAACAATTTCAAGATAGCCTCCACTCTTTCAGGATCAATTGAAACTCCAATCTTAGAAATAATATGTCCTAGAAGTTCCCCTTAGTTACCCCAAAGGAACACTTCTTTGGATTCAAGGATATACCGTATCTCCTACACCTATTTTGAACTTGTTTTAAATCATCAATGTGGTCATCCCGGTGCTTGGATAACATTGTAAGGTCATCCATATAGATTACAATGCACCTATTGACTAAACCATTGAAAGAAGCATACATGGCTCATTGAAAAGTAGCACGAACATTAATCAATCCAAAAAGCATGTGCCTGTAAGAAAAGGTACCCCACTTTATCGTGAATTTTTTCTTCAAATGATCTTCTTGGACTATCACTTGATTGTATCCAAAGTAGACATCCAAGAATTAAATCATCTTAGACCCATTAAAAATTTGTAATACCTCTTCAAGAGACAAGAGTGGGTAGTTATCCTTTTGATACGACCTATTGAGGTTCTGGAAGTCAACACAAAGTTGGATTTCACTATTATTTTTAAGCATTGACACTAAATTAGCAAGACAAGTGGAGTGTCATATAGGGAATATTATTATAGCATCATGTATATTTTTTATTTCTTCATGTATCAATGGATTGATGACTAGATTTATGGTTCTTTGTCACTGATGAAATGGCTTAGCATTCAATTTTAAGGGTATATTATGTGTGATAACTTCTAGATTATAAGTCTTGAGATCTTCATAGCTCTATTCTATGACATCCTTATATTCATTCAATAGTTGAATCATACATTCTCTCTCTTCATCAACAAAGACTTTTCCAATTTTAATATACCTAGGTCCCTCTTTGGTCCTCAGGTTATTGTCTCACAATCATCTCTTCCTTCTTCAAGCATTGATCTTTTCCCTCTGGTTGACTCATCTTTAACAAAAATTCATTTAAGAGAAACCATCCCCTTTGGGATGGCATTAGTTTTTTAAATCCATGATCTTGTCTTCCTCTTCTTCCTAGGGTTCTCCCTCTGGTCCATCATCAATGATTTTCTTCTCAAATACTCCACTGCACATAATGAACTCAAGGATATGGTAATCATCCTAAAAGACTTGGAAATTAGTTATATTATCTGGGATAGTTGGGTTAGTAACCAACTTGACTGAAAATATCTTCAAATTGGTTCTCTCCATATGCTTTAATAAACTAGTCGATACATCCAACACATCTGCAATAGCATTTTTTCTCCTAGGAGTTGATATTATATTAAAAGCTTCAAATGCTTCAATGAAATCCCATACCATTTTTTGATATGCCCACAACCTCTTTCCATTACATGAATATTGATCCTCTACTTGTTTGATCACCAATTGTGAATCACCTTCAATAACCAACACTTTTAACCTTCTTTTTCAATGCCATAAGGAGATCATGTACCAATGCTTCATACTCTACAACATTGTTAGTACACATAAATTGAAGTCTATAAGCGGTGTAAAAAAATTAACCCTGAGGGTTGATAAGTTTGATACTTGCTCTAGCTCCTTATTTGCATTTTGATCCATCAAATCTCAACATTCATATTTCATGGTTTCTATTAAATCAATTCTCAAGATTGGACTTGATTTTAACTTGGTATTTTGGTCTTTATTCTGGTGCAGGCTAAAAAGTATCATATGATGAAACAACTTGTGTAATATGGAAAATATGGATGGGGTCTAGAAAAATAGGGATTTTCCCATGAAAGAGACCCCTAACCAATATTTAACACATACATGAAATTCTAATGATATGGAAAGTAAATCTAGGAGAATAATATTGAAGTGAAGAGATAAAAAGTATGTACCTCTGAAAAAGTATATGTTGAAAACCCTGTCAAACGGTCTCAAAAACTGTTGATTTTCACGGTCCTGAACTGAAACTATGAGATCTACAAAAGCTAGAAATATTTTTCTTTTCTAAGAAAGGTTGACCTTGACCTAACATAGGGGTAAGATCTTACCCTAGGGCACAATCTTACCCCTTTATGTTGACCTTGACCTGCACTATTTCAACAGAAATTATGTTCATGGATCCTGAAAGTTTGTCGAAAAGGGTATCTAGATCTGCATTGTAATTTTCTATCCCACACTTTTTCCTGCAAGAAAAATGGTTTTGTTTATTGGGGGGAGGGGTTGCCTTAGGCAAACCCTAATTTCAGAATTAACCTTGAAATGAATTGAAATTGTAGTAGTAAACAAAGTAAATGGAACAATTCACCTTGCTTATGTTGAAACCCTTGTGTAGGATTCAAATCCTTGAATCCACAAGTATGGATGCTCCAAATGAATGTAGAATTGGATGTAGGATGTCTCAAATCAATTGTATTTAGATCTTCAACACCAATCTTGAATGGATCCTGGAATAGGAAGAGGCTTGGATGAATGTGGATGGAGAAATCTTCAACAAGAGGGCTCCATAGAGATTGAATCCTTCAATGGCTAACAATGGATCTCCTTGATAAATGGGATATTGAATTATTGAATTCTTAAAGATGAATGAATGATTGAATTCTTTCATTCTCCTTCTTACTTGCTTCTTGATTGCTTGATTTCACTTGATGGAATGCTTGAGAGATTATAAAAAAGATGATGATTGAAATGAGAGAGGAAGGCTTCCTTTTATAGTGATCTACGGAACAAACTTCTAGAGAGGCCCACATAGGAAAATTAAATTCCCATTTAAGCCTTTACCCCTAGAAATGGACCTAAATTAAATATAATTTAAAATTTTACCATTCTGAAACCTGAAATAGTCGACTTGAAAGTGGGAAATAAAT
The DNA here is from genome assembly GCA_027943335.1 of Chamaecyparis obtusa. NCBI lineage: Eukaryota > Viridiplantae > Streptophyta > Pinopsida > Cupressales > Cupressaceae > Chamaecyparis > Chamaecyparis obtusa. The sequence continues at coordinate 1,098,181 of BSBK01003182.1, read as the reverse complement.
CTTTCTGAAACCCAACATCTGGAAACTTCTATATTTTGAAATTTGGACCCTGGATCAAGGTCAAGGTCGACCTTGACCTAAAATTTCAACCTTGACCCTAAGGTCAAGAGTCTTAGGATTTCAATTTAGGATACTAGAATTATGCAGAAAAGAAGTGGAAAATGGGGCAGAACAGGGGAAAAAGCCAAATCCAAGTCAAAGACCCATTCAAGGTGTTCAACATGACCCCAAACCACTTACTTGGAAGGCTAAACCAGTCCTAAATGGAAGTGATTCCATTTTATGATGATACATTTAGCCCCCACTTTAGCAAGAGTATGGATTTGATGCAAACTCTTAGTAAAGGAGATCATAAAGAAAAAGGCAAACTTATTGAAATAAAAGGGACAAAGGAATCCTCAAGCCCCCAAGGACTTGAGTCTTCATCAACTCCAAGATTACAATAAGAGAGACATCTCTAAAAAAAAGAGAGAAAAGGGGAGAGAGGAGTGGCTAGTTCACTCAGTAAGATGTATGTATCTCACTGTGAACCAGGAAAAAGGATAGGATGGCCCACCAAGTAAGCACTTGATAGTCACCCCATAAATTTGTGCACCTTCTAGAAGCTTTGTGCATGTATGTAGTGTGTCTTTTGACAGCTTTTATGAAGTACCCATGGATCCATATCCTCATATCACCATAGAATACATTTGTAAAATGTGTATCTCTTCGAGATTTAGCAACTTATGTGTGTTACCTTCCAAGGATTTAGCATATTTGAAATTAAAAATGTGTGTCTCTTCAGGATTTAGCAACTTATGTGCATTACCTTCCCAGAATTTAGCATGCTTCAAAATAAAAGGCTAGAACAAAAATGCATAATATAGAACGAGGGAGGCTGTATATATGCCCCCCTCCTTAAGATGGAAAAAAATATACTATTTTGACATGTTAAGGAAAGAAAAGAAAAAGGATACAGTCTTCTTCAACATCAAGACAATATCCATAGATAACACCCAATCCAAGCCAAGAACGTTGAAGCTCCTATGAGGCCATGGAAGGGATGAATGTAAAGAGATATCATGAAAGAAGGTAAATAGTAACCCTTGTGAGAGATAGCAGACTATTCAGCTTCCAAGGTGAGAGATGTATCAACCATGGAAACTCAATGTCAAACAATGAAATAGGTTATGATCAAGGACATAGATCCTCAATGCAAACCAAAATTTTCATGTATGATTGGATATCACATAATAGATAGATACTGCTCAACCAAGGGAAAAGTGGATCAGGGAAAGATAGAAAAGAAGGAGATGACATCCTTTCCCCCCAAGCATAGGAACAAGGATGGAAGGGGACGTATTATATCACTCACAACACTATACAATTCAATGAGCCCCCAAGGATTAGGCTAACATTATTTACATAATGTGGAGCTCCATAATAGGAACATAAATGTTATTTAGAGAAAATAGGATTGAAATACAACTCATTGCCACATGATATATAAATAACCTTACTATCAATGAGCTTCCTAATCTTATAATGTAAAGCTTGGCATTCATTAGTAGAGTGATCATGAAATCTATGATACAAAAAAAAGGAAGATTTTTCAAGTGTGGACTACGTTTCTTTTTGCATTTAGGTCTAGTAATCATCTTAGCACAAAGGAGTTTAGGCAAAAGAATTTCTTGGTCAAATTCCTTCATAAGTTTATCATGTTTTCAAGTGTTATTTGAGATGTTGTTAACATTGATTTTTTCTTGAGGATTAAATCCCAATCCATAAGAATGCTCATGCCCCCCATTCTATAAGGGTATTTGAATTCCATGTTTATGATTACCACATCCTTGACCATTGAATCCTTGTTTATTAGGAAATGATAACCAGGACCCTAATGAGAAGCCATATCAGAAGGAGTCAATGGAACTTTAGTAGTCACTATATCATCATTAGTAGGTTTGATAGATTCATAATGTGTAGAAGCAGCGACAAAGTTATTACGAAGGGCATTAGAAGTAGAATCAAAAACTCATTGTTCAAATTCTCTTTGTTGCTTCATAAAATCAAGATTAGAAACCTTATACTCTCCTATAAAGGTAGGATTAAAATCCAAGGTTCCCCAATCATCACCAGGAAGAGCATTAAAGGAAGAAGGATTACTATTAGGAGTAGGAGCAGTGTAGGTTTGAATATTCAAACAAGGATTTGGCACATCATCTGCATGAAGTGTATACATCATGTTGTTATGAATAAACTTGACTTTACGGTGAAGGGTGGAAGGAATAGCATTAATCTTAATTATTTTTTCAATTCTTGGATAATGCCAAGAGACTATTTAATGGTAATGTATCACATAATAATACATGTGAAAATATTAAATGAAGAATAAATGGAATTATAAAACACAATAAACAATGTGAGAAACACCATTTTATTCAAAATATAGAACATCCATACAACTTTGGACAATCTCACAAGTGAGATGTATGCCCATGAATCAATATAATTTGGACTAACTCATGGAGGAGTTGTATGCCCAAATCCATAGAAGTTGGGCAATCCCGTGTGTGAGATGTGTGCCTAAGAACTCCATATGTGAGAGCTGATGCAGATTGGCTATCTCAACAAATGAGATGTATGTCCATATCACTCTATCTATTGAATTTAAATTGAGCTTATTTATAAACTTTCAATGAAGCTGAAAAGTCACAACGTTTATCTCATCATTAGAAGTTGGAAGGACAATCCAAAATTGAAAGGTCATTACACTTAATTGAAAATTGATTAAAATCTCATTTAATCTAAATGCCAACTTATTTTTTGATCATTCCTCCCCTCTTACAAGGCAATGGGCCCCATTGCTTTATCACCTTCTAAATGATATGCACTTAATAATGATTCTGCCATATAACTTGAAAACAGATCCAAACAAGCACACGAACCATAGGTGCCACTTTAGCAACACTGCTAAACCATATAGAAAAAAAATGGATTGAGGTATAATCTTCTCAATAAAAGAAAATCTTAGCTCTCCAAATAAGAGTATCAGACTAACATATATTTCATCATAGGAGAGGGCTGAATTTGTAGAGGCACCATTGGATCGGCAACAAGCTGCTAGATCTTTACTTGCATTATGCAGACAATGAAGATGATTGTCATCGCAGAGATGAAGGGTGGGATTTAGTCCATGGTAGGATTGCTGCATCCTCAGAGTTCCCAAATTTTCGAAAAGGGTGTTCATAGAGGTGCTCAGAATTTGAGACAGATTGGTACAACGTAGCCCATAGGCTCTGAAAGCATCTGAAATCACAGCAACCACACCAATGTATAAAGTATACATTTTGTATGCCCTCAAATACCTATCAATGGAATGGATAAATCCATAGTTGTCAGCAAGGAACAATTGGAGTCCATCCGATTGAGGCAAATAAAAGACGTAGAGAATGCAATGGATAATGGCCTCTGCGGTTGCCTCAATTCGAAATCTCTTGCTTGTCTCACGGTGCCTGATTGTGATGTATCTATCATTATCAATTTCTTTAGGATCTGATGAAATTACATTACCTGTGGATGCCATAGGTTTATCATCGGCATCTAGTTTAATGTTTAGGTCATATTTGCAAAGTCATTTAGGTTTCTCGTGACTTTCCATTGATACGTTGAGCCTCTTTTGACCTAAATTATTTGGAACTTCCATCTCAAATTTATATTCTATCCCTTCAACTTCCTTCTCACCTATTTCCTCCATCTCTCCAAATCCTTTCTCATAATTATCTTTTTCCATCCTTCTCTCTACTCTTTAATAAAAAGTAGGAAGTTGGGAAGATTTTCCTATACAAGTATAGAGAGATGGAGGGAGAGAAGGTGTCTATGGCCAAGCAAGGTGATCATCAGTCCAAGGATGCTAATGGCTCTGATACCACTGATCTAAATTATTTTGTCAATTCTTGTACAATACCAAGAGACTATTTAATGGTAATGTATCACATTATAATACATGTGAAAATATTAAACGAAGAATAAATGGAATTATAAAACACAATAAACAATGTGAGAAACACCATTTTATTCAAAATATAGAACATCCATACAGCTTTGGACAATCTCGCAAGTGAGATGTATGCCCATGAATCAATATAATTTGGACTAACTCGTGGAGGAGTTGTATGCCCAAATCCATAGAAGTTGGGCAATCCCGTGTGTGAGATGTGTGCCCAAGAACTCCATATGTGAGAGCTGATGCAAATTGGCTATCTCAACAAATGAGATGTATGTCCATATCACTCTATCTGTTGAATTTAAATTGAGCTTATTTATAAACTTTCAATGAAGTTGAAAAGTCACAGCATTTATCTCTTCATTAGAAGTTGGAAGGACAATCCAAAACTGAAAGGTCATTACACTTAATTGAAAATTGATTAAAATCTCATTTAATCTAAATGCCAACTTATTTTTTGATCAAGCATACATCTCATGCAACCAAGGTCTACCCAAAAGGAGGTTATAATTGAGAGGTCCATGCATAACATGAAAAGGAGTATTCTAGATGACTAGACCTACTTTGATAGGTAAGGTAATGATGCCCAAAGTGTTCTTATAAATGTTATCAAAGCCACATATAGGAACATTGTTAGGTTGAATATTTGAAAGATTAGCTTTAATCACTTTGAGCATGTCCATGCTACAAATATTAAGCCCAGATCTATTATCAATCAAGGTCCTATGAATGATACTCTTATTGATAGTAACAACAACCATAAGAGCACCATATTGATTCTAAACTTCTTTAGAAGGTAAATCCTTTTGAGTAAATACGATGTCAGGAGGACCCAAGGTAGCATGCATGTAGTACTATAAGAAGGCATTGATGTTCTCTTCATTAGGAGGTGGAGTGGGAAGAATTTCTAGATCTTTTTTCAAGGCTTCATGGTAGGTAGGTAAAGTTTGAAGAAGCTCCCATGAAGAAATCTTGGCAGGGGTATTGCATAATTGGTTTCTCAAATCATACTCCTTGCTAGGAAGACGGGGTGGAGGAGGTGGTAAAGAAGTAGAAACCACTAGATTAGGTTGAGGGTTACTCCTTGTATGATAGGTGTGAGCTATCAAATCTTGATCATTGAAAGACTCTAAAGACTCCATAGGTTTACCATTGATAGTAATGTGAGGACAACCTTTGATAGTCAACAAGGGTTCTAGATAAACCATGTTAGTTGTCTCAACACTACAAACAGATTCATAAGAAGGAAGCAAAGAAGACATCCTAGGAGGAGATGAAGTAGGATCTTGATTCTCCATAAGATTATCACTAAGAGGGAGAGCATTAAGGGAATTCATATCATTCTCTGCTAATGCCTCATCACTAGAAGGAATCCCAAATAAAGGCAAAGCATCTAAAATGTCATCTTCTTTGGCTAAGATGTCTTCATAAGGGGAGTATGTTTTAGAAAAAGAGTCACCATCATGTATGAATATATCATCCATTAATAAATCACCCTCTTGTATCAACACTTATTCATGAGGAGGGGATAAATTAATGTCTTTATCCAAGGATTAATCCCAAAAAGTAGATTCATCCACAATGGTTTCATGAGGAAGAGAGTAATCAACATCCAAATCCAAAGGTTCATCCCAAATAGGAGGATTATCATCCATATTAATAAATCACATTGTAGGAGTGCCATAAATCACTAAAGCTTGATCCCTTAAGGGTAAATTATATTCTAAAGTAGGCTCATAGAAAAGACATATATTAGGAGAAGAATTAACATCAATCCCCAACTCATCTCTGTAAAGGTCAATTGAAGAGGTTGTGGGGGAGGGTGAAATAGGAATAGGATCGATGGAGATCTCATTCGAACAATTTTCATCCTCAATTCCATGTACCTCATTAGGGGATCTATCATATTTTGCAATAAAATCCTTATCAAAGTATTCAAAACAAAAATCATACATGTTGAACACAAAGTAATTCTACAAGCATGAAAAATGTAAATGTTTTTGTGTTTTTAAAGAATTTTTTTTTCTTTTTTGGTATTTTTGAAATATAAATGCAAGAGAATAAAATAAATCTACTTTTATATGCATGTAAGATCTAACACAAAATCAAAATCTAACACCAAAAAGAAAGAGTTGTCGTAAACAAGTTCACCAAAATGTATAGAGTGAACCACAAACACAGTAGGGCATCTAATTCCACAAAAGATAGGGGGTAAGCTTGTTGGGTTCACCAAAATGTAATATGGATGGGGTCTAGAACAATAGGGATTTGCCCATAAAAGAGACCCAAACCAATATTTAACACATACATGAAATTCTAATGATATAGAAAATAAATCTAGGAGAGTAATATTGAAATGAAGAGATAAAAAGTATTTACCTCCAAAAAAGAATTTGCTAAAAACCCTATTAGACAGTCTCAGAAACTATTGATTTTTGCATTATTGAGTCGAAACTGTGAGATTTAAAAAACCTAGAAATCTTTTACTTTTCTGAGAAAGGTCATCCTTGACCCAACACAGGGGTAAGATCTTACCCCGAGGCAAAATCTTACCCCTTTATGTCAACCTTGACCTACACTATTCCGATGGAAATTCTGTTCGCAAATCCTGAAAGTTTTCCAAAAAGGGTATCCAAATTTGCACTGTAATTCACTGTCCCACACCTGTTCCTATAATAAAAATGGTTTTGTTTGTTGGTGGGGAGCGTTTTGCCCTAGTCAAACCCCAATTTAGGAATTAACCTTGAAATGAATTGAAATTGTAGTAGTAAATAAAGTAAATGGAACAATTCACCTTGTTTATGTTGAAACCCTTGTGGAGGATTCGAATCCTTGAATCCACAAGTATGGATGCTCCAAATGAATGTAGAATTAGATGTAGGATGTCTCAAATCAATTATCTTTAGATCTTCTATTAGAAAGTAAAGTCCACCAAGATAACTGAGAGGGGGGGTTAATCAGTTATCAGATAAATACAACTTTTATCAACCTCAATAGAATTTAACAATGTAAGCAATGTAATCAACAACCATAGAAAGATATACATGCACAATAACACAATGACACAAGATATGTTGACTAGGGAATCTCTTGATCAAATAGTAAATCCCGGTGGGAATGATGCCCACAAAAGCACTAATATGAAAGTTCCTTGTGAGAGGATGGACTCTGTTAGGAGTCTTATGAAATACATTTAGTACATATGAGTCCCTGTTAGGAGACTTTGAATCCCTGCTAAAAGATTCTAACTCTGTTAGGAGTTATGGAAGACAGAAGGACCCACTTCCAAAATAGCTTCAGGGTAAGTGATGAGTCCAATTATTGCCTCAATTTTGTTATGATCTTTATATTTTGTTGATACTCTAACAAACATTTCTAAGACATTTTATGACTTATACTTATGTGAACCTATGCCAAGTATAGCTAAGGCCACAAAATATATGGGTAGCTTGAGTGATATGTTTTGTTGACTATTATAAATATAATGCAGTACTTCATATAATTATTTCAAGTTGTGCTCTAACATTTTAGTAGGAGTTGAAAATGTTGACTTGCATATGTGTACCGAATGTTACTAATCTTTCAGGTAAACACGGAGCCGTATGAAGAGTGGTGCATCTGCATTAAAGAAGGAGTGTTAGAAGACCAACCATGGTGGGAGAATCCAGCATGATTTTGATGGATATGCCAAGCTTTGAAGGAGCTATTGTTCTACAGAATATAGGGAATTAGTCCTGCTATATTTCCTCAGAATTGTTATTCTGTTGTCAACAATAATTGTATTATGTCGTGGTTGTTTTATCTCCTCCATATTTGGCGAGGTTTAATGAGACTTTTTTGTTATGTTTTCAATAAGTGTCAATCCTTGATATAAAGGGATTTTGACTGATTTAGTAGGTAATCAAGAAAGATAGAATTATGTATTCAATATAGTGGAAGTTGCCCTGTTTTGTTCTTCATGAGTTATTCAATTGTTATGTAACTAGTTAAGAGGAATTTAATGGAAGAGTGATTTTGGATTATTTCTTGTGTTGAGTAGTTAGCAAAAGCCAACCAAGGGGGCCCACTTGGGAGGTGGATTAGATTAAGTAAGAATAGATTTACTTCTTGTACTTTTCCTATTTTCAAATAGAGTTACTATTTTACTCCTGCAACATTGCCATTGTGGTTATTCCTGGAACATTTGCAGAGACAAGTATAGTGAATGTTTTAAGTTGTTAGATAGACTTAGATTCATTTCATAATTTTTCTGCAATAATTCCATTCAATAGTTAAGTGTGTTTACTTTCCTACAGCAATAGCATAGAATCCTTTCATGCATTTTATCTTCCTACAGCATAGGTGTTATGACTCCTAAAGGAACTTAGTGCACAAATTGTGCTATCCCATTTCAAGTCTACATCCCTAGGTTGACAATCTAAATGCATTTCATGATGGGGATAGATAATCCGTAGCATAGATATATTACCCTTAAGAGAGACAATGGCATGATTATCTCTACCTATTGTGAGACTGTTCATTTTTGGCACCATTGTCAGGGATGGTGTCAAACTAAGAACCTTAATGAGTCATTTATTTTTCAGATTAGTTTCCTATTTTTAGTTAATACCAAGAAGTTGTGAGCTTGCTTCACAAGTCATCAACTTACTTGCATGCATTGAAGAAGGTGAGATGTTCATGGTAGATTTCTTCCAAAAGAACCTGTTAAACTGAAAGAAGAGTTTGAAGAGCTTGAATTACCATTTCTTGACACCAGTCTTGAGTTTGTTGCATCATCTTCAATAGAAGAAGAAGAAATCCAAGAAACATTTCACCTCCATCCTTTTGTATTAATATTAGCCAGTTTTCATAGTAATCCTACTCCAGGACCGCCTGTCACTCAAAACTCTCCAGTCAACAATACTTTCCAACCATAGTTACAATATCCAACACCTCCAGTAATGGCAGCTCCTACATTTCCATTTCCAATTCCAAGTCTTATTAATAATCCTAACCATAAGAACATACATGCTTCAGCACTTCCAAAGTTTTATGGCCTTGTTACGGAGGATCCTGACACCTTTTTGTTTGAGTTTGACATACTGTGTCAAATTTTGACTATAATATTGATAGTCATAAGCTTAAGATGTTCCTAGCAACACTGAAGGAGTCAGCCCTCAAATGGTTCATGGGCCTAGGAGTGAATGCAATAGCTAATTGGGATGGAATGAGAGATTTTTTTCTAAGAAAGTATAAGGAATACTGCAAGGGAAGTGATTCAAAATGAGATGACATCTTCTGTATGTCACAAAGGGAAGAAGAGACATTAGAGGCCTACATATCATGCTTCTTATTTAGCTTATAGAAGAACCTGCAACATGCATTGCAGGAGGATTCACAGAAGCTAATTTTTCTAAGAGGAGTGAATGAAAATTGTCTTGAAGCTCTGGACCTCATGGCTGGAGGTGATATATCTCAGTCTTCCTAGGATGACCTTTAGAAGATTTGTATGAACTATTCTAGAGTAGCGGTCAAGAAAGGAAGGGGATTTTTCTTGGGGATGACCAAAGGAAGTGGCTCTAGTATTTCAAAGATGGAGATTTCAAACCTGTTATCAGACTTCAAGCAAGACATCATAAAATGATGTTTCTACACACCTGGACATGATGACCACCAAGAACAAACATGCAGGCACAGAGGCATAGCTGGCTAAATACTATCCTCATTGTCACAAACAAAAGAAGGATTGTTAGTGCAAATTGGTTGCAAACCTGGAGAATCAGCATCTTCCAATTGAATACTTGAAGATAGATGGAGAGGATGAGAAAGTATTCTTTGTTGCTTAACGTTAGCCATGGGCCATGAGACAAGGTATGCCTCAAGACCCATTACAAACTTCAAGTCCATATAATAGTCAGTAGCAAAATTGGAATGTCCAAAGTCCTCCATAGTATAATCAACCCACTTGGAATAATGCTTGGCCAAATAATCAACAAAATCAATGGTATCCCTCCACAGCAACCCTAATGGTCACAATTTCCAAACCAATGGCAACAACCACAAGGAAATTGGTAGCCCACTAACCAGTGGAGAGGACCTCAGCAATGGCCTAATCCAAATCCTAGATATCCACCTCCAAAAAATATGCCCACAATAATTCCACCACCTCCAAATGCAAGTCCTTAAAAGCAGACGCAATTACTTGCTCAACCTCAACCGAATCCCAACAGTCAAAAGCCATAGCAGCAAATGTATGCTACTGATGCTCAGTAGTACCCTGCCTATGCACTTGATATAGCTAATATACACCTAAGATCAGGTACTACCTTGCTAGCACCTAAACAACCCCTTATCACTGAAGTGCCAAACCTTCCTACAGCAGCAGTACCGATTCCAGAGAATGATTTGCCAAATAATGTTGCATCAGAAAATGTTTCCAACTCGGCTAATGCTCATACAATAGTTAAACCACCTTTTCCTTAGAGGCTCACCATGGACAAACCCATACCAAAAGAAGACCAACCATTTGATATCATTGACCATCTTAAGAACATGTAGGTCCAGATTCCCCTGTTTAAAGCAATAAAAGATGTTCCAGTTTATGGAAAAGCAATAAAAGAAGCTTTCCTTAAAAAGCCAAGGAGAAAGAAAAAGAATCCTACAATAGTTCATGTTATAGGATAATTGGTTGATATCATGCTAGGAAAACTGGTAATACCAAAATATTCAGATCCAGGGAGTCCAGTTGTGAATATCATCATTAATTGCCAGTCTGTCAAAAATGCATTAATAGACTTAGGTGCTGCCATTAATGTAATGACTAAGGATACTATGAATAAACTGAGCATTGAAGGGTTGAGAGCTACTCCATCAATATTGCAATTAGCAGATCACTCTACTATTACTCCTGATGGAATGATAGAAGATATAATAGTTGCCTTAGATTCTTGGGAGTACCCTATTGATTTCATGATCCTTTCACCAAAAGTCAACCTTGCCAGTTACCTTGTTATTCTAGGACATCCATGGTTAGCAACATTTGATGCAAACATAAGTTGTAGATCAGGGAACATGACAATTTCAGATGGGCAAGCCACTAAGAAACTAGCATTATATCCTCCAGCTCAACCGCAGCCAAATTTGAGTACACCTATATGGCCAGACTTAGGAGAAGGGGAAGAAGAATTGAATTCTATGGTTCAGCTCATGATGTTACATAGGCAATCCTTTCTAAAGTTGCAAGAGGAAGATGAAGTCATTTGGAGCATTCTTAATAATGATTGTGTTGTAATCAAAGATGTATCTGAGAGTTCTTTGTTAGAGTTAAGTACGTGTGAAGATAATTTTGAGGATTGTGTATTACCTTCAAAACCCAATATTATCCACCAGTTGCTACCTAGTGAAGTAAACACAAGTCCTATCCCTAAAGTATTCATGCTTGACCTTAGCACTACTATTGAGCTTTATAAAGGTCATAATCTTCATGTGAATAATAAGTTGCCTCCACAACAAATGGAAAAACTAACTAAACTGCTACAAACACATGAGAAAGCCTTTGCATGGGATTATGGGGACATGAAGGGATTAAGCCCAACATTATGTACTCATAAGATATGTATCAATGAAGGAAGCATGCCCCTTCATCAACCTCAAAGAAGGATTAACCCATCATTAAGGGAGATAGTCAAAACTGAATTGCAAAAGCTATTAGATGCTGGCTTTATATATCCTATATCTGACAGTAAGTGGGTATCACCTTTGGTCATAGTACCCAAAAAGGGGGGAAAATGGAGGATTTGTGTGGATTACAGGGAGTTAAATAAAGCTACCAAGAAATATCACTTCCCATTACCATTCATTGACCAAGTACTTGATACTTTGGCCGGTAAGAAGTGTTTTTCCTTTCTTGATGGACATAGTGGATACAATCAGATAACTATTGCTCCAGAGGATCAGGAGAAGACTACATTCACATGTCCATGGGGGACATATGCATATTCAGTTCTACCTTTTGGGTTGTGTAATGCTCCAGCAATGTTTCAAAGAGCTGTAATTAGTATTTTTGCTGACATATCACATGACTGTATGGAGATATATATGGATGACTTTACAGCATTTGGAGTGACATTTGATGAGGCTTTGAAGAATCTTGAAAAGATACTAATCTAATGTAAGGAGCATAATCTATCCCTTAATAGTGAGAAATGTTTTATGATGATGCAGGAGTGAGTGGTACTCAGGCATTTCATTTCAGCAGCAGGAATTCAAGTGGACCCAGATAAACTAGAGGTAATACTTACACTACCTACTCCTACTAAACAAAAAGATGTAAGATCTTTTCTAGGACATGTCTGATACTATAGATACTTTATTCAAAATTTTAGTCAAATTGCTAGTCCTCTATACACATTACTTATCAAAGAAGCTGAATTTAAGTGGACACAAGCATGTGATGAGTCCTTCCTGCAGCTAAAGAACCTCCTAACAACTGCACCAGTCCTAAAAGGACCAAATTGGTCTATTCCATTCCACATCCATACAGATGCATCAGATTATGTCATAGGTGTTGTGCTAGGACAAAAGCCTACTAACCTTGAGAATGCAATTTACTATATCATTAAAAGCCTCCATGGCCCTGAATTGAACTACATAGTTACTGAAAAGGAACTCCTAGCTATATTTTATGCATTGAACAAATTCTGACACTATGTTACAGGCTATCCCATTTTTGTTCACACTGATCACTCTGCAATAAAATGTCTAATGAACAAACCTGCTATAATAGGTAGATTGGCAAGATGGCTCTTACTATTGCAAGAATTTGATATAACAATTGTTGATAAACCAGGGAAGGCCAATGTAGTTGCTGACTACTTGTCTAGACAACAAAATGTTGATGAAGACACCACTCAGGTTGAAGATACATTTCCAGATGAACACCTATTCCATATAGCAATAAAAAACCTACAGTATGCAGACATATCCAATTATCTTACAGCAAATAAGATGCCCCCACATTTTTCTCAGAAAGACAAGAAAAATATTGTAGAGAAAAGCTTTCAGTTTTCATGGATAGATAACAATCTATTTTACACCTGTCTAGATCAGATTATGAGAAGATGTGTGAGAGAAGATGAAGTATATGATATACTCCATGCTTTTCATGATGAGCCTTGTGGAGGTCACTTTGTAGCAAAGCGAACAACCCTAAAAATCTTAACAACAGGATATTATTAGCCTCAATTACACAAAGATGTAGCCAGTTATACCAAAAAAATGTGATAAATTTTAGAGGATGGGTCGTCCAATGAAATCAAATGAGATGCCACTTAATCCACAAGTAGTAATGACACCCTTTGATAAGTGGGGTATGGACTTCATTGGACCAATTGATCCACCATCAAATGGAAAATCCTACATCTTTGTTTGTATAGATTACCTGACAAAATGGGTCGAAGTGAAAGCTATGCAAAATGAAAGGGATGAAAAAGTAGCAAAATTCTTGTATGAAGAAATTTTTACCAGGTATGGAGTCCCCAGAGAGCTTGTAATAGACCAAGGTGCACAATTCACATCAAACCTGATCATAGAGCTAATGAAGGAGTATAGCATAAGACATCAGAAGTCTAGTCCCTATCATTCGTAAGAAAATGGACACGCGGAGGTGACAATCAGAGAAATAGAGACCATATTAACAAAGACATTACAGTTGCATCACAAGGATTAGAGTAGTCAATTAACAGAAGTAGTATGGGCTTATCGTACCACATGGAGACAACAATAGGGTTCACAACATTTGAATTGGTGTATGGAAAAGCAACAATGTTGCCCATATAATTTGAACACAAAACATTGCGCACAGCACTTGAGCTAAACATCAATCTTCCTGTAGCACAAATAGAATGTCTCCTCCATCTCAACTCATTGGATGAAATGCACAAGTTAGCATTAGAAAGAACAGAGCTAATCCAAAACCAAAGGAAAAGATGGCATGATTCACATATCAAGAACAAGCAATTTTAAGTAGGAGATTGGGCTTTATTATATGATTCCAGATTCAAGGAGAACCCAGGAAAGCTACAAACCAGATGGCTCAGACCCTATGAAATTCAATATGTCTTTGATAATGGAGCAGTTCAGCTGACCATACTTGATCTAGTACAATTTAAGCTGCTAGTCAATGGACACCGCTTGCACCTATATCACAAGCATCAAACCAAAGAAGAATTCTTGAAACAATTCAACATGCACAGTTTAACAGCCCCTCAGGAAATAGTTCTTGCAACCAAAGGTGAAAGCCTTCCTCTTGCAGCATCACCATGATAGAGATTCGCTAGCACTCATAATAAAACTTCATTTAATGAGGTATACTTCTTCATTCACTTTTCTCTTTTCTTCTCACCAACTCATCTCATTCCTATTTCTACCACCCACTCAAATTCCATGTCAGCCACAAATTCTATTTTCAAATGCTTTCAATAAAATGCCATGTCAGCAATCTTATGTAGCCTCCAAAATCAACACTCTCATCAACTCACATTCGTGTACAGTAACTAATCACTAGGTACAACTTTCTAAATCCTTACTTACTTTTAGCGCATAGGTTTAATTAATTATATCTAGTACTGCATTAAATGTATAATATATGCATTAAGCTAGTTTCCCAACCTCGTGCTAAATTTAACAAGTGAGGACACTTGTTCAACTTTTGTAGGGGGAAGGGGAAGTGTACTAACTTCCAAGTGTCATTCTTAAACTACCCTTGTCATACCCTTATCACATCAATGTTGTACTTAGGTTGCGTTCCATTAATTCTTTTAATCCTTCACACATTTCTCATACTTTCAAATTTTGATTTCCTGAACTTGACATGACTTCAAAAGGATCATAATTAATTTATGAGGTAACTCACACTTAAGGTATTGATATCCTCTAAAATCAATGCCATTATTATAGTTCATGTCAAGAAAAACAAAGGTAATGCAAGTGAAAATATTGATATTTTCAAGAATCACAATTGCATTTCAAAAGAGGGAATTTGCAGAGAAACCGAAAGCTTAGCAATGGGTTGGAGAGATAAAAAATTAGAGAGTGGGCATTATTAAGATGGGAAGACAATTACAGAGACATGAACCAGTTGTTCATGGTATTTTGTTGGCAGATGTTGAGGCAGTCCACAGGTTTAATGCATGCAACTGGCTTGGCTATTTTCTTCAGGTGACAGAGTTTAATGAGGAGGTTGTTGCAGAATTCATGGGTACATTTGAAGAAGGACAAGTAACTATATGGGGATTCATAGTTGTTGCTACTAAAGAGAGAATTGTGGAAGTTACAGGGTTACCAGTTGTGGGAGAACATTATCCAAACGAGCATGATGCCAGGTCATCTCGAGCTCAGTTCTCTAGGCCGGGTGATCCTCCGCTTGAAATTACTAAGCAGGGGTGCAACAGATTGTCCCCTCCATAGCCATTTCTAGAACTGGCTATGCACATCATCAAGTATTTAACTTGTGAAGGAAGATTTCTGAACCTGCATGCTCATCATTTTAATCTGCTTAGTTGTATCAGGCATAATCTTTAGGTTAATATTCCCAATTTTCTTTATAATATGCTAAGTATTAGTGCCGAGGAAACTCAAAAGGGAAATGCAAACTCCATTAGTCACCATGTCCTAATCAAGCTTTTGGTTGAAAAATCTCTTAGGGATGTTTCCCCCATGTCATGGGCAGAATTTGTCCAATCCAAAACTTTGCAACCCCAAGTAAATCCTGTGGTCCAACCTCTAGAAGATGTAGTAGAATCTTTCAACCCTACTAAAGAAGTAGCTGTGAAAGAAAAAGAACGGGAATTACTGCCAGAAAACCAACCTCCTAAACCTACTCTAGAAAGTAATGTACCCACTTCTTCCTCAAGAAAAGGAAAGCAGAAAGTTAGAAAAGAAATCCCTAATTTAGAAGGATAAATTTCAAACCCTGCAATTCAAATTAATAAAAGAAAATGGTCGAGTCCTACAGTAACTACTCCTACAACACATAAACCAAAAAGGTCTCGTCAATCTAAAATTGTAGTGGTTGAAGAGGCAACTATGCATAGAAGCCCTTGCATGAGAGGACAGGTGTCTCCACCTTCTCCTCAACACCCACATGTTCCAGCACCAAAACTTGCTAAAGAGCCCTCTGTTGAATATATTCTTGATGACTCCCCTATGCAGGCAAAATCTCATCATATGGAGGAGCCTCCTAATGAGCAAGAACCTAGCAATAGCATGCCATAGAATGATCAAGGAATGCCTAAACTGAGCCCTGATGTAATGCAAGAGAGCATTCCTATGAACGTTCAATCTACTCCTCCTCAGCATCCTATATATTCTAATGTATCCATTATACCTTACCAATCAATGTGGTTCACTGACTTCTTCCAACAGACTGTTAAGGAGAAGAAAAAGAAGGCTCAAATGCAAGAGTTCCCTTCATCAACAATTCAGTTTGTCCTCTTTCATCTAAACAACTATTTTTATCTTTTAGAAAACATGGTGGAAGAAGGAAATAAATCAAATGCAAAGGGAGATGTTTGAGAAGGATGAGGAAATTGAATCTCTCAAAGATTAGCTAAGGAAATAGAAAGAGCAAATGGACAAGGCCTTAAAACTAGTTGACCAAGTGATAGCTTGTAGACCACCACCTAGGGTACATGCTATTTGCTTAAAGGAGAAATTTCTTTTGTTCCAACTTATGATGATAATGAAGAATATTGATTGTGAATTCAAGTCGGCCCAAGAATTCTATGGTTTGTATCAGACTCTACCATCATGGCAACAAAATCTATTATGTGAGTTCTATTTTGCACAATTTTATTATCCCACATGAAACAGAGTGGAATCCTCTGCTCTATATAGGGTACATTCACTTAAGGGCCTTGATGTCATGGATACATAATGAGACAAACTATGACAGACAGTTGAACACCTACAGGGATCTGGAGAAATCTGAACCTTTTCCATTAAGGGCTGAGTTACATAAGCCCGATGTTCTTTTGAGGGATTGGCTCAATTTGTGTTATGGGAGACCAAAGCTAGAAATCAGGGAGAAATTATTTGCATTGAGGGATAAAGTTTACAGATATTATTAGACATTACCCAATTTTAAAGCCCAAAGAGCTCTTTTAGGAGTCAGAAGTAGGTGGAACAAATTGCCAGAAGCTTTTAGAGAAGAAGAACCACATAGCCCAATTAATTATGAAGAAGCTATCCATAGAGTGGCTAATTACATGAAGTTGGGATGGTACCCTAGAAAGGAATTATGGATGCCTGTATCCTTCCAGCCACCTACACTCTTTTGGCCCCTATATGACATCAGTGCTACTAGACTGGATCAGTTGGTTGAGGAGCATCAAGAAGATTACTTGGAATGCACAAGGGGGTTCTACTACACTTTCAGAAGTGGAAAGAAGGGGAAGATGACCGTTGGAGATTTCAGGACCATAGCAAGGAAATACAATGCTTGAGGACAAGCATTCTGTTAGTAGGGGGCAGATGATGAGTCCAATTATTGCCTCAATTTTGTTATGATCTTTATATTATGTTGATACTCTAACAAACATTTCTAAGACATTTTATGACTTATACTTATGTGAACATATGCCAAGTATAGATAAAGCCACAAAATCTATGGGTAGCTTGAGTGATATGTTTTGTTGACTATTATAAATATAATGCAGTACTTCATATAATTATTTCAAGTTGTACTCTAAAATTTAAGTAGGAGTTGAAAATGTTGAATTGCATATGTGTACCGAATGTTACTAACCTTTCAGGTAAACACGGAGTGGTATGAAGAGTGTTGCATCTACATTAAAGAAGGAGCATTAGAAGACCAACCATGGTGGGAGAATCCAGCACAATTCTAATGGATATGCTGAGCTTTGAAGGAGCTATTGTTCCAGAGAATATAGGGAATTAGTCCTGCTATATTTCCTCAGAATTGTTATTCTGTTGTCAACAGTAATTGTATTATGTTGTGGTTGTTTTATCTCCTCCATATTTGGTGAGGTTTAATGAGACTTTTCTATTATGTTTTCAATAAGCATCAATTCTTGATATAAAGGGATTTTGACTGATTTAGTAGGTAATCAAGAAAGATATAATTATGTATTCAATATAGTGGAAGTTGCCCTATTTTGTTCTTCATGAGTTATTCAATTGTTATGTAACCAGTTAAGAGGAATTTAATGGAAGAGTGATTTTGGATTATTTCTTGTGTTGAGTAGTTAGCAAAAGCCAACCAAGGGGGCCCACTTGGGAGGTGGATTAGATTAAGTAAGAATAGATTTAATTCCTATACTTTTCCTATTTTCAAATAGAGTTATTGTTTTACTCCTGTAGCATTGCCACTTTGGTTTTTGTTGCAGCATTTGCAAAGATGGGTATAGTGAATGTTTTGAGTTGTTAGATAGGCTTAGATTCATTTCATAATTTTTTTGTAGTAATTCCATTCAATAGTTAAGCGTGTTTACTTTCCTACAGCAATAGCATAGAATCCTTTCATGCATTTTATCTTCCTGCAGCATAGGTGTTATGACTCCTTGTTGGTGAACAGATTTGCCTTCCTCTTTTTAAATGAAAATGAATACAAACTCTATAATTTTGAAGACAAATGATTCCTCAATAGTTGGGTAAGCATAAGAAATTGCTTCCCTCTAAATTCTTAAGGTACAGCTCCCTTGTAGGATATTCAAAGAATTATTGACAATTAAATAAACTCATACACCTTTAACCTGAAAAAGTAGAAGGACCACTCGCATACTCTTGGGTATGGAGGTGATTTGTAGAATTAACAACTAAAAGAATTAACTATAAGAATATCTGAGATCTATTAAATACTTTTGAAGTAAACAGTCTATGAAATAACTTGAGAAGAATAAACTAGAAAGAAAATGGAAGCAACTGAATATGAATAATACATGCATAGATTCAAATATACTAATTTCCAAAGCAATCAATATATTCCAAATTTGATTCAAAGATCATAAACCTTACTATGCATCCATGTATTCATAAAGATCGAATCAAAATCTAATCAAAAAGATCAGTCACCCTGTTTCAGAAAAAAAAAGACTATCTAATCTATCTACTTAAACAACAACTATCTATCTTCTATATCTAATTTATAACCCTTTTACTATTCAATGCTCCAACATTTATAGTTTCAAGTCCGAGAGAGCCTCCAGAGAAACCCGGCCTCTCGGACACCAAAAAAACTATTTAAACCAATTACATAACTAACAGAGTTTTAAAGCACGTGTCATTAAAAGCATAAGAAAAGGAAAATGCTATCGTTTAAACTACTAACTACCCTCTGGTCCTTCTGACATGGCAACCTTTATGAGTTTCCAAGATCGAAATACATTCACCAATTCCTAGGCTGGCTGGAAGTGTAGGTTCTTCAAACTAGTTAGCTTCGCTCGGGTAGCATTCTTCTCCCACCTCAATTCCTTGATCCTTTCTGCCTACTTTGGTAATTGACCTCAATTCAGCAGCAACATGGACTCAACATTTGCAATCCTTGTGAAATCTTGGACTGTAGGTGCTTCGCTCTCTTTAAGAGCATTCATGGTATCTGCGAAGACCTTGACCATAGCATCTGCGTCCTTGCTACCTTCATCAATCTATAGAAGACTAGAAGGATTAACTATTTTGATATCTTTGAGGGCATCTGCATGCACACCCAACACTTCTTTCTCTATTGCCTTAGCTTGAGAGATTGTAGTTTTAAACAGTGTGCTCTTCCACCCAAAGTTCTATTTTAGGATAAATAATATACAAGGATCCACCAGTTTCATCAGGTTCTCAGCCAAGAATTAAGCCACACCATAGGTTTCTATCTCCTAAACCTATATTATCATTGCTACACATTTTCCTTCCTCCATTTCCCAACTTGGAATCAACGTCTGAACCTCACCGAGTAATCCTTCCCCATCAAGGCAAGTGGATATGAATTCATGGATAAAAGCACTCCCTTCAGTTATAATATTGTTTATCCAGGACCTCACAACCTCTGTCAGAACTCTTCCCTACTGCATTTGTTTCACCAACTTCTGGTTCTCAACTGAATTTGGATCAAAATCTTGTGAAGATTGAGCCAGTGGTAGTAATCCATCATCAGCAAGCGAAGAAAGAAACTCAGCCATGGTGGAGACCAGCTGCTTCAACTCACACTTCTCCCTTCCATCTTTTTGTGATTGCTCGAGCATATGATCAGCTGAGAATTTGAATAAGTGATCTCTAGAATCCCTGTTCAGAACTCTAAGTTCCATCTTTGTGACTTTGAAATCTTTAGCTTCTAGTTCTTAAACTCCCTCTTTAGGCTTGAAGGTGGCAATCTTTGCAGTCACCTTCCCAGTAGATGGTTTGGTAGATAACCTGGCATCACTTTTCATTCTTTTCACCTTAGGGGTCTAAGTAGCATATTTCATGACTATTTCCTTCACAGGAAGTGACACAGGCTTGAAACTCTTTCTTTTGTTCATAGATTCAGTTAGCCAGGGAGGAATTGAACTAGTCATCATTTAGTTATCAGGTGTTTTGATGGGGGTACTTTTAGCCTAAGGTACATTTGTATTGATGGTAAGAACTTCCTGAACCTTCTCTTGTTCATTTGAGGGGAAAGAGATATCTTCATCATTAATCTCCACATCCAAGTAATCCTAATGAAGCCATCTCAGAATGCCTTTCTGACCTAGTTCTCGGCCTCGACCTTGGTGTAGTCATATGTCCGTTGGATACCACCTTTTCCTAGGAGATGTAACTTTACCTACATTTGGAACCACAGGAGATGCATTAGA
The DNA here is from genome assembly GCA_027943335.1 of Chamaecyparis obtusa. Taxonomy (NCBI): domain Eukaryota; kingdom Viridiplantae; phylum Streptophyta; class Pinopsida; order Cupressales; family Cupressaceae; genus Chamaecyparis; species Chamaecyparis obtusa. The sequence goes on along the minus strand of BSBK01003182.1, from coordinate 1,077,382 downwards.
TGAAGAATGTTTTACATTTTTCAAGGCTAGACCTATGTTACTCTTTTCAAGAGGGGGGTTCTCAATCCTTTTCTTCTTCTCTGTCAACCAATTTTCTGTGACTCCAAAAATGATTCAAGCCCTCAACTTTATATCCTCTTCCTCCTCCCTATTCCAATCTATATCCAAGGGAATCCTTTCTTTTGCATTGCTAATTTCTGAACCTGTGGCTTCGGAACTATTTTCTTCTACTCCGTTAATATCAGAGTTCAACTACAACATTTTGATCTATGAAATTTTCAATCTTGAATGATCACATTTCCATATAGCCTCCTCATCACCAATATCTTCCCAAAGGTCCTCAAGATGTGAATTAGGTGAAGGATAGTTACTCAGGCTTAGAACCTGCCTGGCGAAACCTTTATTATCAAAACCCCTTCTTAATTTATAAAATTGCAAATGAAAACTCAATAAATTGCTTCCAATTACCGAAGCATCCATCATGTTATTATAGATTAAATTACCAATTTTGATGGGGAACAAAGAAGGCCATTTCTCTTCTGGCAGAGTATTTTTAACGACCATAAATAATTGCCTACAAACCTTTGCAAGAATAAAATAGTCAAGAGTGAATCTTGGGAGTTTGAGGGGTTCGTCATCAAAGCCTCCAACCCGTATGTAGGTGAAACATGGGAACTGAATATATAGGCTCCCGTAGATCTGAACCAGTTTTTGTGCCTCCAATGAAACTCTCTGGTTCGGGACTCTTGCCAACTATTGACATAATCTTCCCAAGAAAATATCATGAACTCTCCCATAATTTTCCAAAATGTTATCCTTCCTTAACAACGGGCAATACTCATAAATAAAAAGGTCTTCATTCCAGGGAATGTGTTGAATGGCCGACAAGTCCTGGGTACAAGCCAAGCAATATATCAAATAAGAGGACATAAAGAACTCCTTCTTAATGGCTTGAGCCTGTTTGAGTTGATCCCTCATGGAACTAGCAATGATTTATGCCCAGTCAATATGTTGCCCTCCATCCAGGACTATTTCTATAAAATGAAACATCCATTCTTCATAGGGGAGAACCTGCTCAAAACCTTTAATCGTATGAAGCAAAACTATCACATCATGAATAAGGGGTTTCATGTGATCCTTAGTAAGAACCTTAGGTAGCCGAGACCCACCCTTGTAATTCATTTGAGTCCATTTCCTAGCCACATGACTCCAGTTTTTGTCTATATTCTCTCTATACTGAGCTAGAGATTGAGTAGGAGTAAAACTGACAAAGGATTCTTCCAAAATTTTAAAAATAGCCATTATAGTTTCCCTATTAACCGGCACAAGGATTTGACCTTCTGCATTCAAAATGCACTTGGACTTGACATTGTATCTACTAATACACTGGTGAATCAATTCTGGGCATACCGCTACTGGCGGAAAAGTCACGACTTCTAACAATCCACTGGACAAGAACTCAAGGCTATGATCCTCTGATGCATGATTTGTGAGGTCAACTACTATTTTCTTTGCAAAAATCCCTAATAGGTCTGTGTCTAAAACAACGGAAGCCCGGCATTGCATATTTTTAACATTTCCAAAGAAATGTAAACTGGTCTTCATCTTTTTCTTAGGAACAAAAACACAAACTTCCCCCTTCTCACAAATCAAAATATTTAATAGTAGTAGGAAACGAGGAAAGGGCTTTAGGAGCTACCTATTTTAAGCTGACTTGAAACCAAATCTTCTCCCACTGCTGAGACTCCATAGACAAATGACAGGGAATAAAAACTTACGAGACTGTTTATATTTCGAAAGATTAACACCCAAAAAACTCGACTTTAATGAGCATAAGTCGAAGCCATTAATCTTAAGTAACGTGAGCAATAATGACTCATTAATAGGATGCCCCTATTATATGCCACCTTTAATATCATTAATAACCATTCCCCAAATAATATCCCCCACCCATGCCAATGATCTTAGCTTAGCTTAGCTTTGTAGCACCGGTCTAATCAAACTACCGTCTTTAATATTAACCATCATTGCACCGTCATTCTGTGACATGTGTCCCATCAAATGTCCTTTCATTTATTATTCTATCACAAACTATCTTTGAACCTCTTTGAACTACTTTGAACTAGAGTTCAAAGTGGTTCAAAGTGGTTCACCGCTCAAAGGTGATATAGGCCAGGGCCCACCTGCAGAAAACAATCGTTAGAAAACAAAACATCATTGAACTACTTTGAACCGGAGTTCAAAGTGGTTCAAAGTGGTTCAAGCGGGGCAAGAGTGTTGGAAAAGGTTCATCCAAAGAAGACCAAAAATGAAACTTGACAGACTTGAAGGCTACGCTTGAGAACTCTGAAGAACATTGACGTTTGAAGGATTACTGCGAGGAAAGACTTTCAAGGGAATGCGCTAATGAACTTTGAGATAATGAACTCGTAAGGGTCTTAGACACTTCAAAAATATATGGTGACTCTAACTAACCCTAACACTCCTAAAGGAACTTAGTACACAAACTATGATGTCCCATTTCAAGTCTACATCCCTGGTTTTACAATCTAAATGCATTTCATGATAGGGATAAGTAATCTATAGCATAGATATATCACCCTTAAGAGAGACAATGGCATGATTATCTCTGCCTATTGTGAGACTGTTCAGTAAGATCACTGAACTCACTATCCAACTAATCTTTGTATTACTCAATAGAATAATACCAAAAGATTACTGATCAATAATTCAATACTCTTTCTCTGACTGTGCCAAACTGCACCAACTACTTCTTTAGATCTCAATATAGATCTATATACTTTGCATATCCTCTTCCAACAAGTATTGCACAATTCCACAATTCACTTTCAAATATAATTTACAACTTCTTCTCACTCACACTTACATATTACAACAAGGAAAATATTCCTTCCTTTATACCACACTCAAGTAATTACAAATGAGTCAGCATGCAAATTACAAAATAAAAGTTTCCACACATTACATAAAAATTACACAAAACTGTCAGCTTCCAATTAAGATAATTCTTCACTCGTGCAACCTCGGATCTTTCACTCATGTTCATGTCACCAACATCATGTCTTAAACTACCTCATAATTGTGCATGATTAGATTCAATCCCGATTAGGAGATATCATCTGATTTCCATAAATCACTACTTAGGAACACTGCCTAAATACTCCTTCCACTGATTTCTTCACAACTATCATGAATGAATGAATTTCTATCTATGCTCTTAACCATAATCTTATAGAACATCATAGAGTAAGTCCTCAACTCCACATAGCTTCATCTTTAGTATCCCAAGTGCGCTAACTCAAACATTGTCTGCTTCTCTACTAATCTCCAGTAGATCACTATATTGACATCAATGACAATCACAGTCATGAATGCAACAACAACTGCTATAGAATGGCTGCAAATACTCCCCTATAGGATATATTTAGCATTCATTCCTAACAATATCCTCCATTGGCATTGATGGCAACATAGATGAAAAAACATCCAAGTTCCATGAATAGCAACACTACTGCTCTGAAAATGCTATCAAGTCCTCTTCATCAATCAAATCTTGCTTTGTTTTCCAATTCATTTCTCTCCAATAGATGATTTTTCATGAATACTTCTCCCCCATTGACATCAATGACAGATGTTTCATCATTATGTCAAGAACAACTTCAATGTCAAAATACATTGTTCAGAAAAATGCATTCACTAGAGTCCTGATGACTCGGCTCAGATACACATACTCCCCCATAGAAGAAGTACCACCATCCAGTAAAGAAGAAAGATAGGGCTCATATACCACTGGATGGATGCAAAAATCTGCATCACTTCTCAAAAGTAGGCTAGGGCATAACCCCAAGCATACCTCTCAGATACTCAAATGTATCCTTAGGCAAAGGTTTTGTAAATATATCTGCAATCTTCTCCTTTGTGATTATGTACTCAAGTCTAACTTCTTTCTCTGCCATTTTCTCTCTCACTACATGATACTTTATCTCTATATGCTTTGTCTTAGAATGTAACACAGGGTTCTTAGACATACTAACTGTGTTAATTTTATCACAATGTATAACAACAGGCTCAACAAATTTTATTCCAATATCCTTCAACATTTGTTTCATCCAAATTATCTTATTACAATTGTTTGATGCTACCACATACTCTGCTTTTGCTATGCTCTATGAAATACAGTTCTTCTTCTTTCTTAGCCAAGAAACCAATCTTCCTCCAAGGAAAAATGCTCCACCACTGGTGCTCTTTTTATCATCAACACTACCTCCCCAATCAGCATTTGTATATGCACATAGGGTAAAATCATCAAATTTTTCATACCACAATCCATATTCAATTGTTCATCTTAGGTAACTCAATATCCTCTTTACTGGTGCATAATGTGATTCTCTGGGTTCAGCTTGAAATCTTGCTACAATTCCAACTGCATGTGATATATCAGGTCTTGTATGAGTCAAATTTTGCAATCCTCTAATCATAGATTTATATTTCTTTTGTTCCACTGCAGGAGTCTCATATGTGCTAGATAACTTGTGTCCATTTACCATAGGTGTTCCAACTAGTTTACAACTCTCCATTCCAAACCTCTTCAATAAATCATTCAAGTACTTTGTCTAACTTACAAAGATACCATCATTGTTCTGTGTTATCTGCAATCCTAAAAAGTATTTCATTTTACCAATCATATGCAAATTTATCATTGGCTTCGTCTTCTCCTCCAAAGATAATATCATCAACAAAAATAACAACCAACAAACCATTTTCAATTTCCTTTGTGTATAGGTTGCTATCAGCTGTGCCTTTTTTAAATCCTAACTTTATCAAATACTTATCCAATCTCACATACCAAGTTCTAGGTGCTTGCTTCAGTCCATATAAAGCTTTCTTTAGTTTACATACCATATCTCCTTCTTGAGTTAAAGGAAAACCTTTAGGCTGCTCAATGTAGACTTCTTCTTCCAATTCTCCATTCAGAAATGCTGACTTCACATCCATTTGATACACTTTGAGTTTCTTTTAAGCTGCATAGCCCAAAAACATTCTTACTGCTTCAATTCTTGCTACTGGTGCAAAAGTTTCTTCATAGTCAATTCATTCTTGCTGTGAGTATCCTTTACATAGCAATCTTACTTTGTTCCTTACTACTTCTCCTTTTTCATTCATCTTATTTCTGAATACCCATTTTGTTCCTATAACATTCTTATCTTTAGGTCTAGGGACAAATTCCCATGTCTTGTTATTTTCAATCTGATCTAGTTCTTCTTTCATAGCTTTAATCCAATGTTCATCTTCACAAGCTTCACTAGTAGATTTAGGTTGAATTTGAGAAATCAAACACAATTGTTCTTGTACCTTATTTCATGTCAGAACTCCTCTATCTATGCTTCCAATAATATGCTCAACAGGATGATTCCTTGACAAATTCCTATTATGTGCAACTGTCTTAGTACTTGTTTCTGTTGTAGGTTCTTTAATGGTTCCTTCACTGTGGATTTCATTCAACAAATCACTGTTAGTTTTATAGAATAATTCGAGTCTCTAGATTTGGTCTAGGATGAGTTCCTTCATCTGATTCATAATCAAGCATTCTTTCCTGAATTTTGAACTTTTCATCAACTTTAACATTTGCACTCTCAAAAATAGTCTTAGTTATTTTATTATAACATCTATAAGCTTTTCTCTTCAATGACTATCCAAGAAATATACCTTCATCACTTCTAGGATCAAACTTTCCAATGTCATCATCTCTCGTAATATAACATTTGCTTCCAAAAATTTTTAAATACTTAACTGATGGTGCATGTCCAAACCATAGTTCATAGGGTGTCTTTTATGTGTCTACTCTGATTTGTACTTGGTTCATTGTATACAATGTTGTGTTTACTGCTTCTCTCCATAATATCTTCACCAAGTCATTCTCAAATAACATAGCTCTTGTTGCTTCAGTCACTAACCTGTTTCTTCTTTCTACAATGCCATTTTGTTCAAGTGTCCTAGGGGCTAAAAACTGTCTCTTAATACCATTCACTTCACAAAAACTGTTAAATTCTTTTGAAGTAAATTCTCCACCTCTATCTAATCTCAAACATTTAATCTTCATTCCAAATTCATTCTCAACTTTGTTCTTAATGATCTTAAACTTATCAAATGCTTCATATTTTTCTTTAAGAAATGCAATCCACATCATTCTTGTAAAATCATCAACAAGAATCATAAAATACCTTTCTCCATAGAATCCTCTAGTCCTTGTGGGACCGTTCAAATTTGTATGAACAATTTCCAACTTCTCTGTTGTTGTAAACTTCTTGCTGGGAAATGAGCTTCTCTTCTATTTAGCCATCACACATTCCTTTCAAATCATGTTAGTAGGCTTCATAATTTTAGGCAAATCTCTTACTGCAAGTGTAGTACTCACTTTCACAATGTTATCAAAGTTTATATGACAAAATCTTCTAGCCATAACCAACTGTCATCAATCTTAGTAATCAAGCATGTCATTTCAGTAGGATTCAACTGAAATACATTACCTCTAGTTCTAGATCCAATACCAATCAAATTACCATCCTTGTCTTTGATTACACAAGTTTTCTCAATAAACCAAACTTGATATCATTTATCAACTAGTTTTCCAACACTCAAAAGATTATGTTTCAAACCATCCACAAAGTAAACATCATTAGTATTAGTCTTTCCATCAAGAGTAATAGATCCTATACCTTTAATCAAACAAGGTGCATTGTTTCCAACGCTAACAACTCCTCCATCATAATTGTTAAACTTTATGAACTTTTTCATGTCTCCAGTCATATGATGTGAACAACCACTGTCTATAATCCAATCAGCTTTCTTTTCTACTTGAGAAACTAAAGTCTTTTCTTCCTTAATTTTTGTTTCAAGATTTTCTTCTTTAATTGCTACAAATCATATATCATCATGCTCAGTATCACTTTCACTCAAAGATTTCTGCAAATTAGCTTCAAGTTCTTCATCATTTACATAATAACATTCTTTAGATCTCCTAGGATTGAAGTTCTTCCTATACTTCTTAACTTTCTTAGGACATTTAGATGCAAAATGACCAAATTCTTGACAAGTCCAACATTAAAAAAATTTCTTACCATCTGGTTCTCTTTTCACAAGCAAGGCAATACCTTCTTCAATCTTCTTGTCTTCTTCATTTCTTGATCTTCTACTGCTAGCATAATCTCCACTTACACTGATGCTTCTTGAAAAAGTAGGGTGAACACTAAGTGCATTGAATGTTGTCTCCATTCTAGGTAAGTCTCCTGATAACCTCAGGTTCTCTGCTACTTCCAATCTTCCAATAAGATTTTCTCTTGTAAAGTTTTTAGTACAAGGTATAACTTGTTCAATCATCTGTGTTGTCTACTTAAATGTGGGAGTCAATGTTCTCAAAATTTTCCATATCACTTCATTCTTTGTCTTGGTTCCTCCACAAGATTTTATACTTGCAATAATCTTTGACATTCTACCAATATAGCTTCTAACATAATCATCTTCCATCACTCTTATATCTTCAAATGCACATATCCAATTATGTAATCTGACTTTCTTTGCATGTTCATCACCTTCAAAAGTAGATTGTAAATCTAACCAAATTTCATGAGATGTTTTTAGATATTTTACCTTACTGTATTCATTTTATGGAAGGGCTGAAAAGAGTGATTCTCTAGCAAGTATGTTACACATGAATAGATCTCTTTCTTCATTAGTACAATCTTCAATCTTATCCTCATCAATGATAGTCTTCTGATTCTTTGTGATTAACCAATAACCTGGTCCTAAACAAAGTAAATGTGTCTTCATCTTTTCTTTCCAACTGTCAAAATTTACTCCATCAAACTTAGGGCTTTCTTTCCTAAAATTATTCTTCGTGGATCTTCTTAAGCTATTAAACTTTTCCTTCAAGGACCTGCTACTCTGATACCAATTGTTAGAAAGTAAAGTCCGCCAAGATAACTGAGAAGGGGGGGGGGGTGAATCAGTTATCAGATAAATACAAATTTTATCAACCTCAATATAATTTAACCATTTAATCAATGTAATCAACAACCATACAAAGATATGCATGCACAATAACACAATGACACAAGATATGTTGACTAGGGAACCTCTTGATCAAAGAGTAAACCCCGGTGGGAATGATGCCCACAAAAGATGCACTAATATGAAAGTTCCTTGTGAGAGGATTGACTCTGTTAGGAGTCTTATGAAACACATTCAGTACATATGAGTCCCTGTTAGGAGACTTTGAATCCCTGCTAAAAGATTCTAACTCTGTTAAGAGTTATGGAAGACAGAAGGACCCACTACCCAAACAGCTTCAGGGTAAGATCATTGAACTCACTATCCAACTGATCTTTGTATTAATCAATACAATAATACAAAAATATTATTGATCAACAATTCAATACTCCTTCTCTGACTGTGCCAAACTGCACCAACTACTTCTTCAGATCTCAATATAGATCTCTATACTTCACATATCCTCTTCCAACAAGTATTGCACAATTCTGCAATTCACTTTCAAATACAATTTACAACTTCTTCTCACTCACACTTACATATTACAACAAGGAAAACATTTCTTCCTTTATACCACACTCAAGTAATTACAAATGAGTCAGCATGCAAATTATAAAATAAAAGTTTCCACACGTTACATAAAAATTACACAAAACTGTTGGCTTCCAATTAAGATAATTCTTCACTCATGCAACCTCAGATCTTACACTCACGTCCATGTCACTAACATCATGTCTTAAACTATCTCATAACTATACATTATTAGATTCAATCCTGATTAGGAGATATCATCCGATTTTCATAAACTGCTACTCAAGAACACTGCCTTAATACTGCTTCCACTGATTTCCTCATAAATGTCATGAATAAATGAATTTCCATTTTCACTCTTAACCATGATCTTATAGAACATCATATAGTAATTCCTCAACTTTTCATAGCTTCATCTTCAATATCCCAAGTGTGCTAACTCAAACACTATCTGCTTCTTTGCTAATCTCCAATAGATCACTGTGTTGACATTAATGACAATCACAGTCATAAATGAAACAACAACTGCTATAGAATGGTTGTGAACTCCCCTATAGGATATATTTAGCATTCATTCCTAACATCTTCAACACCAATCTTAAATGGATCTTGGAATAGAAAGAGGCTTGGATGAATGTGGATGGAGAAATCTTCAACAAGAGGGCTCCATAGAGATTGAATCTTTCAATGGCTAACAATGGATCTCCTTAATGAATGGGATCTTGAATGCTTGAATATGAATGAATTCTTGAATTCTTTTCTTCTCCTTCTTACTTGCTTCTTGATTTCTTGATTTTACTTGATAGAATGCTTGAGATATTATGAAAAAGATGATGATTAAAATGAGAGAGGAAGGCATCCTTTTATAGTGATCTAGGGTACAAACTTCTAGAGAGACCCACATAGGAAAATTAAATTCCCATTTAAGCCTTTACCCCTAGAAATGGACCTAAATTAAATATAATTTAAGATTTTACCATTTTGAAACCCAAAACAGTCGACTCGGAAGCAGGAAATAAATCTTTCTGAAACCCAACATCTGAAAACTTCTGGATTTTGAAATTTGGACCCTGGGTAAAGGTCAAGGTCAACCATGACCTAGGTTAGGGTTGAGGTCAACCTTGACCTAAAAGTTCAACCTTGACCCTGAGGTCAAGAGTCTCAAAATTTCAATTCATGATGCTAGAGTTATGCATAAAAGAAGTGGAAATGGGGCAGAAAGGAAAAAAGCCAAATCCAAGTCAAAGACCCATTCAAGGCATTCAACATGACCCCAAACCACTTACTCAAAGGGATAAACCAATCCTAATTGGAAGTGCTTCCATTTTTTGATGATACAACTTATTCTTGGGGAAATGTTTCTTCAGAGTTAAGTTGAGGATCAGAATTTTTTCTTGGGAGACAGGTTTCCACTCTTCCTTTTTTTAATGTCCTCTAACAATTCTTGAAAGGGAGATGGAGCACCCCTTTTAGAAGAGTTAAACTGCTCATGTGTAAACTTGTTCAAAGCCTTGTGATTCTTTTTTATTCTCACAGTATAGTTCATAGGTCCCTTGTAGGGAGGAAAACCTCCTCCATAATAGGATGTGTCACTAAATGAACAATTTGTCTTGGTATCACTTAATGATCTTGAATTTTCAACAATCTTGGCAAGTTGGCCCATTTGTGTTAACACTTGAGATGCTTCATCCTTACAACTAGTACATTCAAACTTAGAATGACCTTCATGATGGAGATGAAAGTAATTGGGTAATAAAAAATGTTCGAATCTACATCATCCCCGAGATACTTCAAATTTTTTTGTCATATTCACCATAAATTCTAGGAAAACTTCATCTTTCATATAAAATTCTTTCAATCCATCCAATTGGATTTTATTTAATACATCTATCTCTTCAACTTGGAAAGTAATAATTTTATTTATCCTATATACATCTAAGTCTGATTGTGTGAATAAAAATATGTTGGGTGCATTGTATTATGTGATCATTTTCTTGAGTTTTGGCTCAACATCTATCTTAATTTAGTTATTTAAACCTTTCCATGGTATCCATAACTGGGTAAAATAAATTGAAAACCACCCCCTTAAGAAATTTTCCCATTCCCTATTGAGAAGCATACCATAGGTCTCAGGGATGTCTACTACATGGATATCTATGATGTCTTGAGTTATAGGATCAATTGTTAGTTGCATGCACACGTCTTTGAGAACATCGATCACCTTAACTTTAGTGTTATCTAACTAGATTACAACTCAGTTGGAGGGTTGATGGTTTTCTCCCAATATATAAAAATTTGACAAAGGAATTGCATTATATGAGGCTCTTGAATTGATCAAGCAATTATGCAAATTCTTTCCAAAAATTTGGAGGCTTAGTAAAAATGGAGGCATTTCCACCATTTCTTTGAACATGGTTAGCATGGCTTCCACCATATTGATGCTTGAAGTAGGGGTTTTGGCATTAGTCACTGAAGTACTCAACTTAGAGTGGTCTAAATATTTTAATAAAGCTTCCCTCTAAGTAGGAAAACTTTGTAACATGTCGAACATTGAGATAGTTGCCTTGGTCTTTTCCAGTTCTTCAATGACACTATACTTTTTCGGTAGACCAAGTGTGATTCTTCAAAACTATCGGGACATTTTGAGAAACCATGGAAGCATTTTTTGGAGCCTTTGGAGGTACTTGGTTATTTATATCTTGTGGGTCAGGAGGTGTAGGATGTAACCCAAGAGGGATACCATTAGTCAAAGGTTCCTTCCTGCTTCTCAAATTATATGTGTAACAATTATTGCTTTAAAAGGTGTGAACCTCTGAATACTCAAGTTCTTGACCTCGTTGAAAAGGGAACATAAATTCTTCTTTGATACTATTGTTATATCCTTCATCGATTTCCATTTTGTATGAATCAAATGCCATTGTATTAAAATGTATCAGAGGATTGGCCATGTTTTGTAAATATTGGTTATCGTTGTCCTTCCTTCCTTCATTATCATTCTTCCTTGTACCTATGATTCCTATAAAATTTATATCAACAAAGTCATAATCATTATTATTTTTATTAGTTATACTTCCATTAATGGGGTTATTGTTCCAAGGTATATTGGTTCTCTGATGGAATCCCTTATCTTGCAAATTATTGTCATAGTTATTGTTCTTGTTGTAACTATGACTCTAATTTTGAAAATAAGAATTTGGATCAGTAGCTAATTGTTGATAGTTTCCTTGGTTTTGATTTTGGTTTAATTTCATTCTTGTAAAATTGTTGGTTAATTGGGAAAATATCTTATTTACCGCATCTAATTTAGAAACTATATTTTTGTCTAACTCACTTGGAATAACTACTCTATGCTTGCAAAGTGCTTCCCTATGTGAATCATATCCGGGATACATGATGGCAGGTGGTGGAGAAGCAAGTTATGGAGTTGGAATTATATTAAGCAGCAGAGCATGATTAATCAATGCATGGTTGATGGTTGAAAATGGGTTGGGCATGGAAACTTTTTTAATGATGGAAAAGTGCCATAATTTTCACCAGCTTGTGGATCCATTTATTGTGTGAAGGTGATGGATTCATTGCACACCTTTTCTAAAGTGTCTATTTTTTTTGGTGGGATCCTTTTCAAAAATATGGATGTCAAAGAATCCAAGGCTCATAGGTACACTTGTATGGAAGCCCCAACATGCACAGTATAAGGAGTCTCAAGTTTCTGATACATCTTGCATAAAAAATGATTAAACATAGCATTTGGTTCATTGGGATCCTTCCTTGCCGATATAAATTGATGGTGGAGAGTAGCGGGATCAACGTATAACTTGAATTGGTTGAGGAACTTTGTCTCAAATTCATTCCAATTAGTAATGGATCCTCATGTAAAATTCAAATACCAATTATATTCAAACTCTCCCAGCATGTAAGGAAATAAGCTGAAAACAACATCTTGGTGTACAATCTCCTTGTGATTGTATATTTCTTTGAAGGCACAAATGTGTTCATCTGATGTCCTAGACTCTCCCTAGATGAAACATGGGCAAAACTTCTTAGGATTCTTAGGTAGTTCATAAAGTTGGCCTTGTAAGTCCAATGGAGAATTTTGGCCATTTGCGAAAAGGCCATCCAAGGTGGTGGATTTTGATTGATATTTTATGGAGTTTGAACAAATAGTGAAACAAAAGTTTGTGGTGGAAATGACAGATGATGAAATAGAGTCGATTGATGAGGAAGATTCCATTTTTGTTTCCTTGTATCATTGTGTGATTTGTGAAAATAATTAAGCTAAAGGAATTATCCTCTTTTTTGTGATGATCTAAGGACTCGTTCAAACCTCTCTAGAGAGAGAGATCCAATGTCTTCTAGCCTCTCTTTTGAGGTCCCTCCTTCTAGTGCCACTTTTGTTGAGTGTCCTTTTTAAACAAGACAACAGCTAGGAGTTTAAGATACAAATTCCTCTCTTGAAAGAATGATGAAAATTACTCCCAGTGTTCCTTGAGGCTAGGTCTCAAGTGCATGGATAGCTCAATTGAAGATAAATGTGAAACCATCCACAAGGAGTCCTTTGGTGGTTTGATTCTTGAAGAGGCTACAAAACAAACTTCAACAAATAATTTTTTTGTATTTTATGTTTTGGAATGAAATGCAATTCTATCAATACAAATTACTCTATTTCTAAGATGAATTCCTTTCTTGACCAATCTTTCCAAAAAATCACAAAAGTGTAGGGTAACAAGAATTTAAGAAAATTGTTGGAATTGAAATCTAATGGACATAAATTATCACAGTATCGTCTTGTGAATTAAAACACCAAGAAGATGAAGAAAACCCATAAAGCATAAAATAGAAGCAACTCGGAATCTATACTTTGTAGATGCAATCACCAAGGAAAATTATATGTAGATGCATGATATATCAAAATTCATCGAATTGTGAATCTATCATAGATGTACACACACACGAGACAAATTTATCTCAACATGCCAATAGAATATCTTCCCAATGATTAGTCACAACAAGTGAAATAATAATAAACTCTAGAATTAAATGATCATAGATATAATTCATAATCAACACAATTGGCTCTCTAAAATTCATAAATTAGCAGCACCATTTCACAAATTTTGTATAGATAGAAGAATAATCACAGCATGAATGAAGCACCAATTACATATAGCTTTATTACAGAAAAATGTCGACCTTAATTACATTGTTTAGCTGAAATATATAGTGCTTTAACTATAAAATTTTGAAACTCATAGCTAGGGTTTCTACTACTACAAAAATTGATAAAAAAACATTATTTATATTTCTTACTAAAGAAAAAAATACTCCTAAACTCTCTAATCAAGTTTGCATGGATTATAATTCATTTGTATTACATTTAGGTGAGAAAGAAAGGCCAAATTTGCCCAAAAAATAAGCGATTGGAGTTGGAGTTCTATCATTCTTGAATTGGAGTGTTCTTCTAAAATTGGAGTTCTCCCTTGTAATATTCATTTTGGCTCCTCTTCGTGAATGCAATTAATTGATATCTTCTAGGAAAGAAAAAAGAACCACAAAAATGCATTAAATATAATTTGAATCAAACCTTCCATGCACATTATTTCCATGTCAAAATGGACCAAAAATTTAAAACCTTGACCCTAACTCCAAAAATTGAGAAGCTAAAAAATGACTAACAAAAAATCCTTATGACTCCCAAAATTTCAAACTTCCAGAGTTTGAAAGGGCAAAAAATTGAACTTGAAAAAATGGCTAAGTGTCAAAATTTTCCCTATTACAAAATTTGACTTAGTCCAAAACTAAACAATTAGTCTTTTGGAAAGATTTTTGGGTGTGCCTTGCAGAGTCTTTCAATGATCTCCTGAACGTCTTTAAAGTTCACAAATTGAATGGCACTAAAACATTGTTGTTGCTTCTCCCTAAAGGTGACCAATTCTATAGCAAAATATTTAATCTCTTCTTCATGACCCATCATCCTTTACATATCCTCCTTAAAATAGAAAAGTTGATGGAGGTTCTCCTTCGTACTTACACAAGCCAAAATTCCCAAGAATTGATGTACAATACTCTTGATTGGGTACATTATTTGATTATCTTCATCTCTACACAACTCAAGGTTAATGACTTCAAGGAAATTTTGTATTTCTTCAACCCACATCATTACTCCTTCATATCTCTCACTCACTTTATTAGGTATTTCTAATACACTTTTACAATTCTACCCATGTCCTTGATCCATGTCTCAAAATTCTCAAGCTTTGACCCTTCATATACCTTTACCAAAATTTGGAAGCATTGCTTCTTTATTATTTTCAGGTCCCTAAGAATCCTTTTCTACTTTTCAATTTGTACATCCATTCCTTCATTAGTGCCTATCATGTCCACCAATTTGGTGACCTCTTGAAGAATGACTCTAAACGACATCAAAATTGCTTGGATGGTGGCCTTCTCAAACTCTTCAAAATCGGTCTTCCAATCTGAACATGTATGAATAAAAGAATGTGGTATATCTACCAATAAATTTGATGTAGTCCTCTTCTCTACCTGATAGAATGTAATGAGGCTTCCAAGTTATCCAGGTCAATGGGACCAACTATTTTAACAATGAATTTCTTCAATGCCTCATTCTGGTCTGTTAGTGCCTTTATTGCCTCTTCATCCTTATCCATGAATCCTAAGGTATGTTTTCAACCAAGTACACCCAAATTTTTAGTCCCCTCCCTCGTAGGTTCCCCTAAATCAACTTCTTCCAAAGTATAATCTTTGGGAGCTATCTATGAAACACTACTACTAATAATTGTTACTTCCACATGTGCTTTCCATTGACCTCTATGGTCTTGACTGACATAAGGCATTATTCTTGTTGGGGTGTTGGATTCTCCTCTATGAAATGTCTTACCTACGACAACCATGTTTGTGTCTTCTTCCTCAATGTATACTCTTATCCTTAGTTGTATCTCCTTGGTGAACCACATGGGTTTGGTGAATGCAATGACATGCTCATATGGGGAAATCTTCAAAACAGAAGTCATCTCCCTTTCATCATAAATTTTTACCTCTTCCCCTCTTATTTTTTCTTTAGAGATTCTCTTATTTCAGAATTTCCCCTATCCTCTAGCTCTTCCTCTTCTTATTTATGTATTTTTTCCTCAGTAGTGGGATATGGTTCTTCTTGAACATCCTCATGAGGAGTAATTTTTTTCCTTTCTGACTCCTCAGGAGCTTTTTGGGCTTCTACATCCTTAGATGAGCTCATCAATATCTTTGCCCATAAACATGTTGTCTATCTCACCTTTTTGTGTGAAGAAGATGCAGACCTTGGTAGTGCAGGGGCTTGAGTGGTTTGATTTGATGAAAATATTGGAACTGGGGGTGGAGGAGTATGAATTTGAATGGAAGGTGTAGGATTATTAATTTGAACTTAAGGCAAAAGTGTATGATGTGAAGTTGGCAGAGGAGTTGCTGTCAAAAATTGAGATGCACTTTGTTCTACTGTTATTCCAACTCCCATCTCCTTGTCCACTATTATTTCTTGTGATAACTCCCCTTGCTCTGGTTCTAACATTTATACATCTAGAAGATCTTAATAAACTTCTACTTCTATTGATTCTCCTATATATGGAGGCATTTTTGTATCTGGCTCTTTCTCAGTAGCTGATTCATCCAAGGGTTGTTCAACAATGGGGATAATGAATTGGGATAGAGGAGTGAAAGTAAATGGCACTTGTTCTTCAATATTTATCTCTACAATTTGTAAAGGTCATTCTTCCATTTTATCCTTGAATCCAAGGATGTTTTTGAAATGAGAAACATAAAATTCACCAGGACCAAGGGCATCTTGGGGATCTACTTGCTCCTCTTGTGCACTTGTGCCTACATAAGAAGGAACAGTCTCTTCTTGAACTCTTCTTTTAGCATTGTTCTTGATCATGTTCTCCTTACTAAAGGTACCTCATCTTCTTCTTCCTTTTCTTCTTCTAACAAAGTTTCCAATAGTAGAGATGTAGAGGATCTCTTTCTTTTGTATACCTTCCCCTTTTCTACCTAGGTAGTCTTGGGTCCCGTTACTCTCACTATTGGGGACCTTCCTAAGGTAGATGTTTGTCCTTGTAAAACATATGGTTGAGTAGTAGGTGGAGTAATACTCCATGTCATTCTTGTTTTTATTAGTTTTGCCTTTGGATTTGAGCCATATAGTACTAGTCGATCATGTATGTAAACTATTTATGGCTTTTGAGGAGAGGTGCCTTTGAACTTAAGCATTATTATTTTCTATCCCTTCCCCTTTTCTAATTTAGAAGGTGGGTAAAGTTTTGATTCATTAGTATGTGATCCATTTTGAAAGGCCTTTTGATCCACTTCTTATTAGTCTTTATAACATGTCTAGCCTTGAATGCAATGTTGTCATTTTCTTCTTTATCTAGTTCTGCATCCAAAATGACCCTTGCAAATATCTTGTCTTGATTATATAATGGATCTAAGACATCTTGAGTATCTAGCTCCCACTGTGAAATACAGAGATCTAGAACATCTTGTGCAATCTCAAGTGAAATTCTACCATAATATCTTATCCTAACCTCATAATCATCAACACAATTCATCTAATGATCTTCAATGTGAGGCTCTTCAACATAATGTCAACATATGATATGGTTGTAAGCGCCTATGGGATCAAACCTAGTTCTGATTAGATTAAATGGTTGAAAGGGACATTTGTACTATTCAAAGGCTAGGAACTTGCATACTTTCATGTCTTGTAGAGAGTGAGGTTTGATGGAAATGGAGAAGTCCTAGTAGTGTTTCTTCTTATGCTTAATATTTTCATAGGTGTTAGAAAGTTTCCTAGCCATCTCTAAAAAAATTATTCGGTCTGAGGGGTACCTAGAAAGATTCTCTGGGTTAATAGTACACCCTACCACTCTAATGTATGTGAAATTTTTGAATTGAATATAGTAGGCACCTATCGCCTGAACTTTAGTAGCATATTCCTCTAAGAGTCTCTTTGCATAATAACCGTCAATTGAACAGATGACCGTGAAGACAAAAGCATCATTAAAAATCTTGTATTCTGAACTATTTTCATCCAATATCCCTTTTCTAACTAGCTATGGATATACAGTGAATGGTCATGCATTAGGTTGACCAAAAGCTCCTCTTTGTACTAACCCAGGGTATTCTTCCCTGGCGGAAAGTAGATAGAAAATATAGGAAGTCATGAAGAATCAGGGATTATTGTTTACTGCAATCAACTATTCATCTAAATTATCACTCAGAATGGTGGCTAAATCAAATCTAGGCCTTCTCCCCTTAATTCATTTTATCAACAAAATTATCCAATGTTCAAGTTGGATAGATTGGAGAAGCCATATAATCTACTTAGTATATTTACCTTTTCCCAAATATCATCCTTTAGGTATCCCCTCCTCATGTCTATTTTGTCCACATGTTCTTAGGTAGGGGTTGTATCAAATAATTCTTGTTTATAATTTCATAATCAAGTTGAATATTATTATTGAACCATTACAAACCCTTATTGATGGATAGTACATAAAATCTATCTAGCCCTTTAGGCAAGTGAAATACATCTTCAATATTTTCTGACCTAATATCAAGGATAATGTCTCCTAATTTATTCTTCACTACCCTCTCATCAAGAACATGGTGTTGTGCAAGGGTCATGATCAGATTTGAAGATAAAATAGATACTAGATGAGTTGCAGCGTTGACAAGACACAAAAACACAAGAGAAGTGCAGTCAACCAATCTTCCATTAGGGTTGTCACACTATGTGAGAAAATTATTCCATTCCACATTCCCTATGTCATTATTTGTAATTTTTTTGTGAACATTCCCAACCTTATACAGAATGTGGTAACCTTTGAATAAGAACTTCATGGCTAGTACGACTATCTTTTCTAGCATTCTGCAAGAAAACATGAAATTATCAAAAAAAAATTGATTAAAATTAATTTAAAAACTAAGCAAATAAGTCCTAATGAACCCAAAGAATCAAAACCAAAAGTTTGAAACCAACAAAAATAAGTCTAATTGTGTTTTTTTTTAGTTTTAGAGGTCCAGACACTAAATATGAAATCAGCCTTTGAAAAGATGAAAGGGCGAAAAATGAAAGTTATGACTACATGATTTTAGTGTTTTGGCATGCAAAAGAGGTGAAGAAAAGTCGGCGACCAAAAGTGTGAAAGGGAAAAAGGTCATCGGAAGATAGAAAAGTAAAGTTTCAAATATGGATGCACTTATTGGAGGCCAAAAGGCAAAAAATGTGAAATGAGTGATGGCCTCATTACAGAGTTATAGATTTCAAGGTTCTCAAAAGTCTTTAGAGGCTGAAAGGTCAAAGATCCAAAGATGACTTGGTAGTTGGGACATTAGTTGATCTTTTGGGACTTTAGTGATCAAAGATGATTACCACTTTCGAAGGCTAAAAGTTCGACCATTCAAAAGAGACACTTCGTAGTTTTTAGGTGCAAGATTCAATGTTTGATGAGTACTTTGACCTTTCAAGGGCCAACAATGGTGGCTTGACTAAAATGATAGAGAGAACAAAAAAACCTAACAAATCTATAAAACCCTAAACTAAACAATAAACCTAAAAAAAAGGAAGACTAGCTAAATAGTAAACTACAATAAAATCCTAGGGCAAACCCTAGACACCTACACAAAAATAAACCAAAAGAAACACTTCAAAAAATGAAGGAAGAATAAAACCTAACCTGAAAAAAAACATAGGCAAAGGAGGAATATGCGATGAGCTCAATTAGATCACGACCAAGAAGCTGAATGTAAAGCCAAAAGATCAACTTTGAATTAACAAACTCATTGGGTGAAGGCACAGAGGCAATAAGGGCTCAAAAATAACTGTTGCAAAATGAAGAAAATGAACCCCTCGATCATTTTTATAAGCCATCCAACCAAGTTACATAATCATTGGGTTTCACATTTTTGGACTCCAAAAGTGATAAGCCCATGAATCAAGAATCCTCTACCTTTCAGTCTTTCAGACCTTCACACATTCAACTTTTGGACTTCCACACTTTTAGAGCTCTAGGGAATGCTAAAAGGCCCAAAGTATGAAAAGGACTTAAAACACAACTTTTCAATAATTTTCCCTAAATAACCTAGAACCAGGGGACAAAACAAGGGAACCTAAAGACTAAGAAAGACTAAAACAAGAAAAAAGAAGGGGGGGGGGGGTCATGGCCAAGAGGTGGGGTGTGTGTTGTGGAACCACAATAGGGCTTAAAATGAATGTCAGTAAGATGGATTCTAAGGATGGACTAGTCTCCTCTTTGTATATCCATGGATTCTTATTGTCTTAGCCCATGGTGACTTGTGGATATTTTTTGAATCCTTGTAGGGCAATCTCATGAATGTGTTCTCCCCATTCAAAGTGTATGATTAATTTTCCTTGGAAGTTTTGGTTTAGTCTTTTTCTTTTGCATGATCATGTGATGATCGTTATGTTTTCTATTATATGTTTATATTTTTCTTATAGGTACAGTTATGTAATCCACATTATTGCATGATGGTTGTTTCATGTTTCAAAAAAGAAAATATTAAGTGCATGTTTAACCCTTTGTTCCAAGGATTCCTTGGCTGGGTATTACATAAAATATAATCCTAGATGTTATAAAGAGAAGAGACCTCTATCTTCACCCTGCTCCTTATGTTGGACTCTAATTATAAACCTAACCATGATACTAAGCATGATGCAAACCTATACCCTAAACCTAATCCTAATTATAACCCTAAATCCTAAATGCTAAATCCTAATCCTAACCACAATCTTAAATGGTTTACTCTAATCATAAATTCTAAACCCTAATCCTAACCCTAATTTTGAATAATAAACCTTATTCCTAAATGTTTAACCCTAATCAAAATTATACCCCTAGTATAAACTCTAACTCTAGCCATGATACTAACCATGATTTAAATCCATACCCTAACCTTAATCCTAACCATAATCATAAATTCTAAATGTGAAAACTTAATCCTAACCCTAATTACTAACAATCTTATCACCATAATCCTAAATGATAACCCCTAAATCCTAACCCTTATACAGACTCTAACTCTAACCATAATATGAACCATAACCCAGACCCTAACCATAACCATAATAATAACCCTAAAACTTATCCTAGCCCTAATTCTATCTCTAGTCACCCTAAACCTGACCATAATTGTAACCTTGACCCCAACCCTATCCCTAATCCATTAAATGTATGACATGTCATGTCACAAAGACTACTATCATATATATAATCTATCTATAAAATACACCAAGATGTATTGAGGCATTTAATTTTTCATCATCTAATTTAATAAAAGATACTAAATTGAAAAAATTCAATGCCTCGATACATATCAACGTATTTTATATACTTTTATCCTAAATCACCCAAAAATACAAATACACATTCAGATAATTTTTTGGAAAAACTTTTCCATTGTTTTAGCATAAAATAATACTTTAAAAAATTTAATTCCCACTATATAAAATATAATCTAAAATAGCATGTGTAAACAAAATGAATTCAATCACTTAACCACAACCAAAGAGTATGTGCGGGGGAAAAGGAGACCATAAGGGGTCTAAGGTGGCCACTTTTTAAAATTAGGAAATACTGAATTTGCATGATAAATCAAATACTATTTTGCTCAAATTTTGAAGATGTGACAAAACAAGTCATAATGCTTTAAATCTACTTTCAAAACTACCATTTTTTTGAAAATAATGGAAAAAAGGTTTAAGAGAAAAATAGGTTTTGAAGGGACCTAAAACCCTTTACAAAATGGTCACAAAAGATATTCTGATAAAGCCATAGAAAATAAATGGATCGTGACCAAAACAAGGGCTCTACCAGAGGGCTCCATCAACTCGTGATCAAAGATGCACAAAGAAACTAGCATGCAGCTAGAAAGAAAAGAAAGGACTAGAGAGAACTCCAGCCCAACCACCCACAACCAAAGACAATTAAGAATTTCTTTTGCCCCTTTGCTTGTGGGAGAAAAGGTTCATCTCAAAAGAGAACAAAGAAGTCTTGGATTTATTACCTTTTATTGTAATCCATCCATCTTCCACCTCAGCAGTAGCATCGTGCCAATCCAATGAATCCAATGCAGATTGCCTACCAACAACAATCACAGAAGAGCCAAAGATAGGGAAAGAAATATCTTGAGAAATGACAACACCAGTAATACTCTTAGTAGGTAAAGAACAACTAACATCTAATGCCCTATCAAAGACAACACAATTTCGAGACACAACAATTGCAGAACTAGCAACACCAACCAACCTAGTTGTCACCTTTCAAGAGAAGGGATCACAACAACAAAAGGGGGGAACCCACAACATCCACAGAAGAACCAGAGATAGGGCCAACAATAACATTCTTAGAAGGAACAATACAAACCACCAATGAAAGCCCTATTAAAGACACACCAGGAACAAAACTAGCAATGCTAACTATACTAGTGTCCCCACCATGATAAGAAATAATTGAAACCACCCAGGAGAAACTCTTCTTGGATGATCCCTTCTCAACCACATAAAGCTTAGAAGAAGCACCTTTCCTCCAAGAATTAGACTTATTAATCTCCTCTAACCCATAATGAGCTACCACATGACCCATTTTAAAACATTTTCTACATCTAAAGGGGATCCCTTCATAATCTATGGTTTGGATCTAGCTACCCTTAAAAGATTTGATTAAAATCTTAGCATGCAACCCCTTGGACACATCCAGATCAACCAGAATACAAACATAGGTGGAATGAATAATATCATGTGAATCTTTGTCCAACATCAAAAAATCCCCAAGAGAATTTCCCACTACCTCTAGAAGAGAGTCAACCAAAAAATGAAGGGGGGGATAGGGAAACTAAACCAAGATAGAAATCTTGTTAAAGTTTTCAGAAAGAGGGTTGAAATAAAATGTCAAGGTTTAACTATAAGCATGAATCTTCCTTCCCAACTAAAAAAATGATGACACAAAATCTTATTTATGTCCTCGGCCTCTACAAAAATTTGCAACAAAAAAACCTTTATGAAAAGGAAAAATACTAACTGTACTAGAGCGTAATGGTTTTCACTATTTGGAAATCCATCCATGCAGATCTAGGAGATAGGGCCAAAAACCCCTGAATTGGAAAACCACAGCATGATCAAAAAAAATAGTTACATTATGGTTGATGTCATCTTTTGTCTCTATGTCTAGTGTAGCACAAATAGATTTAGAGATAGGGAAAGGACCCCTAGTAGGAGAAAAATCACTAGGGGTATCCAAAGGACCCCAAGCCATATTAGGGTGATTCATCCCCCCAGAAGAAATCCTAGCAATAGATGGAAAAACCCCAAGAACAACTACAAATAAAGGGGCCAATGAACAAGTAGCAACTAAAATGGGGGGGTTAAATGTATTATAAGCACCTAATTTTTGTATAATAGAAGGATTATTTTGTGCCCACTTTAGTATATTTCCTATGGCATGACCTTATATAGTACTTATAGATACCTAAATTCAAATATTGGTCATCCATTCTTTTTAATCTTGTTCAAAATTAAGGTTGGCTCTTATTTTCAAGTGTGTTCCTCTCTTTTTCCTCTAATACTATAATTCATTTCATCACCTAGGCCTTATATCTATATTTGTGGCCTTCGTGGCCTCTTCCAACCTTGGAATGAGTTGTACTTGGAAATCCCACATCTACCTTATTTTCCTGGCACCCTATTCAAATCTTAGCCCATTCTCTTAGGTATAGAATGCCATTAGCATTATGTCCCTGAGGATTTTGGCCCAAAGGTCTATGCTATGGTTTTGGTAGGAAATCCAATCCTATGGTTGACCTTCTCAATTTTTGACCCCTGAAATAATGTAAGGAGTATATAAATACCATATCTCTCCTCATTTTGGCATTCATTATCCATTTTTAGCATTTCATTATGGTGATTAAGCTATCAAGTGCAAAGGAGAAAATTAAATTCAAGAGTCATCAAATCCAAGCATTTAAGATTCTTCAAGCATTCTTCTCTAGTATTCAAGGTGTTTCTCCTCCATAGATCTAGCTTCTTTCCCTGACTAGAGGCCAAGAAAAGGATTTTTCTATCAAGGAAGGAGATCCACATCCATCCACTTCCATTTAATTATTCCCTCTCTTCTCCTCAATTAAGAATTATGGTGAATTGCAACATCAATTGCATGAGGTTTTGTCTTTTATGATTTCATTTTTGGTCTTTTGTGTTTAGTCAAAGCTATTGCATTAACATATTTGATCATATCTAAAGGAGCATTTGCATTTTCAAGGTAGATACACTAAAATATTATCTAGATCTAGCCTTTGCTACATGACCACATGCATTCATTTATTTTATTTCATTTCAAGGTTTATTCCTAAACCAGGGTTTGACTAAGGAAAACCCCTTCATTTAACCTTCTTCCCCATTTTTTTGTATGTAGGAATAGGTTATGGAGCCACTAGATAGGAATCAAAAAGATCAAACATAGTCAAAGACACCTAGACAAATTAAGTCAAAATATACCCTAGTTTCCCAACAGCTAAAGCAGTTGCCACTGCATTCCTGCTAAAGTAGTAGATGTTTAACATTGCATTACAGATTGCCATTGGAATTATGTCCCTAGGTACACATAAATATGTTGGCATTTGATGTAGGTGATATGTGTTTTGGTCACATGATTTTATTGTGGTGTTTTCATTGTTGGAAACATGATCTATTGATGAAAAGAGATAAGATTTACCAATGGTGTTGAAGGATCAAAGTGGAAAATCAACTAATTGTTCAGTCAATTGGTAAGAAGATAGTATGCAAGGTACATGCGACCAGCGACCAGATCTGGAGTTGGAGATCAAGTTAAGGTGTGTGATTGGAGAGACATCATCTACAAAAGCATATTTATCTATGTTTATGATTGTATTTGTTAATTCAATGTGTAGGTAGAGATTTGATGGTTTAGATAGGTGTTCCTGGTGAAGAAAAGAGTATTGGTTGATACATTTGGTTAGATCGGTTTTGTAGTCAAATGTAAGTGATGGGCCGACATATTTTCAGTATTAGATGTTTTGGGCCAATATCAAGGATGTTGACTTTTGGTTTTTGCATGCTCACTCATATGTTTTAGTTGGATTTTAATGTTTACTTGTAAAATGTTTTAGGTTTCTTGCATCGACTTAAGACAAGTATATAAGTGGTTATGAAAATCATTAAGTGTGTTGTTGTAGTGGTATGTGGTGATTGATAGTGATTGTTGAAGGTAATACATGAGGTAGTAAAGTTTTTTGAGTAGTTAAATTGAGAAGATAATTGGATTTGTCTGACAATCTAGTGCTAATTTCATATCATACATTTGAGTTCTTATACTCAAGATAGACTCTAATAGGTTTGTGATCTAAATCCCTTAGCAGGGTCACTTATAATAGGGTGAGAAAGATCCTAATAGGTCTAAAGATCAAAATCCTTTAACCAGGTATCTCTTTAACTAGAGTTTTGAAATCCCTTGACCGGGTAGTCTTTAACAAGACTTTTGTAGCTTCTAACAAGGCTAAGTAATCTTAACTAAGTATAACCTCAGAAGGGTATTTGTAATTTCTCCTAACATGGAAAATTTCATGGTGCACTAGTGAAATTTGTGGGCATCATCCCCACATGTGGTTTTCTCCCTCTAAAATGGGTTTTGAGGGGGAAAAACTTGTGTCTTGTGTTCAATGTGCATGAATGGTTTACTTGTTATGTTTCATTGTTATATTATCTTTGCATGTTGGACCTTGTTGAAGATTATTGTTAAAAGTTTTATATTTGTTGATGCACTGATTCATCCCCCCCCTCTCAGTTCCTTATAATACTAACCATTGGTATTAGAGCCTAGGTTCCCTTAAGACACCCAATAGCTCAGGCATGATCTTTAAGGAAATTATGGAGGGCTTCAGTTACAAGAGAGAACTTGATGAAGCTAAAAGGGTTATCAAAGAATTGAAATATCAATTGAATATTTGGCCAAGAGACAAGAGATTGTTGAACAAATGAATGAGATTTAAGACTACATTAAGCAATTGTCTGAACATAATGGATATGATGAATCTCAAGTAGCCCAAGAATCCATGGATATGGAAAATGAATAATTATACAAAGACAAGAAAAATCTTAAGAGAGAGATTGAATCCCAATTAATCAGAATGTGTGAAGAGTTGGGAGCAAGGAGATTTGAAGAGACTACAAGGAAAATTGTAGAAGATGCCCTAAAAGCCAAGGATGAAGCACTAAAAGATATAGAGGATGAAATTTTCAAGACAAGACAAGAGGTTGGTGTATTGCATGAACATCTACATGATACAAATGAGGAAAATGAAAAATCCCTAAGGGAGAATAAGAATATGAGAAATGAGAATGAGCAATTAAAAGGAGAATTAAAGAATAAAATGATCTACTAAAGAAATTCAATGAAAGTACTACAAAACTTGATGAGAAACTCAAAAACTAAAGAAGAAGCAAACATACCACAAGCCTAAGATATACCGGTTTTACAAGTTTTGAAGTTGGTGAATCATCTGGAACAAAAGAGATCAAGCAAGAAGGAAAGTCTCCACCAAAGGTAAAATAAAGAATTTCTGATAATAAAGCCTACAAGCCTAAATTTTCAATTGTCACAAGGTAGTTCATACTTCAAATGTGTTAGAAGTAGATATACAAATAGGAATAACACCTTTGATGGATATTTCTATAACTACAATAAGTATGGACATATCTCTCATGGGTGCAGATCTAGATCTAGTAGTAGATTAGTAGCTTTGATGGTTATTGTTACAACTACAAAAAATATGGTCACAAATTTGATGAGTGCAGGTCAAGAGTGAACAAGCAAAGGTTATCTGTGAACTGAAAAATACCTTACCGAAGGGAGAGTCAATTAAATGTCACATGCTCAATATATGGTAACTATGGACACATGGTTGTGAATTGTAGAATGAGGAATACAAGAGGTAATGCTAGACCATGGAGATCAAATGGTATGGTGTATTTTCATTATCACAAGATTGGACATCTAGAAAGGGGCTGTAGATTAAGGAACCAATCGATAAACCATTCAAGTAACCAAAAAGGAAAGTAGATTGTGTATGTAGAAGAGACTAGGAAAGAGATGAACAAGACTTGGAAAAATAAGGAACACATTACATCATCACAGGAATCTACATCTCCATCAGGTGTGGAGAATTATTCATCAAACTAAGCCTTCATGTGGCTTAGGGGGAGCAAGTATTGTTGAATCCATCTTCAGACCCCCTATAGATGTGCGATAAGATCTATCAACATTTTAAGATGAAATAAAGTATTTTGGAGTATATTTGAAGTTTTGATAGATTACATGGTGTTTTGATCATTGGTAATGAGCTTTTGGGTCAATCGGTGAAAAGGTATGTTCTATCGGTAAGTGCATTTATTACGCGTGCAAAGGTAGATAAAATGGCTACTTTGAATTTCATTTTCACCTTGCACTTTTTGAAAGCTATTGTGGAGATAAAGAAGCTTTATTTGAGCCATTTTCAAAGATCTAAGTGATAAGAAGAAATTGTTTGTGGTGATCTTAAAGAGAAAATCGATCGCTTGTTGTCATGTTTTTGAGAAGAACTCTAGTTGTGAACAATTTGAGGTATTTATGGATTATCTGCACTTGTGGTTGGAAATTTGAGATGGCTACTCCTAAGTTGATAGACATAACTGAAATACCTAGACCATAATTTAAAATACATCTATTCAAATCAATGGAAAATGACCTAGCGAGTTCCCTAACTAGCGTGCCCTATGGTGTTCTGCACATTAAGGAAGTTAGAGCATTTATTCATTGTAAATTGGAAGATCTAGGATCAAGGGTAATCTATGTACAATACAATAAAATATGTGATTATTACTTTATTGGATTTGATGAGTAAATAACCCACAGCTCCTAAGAACACCTGTATGCAAACACCTGTCACAGAAAGTGAGAGAAGCAAGAAGCTAAAGAGGCCTAGCATGGATCTATGAAAGAGGAGACATTTTTTATGTGCAAAAACAAAAGTTACAATTCAATAAAATGAATGTTTCTCAATAAGATTAAAAGAGAGATTAATCCTTATAAAAGAAGATCAAAACCCTAAAAAGGGTGAACAAACCTAGGTTGCATGATAATAATTAATAAAGAAATTAATTATTATATGCCTAAATTTTAGCTTAAGCAGAAAGAGATAATAAGTGACTTAGTAATTAAATCAATATGATTTAATTAATAAGAAAACACTTTATCACTCTAACACCCCCCCTTAAGATAAACTTTGGGAGAAGCTAAAAACCTAGAAAGAACTACTGAAAGCAAATGGGTCTCGACAACAAAAGGCTTGATCAAGTACCCAAGTACAAAAGAGATTCTTTGTAAGAGAGGAGAAATAGAGAAAATCACATGGGAAAAATCTATCCAAAAAGAGATAAAGACTAGTCTGAAGGATTGAAAAAGACTCCAAAACTAGGAATGTTCCAAAAAATAGGAACAAGGATGAACATGTACAACATCACTAGAGTAAGAAGTTGCAAAATCTCTCAAGAAGTAGTTGCTGATCTGAAGATCCTCCACTAAAATTTGACTAGGTAGAGAAGACTATAATTTGTACGAGTGCCCTCAAATGACACTACTTGAATCAAGAGGCAAAAAAAGGCAAACAACTGAAGTCAAATATACATAATATTGTAATATGCACGAGTGCCCTCAAATGACACTACTCAAATCAGGAGGCAAAACAAGGCAAACACCTGAACTCGAAGATATAGATGGCATAAAAAAATCAAAGTCTGAAGAGCTAGTAAATCAAAGTTGGAAGAGTGCGTCCAAAAATAGGAAAGAAAAGAGTGTCCATATGGTAAATGATCCATCTTATCGGAATGTATAGGTACCCAGCCACTGCATCCACCTAGTACATAGAATCAAATACTGAATACATAACTCACACTATTGAACCAAGGAAGCAGTAGAACCAACAGTATAAACTTGCCCATAATGCTGATAAGGGAGTAATGACAGGTACACTGAAAAGATCGTCCAATATGAACTGCATGATGAAGATGAATCTAAAACATCAAAGGTGCAAAGAGAGTACAAACACATATAGAGATACCCGAGGCTAATGCCATTGGAGGAACGCTCACATGAAAAAATTAGATTGAAAATAAAGGCAAACATCAAACCCCCCTGGTACTTTATAATGGAGTGCAAGTACATAGAGCACAAACATGTGCAAGATCCCATACATGCAATAGAATGGCACTTTATCTCAGTGTGTGTGCATAAAAGAATGCTACAAAAGTAAAGTATACATTGCTCAAAGAAGAGTGAAATCTACTAAAATAAAATAACACCCAAAGACGAGCCATCCCTCAAAGGAAAGAGATCCCAGGACCTGAAACATCCAAGATATCCACCAAATTGCAAAAATGCAAGAAACTGAATAAAATATACCTAGAGAAGAATCTATAAAAATGACTCATAGCACTGGAAAGTTCTCAAAATGAGCTTTCCAATGATATATCATTTTCCCAAAATGGAGTCTAGATGCACAAGATAGAGCTCTCAGAGTGCAAAACTAAACATCTAGATTTGACAGTAAAAAACACCATCAAAAAAGAAAACTCATAAATTCAAACCTCCATATCTAGATAGATCTTGGAACCATCTTTTTGACAATATCTCATTTGCCCAAACTTGACACCGTATGCTCAAGTTATGAGCAAATACCAATAGCTATGCTGGAGGGCCCAAAAATGGTGTAGAAGAGTGTTGATGCATGATGATGTCAGCAAATGACAGGCTTAAAATTAATGGTCATCATGGCCAAAATTCAGTTGGCCAAAAAATAAATAAATAAAAATTTACATGCACACCTCGGGATGCATGCTAGGGCTATACAACTTTTACCTCAATTTTGTGTGCCAGGGTGTTTGATTTTTGCCTCGATTTGCATGTCAAGGTCATATGACCTAGTGCAAAAAAAAATTCCTCAAAATGCAATGACGTCTGAATCAGACATGCCTTATATGGATGTTGGTGTTCTTGGTTGTTGCGAGCTCAATGGTGAGGTCCGTTTGAGCCAAAATTGCTCCAAAATACTAGTGACCACCTTGGGATTCATGTCATGGTCGATTGCAAATTTTTTTTCCACATATTCCAACTTTGTCCAAATTTGACAAATTTTATGTGGATCTAGGGGCTCCTTGATGCTTTGAACGCAACCATGATGTTAGTTTGAGCCCAAGATGACCAGAAAGATAAGTCCCCCCATATTCAAAAGAAAACCCTCTGAAACTACAGATCTGATGAACACAATCGAATCTCTCAGGAAGAGGATAGGGGAAAATAGATCTAAAGCTTTGATACCATATTGGAGTTGATGAGCAAACAAACCATAGCTACCAAGAACACCTGCATGCAAACACCTATCACAAAAAGAGAGAGAAGCAAGAAGCTAAAGAGGCCTAGCATGGCTCCATGAAAGAGGAGACATTCTTGATGTGCAAAAACAAAAGTTTCAATTCAATAAAATGAATGTTTCTAAATAAGATTACAAGAGAGATCAATCCTTATGAAAGGAGATGAAAACCCTAAAAAGGGTGAACAAACCTAGGTTGCATGATAATAATTAATAAACAAATTAATTATTATATGCCTAAAGTTTGGCTTAAGTAGAAAGAGATAATAAGTGACTTAGTAATTAAATCAATATGATTTAATTAATAAGAAAACACTTTATTACTCTAACAAACTTAGTATTGAAAGATGAACATAAACACATAACAGTTAAAGGTTTTCATCGCATGGTCAACTATCTTGATGAATTTGAAGAGGATTACATCAGCTATGTTCTAAGAAGAATTCATGATCAGTTCATGTGGCTCCGACCACATAAAAATACAAAAGAGGCAATTAATGATGTAATTAGTATATGTTCAACCAGTGCAGTAAATGTTCTTCGCACTATACCCAAAGAAGAAGTAATCAATTTGACTAAATCTAAGTGGGATGGTCATGTGATGACTATGAATGACATTATAGATGAAGAGGTGAAATATACATCTATGGTCATAGGTTACAAGCTCTACCTTTCTAGTTGGTTGAATAGAATATGTGATAGTGCTATTCATACAACATACAAGATGATTATGGAAAATGTTTACTACAATCTGGCTGAAGCGATGAGAGAGAAACTAATGTTGAATCTTGAGAAGATAAAAAAGGATAAGAGAAAAAAATTCAAATATGGACAGCTGATTATGTGCTTATTATTCTATTTAAAAAATATGTTCCCCGATATCAATGATATTGCATGGATTATAGGTACTCTAGCCTTTATTCAGATAAATAACAACATCATAATCTTATGAAGTGATTTCAATGGAAATTTTTTGGGACATTTCAAGGAATTTCACAAGAAGATGGATGATAAAGAAAAAATACCTTCTGAGATTAATGATAAGTACAAGGATATTATTTGCTTTATGGTTGATATTGACAGTTTTCTGATGGAAACGCTCAAGCCAAGGACCTCATGGGTGAGTCCTATGGGCTATGAGGTAGATAGAGAAATTCTTACCATGTATGCTAAGAACATGTTATCTCAAATGGTAGATCCCAAGTCTCCAAGGTTTGGGACATTTCAAGAGAAATCACCCCAAGTGCACAATGACTTGATTAAACTAGTTATTGAGAAGAAAGTGAGAAAGGAAGTTGAAAAATATATGATTCAGAAAGGCTTTGCAAAAGAAAAAATTGAGAAGGCCAGATCCAAACATGTTGTTGATCAAGTTATCATATCGGGTACACAAGAAGATGAAGTTGTTGAAACTATTAGTGCAACTAGTAGTGCCTCAACCGATCAACAAAAAATAAGTGCTACTACTATGAAATATGAGAAATCCTCTCCACCTGCCAAAGAACCTAAAAATATTGTTAAGTCTCAAACTTTACTAGCGAAGGAGACACATAGAACATAGAAGACAACAGGAAAAAGAAAGAAGGAAAAAGCAAAAAGATTTGAAATAGTTGTTGATGAAGAGAGTGAACGAACAAAATCAGAGAAAGAGCAGAAGGATCTCAAGGAAAAAGGAAAGAAATCCAAGGTGGTAGGTTCCCCAACTACTAAGACTATTGGGTTTACAACCGGTAAGGTAGTTTTTGTTGATGCAATCATTCAAAATGTTAGTAAATATGGTATACTTGTTGGAGTTAACAAGTATTATGATAAATTTGGTAAGGAGGAACAATAACATATTGAAGATATTGTAGTGTACAAAATGAATAAGCTTAGAAATTTTTTGATGGAATTACAAGGAAAAATACCCACTTCCTTGTATAATAAACTTGATGTTAGGTGGCATACTACCATTAAATATGACAAGGAGTTAATTCAGTATGTTCTACTGCAACTACAACCAGAAATGTCAAAAGAGGAAATGAAGAGGATACTTGTACAGATAAGACCACTCTCTAAAACAAAGAAGATACTAACAAGACTCTTATATGGCAAGTCTCTTAGAGTTCAGGATGAAACTGAAGAATTCTTGATGTAACACTTGGGAATGATTGAAGATGCGAAGGATTAAGAAGATGAAGTAGAAAAGGAAAAAGGAGAGAGTGACCTAGTGGTTACTCAAATAGATGAAGGATTGACTATTGATGGCGTGAAGATCATACTTGATAAAATTGTTGATGAAATAGACAACACATGAGATATCCTAGGTATGGAGATACATGATGATCCTATGGATACAAAAGATTAACAAGAATATGATGATCATCAAGATATACTTGAAGAGAAAAAGGAAGAAGAACTAGCAAACATGGGTACTAGTCAAGCTATAACTGATGGTGAACAAGTTAAAGTTCCTACAGATGATTAACATAAAGACTGAGTTAAAGAAAAGGAGGATATAGACGATGTTCTGCAAGTAAAACAAGAGGAGGTAACTATAGAGAAAGAACAAGAAAATACAATACCTTCCTCACTATCCAAGATGAGCATTGATGATGATGATATACTGATCAAGGGAAAAGTATACTTAAGCACAATCAGCCCTTAGGAAATGATTAATTTTGCAATGGAAATCAAGACTAAGGCCAAGAAGGATAAGCTAAAGCAGGAGGCACAAATAGTTTTGATGGTGAGAGATATATTGTATGATCTTATGCCTGAATTAAAATATGAGGACAAGGCTACTCCAATGGAACAATCAACACATCTAGTCACTGCCATTGGTGATAATATGAAAAGTTTGGAGGATGCATCTATTGATAAAGAAGAAAAAGAGTATGTCAAGAAAAGATCAGAAAATATAGCACAATCTATTGTTGAATACATGAACACTCTTACATTGGTTGTAAACTAGGTGAAGGATGCACTACTTGAAGCAGGTAAGACACTGAAGTCTATTTGTGATTTTTCCTATTTCATAAAAGATCTTGAAAATAATAAGGGTGAAGCTGAACATGAGCTAAAATTATTGTCACAAAACTTTGATCCCATTCATATGACTACAACATATTTTGGAATTGAGGTAGGAAAGACAAATCACAAATTGAAGAAATACATGGATGAATAGAATAAAAGAATTGAAAACTTCATAGAGATACAGAATGTGTTGATTCCTAAAATGGATATCCTACAATAGAGTTTGTAGGAAGCTAAGCAAGCCTTAACACCTCAACCTGTAAACATAATTGATTGATTTGAGGAATTAACATTTTCTCTTCATGGACAGATACTCATCATGGAGAATTTGCAGAAGTCACGGGTCAGTGATTGGCAAGTATTGAAGACTAATTTCTATGAGGTATTCATTAGACTATAATTTGTAATATGCTACTATATACTCTTGATTAATGAAATTTGACACCTTTGTCATTGTTGTTAAAGGGGGAGAATATTGTAGGGGGAGAGTAGAATAAGGATGAAAACAAAAAAAATGGCTAAGATCTTTAGGATGCATATGATTACATGTTTGTAATTCTCATTGTATGGTATATGTTTGTTTGGGGAGATTGTTGGCACTTACGAATTTTTTTTTTCTAAGTGTTGCCATCAATGCCAAAGGGGAAAATGTTGGCATTTGATGTAGGTGATTTGTGTTTTGGTCACATGATTGTATTGTGGTGTTGTCATTGTTGGTAACATGATCTGTTGATGACAAGTTATCAAATTTACCGATGGTGTTGAAGGATCAAATTGGTAAATCAACTAAGTGTTCATTCAATCAATAAGAAGACAATATGTAAGGTATAGGTGACCGGATCTAGAGTTGGAGATCGAGTTAAGGTGTGTGATTAGACATGCATCATATATAGTGTTGGCATTAAGTTATGTTTGTCATTAGTGACAACACTTATTCAGTTTCTGTGTGCTTACCGAGCTCATCTATCAAAGCAGTGTTTACCAAGCAGACCGAGTAGAACAGTGCTTACCAAGCAGTTCAAGCATAACAATGTTTACTGAGTGATGAGTTAAGCAATGTTTATCGAGTAATGGCATGGTAAATAGGGAATTCAGTTTCTACTAAGTGACACTATATCTACCGAGTCTCCAGTGTATACCGAGAAACTACGACCGAGTGGTTAGTATGGATTGAGCCTCCACTCCTACCGAGAGCATGATGATGTCGAGTAATACAGTGGACGCCGAGTATCAGAAAGTCACTAAGTTAGTTTGCAGTAACTGAGTAACTATATTTGTGCCGACTTGGTAATATTTGTGTTAGCTTGTTTAAGGGCTAACTTTGTAATTATTTTGTAGTTGTTGTGAATTGATATAAAAGTAATGTTTTGTATCATATCGAAGGTGTGAAAGTAAAAAAAAGTGAGAAGTGTGTAATGAAAAGAATATGTGCATATGTGAAGATGCAAGAAAGGTAGAGATAAGTGAATTACAAAGGGCTACAGCAGTATAAGGAGCAGCAAAGATATATCTATCATAGAAGGTGATCAGTACATCAAAGAATCTCAATCAGCAAGTACATATGCAAGTAAGAGATCTATTGTTTCATCTTAATAGGTGAATCAACATTAAATCTTTTAACAGGGTAGACTTAACAGTCTTTTGTAAAATCTCTTAACCAAGTGCATACTTCATTGTATGTTTGTAAATCCTCTAACAAGGTGGACCTAGCAGTCCTTATTGCTCCTAACAGGGCAGATCATCAGAAGTGATCATTGTAAGCCTTAACCAACCAACTTTATACTGCAGTATTGAAGTTTTGTGGGTATCATCCCCACCCCAGTTTTACTTTCTATTTGGAAGGTTTTTGGGTCACCAAATCTGTGTGTTCAAAGTGTTATGAATGTTTTATTCCTTCAGTTACTCATGCATGCAGTTAGCTTATTGATCTAAATGTTATTTGGAATATTGTTAAGATCTGCAATTTGTAAAAAGTTTTGAAGTTACTGATTCACCCCTCCCCTCTCAGTAACTTGGCTAGTCTTGAATATTTCCAACAATTGGTATCAGAGCTTTGTGGTTCTCAGGATAAAGTTTGACAACTTGAGTAAAGATCCAGGACAATGGAGATATTTAGACTTAACAAAGTAATTGAAAATGAAAAGCTAGATCTGGAAATGGCCATAGCTCAACTCAAGGAAGCAAAAGAGCATCTTTCCCAATCCCTAAAAAGAAGGAAGGAACTTGCAAATCAGATGAATGACCACCAGTATGTTGAAGAAAAGATTGAAGATTTTTTCCCTTCAAGTAGCTCAGATGAAGCAAACAATGCAATCAAAGAACTCCTAGAAAAGAATGGATCTCTGCAAGAAGAAGTAAGAAAATTGAAAAGAAAATAGGAAATTCAGTCAACAAGATTCTGTGAAATCTTGGAACAAAGAAACAAGATGAAAGATGAAATAGATGGAAAGAACAATGAAATCCAGAATCAAACTCTTCAGCTAGAAAACCTTATTGATCAAGTCTCCAATGCAAATGAAGAAATTTTGACTCTGAGATTAGAAAATGAAAGGATAACAGAGGAGCTGAGATTTGAAAAGCAAATCAGCTTAAGATTGGTGAATGACCTAAACACTGAAAGGAAAATCAATGAGAGAATGATGAAATCTCAAGAAGATATGAATCAGCTACATAAGCAAAAAGGAAAAGCAAGACTTGGATACAAAGAGGAAGGTGAATCCTCCAATCAAGGTACTCAAAAGAATCAAAAACCTACTTGTAATCACTGTGGAAAATTAGGTCATACTTCAAACAAATGTTGGAGTAATGGAAAAGCAAAATTCAATAGAAAATGCTACAATTGCAATCAACATGGTCATAAAGCAAATGAATGCAAGGAGAAACCAAGATTTGAAGGCAAATGTCACAAATGTAACAAACAAGGTCACAAGGCATTTGAATGCAGATCTAAAACATCCAATCCAGTAGAACAAATTATGAAAGCAATATTTGGTTGGGATTACAACACTTGGTGTAGGTGTCATTACTGTGGAGAATATGGACACATTGGCATAAATTATGTAAGGCATCACTTGAGAAAAGGGGATACTACCATAAGATGTTATACATGCACTAAACTTGGTCATATAGCTAAAAATTGCATGAATACAGGCAGAGTTGCAGATGAAAAGAAAGCAAAAGCAAATAGCATCAGGAAGCAGATGAGACAACAGTGGATTCCTAAACCTATTGAGCAAACTAGTCCAAGTAATGAAGTCACTCATGAAGAGGGTGGCTCTATCAATTCCAACTAAGTCCCCAAGAAAGCACTATAACTGTATCTTCATAGACAAATTCCAAACAGTTCCAGAATTGAAAGGAAGAAAGATCCAATCAGTATGCAAGATACAGAAGGATCACTGAGAAGGTTGGTATCAGTTATCACCAAGCAAGGTCAGGAGTAACCAAATTTCATGTGGTTACCGAGTATAGTCAGAGCAGTATGAATTCTTATATTCACCGAGTTGCGGAGTCTTCACCGAGCAATCAATGCAATAGTGGATGATAGTCTGTCCTATACAATGCCAAACTTACCTACTTTCGTACTAAGCATTAATGGAAAAGTTTTAACAAAAAGCATGAAATCAAGTTCATTCTTCACCATGAATTTTAGCATATTGAGAGCAGAGAGATTTCTTAGTGCGATCAAGTGATTAGAAGAAAAATTTGTAGTAGAAATTTTTGAAGAATTTTCTTCATCTACCGAGCTACCATGGCATCAACCAGCACCAAAGTGAAGAAAGGTTTGAAAATGTTGGTCCAAGGAGAATGGAAGGTGCCAGATTTCAAACTCGTGCCCGTGGTTGCAAAAACCCTAGACCTAAGTGGAGCTCAATCTCAGGTCCCTCCCAAGGTACTTCTTGTTAACGATATTCGCAGTCATTTTAAAGGTACAATTCAAGAGCTTGGAACCCTAGAGATAGATGTTGCCCGAAATGAACTATGTGTTGATGGTGTTCTCAAACCAGAGTATAAACATTTGGAAGATAAGGGTTTGACACATATCACCCACTTGTCTCAAAGTTTCCAAGTAAAATGGATTAGATATATCCTAAGCCGAGTGCATGAAGGAAGAATTTGGCTTGAGCAACCAATAGAGATCGTAAAGAAGATGATTCACCGAGTTACGGGTCTTCCCATGCTTGCCAAAGCTAAATCTACAAAAACCCTAGGTCGGGCAAAGCTGGAAAAGAAAACCCTAGCTGAGTGGGACGGTAGAGGTATGAAGATAAGCAGTATAACTGATGTAGAGTTGAAATTTGGGACATATGTCATAGCTCACAAGATATAAAGTTCTAGTTGGCAGAATAGTGTTTTGTGTGAAGCAGTTGACCTAGCTTACAAAATTGTGAAGAACAACTTGTCATTTGACCTAGCAGATTTGTTGTTGAAGCAGTTCAACAAGAATATGGAGAGCATTCAAACTTTAAAGAAAAATCCATGTAAGTTTGGCTCGCTATTGGTTTGTTTATTCTTCTATGCTCAAAAGTTCTTCCCATCTAAAGGCACGGTAAAATGGAGGAAAGATGTGCCTGTACTATATCAGATAAATGAGTACATTGTTGAAATGGGAGAGAATTTTGTAAGCATAATGGATAATTATTTTGAATCCTTTAAGGAGAAGATGAACAATAGGTTCAGGATTCCACAAAAGTTGGTGGAAGATTATAAGGATGATATTTGTTTCATGGTTGATTGTGATAGAGTATACATTCAGGCAGTAAGGCCTAGGATTGTATGGGTGAAACCTCTTCCTTATGAGGTAAATATTGATGAGACAAAGGATATAATTGAAGCCCTAGTTAATCAACCTGTTGATCCAAAGGCTCCATACTTTGGAACATATGATGAAGCCAAGATAAGAATAGAGCTAAGCATAAAGCTTCCACAGGCGATTAACAAAGGCAGAAAGAGGATGGCCAAGATGCAATATAACACACCTCTAATGTTAACCAAGGGAAAAGGAGAGGACATTGAAGAAGAAGAAGAAAAGAATGAGAGTGAAGAAGAACAAGTACCTGTGAAGAAGAAAGGGAAGGCGACCATCACCAAGGCACCTAAACAATCTATTGCAGTCTTCTCAAGAAAAACAAGAGGCAAGGCAAGTAAAAATAGTGGTGATGTAGTATTTAAAAGGCCTCCTCCCACATTTGAAGAAGACATTAAGTATTTGAGAGAAGGATCTGGAATGGAAAACTTCAAATCTCTCAAGTTTAAAATTAGAATAGAGACAGAGCAGAAGGAGATCGAAGATGCTGTTATTGAGAAAATGGGGCAATGGAAGTACTCACCTGATGCTATGGCTTCACAAATTCAAGATGTTCTATTGGATAAAGTCAAGATGATATGGGAGAATGCAAGGCAAACTGTCAAGGATATATATGCTCAAACCTTAAGACAATTAATGCCAAATTTGAAAAATGCTGAAGTTAATAAGGCATTGGAAGAAAATGAGAACAAGATGACACTTAGATTCAACACTTGTTTGATTCTGATAAAAAATGTAGAATCGATTGTAAAGAGTGCCACTACTACGTGGAAAAACATCTATCATCTTCACAAACTGAGTGTTGAAACTATTGTGATAAAAGATATTGAAGATGACAGTGATGAAGATAAAGAAGAAGCTGCCACAGAAATAGTTCAGCTAGATAGTATTGAAGTTGAAGAAGAAGCAGAGGAAGAAGCTACCAAGGAAGCTAAGCAGAATGATGAGGAAGATGATACAGTTTGGATAGCTGTAGAAGTAATTACCTCACTTCCTCACTCTCCAGAAAAAATTGCTACATCTAGCTCGGACATAGCTTCAACAAGTGTGATTGTGACAAATCCAACAGATACATCAAATGTCCAATCATCCTTAGCTCACACATAGCTCAATGTATCAATGACAAAAACTTCATCCACCAAGCTACAACCTCCTTCTTCTACTGAGTTGTAGTCTCTAGCAACTACTTCAACACCTTCTACAATTTTGAGTCCTACAATAGCAAGTACTTCAATTTTGGATACTTCAATTTTTTATTCTACAATTGTAAATACTTCAATTTTGGGTTTATCAAGTCTTCCAATGAGCATTCCATTAGTTGGAAGTTTATCATTTTTCACTGCAAATCCTACTATGTCTACAATAATTTCTACTTCAAAGGCATTAAGTACAATGACAGTTGGACCTAAGGTCCAACCGAGTATAAGATTTTTGAGTAGGAGTAAAGATATAGATTTGGATGAGCAGATAGAAATTCCACAATTAGATTTTGCAAATCTTTCTGCAGATCAAATGCAATTGGTTGGTGAACTCCTCCAGAAGAAAGCAAAGCAAAAGAAATTAAAAGAGGAAAGAGATAAGAAGTATAAGATCATAGAAGATGCCAATAACATTCTGACAGAGGCTATAGGTGTTGAAATTGATTCCTCTCAACACATTTTGTTGCAATTGGCAGAGGCAGTCACTAAGTTCAATGAGGACTCTTCTAGTCAAGAAAAGTTAATTGAGAAAGCAGAAAAGAAGTTTGACAATAAAGTGCTTGAGCATATTGCTCAGCAAATAACTATAAATCAGGCAAAGCTATCAGTTTTGTCAAACATTGAATCCTCCTACTCTAATGTAACATCACTTTTTGCCAAGCTATGTAATGTTGCTGAGTTCTCTAAGGAAATTAAGGACAAATTGAATAAAATTGATGAGGATCTGAAGGTTAGTGCACAAAAGTTGCAACTTGAACCTAGTTCAAGCTTTGCACATCATATGCAAATCAGGTTCCTATCTGGTAAGCAATTAGAATTGTTGAAAGAGGATGCAAGGATCAGGTCCACATAAATAGATATTCAGAACATGATCCTTCCCATCATGGATACAATGCAAAAGCATATTGCACACTCAAAAACATTGATCCATGACAATCAATTTTCAATTGCAGATCACATGATTGAACTCTCTGCAGAAGTCCAAGTGGCGCTTCATACATGCAAGATTTTGCAAGAGAATTGGGATAGAACTCTGGCACTGATTGGCAAGGTACATTCTGATTTTCTCTCACATTTTGGCATCTCTGTGTAAAATATTTATATATACACCTTTGGCATTATTGTCAAAAAGGGAGAGAGTATGTGATGAATGGGGGAGATATGATAAGAGATATGAGAATAGGAGATATAAGATACTTGTATATATGTATACTATATAGGGGAGACATGAAATGTACATACAACAAATTGACAAAGATAAATTTTTGAAAAATCTAAAATAGATTCAGCATGATTGTATATAAATTTTGGGCAATAAGTGTTTTTGTCACTAATGCCAAAGGGGGAGATTGTTGGCATTAAGTTATGTTTGTCATTAGTGACAACACTTATGTAGTTTTTGTGTGCTTACCGAGCTCATCTAGTAGAGCAGTGTTTATCGAGCAGACCGAGTAGAACAGTGCTTACTGAGCAGTTCAAGCAAAACAGTGTTTACCGAGTGATGAGTTAAACAATGTTTACCAAGTAATGGCACGGAAACAGGGAATTCAGTTTCTACCGAGTGACACTGTATCTACCGAGTCTCTAGTGTATACCAAGTTTGAAACTATGACCAAGTGGTTAGTATGGACCGAGCCTCCACTCCTACCAAGAGCATGACGATGTCGAGTAACGCAGTGGATGCTGAGTATTAGAAAGTCACTGAGTTAGTTTGCAGTAACCGAGTAACTATATTTGGGCCGACTCAGTAATATTTGTGTTAGCTTGTTTAAGGGCTGACTTTGTAATTATTTTGTAATTGTTGTGAATTGATATAAAAGTAATGTTTTGTATCATATCCAAGGTGTGCAAGTAAAAAAAAGTGAGAAGTGTGTAATGAAAAGAATATGTGCATATGCGAAGATGCAAGAAAGGCAGAGATAAGAAAATTACAAAGGACTACAGCAGTATAAGGAGCAGCAAAGATATATCTATCATAGAAGGTGATCAGTACATCAAAGAATCTCAATCAGCAAGTACAGATGCAAGTAAGAGATCTACTGTTTCATCTTAACAGGTGAATCAACATTAAATCCTTTAACAGGGTAGACTTAACAGTCTTTTGTAAAATCTCTTAACCAAGTGCATACTTCATTGTATGTTTGTAAATCCTCTAACAAGGTGGACCTAGCAGTCCTTATTGCTCCCAACAGGGCAGATCATTAGAAGTGATCATTGTAAGCCTTAATCGACCAACTTTATATTGCAGTATTGAAGTTTTGTGGGTATCATCCCCACCCTAGTTTTACTTTCTATTTGGAGGGTTTCTGGGTCACCAAATCTGTGTGTTCAAAGTGTTATGAATGTTTTATTCCTTCAGTTACTCATGCATGCAGTTAGCTTATTGATCTAAATGTTATTTGGAATATTGTTAAGATCTGCAATTTGTAAAAAGTTTTGAAGTTACTGATTCACCCCTCCCCTCTCAGTAACTTGGCTAGTCTTGAATATTTCCAACACTATAGAAGTATATTTATCTATTTTTATGATTGCATTTGTTAATTTGATGTGCAAGTAGAGATTTGATGGTACAGATAGGTATTGCTAGTGAAGAAAAGAGTATAAGTTGATATAGTTGGTTAGATTAGTTACGATCAAATGTAATGATGGGCCAACATTTTGTCGAGATTATATGTTTTGAGATAACATCAAGGATGTTGAATTTTGGTTTTGGCGTGCTCTCTCACATGTTTTAGTTGGATTTTAGTGCCTTCTTGTAAAACATTTTAGGTTTCTTGCACCGACTTAAGACAAGTATATAAGTGGTTATGAATATCAATAAGTGTGTTGTTGCAATGGTATGTGGTGATTGAAAGTGATTTTTGAAGATAGTACAAAGGAAATAAAGTGTTTGAAGAAGTGAAATTGAGCAGATAATTAGATATGTTTGGCAGTATAATGTTAATTTCAACTCATACATTTGAGTTCCTATACTCAAGACAAACTCTTAAGAGGTATGTGATCTAAATCCCTTAGCAGGGTCATTTCTAACAAGGTGAGAAAGATCCTAACAAGTCTAAAGATAAAAATCCTTTAACCAGGTAGCTCTTTAAGTAGAGTTTTTAAATCCCTCGACTAGGCGGTCTTTAACATGACTTTTGTATCTTCTAACAAGGCTAAGTACTATTAACTAGGTATGACCTCAGAAGGGTTTTTGTAATTTCTCCTAATAGGGTAGATTTCATGGTGCACT
Organism: Chamaecyparis obtusa; assembly: GCA_027943335.1. Classification (NCBI taxonomy): domain Eukaryota; kingdom Viridiplantae; phylum Streptophyta; class Pinopsida; order Cupressales; family Cupressaceae; genus Chamaecyparis; species Chamaecyparis obtusa. The sequence continues at coordinate 1,035,048 of BSBK01003182.1, read as the reverse complement.
AGTGAAATTTATGGGCATCATCCCCACACATGGTTTTCTCCCTCTAATAGGGGTTTCTAAAAAAAATCTCGTGCCTTATGTTCAATGTGTGTGAATGGTTTACTTGTTATGCTTCATTGTTATATTATCTTTTTCATGTTGGATCTTGTGGAATATTATTGTTAAAAGTTTTAGATTTATGGATGCATAGATTCACCCCCCCCTTTAGTGCCTTATAATACTAACAAAAGTTTCACCCTATAACTTGCATTTTCAACTCAAATTTAACCTACAAGTTATATATGTTCTTTAGTTTCTATTTCTATACTTTTCATCTCACTGTCAAGTTGTATTGAAGTTTGTTAAATTTAGTTTTTCAGTAACTTGTCTAAATTGTCATCTACATTATGCCTTCATACTAATTCAAATTTTGTCTTCACTATCAATCACATATTTAGTGAAGGATAATTATCCTCATTTAGTGCTTGAGTCACCCCTTGAGCCTATTAGGGGCATCTTCATTCCAAATGTGCAATTGTGAAAAGGAGAATTGATTTACCTATTTGCATTGCTTCCATTTGTATAGTGTACACTCACATATAGAAATTTATGTATATATCTATGTACATACATGTATGTATGTATATGTGTGTATAACCTCTCACTTTCTCTTTATATCTCATATCCCTCTCTCTGCCTACCTCTCTCTTCACCGCTCTTTATTTTTATCTCCCCTCAATATCTACATTGTTCCTTGCATAATATTCTCTATCTTTGTGTGCTTATGTGTGTGTTTCTCTCTCTCTCTCTCTCTCTCTCTCTCTCTCTCTCTCTAGTTACTCATATCTATATCCCATCTCTCTCCATATATATACCTCTCACTGCCTCCCTATTTCCCTCACCAATTATCTCTATCTCATCTCTCTCTCACCTCCCCTCTCTCTACATATATTTATTTTACATCTCTCTCTCTCTCTCTCTCTCTCTCTCTCTCTCTCTCTCTCTCTCTCTCTCTCTCCATTATCTACTTATCCATATACCTACCCAAATTGTAAACACCTATAATTACATGCTCAATTAGGCCCCATTTCAACATGTATGAACTCTCATATTGATTCATGATATCACATCTCTACACGTGCCTACATTTATTTCTTTCTCTCCATCTTCTTGACTCCCAAAACCAAGTTTATTACCTTTTAGCAAGAAGAGGTCACCTAGTTCAACCTCTTGCTTGGTTTTTTCCCCAAATTTTAAATTGGGGGCCCATCACATTAGTTAAGCAATATTTCCATATCCTTGTTGGCCTCCTTAAAGTTTTGAGCCCTGTAATATTGTGAGAAGTATAAAAGAAACCTATATCTCCTCATTTTAATATATACAACCAATATTTCAAGAGTTCTACAATTTTGCATATCAAGAATTCTCAAGCAAGATCTCAATCATTCTAAAGACACTTTCAAGGAAATATTCTCCATGGATCAAACTTATTTCCCTCATCAAAGGTCAATCAAAGGGTTCCATCATCAAAGAATAATATCATAACAAGATAATCCATCTACATTCATCCAAGTCTTCAAATATTCAAGTCATAATTCTCTCTTCATCAAGCATTATAGAAAACTACAACATCCATTTCACAAGGGTTTTGGATTTCATGATTTTATTTTGGGTTTTTGTGTGAGGTCAAAGCTATTGCATCAACATACTTGATCACATTCAAAGAAGCATTTGCATTGCCAAGGTATTATACCCTTTAGTTCTTAGATCTAGTCTTTTTTATATGGAAAAGCTCTTTCATTTATTTCATTTCATTTCATTTCAAGGTTGATTCAAAACTAGGGTTTGATTGAGGAAAACCTCTCTCTACACAAAATTTTCTTCATTTTTCATGTGTGTAGGTGCATAAGACATTTGTACTAGCTTAGATCTTAGAAGTTCAAGACCTTGTGGATAGTCTAAAATTGAGTTCAGTCAAAAGTCCCTAGAACAAGATGCCCCAAGCATCCTCTTCCCATGAATATGACACCCTAGGAGACCTCTTTGTTAGAATAGAATTTCCCAAGAAACCTAGTCCCTCTAGATCTATATCAAAATAAAATCACATATCACTGACATATTTTGGTTGCTATTTTTGGTACCTGAACATAACTATATCTTTGATGTTAGTATATGTGCATTAAAAGTCAATCATTTTCTCTATTTCAACTTAGATCTCATAGCTCCCTTTAATTTCTACACATTAGTGAAAGAAAATTGATACCCATTTAGCACTTGGACCCTTCTAAGCCTATTGGGTTATCTCTCCTTCCTAATGTACAATGTGAAATAGGATCAATCTCCCATGCATCCCTTTTCTTATTGTACATTTTGGTGAACATAATGCACAACATTTCCATTTTGATTTGGTGTCTAGATCTCATACATTGAATTATTAGATATAATTTGGGTAATGTTTCATTTTCATCATGAAATTTACTAAGTTAGATTGGTTTGTGACATCTCATGTTGTTACCTTTCTTCTCACTTCTCTTTATCGATCATATGGAGTGGATACTACTTTCTTGCATTTCATGGTGTTTGTGTTCCTTCATGGTGTTCTTGCATATGTAATTATGAGAATTTAAAATCTTCTTCCTCCTTATAAGGCATGTTTCAAGACTTTTATCAATATGTGATATAGTTTTCTCATTCAAATTTTAGTAAAATGCATGAAATATATTTATTACATAAGGGTTTTCGTTGAAAACAATTAACCTAAAGATGACATTGGTACAAATCATCATAATCCTTCTCTTATGGTGTCTATTCATCATGAAGATAAATATCACATTCCTAATAATTTCATATTGGTGAGACCTAGATCCTCTCCTCCTAAACCTACCTAAATAATGAACTTAAGGAAGCTAGTTTACACACTTCTTTATATGATATAAAACATTCCTTTATTTATCAAACCTTATTCTTCTTCCCCACCTTCTTCTTCCCCCACCTAAATGAGATGATTTTGATAAACCTTCTTCTTCTTCCCCACCTAAAGGAGATGTGAATCGTGATAGGAATCCTAATATCCCTAAAGAGATTTCCATTCATATTCCTTCTTATACTACACACTTTCATAAACATCATGACATGTGTCCTTCTCCCTCGACATTAAAGGCTAATTATAATGTGGTTTATGACATCACTACTCAACAAGGTTATAGTGGACAAGGTTTCAATATTAATGAACAAGGTATAAAAGTCCTTATAGATCCTCCTAAAAAATTCACTAGATGTGGTCTAAGATTTATATCTCAATCCAACACTTTTCCTTATTCTTTTTCCAATCCTATTGATTCTTCCTCATAAAAACAAAAACCTCCTCTAGAAATTCTCTTACCAACACCATTCATTATTACACCTCCTTTGGATGACCGTTTGACTTTGGCTAAGAGAATATTTTGGAGACTTAAATATGATACTTAAATTCATTTTACTTCTAGACATTTTCCAAAGAATCAAAGATATCATTAGGTTAATTTTCATTCTCTTGTTGATGGCATTCAATTTAGACAATTCGATCAAGATTTAGTAGATAGATCTTTTATTTTCTTAACAAAGGATCTTAGATTTTTTCTTGATATAAAAAACATAACTTAGCATAACTCTTTCATATAATGTTGTTCTCCATCATGTAGTATTAGTAGCTTAATTCATTAAGGGCTCTTTGTTTTGCATGATGTTTATTATAGTAGCATAATAGGTCTTTTCCCTTGTCCTTTCACTCGGGGGGAAATATCTCTCTATCTTATATCCTCCTTTTAAAGGATACCTTATCTCTTTGTTGGATGAGTCTTTTACACTATGATTTCCTCCCATGCTTGAACTTGATTGTTGAGGATCTTTCTCTTTAGGGGATTGATATCCTTATTTATAATCTCTTCCTTTCTTAGAAGTGTATATCTCTTGTAATTGATTTTCCACTAAGAGTGCATAAAATGTGTCATCTTTTATATTTCTCTCTTCATAAGACTGATTTTCTCTTTGTGGACTTGCATCTTGTATAATGGTACATTCATTCTAGCCCAAAATCCATTCTTTGAGACAAGGAATTTTAATCTTTGTTAACAATCTTTTCTCACTTAGGGAGTATATGGTGTTTCACTTTATTTTACAAAAGATCCACTATCTCTTTTTTATTTGTATCAATTCCAATGTATTGTCCTTCCTTCAATGGACTTGTTTTAATGTACGATATTTCTCTTTTTTAGAGATTGATGTCTTTGTTTACAATCTCTTCCTTTCTCAGAAGTGTCCATCTATTAGAATTGATCATTATCTTAATATTCATAATGTGTTAACTTTTCTCTTGCCTATATAATTATGAGTGGAAAGACATTTTCTTTTCCCTTCCTTTCTTTCTCTAAGGATCCACTTTCCTTAGTGAAGTGACATTTATTTATCACATGACATTCTTTTATTATACATAATTATTTGATTCGAGATTCTCTCTTATGAAAGAGGTGTTTATCCTTTATCATAATCTCTTCCTTATTAGTAAAGCATGTTATCCTAAACAAATACACTTACTTTGGGGGATAAAAGTGTGATCCTTCGTTAAGAATCCCCTTTCCACCTAGCAATAGGGGAGTTAAAAGGGTGCATTCTTTTTACCCTCCCCCTCTTTGTCTTGAACATGTTATCTTTGTTGAAGAAGTCCTCTTTAAGCTAGATGAATTGTAACCAATATATATTTCTTTCAAGGGTCTCTTCCCATTTATGGATATCCTTTCATGATTATCTATTCCTTGGCTAACAAGTGTCTCCCCTCTTTGTCAAGGTTATAGTATATATTTTTATTTTAAGGATATCTCCTTGTTATTGGGAGTAGGTATCCTTGATCTCTTTTCCATATGATGCCACCATAGTTCTATGTTGCCATCATAAGGAGAGGGCACACATGTAGGCTCATTATACATTACGCAGCCTCATGGATCTCTAAGGATATTATGCTTTTTTTGGGATTGATCTCTCTCATGGATCCTTAAGGAGACTATGGTTTCCTTAGAACTAATCACTCTCATCCCTTAGAAGACTATAGTTTTCTTAGGACTAATTGTTCTCATAGATTCCTAAGGAAGCTATGCTTTCCTTAGGACTGATTTCTCTCATAGATCCCTATGAAGACTTTTCTTTCTACTAGAGACATCCCTCTTTTAAAAAAAAAATGTTTCCTGAGGAGATAATGCTTTCCTTAGGATAAGTCGCCTATCATAATATAGCTTTCTAGCCTTTCTATTATTTCCTCTTCTCTCCCATATCACCTAGCATAACATAACTTTATAGGCTTTTAGATTCTCTCTCTCTCTCTCTCTCTCTCTCTCTCTCTCTCATAGCCTTGCTAGTGGGTTAGATCATGAATTGTTGTTTTCTCCTTAATATATGCTCTTGCCCTTTTCATGTGACAATTTGTGCTTTTGCAATAGATTTTCAAATTTGATGCTAGTGGTTCGGATGTTTTCTTGATTGAAATATCTTCAACTAGTTGATTTAGAGTTTGCTTTTAGTACTAACACCTTTTTGGTATCTTTTGTCTCTTTTCATCTTTTGTATTTTGTATTTTTTGACTTTGTTTTTGTGTCATTGCACATGATTTTTTGAGTTAAGATCATTTATTTGCGAGTCTTAAACTTAGTGACGTCTTATCTATTCCGCATTGATCATTTATTTCTCTCGATTTCTCTCTTCCTCTTGTCTCCCTTACCATGAGCATGAGGTAGATCCATCCTAAGTTATAAGCACCTATAATTAGATGCTCAATTAGGCCACATTTAGCATACATGGACTCTCACATTGATTTCTAGTATCTCAGCTCCACACTACCTACATTTATAGATTTCTCTCCACCTTCTCGACTCCCAAAACAAATTTCCACACATTTTGGAAATAAGGGGGTCACCCAAGCTAACCGCTTCCCTAGTTTTTCACCAAAATTTAAATCGAGGGTCCATCTCATAGGTGAAGCAAGATTTTTAGATTCATGTCAGACTTCTTCGAGTTTTGAGCTGCAAAATATTGTGAGAAGTATAAAATTAACCTATATCTTCTCATTTTTTATGTACACAAGAAAGGTTTCAAGAGCTCTCCTACAATATCACATACCAAGCATTCTCAACCAAGATCTCTAGAATTCTAAAGGAATTTTCAAGGTAATCTTTTCCCTGGATCAAGCTTATTGTCCTCATTAAAGGACAAGAAAATGATTCTACCATCAAGGAAGAAGATCATGACATAAACATCCATCTGCATTTATTCAAGTCTTCAAATATTCAAGTCATCTTTCTCTCTCTTTATAAAGCATTGTGGCAAACTACAACATCCATTTCACAAGGGTTTTGTCTTGCATAATTTCCTTTTGGATTTTCGTGTGAGGTCAAAGCTATTGCATCAACATACTTTATCACATTAAAAGAAGCATTTTCATTGTGAATGTATTATGCACTTCATTTCTTAGATCTAGCCTCTACTATATGACAATATGATTTCATTTATTTCATTTTATTCCAAGGTTGATTCCAACCCAGGGTTTGATTGAGTCAAATCCCTCTCTACAAATTATTTCCTTACTTTTTATGTGTATGCAAATATAGGTGGCATTGGCACTAGCTCATATCTGAAAAGTTCAAGACCTCATAGATAGTCTACAATAGAAATTGGTCAAAAGTCCCAGGAACATGATACCTTGGTGACCTCTTCCCCCAGATCTACATCAAATTGAAATCACAGGTCAGTGACATATTCTAGGCACTATTTTTGCTACTTATATGAAGTTGTATGTTTGTTGTCAGGCCCTGTGCATATAAATTCAATCAATTCTTCTATTTTATCCTAGATGTCATATCTCCCTCTCATCTCTACATTAGTGAAGGGACCTTGATACCCATTCATCACTCGGACCATTCTAATTCTATTAGCTTATCTTTGCTTCTTAACATACAAAGGAAAATAGGATCAATCTACCTCGTATCCCTTTTATTAGAGTATAATCCCCTCTCCCTCTCTTGCCCCCCCCCTCTCTCTCTCTCTCCCTCCTCTCTCTCCATCTCTACTTCTATCTATATCATACATGGATGGAGAGGGAGAGGAGAGATTGAGATACGTAGAGAGGGAAGGAGAGAAAATAGGAAGAAGGGGATACTAATAAGAAGAGAGAGAAGGAGAGAGATACATAGAGAGAGATAGAGGTAGAGAGGGACATGTGTGAAAAAAGAGATATATATATAATTAGAGAGAGTAAGAGGGGATGTATATAGAAAGGGGTGAGAGAGATAGATATAAGTAGAGAGGGAGGAGAGTATGCAAAGAAATATAGATGTAGGAAGAGAGTGGGGTGAGCTATATGTAGAGAGGGAGATGGGAGATAGAGATAAATAGAGAGAGAAAATACAAAAAAAATAGAAATAGAGAGGGAGAGGCATGTAGAGATAAGGAGAGGGAGATAAGTGGAGATATAGCTAGAGAAATAGATGAAGGGAGTGAGGGGAGCTATATAGACTCTAGAGAGGAGAGAGTAGATAGATAAAATTAGAGAGAGGAAAGCGAGAGAGAAAGAGTAGGGGAGGGAGGGGTGAGATAGAGTCAAGAGAGAAAATGTATGCGAGGTAGGTAGAGAGAGAGAAGGGGAAGATAGATAGTAGAATGAAGTGAGTGAGTGAGTGTGTGTGTGTGTGTGTGTGTGTGTGTGTGTGAGAGAGAGAGAGAGAGAGAGAGTGAGAGAGAGAGAGAGAGTGAGAGAGAGAGAGAGAGAGCTACATATTACTAAAATTTTATTATTTGAAAAATTATAAGATCTTTTAAAACCTAGAATTTACATTATAACTCCTATAGATATGAAACAATCTCAAAAATCCTACGAATATATTCATGAAATATAACTCAAAATACAAGAAAGTAAAAACAAATATTGAAATGCCACTCATATTTAAATGTTATAATCTATGTATAGAGTTTGATGAAGAAAAATAATGTGATATATAAGTAACTAGAGATAGATGGGAAGAGATAAAAAACATTTCTTCTTTAAAACATGAACACTCTTTGTTTAGATGGGACCAAAAGGTGGTGTAGCCACTTTTTGGTCCCTCATCTTTTTACACTTATCCCAAATATAAAATAAATAAAGACACATGCATCACTAAATAAAATAGGAGCATGGGCATAATTTTTTTCAAATAAATAGTCCTCAATAATTCTCATGAACACTAACAATGATATATAATTCTTTCCTTAAATCTATAACAAAACCACTAGGAGTGTCTTTATCTTCCTTGCCCTCTCTATTACATTAATGCCTCTTATACTACATTCAAAGGCCTATTGTCCCCTAACTTTTTTGGTTTATATATTGACAAGTTTGAAGAGTGGTTAAATTTATAAGGTGGCAATGGTGTTCATTTGAGTGAGTTTGTTTTAAAACTTCTTTTGCATGCGGATGACCTTATTCCGATTTCTAAATATGCTCCTTTCTTGCAAAGGCACTTACTTTCACTTGAGTATTTTTATAGAACAATAGGGATGCACGTCAATATTAACAAAATGAATGCTATGGTTTTCTCTAACAAAAGAAAACATGACCAACATAAGTTTTAATTTGAAGGCAAAACTCTTGAAGAAGTGGCATATTACAAATACTTCAAAATTGACTTCAACAAAAATCTAAGTTGGGAAGGTTGCATAAAAAATAGAACTTTGGAAGACTGGAAAGTGTTTTATATTTTTCAAAATAGATGGCAAGAGATAGAGCTATGGGATTAGAAGACTACCTGAATTCTTTATAGGCCTTTAATGCTTTTGACTGTACTACATGGTTGTGAATTTTGGGCTGACAATACCTTTGACTTATAAAGGAAGGAAATTGAGAAAATTAAAAAATGCTTGATTATAAACAAGTTCAAAATGAATTCCCTTATGATATCTTGCTAAGTGAAGTGAGGGCTACTATTGAAGCAATTGCTATGGTGTGACTAATAAGATATTTAAAAATAACTGACCAAATTGAAGATGACACATGACCCAAGGTTGTCTTCAATGACATATTGTGCAAAGGAAAGAAGACTTGAATGTGACAAAACAACAAATGGCTTAGTAAATGAGATATTTACTTGAACACCTACCACACAAATAATAAAGAGATAAAGACTTTTGTAATGGATAAGGTCTACAAGTGTACTTGGATAAAGGACTAGAGAGAAATAAAAAGTATAGTATTGAAGAGTTTAATCCCACTTGTAATCATCATAAAAAAAGGTACATAGGGGACAATATTTCTTGGAAAGCCAAATTCTTATTTCTCAATTAAGGACTAACTCTTATTGAGTTCATTGTGAAACCAATACCAAAAGAAATTTAGGAGGAAATAGTACATTTTTTGCACTTCTAGATAAATGGAAACAAAAAACACTTCATTTTAGAACATGTTGCCTTTAAAGAAAAGAGAATAGTTAGGTAAATATCTTGATAGCTAACTCTTAAAATAATTTATTCAGCAAAGAGATTGTTGAAAAATTGAGGATGCTCTTCATCACATTGCATGAAAAAGCGCTGAAAAACGAAAATTAATTTGTGAGTTTGTCCTACAAGCTATTTTTAACAGCCATAGAGGCAAAGAGATTGTTGGAAAATTAAGGATGCTCATCATTACATTGCATGAAAAAGAGTTGAAAAACAAAAAATAATTTGTGAGTGTGCTCCATAAACTATTTTTAACCGCCATAGAGATTTAAATAATTTATTTTTTCTCCTTTCTTTCCAAATGTGTAGTCACTAATTTCTCATTATTTTATTTATTATTATTTATTTAGAAAATTTGTTTATATTTAGTAATTAAATTAAAAATCACAGTACAATTATTTAAATAAATTATTTTAATTTATTTAGTAAATACAAACAAATTATCTAATCATATGCATTTTGGCCTCTATATAGCCCATTCGAAACAATACGGTTGAATTTTAGTCGACGTCGGGGCCACTAGCATTTAGCTATGCAATACTCTGTCCCCATCATTCTCTGTTTGATAGCTTACGTGAAATCGCGGGGCTTATCAGAAGCTAGGGTTTTGGGTTTTTAGTACAAAGTTTATATCTTTCACTTCAAAACAGGTACTTTTCGATAATTTTGAGAGCATGGCAAGTAATGCCATTGTTGCGCATAGAGCCCTCGCCTCTGTACTTCAGTCTCCTCAATTTGTAAGTTGTTTCGCGTGCTGTTTCTTGTGTTTTGCACTGTATTCTTTTTCTTCCGTCTTAAAAATATCATGTTATCTCGGGGTTTTAACATTTTTGCGACAATGCAAGTCTTGTAATTCATCTCTTAAGAAACAAGCAGAGAAGCAGAAGCAGGGGAAGCTCGTGCGATTGAAGTTGAATGGAGGAAGAAAATGGGCAGCAGAGGCATTAAATGCGAGCGCGAGAGCTGGGATAAAGGAAATTGCATTTGATGAGAAATCTAGAAGCGCTTTGCTGGCGGGCGTTAACAAATTGGTGGATACTGTTGGGGTCACTTTGGGACCTAGAGGTGAGACATCTATTATCAATATCTATATTTTTCCAATTGCTCTTGTGGGGATCAACTTCTTTGTTTTGAAGAACACTATTCTACTACTTAGAGGGGGTGGGGGTTGTGAATCACTTGTAAATGCAAATTTTTGAACCTTAATCAAATTTGAACTTGTTAAATTTTAAATTGAAATCTGAAAGCAAGCTAGGTGCAACCACACAAGAAATAGTGCACTCAAGATTTTACATAGAAATTCCAGATGCCAAAAACCATGGTGAGTGCTAGGATCTACTGTTTTAATCCAGCGTCACAAATAACTTCAATTACAATTAGGCACCAACTTTAAGGAGTTATAATGTTCCTTTTTTGGGATATTAGAAGTAAATAAATAATTAAATTTTAAGTTGTCAAATTATATCAAATTTAATGACGATTTTATTTAATTATTTAATAAAGTATTAAAATGACTTTAATAGAGCTTAATGAATAATTAATAAAGTCATATTAATTTAAAAAGGGAAATAAAGTGACAGAAAAAGAATATGAAGAGTCACAAAGATGTGCTATAAAAGAACTTTGAGAGGCTCGTTCTCATCATGTTTGGTTATTGTTTTCTCTTGGAGAATTTTGGAAAGCTTTGGCTTTTAGTTTTGAAACTTGAGATTTCTTGGTGGAATGGATAGTTACCCAATTCATTTTTGGAGGTGGATTCACGACGAAGTTCACAGCTCGGCAAATTTGTGAAGTTAATGACCTAAAGACAAAATTGCAATTTTTGAAGTATTTCATATCTATTTGGAAAATAAGGTTGTAATGATTTATCTTCATATTTAATTTAGATCTCCATTTCAGTCGGATATTACACAATTTTCAGTATAATCAGTTGGAATAAAAGAAATCAGTTTGCATGTAAATTTTTTGTTTAAATTCTTATGGCATATTTGGAAAAATCTGGAGCAAATATCCATGGAGGAATATTAAATGTTATCAGAGCTCGTTTTCCTATTAACCTGTGAGGTTTCATTAGTAACAAAAATTGAGTTATTTGCATTTGAAGTGTTTTTTAGACATTGGGATACAAAGATTATTGACATAATATTTGTGGGTCCTAATCGATGCATATGCAACAATATTGGTGATTGTATTTAAGGATAAAACATTTTAAAATAACTTGAAATGGGCTATTATTATTGAGGGCCAAAATTTATTTTTCTAAGTTCGACAATATTAATGAAAGAGAGATATCCTGAATATTTCATATTTAATGAGGAAAAGTAATATTTCGAAAAGTCGGCTACATATATTTTGAGACAATAAAATAACTTGGCATCATATGAAGCTATTTATCGTGAAAAAAATTAAAGGCAATTAAAGGGAATTGTTGGAAGTAATCTTTTTGGTTGTTACGCTGGGTGATTGGAAAATGACATAATCCTTTGCATAAGTTGAAGCAACAGTTACCAAGTTACAAACTAGGCGGGAGAATAGTTAACTTCTGAAGTATACTTGTGTTTTGATGGTTTACAGAGTTACAATGGTATCAAACAAACCAGTCAATGAATGCAACTAACTTGAGGCCCTTTGGTATTTTCTTTCGAGTTTGAGTCTATCGTGGAGTCTAAGAATAGGTGATAGATTCAGCGTATACAATAGAAATTGGTTTCTAATGATTCAGGAAAGGGATGTCCAAGCATTGAGGTTCCTTGTAATTGACATTGAGGAAATATGTGCTAGTTGTGTTCATGTGATTATGGTAAAACAAAGGTGCCGTGAGAGTTCCTATTGTGGTGACATGTTCTTGGTCTAAGCCACTCGACCCACTATGCTAGAGTTTTGTAAAGGCTTTCAGTACATTGTGCTAGAATTCAACCCAGATTAATGTTTGAAAGTCTAATATTAATGCTATGGACATTTCTTTAGAACTCTATCATTGGGGAATTATAAAGAATCATATATGTGTACGGGTCCTATTTATTGCAACTTTCTCCGACGACGTATTTTAATAGTTGGCCAATGAAATAATAATCGACGAGATTATTAATGTTTGTTAATACTTCTATGTCGCACAATTTGAAACATTACAATCATGAAATATTTCTATGTTGCCGTGGCTTATTTGATAATTGACGGAGGCTACTGGCAATTACTGTGAGCATAGTGTTTGGCTGTGGGTACTATTTGCAAAGTTACGCAGAATGATATTTCTTCTATTAATGGAAAGTTTGGAGTTTATCACAAATAAATTTATACCCAATTAGTGCCGTGAAAAAATTGAGTGGGAATTTATTGTTATAGACTATATACGGGCATAAATTTTATCTGTCAGGGAGAATTTCAAAACGATTGTAGGCAAAAGTTGAGAAGGGGAAGTCAAATTTTGAAATGGCTTCTGAACTCTGCTATATGTAGAGTTTGTGCTTCTACCAACCTTAGCTGGGCGTGAAAGAAATGTCATCGGTGAGAGTATTTCAAGGCTGGGCGTGAAAGAAATGTCATGGTCTCCACAAACTTGCTATTTCTTGAGTGTTACCGGTTGCCTGATTCTCAATTGAACTGTTGTGCTAAATGCTCTAATCGTGCGAAGGAAGCCATTAGATGGTTGAATGAATGCCCTGTGCCGTTAAAAGACCAAAGATAGAGTTCTTAATCTTAGAGGTAGAGTTGAGTTATAGTTCTTCATCTGAGAAAACCTTGGTGATGAGAAGTCAAAACCGAGCAGATTTCTTAGTAGTCAGAGAGTGTTTTTTATTCTTTGAAACTGAGAATGTGCGTGACACTTCAGATCTTTTTTGGAGAAAATTCATAAATAGCATTATTTGAATGTGCATTGCCATCTAGGATCATGAATTTGAGAACCACTGTGCTGTGAAGAGGCCATGAAATAGCAGTCAGAGTTCTGGAGACGGAACATATTTCCTTTATAGCATTAGATGGCAGTATCTTGGTACAAGAGATGATTATTGAAGAAAATAATCTAAATTTTTGAGACGATTTTCTCCTATTACATATTGTAAACTGGAAGTCTTGGTATGTATATAGAGATGACAGTCCTTAACTGTTCTGTAAAGTATAGATAACAAACGCTGTACATATCTCAACTTAATATATGCTTGTTGACAGAGACTCGTGGTATAGTTTGATTGGAACAGATAGGAGTCTAGTATTAAGGGAGCTCAGGTTGGAAAATTGTCACAGTTGGTAACACCAAATTCCTTACCAGTTGTTGGGAAACCTTTACAGTCAATGGGAGACTTATTGCAAACACTAGGTTAGATCATCTAAAGAGGACAACATATATCCTTTTAGTTTCTAAAGTGAAGCCTAGTAAGGAAAATGGCTATACATACTTGTCCAAGTTGGTCAGGTTAAATAGCAATATTTTGGGTAAGGAATCTGTTGCAAACATTGAAATTCTAGAAGTAATAGTCTTCTGGGAATATTGTGTATCGGGGAGTGAAAAGGTTGTTTGTCCTTATAGATTATTGGATAGCTGTTGGAAGTCACTAACTAGCAGAAAAGGTGCCTATCTCAATCTCGTACTGCTGTATCTTGGTAACAGATTAGAAAGGAAACATTTCATGATCACTATTGTTTTTGGTAGCTTCAATTAAATATGATAGTTACTGTAATTCAATCTTATTAATCTCATGTGCTTATGAACATTCATACGGAGATTGTCTACTGATATCTATCCAAAAAACAACACATCATTCTTGACAAAGGGTCAGTGAACAACACAGTCATATCTCTGATAATTAAGATAGGAATTAAATTTGGAAGTTAGCTTTGGGGGTTTCTTGGTTACATGCAAACTGTCTGACAAAATGCTCTAGTAGTGGTGATTTGCAAAAATTGGCTTAGAATAGGGGTAGCATTCTTACAGTGGAAATGTGCATAAGAATTGGTGGAATTCAGTTTGGAAAAGAAAACAAAATGAAGAAAGGGGAAGATCAGAAAAGTGATTTTTTCTCAAAAAAATTCAATGACACATTTAATGGTGATCAACTAGGGGACTTGTAGATTGAAAAAGAAGTGGGAAATTGGTTCTATGTGATTGGATTACAATTGGGGTCCATAAAATTTCATGATGATAATCTCTCTAAGTTGGAGGAATTAGGCTCATATTTTTCCAAAGTAGACCAGTCAGATTGGAGGCTTTTGAATTGGGCTTTGCAGCCATCAATGCTTGCTTTGGTCCAACACAGATTATTGGAACATCCTTGTGAAGAGGTAAGACTTGCAGCTGCTTCTTGTCACAGTGAAATCATACGAATAACAACTCCTGTTGTACCTTATAATAATGAAATATTGAAGAAGGTTTGATTGTGGAGAACCTACATGGGTTACATGATGTCAAAACCCCTACTTTTGGTAAGAGGGCTAAGATTTTAGAAATAAGGGCAAGAACTAGATCATTTATCATTATGTTGGATCTCAAATGTGATAAATTGATTCATCAAATATTTCAATGCTTCTTAACTGAAATTAGGAAGCATCATCTAGACAATGTGAGGGCTTGTATGCAAACTATTATGTCCTTAATCTTAGATGAGGAGGATAATATCTGTAAGCAGTTGTAATTAGACTTGTTGGCCATTTGGAGAAAGGATCATAATATCTCACCCATGGCATTTGAGTTCTCAAAAAGGCTGATTGAGCAGAAGTTTGAATGACTCAAAAAATAGTTGACTGAAAATGAACTAATTTCAATGGGTTTACAGGTTGTAGGATCTCCCAAAAAGAGTATGAATCAAATGAGGAAAGAGCATATTTGTTTCACATGTTAGAAGGCTTTGACACTTGATCATATTTGTGGAATTAATAAGAAAGAACATGTATTGTAGCCAAGTGGTAATGAGGGTAGAGATACATATGAGAATGGTTCCATGACTTATGAGAAGCAAGCTAAAACTACAACTTTGAACATAACTATTATTGGGCATGATGAAAGTAAAAAGGATAATGGTTTCCAATCAGATAAGGTTGATGATATGGAGGAAGAATCAATTGCTACAAGTGAGGGTGTAATATCCCCTTAGGATATTTGCTCTAGATTTTTCAAAATATACCACATAAATTTAAACAAACATTTTACATACAACTGATTTCTTTTAAACCAACAGATTATACTGAAAAAAATCATGTAATATCCGGCTGAAATAGAGATCTGAATTAAATATGAAGATAGATCATTACAATCTTATTTTCCATATGGAAATGAAATGCCTCTATCACAAATCTGCCTAGTTGTGAACTCCGTTGCGAATCCACCAAGAAGTGAATTGAGTTTCCGTCTAATCCACCAAGAAATCCTTAAGGTTTCCGCCCTCAGGTTTCAGAACTGAAAGCCAAAGCTTCCTTGAATTCTCCAAGAGAAAACAATAATCAAGCATAAACCAAGCATACTAAAAATGAAGTTCTCAATGTTTTTTAATAGTACATCTCTGTGACTCTTTATTTTCCCTTTGCTTGTCTCGTAGAATTTATTTTCTTCATCTCTTTATTATTCCCCCCTTTTAAATTAAAATGACTATTAATTTTCATTAAGCTCCAATAAAGTCATTTGAATACTTTATTAAGTTGTTGTTTAATTTGATATGATTTGACAACTTTAAAACTTAATTATTTGATTGACTTCTAATGTCCCAAATGTTGGTTCTCAAAATCGCAGGTTGCCCGAACCCTGAAATCTCAAACTTTGATATCGAGGTCGAACAATGGTCTTGGCCAACGAACAGGAATCAAATTCCTCTACTCTTTTGGCCTTAAGGCGGGTGTACCTTTAGTCCTCATGGCTTTCAATAATATTTTAGTAGTTTTGACATTTTCCACCGAAACATTCATGCTACTAATACTCAAAACTCCTTGCTCTAATACCTACTCCTATTTACCAAAAATGAAATAAAAGAGCTTCTAAAATAAAAGAAAAATTATCACAAGATCAGTTCCTTTCACCATTGGGTTACAGAGTCTTCATTCATTGAACCCTCATGTACAACTCTGTGAGACAACTTATACTACCATCAACTATCCAATTCTATTAATGTAACACGATTGCAATCACCACACATAACTAGTTCAATCGATTTAATTCCCATAGAAGGAAACCGATTGAACAAGAAGAAACAAGACAACAACTTCGTTGTGACTTCTTGATTGTCAAGTCTGTGTGCAAAACATACAATGATTTTATCACAAGTCTTAAAGATAGCCATTGAATTCATACATCCAATACCATAGAGGACCTAATTTAATGAGTAAAAAAAACACATAAAACCATTTGAGTAAAGGATCTGTTCATTATTTATTTTCTTCAAAAGGATTTTTTGTACATTTCATTCCCCCTTTTTCACTATATATCTAGGTATATATATATACTTTCAGTTGTGGGTTCCCCAAAACAGGGGAAGCGACAAGCTTCCAACCGTTCATTTTCCTACAATGATTCAAAAAGACCTAAACGAAATTACAAAAAGGTTTTAAATATAACCCTTTGGAATCTTGATGGTTCACATACAAAAGGAATTGACCGTCACATAACGGTCCTCAAAATAGAGGTAGAGTGCCGATATGCATGTTGTCGAACATCTGTTCCATTTCATCTTCGAACTGTGCAGGTTCAAATTCCCACTCCTCTAGTATAGCTCGCAATTCTGCCTTGTCTTGTTCATACTCCAATTCAAACACGTCGCTCTGGTAAGTGGCGTGGCTAGTTGAAAGGTCCCAGGAAGTGGACATAAGACTGTTCAAAATATCTTGTTGCTCTTCCTCGCCAAAGTCCAAGTTGGGTTGAAGAATTGGACATGGATTTTCATTTGAAGATCCCTCGACCATAGGAAGGCCCATTATGCTACTAAGCTTTAGAGCAAAAACTTTCTTTGTGAATGTGCTATTGCTGCCAAGATCACTTTATAGAGAGATGAGGCTACCAACTTGAGCATTTAATTTAATTTTGAAAGAATGTTTCGCATGACGTAACCACTTCTTGGAAAAGAAATCCATAACTACAGTTCAACTTACGTAATGTTTAATCCCTCTGGCATCTTGCGCCAAATCTCAGATGAGAATTTCACATAGATTCATTAATATCTTTTAAATGCAAATGATACCCCATAAGGTCCGGGTGACGGTATTATTGTCAGATTACATTAATGACAAAGTTAAAGAAAATCGTTATTTCGTACCACCTCATCTTGTGATAAATCCATCGGAATCCTTGAAGCTTCTTATGCAAGAAATGCATTGTCGCAACCTCTAAAAACCACCCCCTACGAAATGGCGCCATAATATCAATGTTGTCGCTATTTCACAAGTCATGATTTCTATGTTATGTGAAATAGTGCTCAATAGCACCTTTTTGATTTTGATTGCCGGTCTTTAAGAGAATTTAGTTATCTCAAAAATAGCCCCAACAATGGCTCCTTTTGGCAGATACATATCCCTGTGGATATGGCAAGAATCCAGTTTTCTCTAGGAGTAGTAGACCCCGTGCCTTATCCATTGGGCAAAGGAGTATATTGTTACTCCTATTTTGAAAGGTGGCCAATGGCCACCAAAACATAAACTTCTAGCTTCCCTCTGTCAAAGACCTTGCTCTGAGAATTTCTCCAAGAGATGACAAGAAACATCCTTCTGAAATTTGTCTGGCAAAACATATTGATTTCTATATTCACACATTTCTTCGTTTTGTAATACTTTTCAGGCATCAGTATAACAGGAATTCGAAAAAATTGAATATCATTATTATTATTTTTATCTAGCTTTTCCTTGTCTTTTTGTTTTTAGCAATATCACTACACACCTTTTCCCAACTTAAATCATCATATCCACAGTTGCCTTGTTTTTCAACATATTGCTTTTGAGGACTTGCATTATTTTGTTTTTCACCATAAACATGTATAGGGGCTAGTATATCGATAGGATCATTATGTGGAAATACTTCCTCCAAAAATTTACATTCAATCTGTTCACTCTCCTTCATATTCGTGGCTTCATGTTCTCCTTCATACAATGGATTTGAATAAGCTTGAATATCTCCCCACTGAATTCCCATGCGAAATCCTTCCTCTATCATTTTCCTTTTCTTGATCAAACAAAGGATTAGCCATACAAAAATCCTCCTGTCCCTTTTTTGATTCAAAGTCTATCTCACCAGAATCTGATGAATCTATATCCTGATCATGTTTTTCTTCCTCTCTTTTGTACTCTATTGTCTTGTTCATGTTCCCCTTATGCAGAAGAGAATTTTGCTTTGTTTCATTAGGGAAATAATTCAAAAAACCATTGCCATATATACCCAAAAGACCTTGAAATTCATTGATACCCCCACAATCACCGTATGGATATTTATAATTCCTATAATTATGGACATCATTCAAGGTATTGCAAGATGATCCCAGTTCTGGCTTAAATTTGCTCATTCTACCATATATTTCAACCTTCTCGGTGTTGTCTACTATCTGGAAGGCTTCATGTAGATTTTCAGGATTTTCCATTCTTATTTTAAAGCTCGTTTCTCCATCAAAAGCATTGAGATATACTGATAATGCCCATGCATCATTAGGTTTCATATTTTCAGGTAATCCTTGAATTATTCTGGAAAACCTAATATTAAATTGGGGAACTGTTTCATTCTCCATAACTTGAACATGAGTAAATCTCTTAAGTAAGATAGATTTACTTACGTTCTCTCCAAATTGATCCTTGAAAATAAATTTCAAGTCCTCCCACGAGCTTATGGAATGCAAAGTTAAACTTGACAACCATTCTCTTCCATAACCTTCCAAAGATTGCACAAATAACCTCTCACAACATCTTCATGATCTACCTCAAAATCATCCATCAAATATTCAAAATTTATTACATTTTTTCTGCTAACCCTTCTTCTGTACCATCAAATCTGAGGAGCCTCTCCTTGATTCCTACTGGAACAACATTCGAAAACCAAAAATCCCTCTGAAATCCAAAGCCTGATATCGTTCTATCTTGGAATGTATTCTCTGCCATGATAAAGCAACATTATTTGACAGCATGTGTACCCTTCTAGACACATCTGTGTGATAATACATCTTTTCAAATCTCAAATTTCGGAGTCGCCACCTCTCTTATGAGAAGAGAAATGAATTAGGGTAACATTTCCCCAGCGGATTCTTCAAAGACTTTTGACTCTAATCCCCATAGAATCCCCAGTAGAGTTGCCAATCTGTTGGTTGTGTGACTCGGATGGGGTAAATCAAAACTTTCCAATCTTTAGTCAAATAAACACCAGAGCTTCTGGGTAAACTTTAACAATAATTTATGAACAACTACCCAGCGGAGTCACCAATCTGTTGGTTCTCAAAACCATAGGTTGCCCAAACCCTAAAATCTCCAACTTTGATAACGAGGTCGAGCAATGGTCTTGGCCAACGAACATGAATCAAATTCCTCTACTCTTTTGGCCTTAATTATGCTAAGGTGGGTGTACCTTCAGTCCTCATGGCTATCAATAATGTTTTAGCAGTTTTGACATTTTCCACCGAAACATTCATGCTACTAATACTCATAACTCCTTGCTCTAATACCTACTCCTATTTACCAAAATTGAAATAAAAGTGCTTCTAAAATAAAAGAAAAATTATTACGAGATCAGTTCCTTTCACCATTGGGTTACAAAGTCTTCATTCATTAAACCCTCACGTACAACTCTGTGAGACAGCTTATACCATCATCAACCATCCAATTCTATTAATGTAACATGATTGCAATCACCACACATAACTAGTTCAATCGAATTTAATTCCCACGAAAGGAAACCCATTGAACAAGAAGAAACAAGACAACAACTTCGTTGTGACTTCTTGATTGTCAAGTCTGTGTGCAAAACATACAATGATTTTAACACAAATCTTAAAGATAGCCATTGGATTCATACATCCAATACCATAGAGGACCTAATTTAATGAGTAAAAAAAACACCACCATTTGAGTAAAGGATCTGTTCATTATATATTTTCTTCAAAAGGATTTTTTGTACATTCATTCTCCCCTTTTTACTATATATCTAGGTATATATATACTTTGGTTGTGGGTTCCCCAAAACAGGGGAAGCGACAAGCTTCCAACCGTTCATTTTCCTACAACGATTAAAAAAGACCTAAATGAAATTACAAAATGTTTTAAATATAACCCTATGGGTTCTTGATGGTTCACATAACAAAAGGAAATGACCGTTACATAGAAGTCCTCAAAATAGAGGTAGAGCGCCGATATGCATGTCGTCAATCATCTGTTCCATTTCATCTTTGAACTGTGCAGGTTCAAAATCCCACTCCTCCAGTATAGTTCGCAATTCTGCCTTGTCTTGTTCATACTCGAATTCAAATATGTTGCTCTAGTAACTGGCGTAGCTGGTTGAAAGGTCCCAGGCAATGGACATAAGATTGTTCAAAATATCTTGTTGGTCTTCCTCGCCAAAGTCCATGTTGGGCTGAAGAATTGGACATGGATTTTCATTTGAAGATCCCTTGATCATAGGAAGGCACATTATGCTACTAAGCTTTAGAGCAGAAACTGTCTCTGTGAATGTGCTATTGCTGCCGAGATCACTTTATAGAGAGATGAGGCTACCAACTTTAGCATTTAATTTAATTCTGAAAGAATGTTTCGCACGAGGTAACCGTTTCTTGGAAAAGAAAGCCATAATTACAGTTCAACTTACGTAATGTTTAATCTCTTTGGCATCTTGTGCCAAATCTCGGATGAGAATTTCACACAAATTTATTAATATCTTTTAAATGGAAATAATACCCCATAAGGTCCGGGTGGCAGTATTATTGTCAGATTACATTAATGACAAAGTTAAAGCAAATTGCTATTTCGTACCACCCCATCATCTCGTGATAAATCCATCGGAATACTCGAAGCTTCTCATGCAAGAAATGAACTGTCGCAATGTCGCAACCTTCAGAAAGCACCGCCTATGAAATGGCGCCATAATATCAATGTTGTCGCTATTTCGCAAGTCATGATTTCTATGTTATGCAAAATAGCGCTCAATAACACCTTTTCGATTTTGATTGCCGATCTTTAAAAGAATTTAGTTATCTCAAAAATAGCCCCAACACCAATAAAGGGACATTACAGTTCCCCCCTCCTTAGAGATTGCTTGTCCTCAAGCAATCATGAATCTACATACCAATACCAAGATTCCATATAAATCTGCAAATAGCTCCATTGCACATTCTAGAACAACTGAACTCAAAATCAAAACCTGCTACACTGTGAAACAATCTGCTTAGATGCAGCTCATTCATCATTAAGATCCCTGGATCCCAAGGCCAATTTGAGGAACTATCACTTCCATCATGTGTAATTGAGTACTAGTGACTCCACTTGCAACTCCCCTTTGTTTCTCCTCAATTTGAGTTTCCAAAGTAAGATCCTCATTGTACTTGTGAGATTCATCTTCTCTTGTTAATACTTGCACAACTCTTTCCTCTGTGACCAATAATCTATCCTTAAAATCTTGCAATGCTAAAGGATTTTGTTCAAATTCATTTAAGGTACATGATCTATCACACGTTAAATTATCTGATTGGTTATCAATTGTGGAACATTATCAAACTCAAGTATCTCACTAGATGATGTCATGCACTCTTCATAAAGCTCTAATGGGACAACATTATGATCATATATGGATTCATCCTATAAGTTTTTCTCCTCACATGTTTTATCAATAATGATTTGCAAATCACCAACAAAGAGTTTTGAATACCCTTTACCTGTAACAATCGATTCTTCCTTTATGTTATCAAACTTAGCTGATTGGAAACCATTATCCTTTGTGCTTTCATCATGCCCAGTAAGAGATGTATTCAAAGCTGTATTCTAACTTGTTCTCGTGAGTTAGGGCACTGCTTTCATTTGCAACTTTTCCCTTATCACCACTTAACTGCTGTATATCTTCGTCCTTAATAATTCCACAAATGTGTTTAGCTGTCCAGGCCTCTTGACATATGAAACAAATTTGCTCTTTCCTCATTTGGTTCTTACTTTTTTTGGAAAATCCTGCAACTTGTAAGGCCATTGAAATTAGTTCATCTTCAGTCATCTGTTCCTTGAACCTTTCAATTTTATGCTCAACCAATCTTTTGGAGAACCCATAAGCAATAGGTGATACAACCCGTTCCTTCTTCCATATAGCCAATAAGTCTGATTGCAATCGCTTGCATATATCATCATCCTCATCTAAGATTAAGGACATAATGGTTTGCATACAATCCCTCACATTGTCTGGATAATGCTTCCTGATTTCAGTTAAGAAGCATTGAAACATTTGAAGAATCAATTTATCACATTTCAGATTCAACATAATGATGAATGATCTAGTTCTTGCCATAATTTCTAAAATTTTAGCCCTTTTTCCAAAAGTAGTGGCTTTGACATCATGTAACCCATGTTTGTTCTTCACAATCAGCCGTAGAACCTTCTTAAATATGTCATCATTATAAGGTGCTATAAGAGTTGTTATTTTTATGATCTCACTGTGACAAGAAGCAACTGCAAGTCTCACCTCTACACACGGATGTTCCAATAACCCATGCTGGACCAAAGCAAACATTGAGGGCTGCAAAACCAATTCAGAAGTCTTCCATCTGACTGGTCTACTTTGGACAAATACAAGTTTAATTCCTCTAGCTTCGAGAGAACACCTTCATAAAATTTCATAGACTCCAATTGTAATCCAATTACATTGAGCCAATTCTTTTTGCAAATCCCTCAGCTGATCACCCATTGAATGTGTCATTGAATTTTTTTGAGAAAAAAACACTTTTCTGATCTGCCATTCTCTTCATTTTGTTTTTTCCAAACTGATAGATGCTACCTATGTTCTGTCCAAAATTTTAACAATTTTTTTTCACCACATCAACAATTAGGACATTCTGTCGAACAGTTTGCTTGTTCTTTGAGCGATGAGTTGCTTTTTTTTAAAGTGATAGGTGCTGACTTCAAATCTATTTTTTTATTTTCATTGTCTCGTGTTGCATTCAAAAGTTTACTTGCAAGTTTAAGTATCCATTCAATGACAACTAACTAATCATGAAAGAGAACAAACTTCTGAGATTTAACCAGGAGAGAACATTTAATTTGCATTATACCCAAATAAATTACAATGACTATATATGACCTCAGTTGATTCTCATCGCTTATACACCATTGTGGATGCACATATAGCTCGCAAAAACATTATACAACAATGGATGCTGGTCGTTGTGACTGGAGGAGATTTTTTTCAAACTGGAAGAACCATTAGAGAGCCCACACACAACAATAAGGGGCAAGTAGCTTTAATTAATCTTTTGAACAAAATAAGGCTCCAAATGCAGGTCTGTTATTATTGTTAAACAGCCATTCTCTAATGATATCCTGCCACATAGGTTCCCTTCAAAATATGATAATCTCAGGGCAACATCCAGCCACAGACGAAGATTTATATCCCAAAATACAAATTTACCTCCAGCCACATTAGTCGTTCCCACAACCTGTCAACCTTCCATCTCACAGAGCATTGTTATTTTCGCAGCAACAAGAGCAAGTTCTCACACTCGGTTGTGGTACATATAGAAACCCGACTCCCAATTGTACTGTATTCAACACCTAGTAACCTCTTAATCTGGAAAGTAATTTAGAACTAGCTCAATATACCCACAGAATTGTACCAAAATGGCAATGGCATCTCCAATCTATTACACATCCATTTCCGGTGAAGGTTTATTATTAGTACAGCTCCCACGACAACTAGATTTGTTCTTTGCACATAGTCTTGGTTAGTCATGATATCAAGCATTAATCCTCTCACGACAAGTAGAAAATTGTTCTCTTTTAAATGACGCAAGCAGTATAAATACTCTCCTCGATAAAACACATATACAACAAGTATAAGATATCCTCTGTTACTCTTCTGCTGATATCCTAAGTGTCCAATCAACACCATGAAAGGGTTCAGGCTAATCCTTGATACCGATAGCTCTCAGAAACTAACATTACTTGAATTCTTGGCACCATTATAACTTAAGCGCTGAATTCTATGCTGAGAGTAAGGAAAACCAACATAAATAGTATTTATGTGAAAAAATCTCGAGCCAAGCTTGTGATTATTATTCATGCCACTATTTTCCTCATGGCGTCCATGACTTGGCACTAAGGAATTTATTGTGCCAAGAAGATGAAGAGTTATGCTGGCACGAGAAGGAGAAATAATACACAACCAAAAAACTTTATATTTTTCATTTATTAATTCGTTTCATTTCATGAGAGCCGAGTAGCCCAATTACTAACACGCAGTCTCCATGGTTCCGGTTCTTTTAATACGATCATTTGTGCAACAACTCCTGCGACTTTTCATTATCCTTAGTTGCAGTTACTTTATGGCAATCTCTCATAGGTCAAAGAAAGAATCACAAAACAACAATGATTAAATAAATGCTTCAGAAAATGATTCGATTCTTGAAACCATACATCCGTTTCCTTAAATAAATTCCCATCATAGTGAGTTGGTTTGTCAATAATTATCAATGGAAGCAGCAAACATATCATCGTTGAAGCCAAATAAACATAATTTTCAAATATAAGGTGCACAAGATATTAATTTTGGCCAAACACCATTAAATCAAATCATTAGCAAAAAGAAGTCGACACCCTTTGAAAACTTTTGATAATGTTAGAATCGATTTCCTTCAAATTGAAAATCTTTGGTACTGCTAAAATATTTTCTAAAATATGTACTGCACCACAACCTCAATAAACAAAACTCTCATTTATAATATTGCCCAATACTAGAGGGAGGTGTCAATATAAGAAAGCAATGATATTGTCCTTCACAAATAATTTACCAATATGAAAAAATCATCCATTGAATAGATAATTATAAATCTCCAACAACACAAATAAGTCCATCCAAGCAACCAAGCCGCACTTCTGTCATTCATGAAACTTCATAGGCTGGCAGGATAACCAACTCTGATACCACTGTAATATATCCTTAGGATATGTGCTCCAGGTTTTTCAAAATATACTGTAGAAATTTAAACAAACATTTTGTATCAACTGATTTCTTTTAAACCAATAGATTACATTGAAAAAAATCATGTAATATCCGACTGAAATAGAGATCTGAATCAAATATGAAGCTAGATCATTACAATAATATTTTCCATATAGAAATGAAATACCTCTATCAAAAATCTGTCCAGCTGTGAACTCTGTCGTGAATCTACCAAGAAGTGAATTGGGTTTTTGCCCAATCCACCAAGAAATCTTGAAGGTTTCCGTTCTCAGGTATTAGAATTGAAAGCCAAACCTTCCCAAAATTCTCCAAGAGTAAACAATAATCAAGCATAAACCAAGCATATTGAAAATGAACTTCTCCATGTTCTTTAATAGCATATCCCTGTGATCTTTCATTTTCCCTCGGCTTGTCTCATGGAATTCCTTTTCTTTGTCTCTTTATTATTCCCCTCTTTTAAATTAAAATGACTTCATTAATTTTCAGTAAGCTCCAATAAAGTCATTTGAATACTTTATTAAGTTGTCATTTAATTTGATATGATTTGACAACTTTAAAACTTAATTGTTTGATTGACTTATAATGTCCCAAAAAAGAGACATTATAGAGGGGTATTCAAAACTCTTTGTTGGTGATTTGCATATCATTATTGATAAAACATGCGAGGAGAAAAACTTATTTGATGAATCCATACATGATCATAATGTTGTCCCATTAGAGCTTCATGAAAAGTGCATGTCATCATCTAGGGATATAGTTGAGTTTGATAATGTGTCTATGCTTGATAACAAACCAGAAAATTTAATATCTGATAACTCATGTACCTTAGATGAATTTGAACAAAGGCCTTTAGCATTGCAAGATTTGAAGGACAAATTATTGGTCACAGAGGGAGAGGGGAGAGTTGTGCAAATATTAACAAGGGCAGATGAATCAAACAAATACATTGAGGATCTTATTTGGAAAACTCAAATTGAGGAGAGACAAAGGGGAGTTGCAAGTGGAGTCACTAGTACTCAATTGCGCACAATCAGAGAAGCTTTTGAAAGGATGAAATTAGATTACTTGCAGCTGCTAATGGATAGGAACCTTGCTATCAAGTTTGTAGAAGACAAGAAAAGAGAGGTGGATGAGCTTTGTCTACAACTAAGCATGACTCATTATTCATTATACAAGGCTGAAAATCAGATTTCTAATGCAACCACTCACAAGGAAGTGATTAAGGAACTTGATAGCATAGAATAGACTTGTGATTTAGATAACTGTCCCAGAACATCAAGCAACAAATTTTTGGACCTGCCAGAACTTAAGTATGAGTTGGACACAAAGGATAATATTCAATTGGTTGACAATTCTTTGTTCGAGGTAGATGCTGAACGAACATTTGATAATCCACTCTTCAAGTTGGATGAGGAAGTCTTTTCTGACTCCAGCTATGAGAATTTAATTGATTGTAGGATTTGGGACCCAGGTGCAATTTCAAGTGATGAGTTTTGGTCACAGGATTGGAGTAGTAGATCAATTTCTAGAGTTAGTACTACTGCCCACTTTTCGATCAGCTTACACATGGGTTCAATATTTGATCTACAAATGAGTTGGATGGGTTCTGATGGAACTCTAAATTTTGGCAAAATTTACAGTTCCAAATACTATGCCAAAGGGAGAATCTTCATGTGTGACTATGTGTAAATCCTCATTTTTAAATGTGTTCCCATCAATCCTAAAAGCCAATTTGATGCATGCACTCGGTGGTCAATTTTCAGATCTTATCCACTACTCATGTTCAAACAATATGCATCAAAACACTAGAAGTCATGATCAGGAGAATGTAGAAAAGGAAGCTAGTTCATATATATGCATTTCAGCACCATACAAAAGTATCTAATATCAAACATGTCTTGGTAATATTCCAGATTATTGTCCGTGATGCAAAAGAATATTTCAGAACAGAAGGATATACATTCGTGCATCAAGTTGTTTGAACAGTTCAAGTCTTATGAAGATCTTAATTTCTTCTTGGATGTAGATGGAGTCAGACTTCTAAGCGACTGAAGACTTGAGCCATATGTTGAAATATTGTCATTAATGGAAGATAGCAATTATAAAGATGAGTGAAGGAATAGGTTGGTTGATACGATAATGAAAGAAGCGAATCTTAGTAATACATCAAGATGAAAATAATTGAAAGAAAGCAGCAAATACACTGACTAAAGATTGTTCTGGAATAAACCTTAGAAAGCAAATACATATAGTGCTTAAGGTGAAAAGTTACTATTAATGTGTGAACACATATGGAGGGACTGCACACTAATGTTAATATTGATGACTTTATTAACAGCAAAATGTCAAGTCTATGTGCTATCCACTGAAATGATGCAGTAAGCACTATAAAATAACTAAGGAAGGAGTTGCCCTGTTATATATGCAGCAAACTCATAAAATACAGAGGAATATATTCAGATTGATACATATAAGCTGTGAGCAGCCTATAGATATATTAACCACCATCGTTTAAAGAGGAATTGGGTAAGATAGTAAAAACATCTCCAGCAAATGAATTGAAAGAATATATTTTATAAAATGAAAGATACAGTATCGAAGGGAATGAATAGGGAAAAATGCATTTAATTCCCCATCTATAAAGCTCAAGGAGTTTAAAAGCGAAGGAATTTTGTATGAGTCTGCCAAACATGGAAAGTAGCGTCCTCGACTTATATAGGAAGCCAATACCATGATGACGTGAGATGTCAACAAGGAACATACACACCCGCAATAATGATGAAGCAAGAGGTTCGAAGGCATGAGAATATGCGTCATGGCACCTGTCTGTTATTTCTAGCGATGGAGATATCAAAAATGTTAAAAAGGAATTATTGCCGGCAGTCCAAGAGAGCCCGATAATTTCCTAAACAAGCTATAGACAAAAACAAATATGGTTTTGTCTTTTCCTGTAGTAAGCTATTTGCTTGCCTGGCAGCCCGATGGTTTTGATCATTGGTTGCTAATGAAACAATATGGCCTGATGGAAATTAAAAGATGACGTGTCTCTTGCCATAACAAACTAAGCACAATGTTAAAATATAAATTAATCAACATATATTTACGGTGCATTGATCTTCTAATGAAACGGTGTATGGTTTCATTCAGTGACCTTTCATTCTTATATAAATAAAAGAAGACAGAGATATTCTATAGACAGAACAAAAAAGAAGCATTATAATTAGAAGAATATTTGTACGGAGGGATAAGGAGTAAAAATATGACTTTGTAATATAAAATTAATTATTTTATTTTAATAATAAAATAAAATGTCTTTTGTTTATTATTAAAGGCATGGAGAATTAAATTGTAGATGAACCGTCCTTTGTAATTATTATTTTTGAATATTGTATATAATTTAAATATCGGATAAGTGGATACGGTCAAATAGCATCTTAAATTCGATTTGGAATAATTTAAGATTGCATAAATATTTGATTTGTCGCGTCTTGATTATTGAATTGATTAGCAATATAAATGTGCTGAACATTATAAAGTTGTACGTAAACTTTCATTGAAGTTGACTCTATCGCCCGAGTAAGCAGAGGCATTGGTCTTATTATTGAAATATTGGGTTTATATATGAAGTCAGAAAATCTATCAATTCCTTCCTACAAAACTTACTAAATCATTACACAATATTTTAATTCAATCATTCAGCATTCAACTTTATTTTGATCGAGCTCAAGGATTTTGCCAACCGAGGAACTCACCAGCTTAAATTCGTATAGAAGAGCTTTGAACTAGGTGATCAAGTTTGAAGTAAAGGTTTACCCGCCTAGGTGTAGCGAAGCCTAAAGTGTAGGGGAGTTTGAAATATTCCCGTTCGTTGGCCAGAATTGATTTGGAATTCTATTGGAGAGTTGGCAGGCTCTAGGATTTCCAATCTGCGGTTTTGGGAACCAATAGGTTATGTGGTTCAACAACTGAGTAGTTCTTGGTTGAGGATTGATGGTAGATATGGTTTGAGCATAGGAGATGGATTTTCAGCTACTTCCTTACTCATGATTCCTATGTATTCAGTGGTATTTCAAATGATTACTGTTGTACTAGTTCCTCCGTATTGTTGGTGTTGACCTCAGTCTTTGAGCAGTTTGAATTTTACACCAGCATCTCATGATGGGCTGATATATTTTATTGTGTGCCTATGATGGGTGTTAAGCACTTCCATGGGAGATCATTTGCAGTTGGAGAGTTGTTTAGTGTTGATACTCCTTGCGGTACTACTATCTCCTCATATTTGATAGTTGTGACAACATGATAATTTATGATCCTTTCATTAGCATGTTTGGTGCATTACTTCAGCGGGATTTTGATGAGTGGCTTAACAATTTCAGGCATATTGTTGTTTATATCACAGTAGTGCAGCGGATTGGCAGAGCAACATTCTTGAGGTTGATATGGGATCTAGACATTTGGTTTCAGAATGTACGTGCAAATTACTTGAGGGCAAGCAATCTTTGGGAAGTGAGGACTGTAATGTCCCCTTTTTGGGACATTAGAAGTCAAGTAAATAATTAAATTTTAAGTTGTCAAATTATATCAAATTTAATGATGACTAAATTTAATTATTTGATGAAGTACTAAAATGACTTTAATGGAGCTTAGTGAATAATTATGTAAGTCATTTTAATTTAAAGAGGGAAATAAAGTGATAGAGAAAAAGAATATGAAGAGACAAGTAATGTCCCCTTTTTGGGACATTAGAAGTCAAGTAAATAATTAAATTTTAAGTTGTCAAATTATATCAAATTTAATGATGACTTAATTTAATTATTTGATGAAGTACTAAAATGACTTTAATGGAGCTTAGTGAATAATTATGTAAGTCATTTTAATTTAAAGAGGGAAATAAAGTGATAGAGAAAAAGAATATGAAGAGACAAGTAGAAGAAAAACGAAGAGTCACAAGGATGTGCTATAAAAGAACTTTGAGAGGCTCATTCTCATCATGCTTGGTTATTGTTTTCTCTTGGAGAATTTTGGGAAGCTTTGGCTTTCAGTTTTGAAACTTGAAAATGGAAACCTTCAGGATTTCTTGATGGATTGGACGAAAACCCAATTCATCTTTGGAGGTGGATCCGCGATAGAGTTCAAAACTGAGCAAATTTGTGAAGTTATAATCTGAAGACAAACTTGCAATTTCTGAAGTATTTCATATCTGTTTGGAAAATAAGATTGTAATAATTTATCTTCATATTTAATTTGGATCTCCATTTCAGTCGGATATTACATGTTTTTCAATATAATTTGTTGGAATAAAAGAAATCACTTTGCATGAAAAATGTTTGTTTAAATTCCCTTGGCATATTTGGAAAAATCTAGAGCAAATATCCATAGGGGAATATTACAAGTGCCACCAATATCTTAAGAGCACCAAGTCTTCCTGATTTGAGTACTTGCTCAATAGCTAGAGCACCAACCCATCACCAAACACAAATTACAACTTTGTCAGAAGTTTCACTTTAAAATATTTGGAATGTGTAAACAAACAACTACAATATGGACATAGACAAAATTTAGATATCCAGTATAATGTTATTCTTTTTTACAAAAAGATCTGCAAATATCTTTGCAAACTAAATAAGATTAATCAATGAAATCCTGATCTGAATTTGAACAAATTTGTTACCAATACAAAACTTCCATCGTATAGGAACTTCTTTGTAACAGCTGCATACCTTCAAATCCCAATCTCAGTCATACACCATTTCTTTCCTCTCAATGTATTCTTCAAGTCTCAATGAAAGAACTGTATATCATTTTTAGAAGTGAAACAAAACTTCAATATCAATTTATTATATTCGGAGCATAAATTCTTTTTGTCCAATCAACACACCCTCTTCATATTCTAAACATATCTTTTCTATATCATCAATGTCTACTTTTCTTTTCATTAAGATTCTTCTATCAATAATGTATTTTCATTGCAATCCCAATCCTTACTCCATCACATCAAGTTTCATATATTTAACACCTTTCCCAATCCGTGATATGGTTGAGAGAAGTTACTGGTTACAACTGTCTTATAAGATGGTTATAGATTAGTTATACCTTTCACATGCAAGAAGGGGATACAAGGTCCTAATAGAGAATCACCTAGTGCCAATAAAGTTATAGATCATCCTTTAAAGGATCACCCTTGTAACATGCTAATCCTAACTACCAAAATATAATACAAGTAGCTAACAATTTATAGGAAATAAATTTTTTCTTTGAACCAATGTAATAGAAGAAAGTACATTCCTTTTCACATAAGTTCGTTTAACTTATTGTAAGTAAAAGATATTACAATATTCATCTTACTACCTTCATATAAAAATGAATTAACTAACAATTCAATTTTTGTTTATGTTGAAAGAAAGAACTCAATAATTGAATTGCATTAACTAACAATGCATGAAATCATAAAATTTGATAAGATGGAAGTATTTGTTCTTGTTTCTTTCTTTGCAATTGCTCCTAATTGACATCCAGGAGAGAGAGAACATCATGAGAGGTTTTACCTTCCAACCATTGACCTTTCGCTCTCAAACTTACATTCACCCGCACAACTTCCTTTTAAAAGTGGCTTGGGCCTACACAAGAGGTGTAGAAACTTGGATCCAATCTTTATTTCCATTTGAGACTTGGTGTTCAAAACCCACAATTGTCTTAGCCGATCATGCCCTATAGACTTCCTTGACTATGAGAATGACCTTCCTGACTAGACATGCCCTACTGGTTCAAGTGACTGACGGTTACTACACCATGCATAGCACCACCTTGGCCAAGGTTTCCATTTGCAAGCACTATATTTTGTGTTGTCATTGTCACCACCAAACTCGTGTAAGAGTCCCAACGACTCTTTTGGTCCTCCCTGACCTTGAAAGGACTTGCTGCCCAAGATGACAAGTACAATGTCTCGTTGGCCAAGGGAAATATGTTTACATTCTTAATCCACTAGGATGTTGCTACTCAGCCCATTCCCAATTACTTCGGTTAAGGGTATGGTTTAGTAAACTTCATAAACCTTGCTGGTGGACAGGTATTCCTTTGACAACTTCCTATCACATGTTAAAAATTAAGCTTTCACCCTTCCCAAGGTTTCATTACTTCAATCCCTATCAGGATGGACCAAGGTTTGCAAATAATTATAGGCTTTGGACAATTAAATCCCTTTGGTTTGATCAAATTATTACAATCTGATTTAATATTCTTAGGGCCCATTTGGTTGCTGGAATTACAAAATGCTGGATTTCTGTAATACTAAAATTTGCCAATTCAACAAGTTTCAAATCTGGAAAATGGTTTTTGGAATATAGCTGGAACTGTTTGGTTCACCTAGAGGATGATAAAAAACGACCAAGGGAATAAAAAATGACCATACAAAGAGAAGATATAACCATGTTTTGATCAAAGATGACCAGTAAAAGAAAATACGTAGAGATATTTAGCAAAATGACCATGAAACCCAATCACCTAACTGGACTTTGAGATTCAAATATATTTGTAGAAATTCGTTTGAGAAGAATTTTGGCAAATACCTACAAATCAATCAACTAGGAGTCCTCTGCACAACGGTAAAATAACTGGAAAAACCTGCAAATATTTCAACCGGGAGACCTCCGCACAAGGGCACAAGGGCAAAACAACAAAATAACACGATCAGATATGTGGACAAGAGAGACAAAAGATCAACGGACATTTTGTGGACCCGAAAATTTTATAAAATTTGATTTATCAAAAAGTGGAATTGGAATTGGTTTTCCAATTCCACCTTTTGAGGTGGAAGATTCATATGCTCATTTTGGGCCAAAATGAGAATTTGGAAAACCATATTTCATTTGTTTTTAAAAACAAACTGCGAATTTAGAAATTTTGGTATTTGAATTTCCCAATTCCAGCTCAATTCCAGCAACCAAACGGGCCCTTAGTTATTTATATCTACCCTTAAATTGTAGATTCATGGAGATTTCAATTCTTAACCATTTTTGATTCAATAAATAACAACAATTTCACATGAATTGTTTCTCACAGTAAGGTTAATTCCCTCTTATAAATCAGTATATGAGTTAATCCTCTGGTTTATATCCCGTTCAAGAATTGATTAAATTAGTAATCTTAATCAATCAATATGCATGCCGGTAATGGCTATCGATGCCATACAACAATCACAAATCAGAATGTCATAGATTTTTCAATGTATGCATTAGTAAAGATAACTGTAAATGGTTTACCCCCCATGGATATTTCTTTGAGACACAACTTTATGATTCATTACAATACCAATGCATAATGGAGGCTTCCATTCAAATATCGAAATGACTAATGATGTAGGAGCATCTAGGGTGTAAGAGCAATCTTGCATCACCCACCCCAAAAAATATTGTCTAGTTTCAATAAGGGCTATCTTTGGACAGAGTTACTATTTTTAGTAGGTTGTTTGTTCGAGCACAGATTGTTCCATTTGCTTCCCCGAAGGTTCATTTTTGATGTATTAGCCTGTTGGTAAAGTTTCATGGCAAGATCAAATCTGGTTTTGAAGTTATTACATTTTCTGTTTTGGAGGGGTGGTACAAAAACTTTGAACTTAGTTTTGAAGGCTTTAAAGGCTTCGAAAAGGGGTCAAACTTTGATTGATTGGCGGTTTGCGAGCCTAAGACATAGTGCACTTCATGCCATTTTTGAAATGGGATTATAATAGCCAATCGACGCAATGACTCACAAGTTATGGCTTTTGGAAGTTGTGCCTTCAAGACTTCAATTTCAATACAAAAGGAAAAGAGAGAAAAGTCACTTAAGGCGGGAAATTGAACCGTTGGGCGCCAAAATAGAAAATTTCACTTTCTAGAATATTCTAAGGTGGTTAATTGTGCTACTTATATAGGGCTAAAGGGAAATTTTAGGGCTCAGTTCCAAAAGTGTAGAGTGTGGCTCTGTCTTGCAGATTATTGTAATGAAAATGCCCATGCGGCTATAGCATGTTGTTTTTTTTAAATATTGTAATGTCATTTCATTGAGGATAATAGAAAGCAAGTGTTTCTGTTCTTGCATATATTCTGATCTTTTAATTTTTCTATTTATCTCTTGTTGTGTTGTAAGTGTTTGGTTAGAAAAGGGGAGTATCCTTCATCAACTATATTGATATATGAACATTTGATTTTACCAAAAGTATGAACAAAAATGTCAACTCATTGCACTGAGATCATATTCTTTCAATATAATGATAATGACAGTTCAAATTCATGGCATTTATGATCAATAATGATGAGAATATGGTTCGTTTGATATGAGCAGTAATATTGAACTCGAATGCATAGAAATATATTTCTTACGATAAATGATCATGATAAGTTGGATGCACTCTGAATAGATAAATCAATATGATCAAAGGATGAACTTGAATGCTATGATATTAAGTTCAACAACATGTATTATAATGATATTACCTATCAATCAAAAGGATCAAATGATGAACTCAAATGCTATGAGATCAAGTTCAACAACATTCACAATACTGAAATATCATCACCGATATGAATTATGATGAAAATGTACTTGCCTGATTCACTTTGTGATTGAGGAAGACTCAATTCCCAAGCTGAAACTTTTGAGGCTAGAACAATGGTGATGTCCAAAAGATTAAACTGATTACCAACAACTCAAACGATTTTAACTTTGTTGATTCCAATTGGAGTTTCCCAATGGATTTTTATATCATTTATCGAAGATGATAAACTTTAGATGTAAAGCATAACACTAGGGTTCGCATGCTTCAGATGCAAGAAAAGGGTGTTCTCAAGAATGAAGATTGGATGCCATACTAAGATGGTGTCATCCAAGATTGATGGTCAACAACTTCAGAGGAATAAGCAGTAATAAAACAATACCGTTCCAAGTTGGAAATTGATTAATGTAAGAGCCCCTATTCAAAGATCCTTGGGACTAAGGACATCGATGATTTTATTCGATTGAGGAAGGCTTTTGCTAACTATATGAGCCAAGACTGAGCTGGTCCTCCAATATTTGATTGATAGTAGAGCAATATATCAACTTAGGTTGCCGTACTGGGAGAAAGGAAGAAGACTCCCTTCCACTGAATATGTTCCCCCTTCACCTGTGCACGATGAGTTCCGTGATTGAATTTTCCCCTGTAACCACTTCTTTTCTCACTGACATCAGGAAGAACACAACCCTTGCATTCTTGAGGGTTCCTCCCATAAAAGAACCCTCTGTCTTTTGGAAGGAAGAAAATATTAAATGCGATAATTCCCTCAATTAAGATTATAATGCAGGAAAAAACTTTTCCTAAGCCCAATCGCTCCAAGAACTCAATCTCTTCATATTCCAAAGTTATGCCACCGATATGAGAGGATGGAAGCCATGATACCCAAGGTGAAGGGCTCTCAACTTGGAAGATAAAATGCTCCGAGTTGGTTAAATTCAAAAGAATTCAAATTCTTGAATTCATATATATCTTATCAATTTAGATATGAATGCAATTTGTACTCTTTCAATATAAAAATATATTAATATATAAATCTAACAATGATTTAAAGTTGACCATGAAATAAGATAATCACGCTTAAAATCAATTGCTTATAAGGTTGCTAGAATATTTTGATCTATAGCCCAATAATATATATAAATAAATAAATATATATATATATATATATATATAGAGAGAGAGAGAGAGAGAGAGAGAGAGAGAGAGGGAGGTTGTTCCACTTAAATTGATAAAGAGATAGCCAAGATAAATTCCTTTCTTGATAAAATAAGTATGAAATTCTTATTGAAGACATTTAATTCATTTAATTAAACAGCTAACAAGAAAAGGACTTCCAATCCCCATCTTGACAGTGGGTGACCAACAGTCAAACCTAACCCTAACACCGGGTGACCATATGACCAAGATACTTAGCTATGAGTTCTTGCTTGGATGGCAATTCTAACCTTCTACCATGCACCTGCACTCTCTCTCTCTCTGATGATACTCTCCCTCCTTGAGGGCAATCTTCTTCTGCATACGCTGACATAGGAAGAAGTTTGTCATAACTTACATCTCATTCCAATATATATATTAAACATTTCATTCTAGCATAATAATCTAGGTTTTCCATCATCTATCCAAGTTGTAAGTATGCAACAGTATTCATCCTTGAATATTTAATTTCTATAAAAATATCATAAATCCATAATCCTTATAATTAAATCAAAGATCTCATTAATAAAAGACTTCACACTTCCCTTTAGACAGTTATAACAGTTATTTAAAAAGTCTTCAAGGCAGGGGTGTAACAACCATCAAATGATGGGAATGACATCCTCACACAATAGCAAACACTCTTCATGGAACCTTCATCAAAACGATGCCTTGTAGACTGAAGGAGGTGTTTGTGTTAGTAAAGAAATTTGAGGCCACATTGTATATGATCAAAGAATACATACTTTGCTTTCTTTTCTCAACTATTGGAAATTACTGGTAACGATCATCAGTCTGCTCCACATAAACCCTTCAATGCTGAATAAATAAAGATATCTGTGGTATCTTAAGTTTTCTGTCACCTTGATCAGCTTGTAATGAAGTAACTGATTCTTTTCATCGTGCCTACACAGAGTAATATTATTTGCATTGAATATATATTCAATATCCAGTATACATATATATCCAACTGCTCCTCTGATACAACAGCAGATTTACATTTGTCTAATCTAATTTGATCAAAACAAGAGATATGCTATCTTTTGTTTCATAACTTTATAGTCATAAGGGCATCTCTTTTAGCTTTTGACATCAATGACAAACTTGGCCAACATGTTTTGAGTGGCAATTTCTCCCTGGGTGGTGTTGTGACCTTTTCACACCATTGCCCCATTGCAAATGGGGACCCCCTCTTTTCACTTTAGTAGTGGAGCAGATGTCTTAGTTTGCTTTAGTTTAGTAGCAATTTCTGAGCCTCTTGGTCTTAGAGATGAGTTTGGGCGGCTTTGGCCCACTCAAAGGTCTAGTCAGTAAAGGAGGATGAGAGCTAAGCCTGTATGAAGGGAGAAAGCCTTAGCGTATCTGAATTCTGAATGAGAAAGATTGAAGATAGCCACCAAGTGTGGATTCAACATGAGGATGTGAAATATGATGAAGTGAAATCTTGACATGAAAACTTGAAAATTGAAAAAATTTAGCCATCAAACCTGAGATAAGGATGAGTGAAACCACGTTAAGTCACGATCTGGGGTCATTTAGGCGAATTGGAAAGGAAAATTTCAAGTTTTTGAAGAAATCATTCCAACACTACGGAAATTAAGCTTAGAAGCTGTCCAAGGCAATGGGGTAAAACACCCTTGCCTCGGACAAGGCTGTCCAAGACAAGTGCGGATTCCACACTTGGCTTGGACAGGGCTGTCCAAACAAGTGAGGAATCCACACTTGTCTTGGACACAAACATCCACACACTCCCACTTCTCCGCCCCCAAATGAGGTCCTCCACTTTGGTTTCAAGGTGATTTCAAGCATGAATAAGGGCATTTTAAGAAAAGTAGATCTGATTCAGGCTTGTAAAGAAGACATTTTTCATCAAAATCAGACTTTAAGGTTAGAAATTCATAATCAAATCTCAGATTTCAGAATGGAGTCAACATCAAAGCCACCTCATTGGCAAAGGGGACAAGGTTGACTTTTGGGAAGACATATGGGCAGGTGACTATCCTCTTGCGGAGAACCCCCTCTGGGGTCACTATGCTGAAATTTGTAAACTCAGAATTGGTCCTGAAGTTGCTGCCTACTGTGGGAACAGTCTGTGGATAGACCTTACCACTATTGATCCTACCCTTCACTCTTTGAATTTAATCCTCAATGCTACCACATTATATGATGTGGAAGATATATTGATATGGAAACTTACCCCTAGTGGTAACTTCTGTGTGGGGTTGGCCTATAATTTGAACTATGTCAGCTATGAGGCTCCCTTATGGGCCAAAGCCTGGATAAAAGGCCTACCTCCCAAAATTAACATTTTCTTTTGGATGATGCTCCATAATAAAATCCTTACTCTTGATAATCTCAAGATAAGGGGTTTGTGTTTGCCTAACATGTGTTTTTTGTGCAGGAAAGAAGAAGAAACTGTCAGTCATTTATTCATCCAATGTTCCTTTGCTGATGAAATTTGGTCTCTTTTATTACAATCCTTTAATCTTGAATGGGTTCTCCCTTTTGACATTCAGAGCATGTTCAGTTCATGGGATATTATAATAAAAAACAAGGCTATAAAAAGAATATGGCAAATTGCTTTACCTCATGTTAGTTGGACCATCTGGAAAGAGCGGAATGACACAATTTTTAGAGACAAGTCTAATCTCCCCAAGATATTATATGAAAAAACTAAAAGTATGATAATTGAAAACTACAAAATCATGGAATCTAAATCCAATACTAGGGAAGATGGGGAAATTGCTATCTTAAAGAAATGGAGAATTCAAGTTAAAAGTGAAGACCAAAGAAACCCCAGGGATGAAGCTGTTTGGGAAAACCCCTTATAGGGTGGATGAAGGTAAACTTTGATGGTGCCTCTAAGGGCAATTCTGGTATTGCTGGCTGTGGTGTTGTGATCCGTGATGAAAAAGGTATATGCAAAGTGATGAGAGCCATCCCAATTGGAATCCAGAATAACCATGTGGCGGAGGCTATGACAGCCTACCAAGGTCTTCTCTTAGCTAAAGAGCTCAATTGTAACAACCTTTGGTAAGAGGGGGACTCTTTGAACACTATTAAATGCCTTAATAAGGCTTCTCCCCCTTCTTGGTTGATTAACAACATTATAAAAAATGCAAAGGATATCATAAGTACTATGAATAATTGCATCATCACCCATGTCTATCGTGAAGCCAATGGGACTGCTGACTGGGCTGCCAACTACGCGTGCAGAAATGACAATATCACCTCATGGCAGAATGAAGAAAGCATTCCATACGATATGAGATCTATTATAATTAAGGATAGAATCCACAGAACTCAAGAGGAATGAAAAGCAGTTGATAAATGATGGGAAAAAAAATGAGCTTTGTAAGGATTAATAATGATGTTATTTCCATTGCCGCCACTTGGTATCATCATGCCACTTCTCACAGATTCTGGGCGATTGTGAAGAAGGCTATTTACACCAAGAAGTTAGAGGGTCGTTTATTCAAGAGCATTATGCAGAGAAAAAACCAGTCTGAGAAAATGGGTGGTAGTAAGAAACTTTTCGAGCCGGCTAGCTGTATTGAGTGGACTCAAAAAGAGAATGTTTGGGAAATTCTCAAAAAAGGTGATTTCACTGTTTACATGGAGAAGCTTCAAGGCTGTAACCCGGCTATCATGAAATTCTTCACCAAGAACTGGAAGAATGGGAAAATCTATTTTAACAATCAATGGGTTGATATTACCAAAGATTTGATTGCTGAAGCCAAGGGATTACCTATGGATGGCATGAAATTCTATCGGGATAGGAGTTACTCGGATAAAGCCTATGAAAGATTTCCAGAAGACAAGGAAGAGGCGGCTAGATTGGTTAAACAGGTTGGTAGCTACTTTAGCCCTAATAATATTAGTCGCCCTTGGCGTTTTATCTTGTATGCCGCCATTAGTTATCTGACTTTGGACGGTAGGTTTTCTAGGGCCTATGGGCACCACTTTGTCATTCTGAATCACTTTAGGCATGATGAAAAAATTAGTATCCCTTACTACCTCATGAGTTCTATGAATAACACGATGAGGGACCTCCAAACTGACCCTAAAGGTGACCATGCCTCTCATCAGGGATTAATGGTTCTTATCTATAATCTGCTGAAATTGAAAGATCCTTTCTTAAGGGCAATGCCCCTGGTGATGAGGTCACCAAGGATGAGGATTCAGGAGGAAAGCTTGAAGAAGACACAGAGGATGAATCGAAGATTGTGGGTCACAGTGTCAAAGCGAAAAGGAGTATGAAGGGGAGCACCTCAAACAAACTCAAGAAGAAGACTGAGGCCTATTATTCTGAGATTGACCTCAAAGACATCAATACTGAGGACAC
Organism: Chamaecyparis obtusa; assembly: GCA_027943335.1. Lineage (NCBI taxonomy): Eukaryota > Viridiplantae > Streptophyta > Pinopsida > Cupressales > Cupressaceae > Chamaecyparis > Chamaecyparis obtusa. Next base: position 994,416 of record BSBK01003182.1, on the reverse strand, counting down.
TAACCCTAGAAGGAACAAGAGAAAAATTCCCTTCATTAAGGAGAAAATCTCTGAAGAAAAAAAGGGTAACAACAAAAAAATAAAAAAGGGCCTCTTTGTTTCCTCTGATGAGGAGGAGGTTTTCATTGACAGCCCGATGAAGAGCAAGAAAAAGAAAACTGTCACTAAAGAGATTGAGAAAAAAGGAGGTTATGGACTATACTCATAATGATCAACAAGGCATGGAGGAGGATAACAAGGTTATCACTGACAATGTGGCTGAAGATACAATTCCCCACAGCAAGCAGACTGATAGTGTGGATACTACCTAGGTGAGTGACAAACCTGCCAACAAGAATGATGGTATTAATATAGGGCAGGATCAAAAGGACAACATCCTTTCTTTTGGTCGATTTCTAGCGACCATAGCTCAAGACAATGAAATTATGAAGGCTGATCTCAAAGAACAGGGTAAGATTGTGAACATGATTATGAAGGCTACCTTTGGTGATAAACCCTTGGCTACCTGCTTGAATGACTGGATGGAAGCTATTTGTAAAGGGGAGGCCTTTGGGGAGCTTGGTGGTACGGTGCTTGCTTTGGAAGAAAAATTGAACAACATTAGCAAGGATTCTGAAAGCAGCCGACATGAAGACAAAATCACTACCCTTGAGAATAAAGTGCAAAAGTTGGAAACTACTCTTAAGAAGATCAGTGATCAGAGTCTCCACATCTTAAAAGCTTCAGCGGACCACAACAAGTTTTTGGTGAAGCTTGAGACCAATAGGGGTGAGGAAACTAAGGAGACCAAAGAGAGCATGGGGCTTGGTATCAGAATTCGTGCTAGCACCAAGAAAAAAGATGCAGACTTGGAAGATCTAAAAGCCTCTACGGGCAACATGGAGCTTTTAGTCGTTCAAGCTAAAGAGTTGATGGATATAATCTAGCTGCTCTCTTTTCCTTTTTTGCTGTCTGGGTCCGTTGTGTTGTCTTTCTCTGTTTTTCTTTGTAGGGCCAAGGGCCCATACTTTTATTGTGTCTAGTTCTTCCTTTGGTTTGATCAATAATGCCTATCTTCTGATCTTTTTGTACAAGGTTTTGGGACCTTTCAAATCCCGTTTTTACCTAATCAGAACATCAAAGCCACCTCATTGCTATCAAGGAAAGGATCAAATCTAAGAATGAAAGGGCAGATTGAAACAAAGTAAAATATGGAGGGGAGTAGTGTGAAAATGTTTGAGAAAAAGAAGTTTGGAGCTTGTCCAAATATAGTGCGGAATTTGCACTACCCTTGGACAAGGCTGTCTAAGGACAATGTGGAATCCACACTTGTCTTGGACACTTGTTTCCAACACTCACCAAAATTCTGCCCACTTCCACTTGCAATCTAAAGTTCAAATATCAATTCACCCTTCCATTTGTTAAAAAATTCTTGATCAGGTTGGCTTTACTAATGTATATATGGGAGGTAAGTCAACTAAAATTTAATAAAAAATTGAAAGGAAATCAGGTTTGAAATTGAAAATTATGCTTGGTTGCTGTTAAGATGGTTTATAAGTAAAGTTTTTTTCATCTAAGCATTATTCTGAAATCATGATTTGAAAAGGTCGTTTTATCCTGACAATACTCTAATCTTGTCCATGTTCATTATATTACAAACTTAATGCAACTGTTGTGCAAGGTGACTATGGAAGAAGGAGATGCTTGGAGAACGAGGAATTATGGCAAGATCAAGCTCGAGACTTCAAGCAAGAGGATGGTTTGAGGTCAAGGATCAAAGTGAAGATAGAAATTCAAGATTCAGCTACATAAAGCACCTATATCACTTCCACAAGATCAAAGCCAAGAAATTAAGGTTTCAAGTGCATTTAAATTCGAGACATTTCAATGAGAGGATTTCCAAAAGATGGAGAAAATTCGTGAAGATAAAGTAATTTGGGAATATGAGCCATCACAATTGTTTAAGGATTTGAATATTTGGAGTATCAAGAGATATTGTCAGAGATGCAGAGACTTCTTTACGAAGATAGAGAAGTTGAATTAATGAAGTGTACAAGATCAACATATTGAGGTGGCACCCACTTATCTTTAACCAATAAGAAATCTCCAGTTCCACGTGTTCAAGATCAACCAATTAAATCATGCCAAGTGTACATGTGAAGTCTACTTAATGTCCTTACCTAACCTGCTTTCTAATTGGTCTATCAAAGCAATTTAATTTTGTCATTGACCCACAAGATGGTGCTTCATTGTAATTGGTCAAGCATTTAATTTTTGTAGCTAATAGTTGGATTAGGGCTGTGTTGGCATAATCTTGGCCCTTGATCTTGAATCAATCCTGGCACTTCATTGTAATTGAACAACTATAAAAGGCAAGGCCTTATCATTTGTAAAGAGAGACTTGTTGAAATTGTTTCTATATTAGTACCAAAGTAATTGCAGATTCATTGATGGTTTTTATGGTGGATTACTTGTGTTATTTTGGAGTATTGCATGGTTTCTACATTTCCTCACTTAGAATAGGATTTTATTTATGTTGAGTAGAAGTAGAAATAGATGAATGGAAGATGTTATTGAATGGTTAATTCATGGTAAAACTAGTGTCCATACCTTTTGGTACTCGCTGATTGTAAGTATCAACGTAAGGTTAGTATGGGCCTAATTGCAAGCGTTTGACTTCAACTAGAAATGTTCATGTGGATTGCCCCTTCATTGGGTATTTGAATGAGCATTGATAGTTTGAACATCATTCCCGCATCCTTAGAAGCAAACACCCCCCTTTGCATAGTTAATTCGGTGAAGCAAGGACTGGTTAAAGGTTTCATCTCACCATCAATAATCTCTTACATTGTTAGAGCTAGATTAGATTCCTAAAACCTTTGCCTATTTGCAATTTGTTTTGTTAGACGTAGTTGAAGAGCTTCAATCGCTAAATCATCCGCACTTGTAAAGTTGATATCCATCGAATAAATATGATACCAACATATCAGAACATTACAACTGAGTGAAAACCCACAACTAGAAGGAACGCTTCATTTGATTACACAATCCATATACATTGTTTAGTATATGAGCTTCCTTGTTCAAGAGAGAGTTGAAGATTTGGTGTTTCATTGGAATACTAAGTATTCAATTCTACATGTTGAAGTGGTCACAAAACTCGCATCAACAGGTGGCCTTGGTCTTATCTCTTATTTTAAGTCACCTAGACTGCATTTGCCCAATATCTCTTTTGTCAAATTTACATAGATTATTATTAGTCTCTCCTTCATTTGGATGTACATGAAACCATGCAACATAACTTTCAGGAATTCAAACATTGATCCCTACTATGAAAGCCTAGATGATTTGCCACTTTTCGCAATGGCATTTGACAAAATGTTGTTTTGAAATTTTCTCAATAATAGGCTTCTATAAATTTGGGGCACACTTTTGTAAACTATTTATTCGATTTCATCTCTTTAGGCTTACAAAGGGAAGCCATTCATATCCTTTGTAGGGAGCAATTTCCTCATTTTGATTCATCTATTCATATTGCTCTATACAATTTGTTCATTTTAATGCTTTGTATATTTTGGTCATTTAATACTATTTGCACTTCCACTTGTTTGTAATATGTATATAAAATCCAGATTTTTCATTTTTTCTTTATTCTTTTTCAAAACAAAAGAAATTCTTTTTCTGTTTTCTTTTTCTTAACTCTAAAATATCCATCTAAAATTTTGAAGGAAAAAAAATAAAATAACCAATTTTTTTTTAAGTACCAAATGTTTTCTTAACTCAGCACCAGCATCTTCTGAAGTGGTATGATTACTGTTTCTAATGCCCTTCCAGCACATGTCAAAGTGGTCTGAATACATGAGATATTTGTAGGGACAAACTCTAAATTGCTAGAACTTAGATGTTTTATATGTGGAAATGGTGTTGAATAAGATTTTGAAAAGAAGAATTATATTCATAGTGAGACATTTGAAACATGTACAACTGTGTTTCTGTTGTATAAAAAATTATTAAGTTTGAGTTTTGAATGTTTGGTACATCATATATTCTTGAAGGAAATGAATGCCTATTGATATTTTTATCTCTCTTGCTTGTGCTGTCCTATGCTAACTATCTACCTTAGATATGTATACATATCCATTAAATGTTTTACAAGGGTGAGGAATCATTTTAGAAGATAAAATGGTTTCTTTTCCATGGGTGACTCTTCGGCTTTCTTTTGTTTTCTTACAGTTATGCTAGGTCAAGCCTAGTCCATGGTAGCAAGGAGCTTCACACTCCAGTGAAGATAGAAACAACAAAGTTTCACTTAGTGGCATCTCATATTGAGGATTAATCTCTGTGGTTTGGAATTGAGGTACCTTAGGTCATGGTGTGTCTAATGTTGTATGCTAGAAGAGGGTTTGTGAAGACTTGGGATAGCATGATGTGGTCTAGCACTATTGGAATTGTTGTTGTGGATGGTATTTGATTGGACATTGAGTAGGTCTTGATATTGTTGAATGAATAAAATAGTGTCCTTTTGCTTACTATAAACCACCATAGGTGGTTCTGCACTACAGCTAACCATAGAGAATATTAGGAATTATTATAGGTGACAGTATTGGCCTTGGTAGTATTGTTGGTGGTGTATTTTAAGCTACTACTTGGATTGTAAGGTGGGAATTTTGGATTAGTTTAAGGAAATGCTTCATAAAATGAGACACATAATCACATTAGACATATAGATGTGACTGTCTAGATGGAAATATAGAATTACATAGGTGCAAGAACTGCTTGACCAATTGCCTCATTGAAATGTAAGCCATTGCCTCCATTCGTTTTTGTATATACGTGTGATATTTTTAAGCAAATGTTTTTATCATTTGTAAAGCCAAATTTAGTAACCCCTACTAAGATCTTCATAGCATATTCCAAATTGAGAGCTTTGATACTATTAGGATAGGTGTTTCAATCTCGCTCCTAGTGTTTAAGTTACAAACAATGCAATTTTCCAGTTAAGGAATAGAAAAAACTCAAGTTGCAGGTTATAGAATTCGTTTTTGGCCAAAATAATTATTTTGGATTGTTTTGCATGCTAATGGTCTCTTCTAGCTCTACAATTAAAAAAAGGGGTTCCAATGGTCTCCCAAATCAAAAGTTGGGGGTTTCAGAAGTTGGGCCTCCAACAGTGGAAATGTAAAAACATCTAAGATATATGAATGGAGCTATGAAAGGGACTTACACTTGCTAACCAACTTATGATTTGTGTTATGGCACATCACATGTCATCTTTCAATGGAGATAATGAAGCCATATCGATTGCCAAATTTCTTGAGTGGATTATGGCAAAGTTATGGTAAGTGGAATGGATATTCTATTTTTTGGCCTATGAACTCATTTTGGGAGTGGGTCTTGGATCTCTAAATAGTAAATAGGGATTTGGCTGACACATTTTCGTTGGCTTTAGCTTATGGTTTTTTAATCCCCATTTGATTATTTCATGTATTGTTTGTTCTATTAATTGGGTGTTTGAGATGGAGAATTTGACAGTGAGGTTTTAGGTATCATTATGCTACTAAAATTACTTTGCATCTTTGATTGATAATACACTTTTAAACGCTTAGATTTCTACATCGAATAAAGTATTGAGTTGTTTTGGAGTGTGGGGTTTTTAGGGTTTTCCCTACTTGAGTTATTGAGTTATGGTATATTGGTTTAGTTCCTTGTAATTATGTGATTAATTTAACATTTGCACTTATCTCCTTAGATTAGTGTAGGAAGGTGTAATCCACATCTTTGCTTCCTTTCATTTGGTATCGAGTTTGATGACCTCAGATTCTAGGTGTTAGGGACAAGGTTTTCTTGTACAATCTTGGACTGGGTGGGAGGCTGTGCGAAAATAGATCTTGTTGTATAAAAAATGGCAAGCACATCAAGGATAGAGATGGAGAAGTTCTCAAGCGCAAACTTTGAGCTTTGAAAGCTCAAGAAGGAGGATATGTTTGCTAATAGAGTTTTATGGCCTGCAATATCTGAATCCAAGCTTGCTGCTATGTCACAAGAAGATTGGGACAAAATGGACAAAAAAGATCTGGGTGTTACTCAATCATGTTTGGCTGATTCATGAGTATTATATTTAATGTGCATCAAGAGATTATTACAGAAAACCTTTGGAAGACGTTTGGTCAGATTTATTAGGCAATCCTTGATAAAATAAGATTTTCTTGAGAAAGAAGTTTTATACTCTTGGGGTAGAGGATGGAGGTTTTATGCTTGAACATTTAAATACTTTCAACATGGTTGTGACCCAGCTACATTTTGTTGGATTGAAGGTGGAGGAGGATTGGTGTATGATTTTGTTATGTTCTTTGTTAGATTCATGGGACCAAATGTTATGGCTATTGGGGGCACTATCACCAACTTGAAAATGGATGAGGTGACATTGTCACTTTGTAAAAAGATGCGAAGAAAGGCTTTCTAATTTGCCAAGGAGACCTTACTTGTTCATGGAAGAAAGTGAAAGGCAAGAAGCAAGACAAATTTAGATTCAAATCTCTTAGTAAGACCAAGGAAAAATGTTGAAATTGTGGAAAGCATGGCCATTTTAAAAGAGTTTGCAAGGAGGAGAAAAAGAAAAAACAAAGCAATTTTGATGATGAGTCCAAGAAGTCCTCTAGTGATGACTGTGATACCTTTGTCGTGGCCCTTGCTACACATGCATGGAATAGTGTGTGGTTGATTGATTTTGGTGCTTCTTTTTACAAGACCAAACATTGGGGTTGGTTCTTGAAATATGAAGAACATTATAGTGTGTGTAATGTCCCCTTTAGTAAACTCTTGAGATTATAGAGTTATTCAGTAATTTAATTAAGTACTTCAACGTTTTGATGCTCTGCTAGACTTATATTGATGATACCACTTATTGTAGGATGATAATCTTTCAAGTTATGAACTGTTATATTTTCAAAATACTATAATCTTGTATTAGACAATTGATGTTCAACTATATTGAAGTAATGAATATATTTTATATTCAATTCTGCAACATATGATTCTTACTGATTTGATATGATGGAATATCTGTTGCTGTCCCTGATCTAGCTATTTGAATTGTGCTGTGTTTAACCCTGATATGGATGCTATACTCAGATATTATTATGCAAGATTAAGCAACAATAATAAATGTATATTCAGTTCATTTATGATATCCTTTTTATGATCGGTCCCAAAGTGTATTCCCCAATTCTTGATCTTTGATAGTTTCCCCAATCAATCTGATCATAGTAATGATCTCTTATTATATAGAATATCAAATAGATATTATATTTTTTTGATTCCTTTCCTTGAATAGTCCTTAACTTATGCAATCTTTGCCTCTAAAGATATTCACTGTTCCCAGCCATAGTATTTGATCACTACTACCATTAGATATTGACGACTTCTTTTATCATCGTAACAAGGGCTTCTTCGATTTTCTTTCCTATAATATTCTCTCTACTCAATTTGACTCAGAATTAAGATATATGTTTGTGCAGTGACACGTAGATGTTGAAGGCACACGAATATCCCTGTCAGCTTTGAATAATGGCCAAGTCTCTTTTCCTATACGGTAATCTCTAAATAATCTTCTACTGCATACGAAAGTGATGGTTGCTGTGTAGGAGGAATAGTTGTATGGTGGTGGAAACTGGCTAGCCGCACAGATGAAGATATTGGACTTGGAGTGTGTTGTCGTTAGTGATGCTGAACCCAGTGCAGATGGGGTTAATGATATAAACAAGATATTTGCCAATCGCACAGGTAAATGCCAATACAAATAATTGCAATCAAATTAAGAAATGTATATTCGCAGACAAAGATGGCACTCCAGATGTGCCAGATCCGAAGCAAGTAATATAGAGATGGAATAGGGTGAGGGTTGAGTCCCACCTAAATTGGAGTAGACAAGTAGGGAAGATCTTCCCCTTCCGAAATGGCGAACAATACTGAACTCCAACAGGAATTCGCAATACAAAGAAAATAATCCAAATAGCATATCAACAACTACCAACATGCCGGTCATAAATACCCCTTCGGAGAAACTCCCGAGTGTTTACAAAAAAACGCCGACAGGACAAACACCTACGGACAACAATAATAAAAATGGACCCCTTTATTAATTAATTAAAGGTCCTTAATAATATCTTTTAAATTGGGACCAATTAATTAATTAATTAAATTAATTTATTCTCTATTTACACCGTGCTTGGAGAATGGGATGTCGTCACTTCACTATGGGTTGTGAGAAGGTGCTGAGTCGACGGTTCATAGTCGGCTATGACTTCCTTCGACAAAACGATGGTCGTTCTTCATCGAACAATAAAATTTTAATAATATTATTATTAATGATAAGATTCGATTAGTATTAATATTAGTTGATTAATAATTTTGTTTAATCATATTAATATTATTGATATAGATTAGTAATATTATATTAATCAACTATTAATTTATTATAGCATTAATTATCTATTAATCAATTATATATTGATTAATTGATTAATAGTATTATTGGTATTTTGATTAGAGTGTTGATTATTAATTTGATTAATTTTATTGATTGTGAATTGATAAATAATATCATTAATGTCAATTATTTAAATAAAGACAACAATATTTGAGCTAATTTATATGCATACATGCATTGATTATGGTTCATGACACTCTAAGGCCTTCAAAATTGAGTTCAAAGTTTTTGTACCACCTCGTCAAAATTGAAAATTCAATATCTTCAAAACCAAACTTGTTCTTGCCACAAAACTTTACTGGCATGCTTATATATCCAAAATGAACCTCTAGGGAAGTATTTGGAACAATATGTGTTCAAACAAAGTTTTTTATTAAAAATAATAAACTTGCCAAAAATAGTAACCCTACCCAAAATAGCTCTTATTGAGAAACAAGACAATATTCATTTGGGTGATGCAAGGTTGCTCTTACACCTTGGATGCTCCAACATCAAATTGCATTGAGATTTGGGGCCGAATATAATACTATTGTAGTTTTATTTGATGGTCAAAGTGCCATATGTTCGGCAGAGAACTTTACCTTATATTTGAGGACAAAGCATATTGATGACTAGTATCATTTTGTTAATGAAAAGGTAGAGAATGGGAGGGTGACACTTGAGAAAGTTGACACTTTGCAAGATTTTGCAGATGCATCATGAAACAAGTGAGCATAGAAAGTTCAAGTGATGCTATGAATCTACATGTTATGCCTTAGATCAATAGATGTCCTTTGTGTGTGATGTCCCTAACTCAAGCTATGAGGCTTAATGATACATTGGTTGTCCTTTCCTTGGATTACCCAAGAGGAAGAGGACACAAAGCATTATTGGTTAAGAGTCTTTGGTTTGTTCTCTGTTTTATTCTTGAGTTGTGGGCAAGCCTTTTTATACAACTTGAGTGAACTTAAGTGATTTTTAAGTTGCGGGCATGTCTAATTTGACTGTAGTCTAAAGACAAGGTTTTACCCCTTTTAAGTTTAATGACTAATGAGACATGTTCTTTAATTGATTTTATTAAACATGTGCCAAAAAAGTCAAGGGTGTGTGGGATTTCAAGGAGCCTATTGGCTCATTTTAGGGGTTTCATTTGGAGGATTGGACTGAGTTTGCAATGGATTTATGGCTGAGATTAAATCATTCTTTTGGGAGTCATTGTATAACAGTTTAGGGTTCTCTTAGAGCTCATTATGTTATCGTTCTTTTCTCTATTGCTGCTGCAATCTTTTGCTTAAGGCTTGAAACCCTTGAGCATCTTTTGATTCAGAGAGACATATAGGCACCCCTTAGTCAGAAGGGCGTGTTTTGATGGAAGGGCTTTGATCTGTGATACGTTAGCACATCATTTTTAAAGTTACAATTCTTTTTCAGGTTTGGAGGCCATTTTTGGAGTTGAGATTCAAGCACAAGGTTCAGTTCTTAATAATCTACAACAAGTTTTCTTCATGTTACTAAGCATCACTGAAGATGGCAACAAAAAGGAAAAGAACAAATCTAGCACTGGTTTTTTGGGAGTTTTGGCAAGGACAGTTAGGGTTTGAAGACATTTCTGAGGTATTTGTGTCTATATCTGCATACTATTAATCATCTTCATCTCAGGAAAATAAATGAAAACCAATGTAAATCATTTCTGAAGTTTTTAAACTGGCAGAAGAATCAGATCAATAATTTGAATCTAAATTTGAGTTTGTTGAAAATTTCATAGTTTTGTATTGCAATTTTTTGGGAATATTGTTGTTTTTTCTTTATCCCTATTTTTGGATATTACAATGGTATTGGAGTTGCAAGTCTTGGCAGCCTATTTGGGTTGGTTTATGTGTAGAAAGGGTGGTCGCAACCTTGAAAACCAAAAGGGAATAATGGACACAACAGTGATCAGCCAGCGATATTAAGTTAACAAGAGGCAAACCAAATGTTTGCACGATTTCCAAACAATTATAGGACATCAATATGTATTTGAGTTAGATGGCTCATAATACAATAAATGGAAGAATATGGTGCATTTGGAAAGAGAGGAAAGTAGCAAAGCAGCAAAAGACAATGAACACTCAACACTCTACTAGCAGACCTTCGGATTTATCACAGTCTAGACCTTTCATGCATGTCTTTCTAAAAGAGGCCAAGCCTATACTTGAGGAATCCATCAGGAACAATGAGGATGCTGAAATTTTGGCTGAGTACCAATCTTTAGGGGCAGATTTTCAGTCAACTATCTCTTTTAGAGATTATATGGAGGTCACCAAATGCACAAAGCCAAAGCAGAATCAATGGAATCAAGGCAAGCAAAATTATGAGCTGTAGAAAAGGTCGGGTCATTTATCCTTGCCTAGCTTTGATGGATCATCCATGGGTACAAGTAGAGCTTGGATTAAAAAATTGGACGGTTACCTTGCCCTACATCAGATATAGATTGAGGCCATCAAGTTTGCTGTACCCTTCACCTTGAAGGAGCAACACATGAGTGGTGGTATCATGGTTTAGTGACATAGGGTCATGGTGGGATAGTTTCTTATGATCAGTTTTGCCCTACATTGATAGAGTCAGTTGACTAAAAGGTTTCAGAGGCACACTCCAAAGAGTTGGTGCTGTTGAGACAGGCTGGGACACTTAATGCATACATTTTAGGGTTTCAACAGTTGGCAGTAATTATTTCTGATGTGACCAAGAGGAGGTTGATTTCTTTGTTTGTAGACGGTTTGTTAGTATCTCTTAGAGGTTTCTTAAGGCTTTTGATCCATCATATTTGCAAGACACTATTAAGCATGCAAGGAACATGGAGCCATCTGTATGTAGGGATTTCTGTAAGATCCACGAAACAGATTTGTAGCACTGTATTTAAACAAATAAACTACTAACAGTAAAAAGCCCTACAAAACAACATAAACGAAGCATATTAATTAGAAATTACAAGAAGAAAACTAAATCAAATCAATCCGATCTATGCTCAAAGTCTTCTATTGTCTCTCTGCACTCTGTTGAAGTAGATGATGGCACTCAGTGTTGGATTCTGCAGCACTTTGATTCAGAGTTTCAAGAAAAGAAGCTAAATGATTACTTGATTGCTAGAATTGAAACTTGCATAAGATAAATGATAATAGAAATCAGGATCCTTCATATGGGAAAGAAGGGGGTTTATATAGATATTCAGGATTGAACGGATGATCAAAGATTGATTTGAGAAAATCAGATTGAGCGGCTGAGATAATTAGGAACCGAGAGATTTTGGGTAACCTTCTAGAAATGAAGATTTGTTTCCAATTTGAACTCAAAAGCAGAGAGTTCATTTAGGAAATAACATATGAGATAAGATTTGAGAAGATTTTTGATTTTCAGAAGATATTAATTTCTAAAATGCAATTTTGAGAAAAGAATTGATTTTTGCATTTTGAAATGATTTTTAATTTTCAAGAGATTTTAGAATTCACAAATTTTTTATTTTTTGATTTATGAGAGATTTTTGCAATTTTGGAATTTTGGTTTTCAAATAATCTTGGTTTTTCAGATTTTTTCAGATTTTAGAAATAAAATTGAATTAAAAATTTCATTTTTGAGAATGGTGAAATTAAATCAAAATTAGGGCCCGTGTGGGTGTTGGAATACCAAATGCTGGATAACGTCAATTTTGGAAGATGTTGAATTTCTGGAAGATACTTATCCTGAAAATGATTTTTGAAATATGAGCTAGAGCCGTTTGGTTCACTTGGAAGATGACTGAGAAGATGCATTTTTTGTGTTTGAGTGCCACAATCTGGAATTGGAATAGGAAATGAATAAGAATGAAATGTGAGTTTATAAAATCAAATTCGTGCTATCCTAACCAGATCTAGGTTCTGAAGAAAACGTTGAAAGCTTGAAAAGGGCTTTGAAAACCACAACCAGCTCCCAGTATCACAACGGTCTCCACGATTCCACCGATAGTCTCCACGATTTCATGACATTAACTATTCAAATGAAAAGGGAAACAATTTATTCTTGACAAAACCATAGACCCTGTGTCAAAAAAATAGTATAATAGGTTCAGGGCCAAGTTTTGTACCTCCGACTGCTTCTGGTGTTCCCCTATTAGATGTACCTTCTCCTATCTCGGCTCCAAACACAGCTCCCATCGGTACTTCTAGAGATTCAACCTTGGGACCTGCAACATCTATTTCATCAGACGATTCTACTACTAGTACGATTAATGATCTGCCAAGCACTGATACCAGCGCAGTCACTGTTGCCAATGGAGCTTTTGCGGTTTTGACACGGTGGACAAGCGACAATTCATTCTAGTAATAATTTTAGTGTCCACTTTCATTCTAAGATAAAACAAGAGATTGCAACACCTCTCTTACCAGAAACTTGCCGGTGAAGGTTATGAGCAGCGAAATGCATATTGTTGCAGTTGCCAAGCATTCTGTTTCATTGAAAAATGAGCGAATAATCTCGCTATTTCGAGGCCTTTTCTCGACGATCTCTGCAATGACCTAATAATGTGCTTTTCCTCTTCCTCACTGACCCGACCACCAATCCAATTTGGTTTTATAAAATTTGGAATTGGAATTTGAAATTCCAATTCCACCTATTTGGGTGGAAGATGCATATGCCTATTTGGGGCAAAATTGGAATTTCGAAATTCCAATTCCAATTTTTTGGTTGGACATAAACATGGAAGAAACAATGTTGGGAATTAAATAATGCCAATTCCAGGCATATTCCAGCAACCAAACGGGCCCTTAATGTGAAATTAAAGGAAATTGAAACTTGTGTTAGCAATTTAAGTTGTCATTAGTGTAAATGAAGCAAACACCATGTACCGGTACAAGCTCACCGGTCACTCACGTTACTTAGAAAACACCGGTAGACTAGGAACAGAGTGTATGCATCGGTAGTTGATGAAAAGGGAACACACCGGTAGACTGATCCAAGTACATAGTACCGGTCTCATAGTGTATACAGGGATGAACCGGTATATAAAATATACCGGTCTAACTGCCTAAAGATCCGCACTGGATTATGTGGAGCAGTTTGAGTTAAAACCGGATTATACGGGACATCCACCGCTCAGAAGTGGAGTTAGCTTTTTAACAGGAGTTAGCTTTATTTCTACGGATGTTTTGCAAGGTAAACTCTAGATCATAACACATAGCTTTTTGCTAGTTGCATGATTTTATTGTTGAGTTTACAGCCTGGCAGTTCTATGAGTTAAGAATTGTTGAGTAAACAGAGCAGTGAAGAGACATCTGCGTAGAAATCACAGTCACCAGAGGTGAAGGGCAAAGAGGCAGAAAAGACTCAATAGCCAGGCAAACCGGGAAGAGATCAACAGGTATGATCTAATTAGACATTCAGTGTCATATGAGATCATTGCTTTTATAAGGTGTGAAAGCAAATTAAAATCCCTCTATTAGGGTGGACCTAATCGGTTCTTTGTAAAATCCCCTAATAGGGTAACATCTTTGTTGATGTTGAAAGACCTCTAACTAGGCCACTCTTAACAGGGTTAAGATCTTAACCGATCTTTTGTAAAATCCCTTAATCGGATAGCACCTTAACCAGTGCTTTGTAAGCTCCTAATAGGGCGCCTTCATTCTGTAGTAGTGAAGTTGTGAGCTTTGTTAGAGGTTGAAGCGCAACCAGAAGATGATGCTTAGAACGAGGAAGAACCACCCGCAGAAGAAGAACCACTGCCAAAGAAGACCTACCTGAAGAAGAGGTTCAACCAGAAAATACAGCTCAACAAGGAGCTGAAGAGAATAAGGGACAAGTGGAAGAAATCCCAGTCCACACTGAGCAAGCTCAAGCGGAGCAAGAGCCAAAGTAATAGGAACATGCAGACATACCAAGCTCCTCATCTAAGAGGAAGTTGTCATTCGCCAAGGAGAAGGAAGCTTAAAAGAGAAAGGTCACCGATACAGTGGTGGACATCAACAAGATGTCAACAAGGTAGCTAAAAGAGTTGACCAAAAGGAAACAGGACATGGTCTTGACCACCATAAAGAACATTCTGTGTAACTTTGTACCAGATGCTGACATAGATGAAGATGAACCGATCATTGATCAGCTGGAAGTTCTGGCACAAACTATCGGTGAGGATCTAATTGATCCATAAACAATGACAATTGACCACTATGAGAAGAAAAGAGTGGAGATTCTCCACAAACAAGTTGAAGAAATCAAAGTGAATTTGACAAACAACCTAAAAGTGCTTCAACAACAACTTCAAGTGGCAAGAAGTTTGATGAGCAAAACTTCAAACTTTGAAATATTTTTGTAAGATCTGACAAAAAAGTCTGCAAAGACCCCAAAGGACATAAGAGCTTCGTCATCTCAATTTGACATCAAGAATAAATCTGCGACAAATTTTAGCAGAGAAATGACTAGTCTTGCTCTAATACTGAAAAAGACAGCTGAAGAGGAGAACAAGAGAATCCAAGACATCATTGGATTTCAGATGTTTCTGGCCCCAACACTTGACATCATGCACCAAACAACTTCTACAGAGGCTCTGATCAATGAACCAGATTACAAAACTGTGGAAGATATGGAGAACATCATTGTTTCTCTGAAAGCAGCCCAAAAGAACATTGAATATGTAATTGGTCAGTGGGCACTGTTTCTTCACTTTGCCAAACCAATATATAGAGTTATCTTCACAAAACTTCAAATGTGAAGAGAAGCATAACCCTTTGTCCTATGGAGGCAAAAAGGGGAAGAAGAAATGGAAAGGAAAGAGCAGAACAGCCACCAGAGCACTCAGACAGGGGAAGTTTGGAACAGGGGAAGTGTGCTACAGACAAAAGCTAGAGGAAAGAGAGCAGTCTACAAAGAGCAAGGTATAAATTGTCACAAGTGAGTATGGTTTTGCCACCAATGACAAAGGGGAAGATTGTTAGCAATTTAAGTTGTCATTAGTGTAAATGAAGCAAACACCATGTACCGGTACAAGCTCATCGGTCAGTCACGTTACTTAGAAAACATTGGTAGACTAGGAATAGAGTGTATGCATCGGTAGTTGAAGAAAAGGGGACACATTGGTAGATTGATCCAAGTACACAGTACCGGTCTCACAATGTATACAAGGATGAATCGGGTATAAAATATACTAGTCTAACTGCCGAAAGATCCGCACTGGATTATGCGGAGCAATTTGAGTTAAAACCGGATTATACGGGACATCCACCGCTCAGAAGTGGAGTTAGCTTTTTAACAAGAGTTAGCTTTATTGCTACGGATGTTTTGGAAGGTAAATTCCAGATCATAACGCATAGCTTTTTGCTAGTTGCATGATTTTATTGTTGAGTTTACAGCCTGGTGGTTCTATGAGTTAAGGGTTTCATAAATACAAGTCATAGGACGCAAGAAGTGTTGTTGAGAATTGTTGAGTAAACAGAGCAGTGAAGAGACATCTGCGTAGAAATCACAGTCACCAGAGGTGAAAGGCAAAGAGGTAGAAAAGACTCAACAGCCAGGCAAACCGAGAAGAGATCAACAGGTATGATCTAATCAGACATTTAGTGTCATATGAGATCATTGCTTCTATAAGGTGTGAAAGCAAATTAAAATCCCTCTATCAGGGTGGACCTAATCGGTTCTTTGTAAAATCCCCTAATAGGGTAACATCTTTGTTGATGTTGAAAGACCTCTAACAAAGCGACTCTTAACAGGATAAAGATCTTAACCGATCTTTTGTAAAATCTCTTAACTGGGTAGCACCTTAACCAATGCTTTGTAAGCTCCTAACAGGGCACCTTCATTTTGCAGTAGTGAAGTTGTGAGCTCTGTCTCACCGTGGTTTTTTCCTTCTAACTGAGGGTTTCCACGCATATATCTTGAGTTGATCTGTGTATTTCTTTTATGATTGTGAATGATTGTTTTACATTCTGGTTAGATTACATAAATTGTTAAAACAAGATTGATATTATAATAGAATTAGTTTTTATTGATTCACCCTCCCCCCCTCTCAGTAACCCATTGGGTTTAACAACTTGAATAAAATTAAATTAATTTGGAGGAATTAATTAGTTAATTTAAATAATTATACATAATTATTTAAACTACGGGAATTTAGAAATTGAATTTAATTATCTGATAAAGATCAATTAATTAAAGGTAAATTAACTTAATAATATTATTTATTAATTAATATTAAGAGGGATGATTAAATGATGAAAAGATTAGAGTATAAACAAACTAAGACAATCAATTTAACAATTTAAGCATCATTTAATTAATAGAGGAATAATTAGTGATTAATGTGAGCTCACAAGACTGGCCAATTTTGGGTGTTTACATCCACAC
Source organism: Chamaecyparis obtusa (assembly GCA_027943335.1). Taxonomy (NCBI): domain Eukaryota; kingdom Viridiplantae; phylum Streptophyta; class Pinopsida; order Cupressales; family Cupressaceae; genus Chamaecyparis; species Chamaecyparis obtusa. The sequence continues at coordinate 977,630 of BSBK01003182.1, read as the reverse complement.
CACAAACTAGTTTCCTAGCAAGTTTTGGCAAAGACCTTTAACAAAAAAATTGTTGTAGAGGAAGGACAAGAAACAAGAGGTTTCTAGACCAACTGGTGAGATTTCTAGGCCAGTTGGTGGTCCAACTCATTATTTGAAGGATGAATTGAGATGGAAGAGGCTTTACTTTGAGCATTGGATACATGGACATAAGTGTAGAAGTAGTGGCAAGTTCCACTGGTCGAGGAACCTAGTGATGATGAGTTGGAGTAGACATAGGTTCTTGATGAGCAATATGAGCAAGTGGATGGGGAGACATGTAGATGAACATCAGGATGATTTGGCACATATGGATGGTGCGCTCACAACCATCACTACCACTTCTCATTATTACACCTTCAAAATAAGGGGCGTTATGTAGGAACAACTAGTTGTGCTAATTGATAGCAGGGCTACCCTCAACTTCAATGATTTGTCCTATTTGAAGAAGCAAGGTTGGCAAGTTTAGGAGCATGATAGTTTTTGAGTGTGGAGAGTGGGTGGCAAAATGTTGCGTTGTATTAATTGTGTTACACAATTGAATATGACTTTGGGTAATTACACCCTTATTGATGACTTTTATGTTGTTGACATTAATGAGACCAATGTTGTGTTGGGTGTTCGGTGGTTGCATTCTATAAGTCCATATGTCATAGACTTTTAATTCTATGTAGTTGAGTTCCACAACAAATGGTCAGAAGGTGGTTTTATGTGGCTTAATCTTCATATGCTTCTATAGTCATTTCAGCTAGGAGGCTAGAGAGATTTTTTCGACATTTAGAGGTTGAGTGAGCAATTTAGTGTTTCATTCTAGATGAGTCTACTGATATAGGACAATGTGGATATTGTGTTGACATACATGGTTTGTTGGACAAGCATAGTGTGATATTTTCAGATCTACTACACGGTCTACCTCCAAATCGTGGTTTTGAACATGTTATTGAGCTTGTGAAAATAACAAGCCAGTTGTTACAAATCCCTATTGTCATCCTAGACTATTCAAGGATGAGATTGAGAAGACTCTTCGGGAGTTCTTGGATGTAGGACATATACAACCTAGTTCTAGCTCCTTCGCTTCCTCTAATGTCTCAGTGAAGGAGGATGATGGCACCATGAGGATATACATTAATTATCACGCACTAAATAAGAACATCATCAAGAACAGGTATCTTGTTCCACATATTGATGAGCTAATGGATGAGCTACATGGAGCAGTCTATTTCTCCAAAATAGATCTTCAATTTGGATGTCATCAAATTTGGGTTCCGGAGCAAGATTTGCATAAAATAGCCTCCAGGTGCCACTATGGACATCTTGAGTATCTGGTGATGCCCTTTGGGTTATTAAATGCTCCAACTACCTTTCAATCTTGCATGAACCATGTGTTCAATAAGTAGTTGTGGAAATTATTGCTAGTTTTATTTGATGACAGCTTGGCATACAACATGTCATGGGAGGAGCATAAATGACATCTTGATGAGATGTTAATTATTTAGCAGCTATCTCTTTTTTTGCGAATGCCTTTATTTGTGAGTTCAACATGACCGAGCTATTATATTTGGGATATGTCATTGGTGAAGGTGGTGTGAGGGAGAAGATTCGAACTGTACTTGATTGGCCACCGCCAAAGGATGTATCCCATTTGAGGGGCTTCATTGGTCTATGCACATACTAAGATGGTTTATGAAGGGAGTTTTTTCATCAACAACTCCTTTGACAGATTTGACCAAAAATGATGCCTTTGTTTGGATAGATGAGACTCAAAAGATCATGGACCATCTAAAGATGGTAATGAGCACTTTTTTCGTTTTGGCTTTATCGTATTTCTCTAAACCTTTGGTGCTTGAGTGTGATGCATCTGGTATTGGTATTGGGGCTATTTTGATGCAAGACAAGCATCCAATTGCTTAGGAGATTCGAAAATTGAATGAGGTTGAAAAGAGGTTCACTACATATGATGAGGAAATGTTGGCGATCATGGATGCACTTGAAAAGTTATGTCAATATCTTCTAGGTAGCAAGTTTATAGTGAGTGATCATAATAGCCTCAAGTATTTCATGGATCAAAAGGGATTAAATGAGAGACAACAACGTTGGGTGAATAAGTTTCAATGATATGACTTTGATATTGAATTTGTCAACAAAAAACAATGTTGTTTCTGATGCATTATCTAGCAACCCTTTATTTTGCTGACTTTCAAAAATTTCAGCTTCTTGGAAGGATCACCTACTAGTAAAATATTAATGCTTGTGACATTCTAGATGGTAAAATCATTGATGAAAGGTATAAAGTATTGATGAATGACATCATCTATTATTGTTACCTATGTTTTTAACTTTTTGATTTAGCTCCTTTCCTCGAGTTGTCTATTATCCTTGTCACAATTTTCACATATCCAAACCTTCTCGCTTTTACTGATTAGCCGATCAACCTCCTTTAGGTGTCATGTCATGTTTAAGTCTAAAGGGACCCCACCCCTTTAGTGGAAGTATTGCATCATTGCTAGTCGGAGGAAACACCACCTTTAGTTTGTTCTTATTTTCGTATTCCTTTTGACGTTCGATATCTGATAGTCTTAAGACAATGGGTTCCTCACCGAGTCTCTTATCAACCGATCACACTTGATCCGTCTTTTTGCACACACTCTTATTATTCTGTGGTTGCTTGAGGATTCGACAACCTGATACTTTGATGGTTGTGGCCTCATTAGTAGCGATTAGTGTGGTGACATTAGTGCAATATTGATCTTAACACCTGATTACGGGACATTAATTAAAAGCTTTTCATTTCAAATTCTGAAGCAGTACTGTCAACTGCCAAAGTTAAGAACATTAATTGCTCCAAGCTTAAATGAGTATACCACCTTTTTGATTAGTTGCATTTGGAAGCTTTGGCAAAGTTGAGGAAGCACGCAAAGGTGAATGCGAAGAATAGGTTTGAGTCGGGAAACCTCTTCTTTGTGTTTATATTTTCTAAGGGATTCCAGTTTGCTTTGTTTTGGTTTAAAGGGTGAAGAAAGAATTATCCAGCCAGTGTTCATGAACTCGTGTTCTCTTTGTGAACTTCTGGTTGGAAAACCTAGGTTTTTGTTCTTTCACCCTCATGGCTTCCAAGACTTTGTAGCCTATTGAAAACAAGTTAGACCATATCAAAGATACTAAGGTAGGGTCGTTAACCATGCATGATATAAACAAAAGATTATGGAATTCAAAGGACTCCCCTATTGCCCAAAAAACTATAGAGTTTGCATTCTCCCAAGTTGGGGGTTACTGTTACCCTTCTGCTATTGCACGTCCTGAATTGGTTTTTGCCTGCATACAACATTACCATCCTGACACCCTTGAAATTTGTAGTGTCAACCAAACTCCCATAGTTTAAATTGATGCAGGTAGTGTTTCCCTTGCATTACACATTCCTAACAAGGAAGACAAGGTGGATTTTCCTGTTCAGTTAGAGTTGGAGGTTTTCCATAAACAACTAGATTGGTGCCTTAACACAATTGCCCAACATTGGTTGAAAATTCCCTGGTCAGGAAAGTCCAAATTGCCTCCCCAATGAAAACAAAGTTGTTCCGAGAAGAAATTGCAGATATTATTGTCTTGTTATGCCGTGTAATTGGTAGACTTGATCTCGAATATTTTGACAAGTGGATGTGCTGGTTTGTTCTTACCATCTGTGATGATAAAAATCAGGTTAATTGGGCTAAATTGATAAGTGATGAATTGCATGAACAACTTGTGAAGTTTGAGAAGGAAAGGCAGCTCCATTTGAGCTCTATGTTATTTTACGTACTTGCTACTAGTAGACAATCCTGGCCAGGTTTGAGGCAAGAAAGCAACCTTTTGGAAGGTATCCCAGTTTACAATTGTTTCTGTCAATTGTAGAAGGAAGAAGGCATGAGAAGTTTTTCCTGCGTTCATGAGGCTTTTCTTATGAAATGCATAAGGGTGATTGAGGGTTGCCTAGAGAAGAGATTCTTAGATGAAGCTAGAGCTTTGATAAAGAACTTTGGCAGTTTCTACATACAGTTCGAGAGTTTCTCATATTTGAGAATAGGAGGCTACGAGAAAGCACCCTTGAAACTGACCAGGTATGCTTCAGATTTTCTGGTTTTGTTGGAACTCTGTTGCAGATGACATTCGTGAATATTAAATATGTTCAAATGAAGAAACGGGATAGTCCTTTACCTTGAGTTTATCTCATTATTCCAGTAAGACTAATGAATATGCTAAGTCTTCTGATAAAATGCTGGCTGAATTTTGATTGCACTCTGTACCTCTAAGGGTCGATTTTAATAGCAAGGGGCATGTTAGGCAAATTTTTTATGGAGCTGCCTAGTACTTTCATGTGCCAAATTTAGAAGATTTTTGGGAAGATTATGTTGATGAAAAGGAAGTTTTAAGGAGAGGTTTCATAAGGTTGAGCTTGGAGCAGATGATTGCCTTCAACACCATTTCTTCAATTCTTGAAGGCGTGGAAGATGATGGTGCTTGTATAGTCAATGACTCGTATCAAAATGCTGTTATGCCTCCTTTTCAATGGCCAAAAAATGATGAGAATGTAGATATTAAGGGTAGGATGGCCCTAGTCTTGAATACATCAAAGATATGGTGGTGTAGTAGGGTTAAATCTCATTCTGGGCCTTCAACACACACAGATACACCAAGGGGAACCAATGCCGATACACAGACTCTCCCAAACACATATGTGAGTCCCTCATCAAAAGTTGGAACTTCTAAGGCGGATTCACAACCAGGTGGAGATAGTGACCCTCTAGAAAAGGCTCAAAAATTAAAATCTGTCTATGAGACAAGTGCCACGACAGTATCTAAAATGAGGGCATTGTTGCCAGCCAATTCAAGTGATGAAGATACTTAATTCCTATATCAATTAGGGGAGCAAAGCCCTATAATCTCTTTGATAGATGATGAATCGCAGATCATTGTTTCTAACCATCTTGTTGTGTTAGCTAACCCTAAGCCCAACTCCTTGTCAATTAAAGCTCCTGCAAGCACCTCATCTGCACCTTGGCTCAAAATGGCCATTGAGAAGAAAAAGAAACACTATTCCCCAATTTTGGACATTAAGGTTGATATGGTTGCACGTTTTTTGGGAGAGACCCCGACACCTAAGAGGGCAAGGCCGAAGACTAGAATGGTGATAGATCCTCAAACTGAGCATCACGTATCACCGATCCCAGTGTGGACAAAAATGAGCAAGAGATTACAAAAGGACAGTTCATTGTGAGCAGGATCGACATGGGACTTTCAACTATTGAAGGGGATATTTATCATGCTGAATTTTCAATCTCTGTGCTATCTAAGATAACTAAGGCTGCAGAGAAGAATAGAGCACGCCCAATGTGTGGATACCCTCACTTCTTTTATTCGATCTACTCTACTTGCTGAGAGCATCCCAACCAGTTCATCTCCAGATGTGTCTATCTCGGATCTTATTGATTCCAATAAGTTAGAATCTGTTAAGAGAGGTCAAGTGATTGTCAAGGCAGTGGATGATTGGTCTAGTCAGATGACTGCTAAAGGATTATCTCTTATTGAGCATGGCTTGAGGAATTACGATACACTAAAAGAGACAACCAATCTCCACTGAACTAAACTACAAGAGGTAAAAAAGGATGCTGGTAAGTTGTCTATTGCCTTTCTGAAGATGCAAGGGATGGCCAAATTGCCCCCTGCTATCTTAAGTAGAAAGCATCATCCACAACCCCGATCTTAATACTATTAACCTTTGGGTAGAATTACTTGACTGGAAGCATCATGTTACAAAAGAGTTCCTATCTAGCCTCACAACATCAGTTGTTAAAAATATGAATCTTCAACGTGACTTGAGAAGTCACTTCTCTACAATTGGCAATAACATCTTTTATTGAAGATAAGAAAGAACTATTAGAGGCAAATGTTGTGAAGAGTGCCTTTTGTCAAAGGGTTAAAGATGATCTTTCTGCAAATAAAGATGATTGTAGGTCTCTTGAAAGGATAAAGAACACCATCGTCTTGCTGGATTCTATCAACGATGAAGTTAAAGACATTCCTTGGGAAATAGCAGAGGTTGGTAAAAATGTGAGGAAATGGAGAATAAGAGTAGAGGCCACAGCTGGACCTACTGAAGAGGAAATATCACCAATCCTTATTAAGTACAGGGCATTAAAAAAGAAGACAGGTCCACCAGTGACTCAGCAAAACCCAAAACAATGCGGTAGACACTACGGCACGTGCGCAACTGGAATCGGGAGAGTCGGATGAGCTTGAGGAAGATGAAGAGGATGCAGAGGAAGCAATTAATTAGTTATTTTTTAGTAGTTTAATTTCATAATTTGCATGCCTCAAAAACTACAGGCTCTGAGGAGCAGTCGGATGAGCTTGAGGAAGATGAAGAGGATGCAGAGGAAGCAATTAATTAGTTATTTTTTAGTAGTTTAATTTCATAATTTGCATGCCTCAAAAACTACAGGCTCTGAGGAGCCATCTTTACTTTATGTTATGGTTTATTTAATACTTTATGAAGACCGTAATTGATCTTTGGGGCAATTATCTTCAAGAAACCATCGGTTACCATAGTCAATCGTAAAACTGAATGCTTATATATAGTTAAATGTTGATGTGTGTAGGGGTTAGAAATATAATCTTTGAAGAAAGCTTTAACGAAAAGATAGTATCTGAAAGTAATTCTCTGTGAATTGTGGACTTAGTGTTACAATTTATGGAATGCTTTTTCTTCTTATGTTGAAATGGCGATTATCATAGGGTGCTATCATCTATCTTTTAATTCATGATTTATTTGATTGTGGTTTCATGTTACAACTTTGTTTGGAATTGAAATGGCAATCTGTGAGTATCAAATAGTTCTATATTTAAGGAAACTTTGTGTTCTAGTTGTATTATCAGATTTCAATTACTTCTACCTTTCAAAGAACTTTCTGGTTAAAGGTTCCTCGCCTGTTTGCTTTCCGGTCAAAAGCATCTGAATTGTTTTCATTTTGTTTTTAAAAAGATCATAAAAAGATAGCTGTCTTCTAAAATAAGCAGAGAGCAGGTGTAGGAAGCCAGCACACCTGACTCAACTGTTGTTCTGAGTTACCACTTGTTGGGTGCAGAAATTGTAAGAGTTAAGTGGTAAAAATCTAGAACTAACAATTATAAAGATAGAATCTATTATGTTCTTAACAACCAGAATGCATAACAACCAGCTTGCTGGTCATTGGGGTTATTTGAAGACATATAGTTACATCCGTGAAATTTTTTCATGGAAAGGTATGAAAGAGGACATTCTCAAGCATGTGAGGGAATGCATAGAGTGCCAAAAGAAAAAAGCTTAAGTTTCTTTTCTAGCAGGGCTGGTACATCCAATTCCAATTACCAATCAAAAGTGGGAACAAATATGAATGGGTTTCATTTCCAGGTTGCCCAAGATCGATGGTAAGAATTGTATTTTTGTTGTGGTGGATAGACTCACTAAATATGGTCACTTAATGTAAATGCCTTTCGAGTTTAAAGCACCCCAAGTTGCTGGTCTGTTTTTCGAACAAGTGTTCAGACTTCATGGCAAAGGGAATTCTAGGTGATAGAGATGACATATTCATCTGCACTTTTTGGCAAGAGTTGATGAATCTGGCTGGAACAAAACCCGATCGTAGCTCTAGTTATCATCCTCAAACAAATGGTCAAACAATGATTGTAAATAAATGGCTTGAAGGCTACTTGAGAAACTATGTTTTGGGTTAGCAAAAGGTATGGGCTAGGTGGTTACATTTGGTAGAATTTTGTCACAACACTACATATCATATGAGAATAGGTACGACCCCTTTTAAAGCTTATATGGATATGAAGCTTCTACATTTGTGGATTTGTTTATTTTTTGTTCTAAAGCTCCAAAAGCTCAAGTGGGCCAAAGAGAATCAAGATATCCTTAAGACACTTAAAGATATTTTCAGATTGCACAGGAATGGTAAAAGAAATATGCTGATTGCCATGAAGTTGAGAGGTCTTTGAGGTGGAAGACATGGTTTTTTTGCATCTTCAACCTTATAGACAATCCTTATTGAAAGTAAGTAGAGGAGAAAAGCTTAAACCAAAGCCTTATGGGCATTTCTAAGTGATTAAAAGAATTGAAGTAGCATATGAGTTGGAGCTGCCATCTACAAGCAAAATCCACAATTTGTTCCATGTGTCATGCCTCAAGAAGTCTCTTGGACAACAAGTGATTCCTTTTAGAGAATTGCTCCTCATGGATGAAGAAGGTAAGTTGTTACTCATTTTGGAAACAATTTTGCAAGAAAGAGAGAAGAAGCTAAGTAGTAAAATAATTTATGAATATCTTATCAAGTGGAAAAGCTTGCCTTTGGAGGATGCAACTTGGGGAGGATTACCCAAGAGGAAGAGGACTTAGAGAGCATTATTGGGTAAGTGTTAAGAGTCTTTGGCTTGTTCTCTATTCTATTCTTAAGTTGTGGGCATGTCTTTTTGTGCAACTTATGTGATTTTAAGTTGTGGGCACGTCTTCTTATGCAACTTAAAGTGACTTCTAGCCTAAAAACTTAAGGTTTTTTCCCTTTTTAAGTTCAATGACTAAGGAGAAATGTACTTTAGATAATTTTATTAAACATGTGCCAAAAAGGTCAAGGGGGTGTGGGATTTCAAGGAAACTCTTGGCTCATTTAAGGGGTTTTCTTTGGAGCATCGGATTGAATTTGCAATGGATCTATTGGCTATTAAATCATTTTTTTGGGAGTCGTCATATAACATTTTAGGTTTCTTTTGGATCTCATTATGTTATTAGGTTTTTCTCTATTACTGCTGCAGTCTTTGGCCTAAGGTCTGAAACCCTTGAGTATCCTTGGTTTCAGAGAGAGGTATGGGCTTCCCCTAGTTAGAAGGGTGTGTTTTAGTCAGAGGAATTTGGTCTCTGATGCTCTAGCACATAATTTTCAGAGCTTCGATTCTTTATAAGGTTGGGCCATTTTTGAAGGTGAGATTCAAGTATCAGGTTAAGATTTGGATAATCTACTGCAAGGTGTCCTCATGTTACTGATCATCATTGAAGATAGCAACAAAAATGACAAAGTAGAACAGACCTAGCACAGGTTTCTGGGAGTTTTGGCAAGGACAGCTAAGGTTTGAAGACATTTCTGAGGTATTTGTGTCTAAATCTGCATGCTATTAATCATTTTCATGTCAAAGAAATATAAGAAGTTCAATGTAAGTCATTTCTGAAAATTTTGGGCAGATTTAGAGTGTTTTTCTGGAACTTTTCTAATCTAAAAAATACTCAGAAATTTATTTAAATTAGCAGAAAAATCAGATCAATAATCTGAATCTAACTCTGACTTTGTTAAGAATTTCTTGTTTGCAAATAAAATTTCAGTGTTTTCTGTTGCATATATTTGGGAATATTGTATTTTTTCCTTAATCCCTATTTGGGGATATTACATCAAGCAAGCTAGATATGTCCCTTTGACACTTTTTGGTCCTTCTCTGGAAAATACCAGTCCTCCAAAATGCAAAAATGGCAAAACAAGAATGAATTTGTATGAAAATATATTTATTTTTGTCAAAAGAAATGTAGTGGGCACGTTTTAGGGTTGGAGGCACTTTTTAGGTTTTATTTTTGTCTAAATCAGTGACTTAGACTCGGCAAGCTCGATTCGGGCTTGGCGCCCAGACTCGGCAAATTGAAAAACCCAAGAAATTCAAAGGTTTTGAAGGATTTAAAACTTTTTCTATGCATCATTCAGTCAATTAACATCAAAGACACAGTATTTGAGATAAATAGAAGCTACTTTGCACACATAAACAAGTTTACATTGATCACATAAGTATAAATGCGAATTTCTGAAGGAAATAAGTTAACTGTTAAACTAGTTACTAAATAACACATCAAAAATCTGAAATATAAATGGTGACATTGTCAAAAGTCTACAATATTCATGGAATATGAAATCCATGGAATGAAAAGTTCAAAACATATATCAAAATAAAAGCTAGAGCCTAGAAGACTAAGGCCCTATGTCTTCCTATGTGTACGCCTAAGATAGGTCATAGAATATTTTGCAGCCATCTTCTGTCCCTGTGTGTGAGGCTCAACCTCAGTGGCATCCTCATCATCCTCATCCTCCTCATAATCATCATCATCCTCAGACCCCTCACTCTTAGCCTCAAGGTCCTCCACTGGGCCTTCTCGTGCTCTAGCCAATTGATTTGCTAATCTATTTTCTAAAACCCCAATATTCTTCTCCCAAGCCTTTTTCCTCTCTTCTATGTCTTTGCAAATGATGGAATGACTTTTTTAGGTCTTAGAATCATTAGAAAATCCTTGTTCCAGCTTCAATTTGCCCTCAAAAAGCCAGGAGTGGTTGTGGGAGATAACACTGCTGAAGGCATGCTGAATCCTGAAATTTGGCTAAGTCTGGAATGTTTTGAAAATCTAGAATCTGCATTTTAACTCCTATGAAGTTGAAACCTATCTCAAACATCTTGGAATGTATTTATACAAATATAACTTAAAGTTTAAGAAATAAACATTTATTTATTTCTTATACTTAAATGTTATATTTGTTATATTTGTATAAATCCTCCTGCCCCGGAGTCAAAAAATGACCGCTTACGACAACATGTTACCAACAAAAATCTTAAAATCAGTAAAAAAAATTTAGTTTTTGCTTTTGGGCGTGGCTGGAGGCACCGAGTCCAGGCCTAGAGGTTGTGAGAACACATGGGAGTGGCCAGTGCATGTACTTGCTGCGCCCAAAAGGAACCTGAGGTGTCAGGGATACACTCTGTCCATTGCTGGTCTGCTCTTGTTGTTAGACTGATACTTGGCCTGGTTGGGTATAGGATTGGGAACCTTATTGGGAGTATTTAGTAACTGAACTTTGAAGTTTGAATGATAATAAAATTGTTTATGTATGCATAGTAAAATTGTTAATTATTGTGAGACAAGGAAGACTTGTAAGCATCATGCATGCTAAAAACTCTGCCCATCAGGACACAGGATATTGGGTGTCACTCCCTGATTTTGTGTGTAAGCATCTTCCTTCGCTACTATTATTGCTTAGAGCTGCTTGTGCACTTTGAGGCTTTTCTTGCCTCATGACAGTGCTAATGAGAATGCTGTGCTAAAATTTGCAAGGTTTCCAGTTATCATAGTGTGTTCTTTGTTCCCAGATCTATTTCCACATGTAAATCTATCTCTTGACCATTTCTAATTATTTACTTGCTTTTCACATTATCATGCATTTCCAGTTGTGCTCTCAGTTTTCACTTTCTGACCCATTTTTAATTCTCTGCTCAATTATTACTGTATTCTCTATTTTTTCTGGTCCACTCTGCTTTTCTAAGACGAGGGTCATAACCTACAAAGGAGAATTTTCAGGTCGCAATGTTGTCTTAGACAATTCTGGAACTCCAAAGGTGATTAACGATGGAGTCACTATTGCTCGTGCAGTTGACCTGCCTAATGCAATGGAAAATATAGGAGCAACATTGATCCGGGAGGTAATGTTTATTGGAGTTATATTTTTATTTTTTTTAATATGCATGGAGATTTTTTTATGCTGAATGCACACTGCAGTTGTAGTAGCTAAATTGATACCGAGCAAGGTAACTGTGCAGGTTGCTAGCAAGACCAATGACTCAGCTGGTGATGGAACAACAACAGCATCTGTTCTGGCTAGAGAGATCATCAACCTTGGGCTTCTTTATGTCCGCTCAGGAGCTAACCCAGTTTCTCTGAAAAAGGGAATAGATAAAACAGTGCGAGGGCTTCTTGAAGAGCTGAGGAAAAAGTCGAAACCTGTAAACGGACGAAAGGATATTAAAGGTTTGTGGACAGGATCATTTACAGCGCTCCTTCATGCAAGGCATAGACCATATGTAATGTGACAAATTCTTACCATGGTCAAATTTTATTGGGCAGCTGTTGCCTCAATATCATCTGGAAATGATGATTTGGTTGGAACAATGATTGCTGATGCAATTGATAAAATTGGGCCTGATGGAGTACTGTATATGGAGTCTTCGTCATCTTTTGAAACCTCTGTTACTGTTGAGGAGGGTATGAAGGTGAGATAGATAGAATACAATGAATCTACATACCACTCTAAACAGTCTACTGGAGGACGTCAATGTCTTTTGTATTTTTTTTTGTAATAGTTGAAACTGTTTTCATCTGCAGCTTGATAAGGGTTATATCTCTTCTCAGTTTGTCACTAACCAAGGAAAGTTGACTGTGGAGTTTGAAAATGCCAGAGTTCTGGTCACTGACCAGGAGATTGTAGGAGAAAACGATATAATTGGTGTTCTGGAAAAGATCAGACAGTTGGGTGTTCCATTGCTCGTGATTGCAGAAGAAGTTCGGGGGAAGGCATTTTCTACTTTGGTTATAAATAAAATGCGTGGGCTAATCAAAGTCGCAGCCATCAAAGCTCCAGGATATGGTGATAGAAAGAAGGGTCTACTCCAGGATATTGCTATAATGACAGGTAAATTTTGATAATGATGATGTTTTGAACTTTTAAAGGATTTTGGACAAGGTCATCTTATATGAAAACTAAAAATGAAGGGGATTCTTGTGACATCATTTGGTGAATTTTTGATATTGCAATAAATCTCATCATATCACAGGAAAAAAATCCAAATGTGATTGAACTATTTCAGACTTTTGAGTGCAAGTTTATAAACTGCCCTTGGTATTTGAACCCCACAAATTTATGCCGAACACCATTTTTTAGATTAAAATATAGTTTGTAATGTTCCTAGAGAGCCTTTCCTCAATTTTGCTATAAAACTTCCAATTAGAGATTGGGTTTGAATGTCTCTTATGAAATTATCTTATGTTTTGTGTTTTCCTTTCTTCATAATGACTAATATTGTAATAAATAGATTATCTCTACTTTTATTTTTTTCCAAATGTATATATGTATACATCAACCCTTATATCATATCATTGTTCTTGTCTTTAATGAATTAGGCAATCTAGAAATTGATGCAATGACCCTGATGGGATCCATTAATAAATCTTGTTTGTTTGATGTTGATAATCTCTGTAATATATTCTCAGTAATTCCACCAGTATTATATGATACTTTGTAGAAGTTTTCCTTTCGTAGAGAGCTAATGACCTCTCTTCTACTCCTTGACTATCAATGGTATATCCAAGATTATAATGATTGGTCCATCTCAATTATTGTTTTATGAATTTTGCTCCTCGTAAACAATCTGCAACTGACAACAGATTTAACGCCCCTGTGGAACAGACTAAGACCCAACCACGGGAGAATCATTTTTTTGATAATAGCACTGGTGATTGTGCCTCAAAAAAAAGAACAGTTTTGGATCTGCATATATAGTTGACTGTGATATCCTCAAGATCGCAACCCGATAGATATTATCCTCATATCTATAACATCATTAGTCACAAAATGGCATGTTTCCATCAATGATATGATGTCCCTGTAATCGCCATTGATTTTGTTGATGAATGTTTATTATATAGTTTACCACAGACAATGAATATATTTAATCGAACTCTTAATGCAGGTATAGATGTCTGCGCAAGGCGAATATCGTAGTGTATATATTGTTGCACTCCCAAACTCCTTTATTATTCTTATCCCTTTTTCATTCCTTGCATATGTGATTGCTGACTGGGTGTTTCCTTTTGTCTTTTTTCTTTGTTTCTTCCTCCTATCCCTTGCTCTCCTTCTTTCCTATCTGCCGGCTTCCTTGTATATGCCGCATAGTATGGAGTTACGACCCTAGACTTGGTCGCGACTTTTAGTCGCTTGGGATATTTGGTCCTTAACAAAAGTTTTATTATATGTATTTATTATTATATATTTGTTTGTCTATATTTATATATATAAATAATGATTATATTTATATTAATTATATTAATATACATCATAATATAAATAATTATATCTTAAATATATATAATATTTATATTATAATATTTGATAATATTATATATTTATAAGACGTCAAATAATGATAATAAGTATAAGATGATGATAATATATATTCTTATTTATTATTAATTATTATTATTTTATTATATTCATTAATATAATATTATATTGATTGATATTACATTAATATTAATTTAATAATATAACATTATTAAGAATATTATTATTAATTTCAATACCTTAATTTTATTATCATTCTTTATTTACTGATTTAATTATTTAATTATTATTAGAATTCTATTTGGAATAGGGACATGACATAGTTGCATTGATGATTACAAACAAATATAAGAGTCTTCAGTGGGAAAGAAGAGTAAAACCAGAGTGGAGTTCAAAGTTAGAGGGAAGGGAAAATTACTTGCAAGGAGGTCGCCCATTTAGTAAAGGGCCAAGGTAATGTTTGCATATACAATGGTCATTTGGAAAACAACAGTGGTATTGTTGGTTCCCAAAACCGCAGATTGGAAATCCAAGAGCTTTGCCAATTCCCTAGTAGGATTATTCAATCAGCTTTCACCAACTAATGAGAAGAGTACGTTGATACAATTCTCTTGCACTTCAGGCTTCGCTAAACCTAGATGGGTATACCTTTACCTCAAACCCTTATCACTTGGTCAAAGACTTTTTTATAGCTAATTTAAACCTTATGATTTCCCAAGGTGGCAATTGACCTTGAGATTAATAAAAATGAACTGTGTGTATATTGTGAATTGAATGTTTTTGTAAGAGAGTATTATTTTAAACTAAGAATGACTTAGGGGACAATGAATTCTGCAGTTTTGATGAATGTTCCGTGAATTAAGAGGCAACCTTTAGACCAGTCCCTATCCAATATTGGGCAGATAGAGTCATTCCTTGTTAGATTCTCATGTACAACTCTTGAGCAACAGCATACACGATCCACTATCACACATATATATGAAAATGATCTTCTATAGTACAAATCTTAGTCCAATTGAATTTAATTTCTCAGGGAAAACCAATTAGACAAAGTTACATGGATAACACTTCGCGTGCAATCTTTGATAATCCAAGAAGTATACTACAACATTGATCTTTTCAATAAATACATTAAAAGGTAGCAATTGAATCTGAATCAATAATCCTAGAGGACCAACTTGATCAAGTTCAATGAACAATTCTTCAATTTGGACAGAAAAGAGTCTATATATTAATTTCAAAAAATAGGTACAATTGATTTGTGCATTCAGTTGCATTGCCCTATCTAATCATTTTTGGATGCTTTCATCTTATATATCATATAATTTGTCTATCCTATTGTATCTTGTATATATCCTCTTTTATTACATTTTACACCACACATATATGTGGTTGAATAGTTTTCACACCCCTTTAGGGTGAAAAGACACCACCCTTCATTAAAATCAAGAAACTTCTTTTGAAAACTTAATCAACAAATTAACTAATAACTACCTATCTTTCGGATTTGGTTTTGGTTGAAAACCCAAAACATCTCGTGAAAAGCTAAGATTCTGACTAGAGCTTGGAAATTGGATTTTTTGAATTGGGTTGTTTTTCAGATTTGCAAATTTCGCTCGTTTGCACCCTCTATCGACATCATTTTTGCAACGTGTAGAAATTACAGCATTTCTGAAGCATGTTTTCTTAGAGATTTTCTTCTGATATAATTCGTTCTGATTTGCGAACCTCTAAGAAATTGTATCAATATATCTTGTGTCATTTGAACTCTATTATACTATATCTCCATGATTCTCTTCGATCAGCTCTTCTTCCTTCTCAGCAAATCCTCAAAGCTCGATCATTACTTGTGCTGTTTTAATTCATGTGTTGGCTCTTTTAATTTTGAGATCATAAGCATTTAATCTACCTTGTGTCAATTTATCTTTCAAGCCTTAACTTCAAATCTTCTAATAGATCCTCTTGGTTCTCGAGATGTACATTCCAAGTTATCAAATTGCTCACCTCTTAGTTAATATCCATCTTATCAAATATTCACACCTTTCGCCATTTCACCAATCTCCTTTTGGTTCTTTACGAAATGGTGAGATTTCGCTACTTCTCAACTGTTAACGATGTAGCCCACGAAACAGCGAAAAATCACAATTTTGCACACCCTTAACCTTATCCCAGCGCGATAGTGAAATTTCGCTATTTCACAATTAATCTTTTGAGGACTCGCGAAATAGCAAAATTTGTTCCTTTACTTATTTTAAAAGAATAATTCTCCAACCATGATATTTCTCTTTTGTCATATGCATAAATTTGACACTTTTCAAAGCTTCAAAAAGAAAATTTTCAAGTGATCCAACATTGGCTCTTTCTGGGGATGTATGCTCCTTGTGAGTATAGAGAGAATTCAATTATCTCTAGTAGAAGCAGACCAAGAACCAAGTCCATTGGGCTATAGAGTCTCTACATATTTAAATAATTTGATCAGTTCTTATTTGGTGGCCTCGTGCCACCAAAAATATGGAATCAACATTTGCCCCTGTGAAACACGTGATTCTGATCGTGCAACAATATAAACATCCTGACAATATTATTATCATCCCTTTCTTTATCATGTTTCACCTCCTGATTAATTGATTTCCTTTCGAACATCTGAGACAAAAAAATCTTAAGAGCATATCCTCCATCACACCTGGCTTTAGAGTCTTTTATCTCCCTTTGTGACAAATCAGAATATATATGAAATCTATTTTCAAAAGGATTTTGGCAAGACATGTATTTTGCTTTGACGATATCACCATTTATTGTTTCATTTTCCTTCATATAGGGTGAGTTTGAAAAACTTTTGGAGTCATTTTGGAACACATTCTCTTCTATATCCTCTTTAAGCAATGGATTTGAAAATATAGAGGTTACAGGCATACCTTCCTAGAAGCTTTCTTGTGATTTACCACACAAGAGATCATTTGGTGTATCATAATGCATATTTTCATTGAATGGATCCTCCTGAGAGTCCTCATGTGCTCCATCAATTGGACAAATATCAATGTCATCTCTTGAAATTTCCTCCTGTTCATATATTGTATTTAGTTCTACTCCATCTCCACATTCTGTATGCATTTGTATTTCACAAAATGGATTTAAAGATGCTTCACATTTGGGAAACATTTCTTCATATTCCTCTGGAGCTTCATTATATTGAATTTTTGAAAAAAATTCAAAATCATCTCTAGGAATACCTTCCCTACTATATTTATCATAGTGTGTGTATTCCTCTGATGTATTATTTTCTTGTGGATATTCATCCACTTCATCAAATCTATTTTGAATATGCACTAGTTCATTAATCTGTTTGTTTTGGCAGATTGAAAAAAAATTGGGACCACTTTTCTGAAGATGTCTTTGATTTTCAATGTCTAATAAATTTGAGAGTTCTTCTACACTGAGAAGGTCTTCTTTCTTACCACTAATATCTGTTTCAACACAAGTGAAATTCCTTCTTCTTTTGAATTTGGAACATCATTAGGTCTTTGTTCCTCTTCTACATATTGTACCCTGTATTCATCATCTTCTAAAATTTTGAAACACAATTTCAAACTAGAGTCACGTGAGATTCCCAACTCACGAATCTTATTTATGAATTCCTTGTGTAGAGGCATGATGTCTAAAGGTATTTCGTTGTAAGAACCCCAATAGCTCTAACCAATGCAATTGATGATGTTTACTTGAATTTTGAAAGTTTTTGCAATGTGAAAATTATACAAATGAAGCAAATTGCAAGTATGATGAAATGTAACTAATTAATGACAGTTATGTCACTGCTATTACAAATGTAATTAATTAATTTTTTACCCAACAGTTCAAAATATACAACCATATGACAAGTACAAGAATACTTTGCAAAGATTCATACCCGGAATGAAGAATTCACCATTTATTTGTAAATTTGGGCACAAACGGTGACTGCTGTAGCTTTTTTTAAGATTATTGAATGTTTATTCAGATCTGAAAATGTATAATTTCTGCTCCTTAAAAGATAATGCACCCTCTATGTTTATTATGGCAGCTTCCTTGGATGATGATTGCTCACAAAACTCTTTCAATCTGCAATTAAATGTCTTCAAATTGATCCCCAAATGATCAGATAAGACCCTTGTAAATACACAAACTTCTAAAAGGCTGATGTAGAACAATGGCTAGCACAACCAGCAATCTCAGTGCAATCTTTCAACACCTCAAAGCTGAGTAATAATGGCTTCCAAACTTGCAATGGCTCCTTGAAACCCTTGCTAGAGAAACTCATAAAATTCACCAAGTATCAAAAGACATATTCAACATGAATGAAAAAGAACTCATGTGAGTCTTTTATAACTTTTGTGATAGACTCACACACTTTTCCAGCCAATGTGGGATAAATATACTTTTTCCTCTTTATAATAAGCCATTTAATGATTTAATAATAATTTGGCCACTAAAATAATAATAACTCCCAAAATACTTATCTTTTAAAAATGCCATTTGAAACAGGAGTCACACCTATTATTTCCCCACGTGACCAAATGCGCTTTCCAAAAATAGAAAGGGTCCTTCTCGAACAACATCAAGCTTACTCTGAATAGTAAATGTGGCAAAAGTATAGCAAATGAATTCCAAATGACACCAAACGAAAGCCAAACCAAAGCATACTGAATCCTGAAGTAGATTCCCATTGAAAGAGATCCTCTGTCAATCCTCATTAGCCTATGAGGGTCACATGATAGGCTAATCTATCCATAGTCAGGGTCGTGCTAAAAAGGGGATAATACAGTCCTCCCTTCCCAAGATTGCTTGTCCTCAAGCAATCATAGGAATCAAAGAAACACAATGATCCACCCGGATCCTAAGGATACATATGCATAATGTCCTTGGCGTCACCTGCAAACTCCTGTGATGATAACTCTATCCACAGAGCGATCCTGAACATACTACCACCATACCAACAATGGTGACTCACCCAATCCGCAGTGCCAATCCTATCTCTACCTGGATCCCAGTAGAGACGAAACTCACATTCCTCCATAACAAGGAAAAATTGATATCCGATATCATCTGCTAGATCAAAGCTCCCTACACACCCTACCAATCTGCCATGATTATGAAGTCTATATGTGCAACAGGAGCTAGTACAACCAAAAGCATCTGTACCATAACCCAGATATCCATCCTCTATAAAACCGTCCTGGATGTACTGACCTTGCAAGTCACCTCTTGCTAACTTGCAGTAACTAACTCTATCAACTGCAGATGGAGAAAACCCATCCCATAACGGATGATATAAACCTGAAGCCAACCCACACTAACGTACAACCAAGTCCTCAACCAGTGGGTCAAGAGAGAAATGATGAACGCTCCTCACTATGTAATCATGATGAAATGCTTCAATCTATGACAGAGGCTCATCAACAAAAATACGAGAATCAAGAGATGGCTCCAATCTCTGACTCTAAACAATTGGTTGGGCAGGATCCTAAATAACCCGCTCAGCAAAACCAACCACAAAATCCCTATGAGGAAGCATTGTAGTCAAGGTATCTACAATTTTCCTCAGTAAAAGTTGAATACTGCGAGAACCCCGGATGAGAGTACCCTCAGAAGTTTTGAAAGGTCCTTCCTGCAAAACCGAACTCTCAAGCAAGTACTCCATGAAAGACTCCGTGCAGTAGAAATTATAGGAAGCAGCATCAACTTGCTTGCCTACAATCCACAACTGATCCCTTAGAAACTATGGCACTGCCAACTGTCGATCGCTATCAGCTATATGAGAAGAAGAAATAGATTTGCTTCCAACAGAAGGAAACAAATCACCATGATAGCTCTTCCCCAAACCAGATGATACCCTGTCCATGTCCTGTGAATCAATGGGAGTAGTGTCAAACATTGATACACAACTCTCTAGCGAATCTACTCCTGCTACCTCAGGACTCTCAACAAACTGATATGTATCATCTATCATCGTGCTAACAATTGGAGAACCTGATACCACAAAAATCTCTTTGTAATCCTCCACTGAAGCACTCACCTCCTCTGTTTCTACTACATTTGACCCAAGGATGGATCTAATTGTGTCTCCAACACATCCATCACTGCCAACTGTGGAAGCTAACTCACCACCAATCACCACTATATGCAACTGAACTAGATCTATGGTTGGCAAAGACTGTATCCGCTCCAATTCCACAATCACCTCTCCCAACTGCAATTGTGACTACTGAAGAGCCCATTTAGTTCCCTCTAAAGCCTTAGAAGTCGCTGTGAGCTCCTGAGTAAGCTCACTCACCTCCTCCTCCCTGTCCATCAATGCCTTATATGCCGTACTCCCCTACTCAACTATGTGATCTCGATCGGCTACCAACTCTAAATAATCCTGTCTCAAAATCCTGACAGCCTCACGCAAGGAATGAATCTCTGTCAAGGAAAGGTAACCACCGCTGTGCTCATCCGTCATAGGAGCACCCCAACCATAAACAACCAACAGCTGACGAGTGGCATCAAAATGTTCGAGAGTAGAAGTAATATCTCTCTCACCAACTCTCAATTGGCTAGTCACATGACTTTGCACAACGGGCCTCCTATGTACAATCTGAACTGCACTATCCACACTCCCCTCAAAATCACCGTATCTCTGTGTACTTTCGTCCGAGCACACATCTACAAACTGAGTACTGACATCAGACTCATCCTCATCTACCCCCGAGGAAGCTGCTGCTGAATTTGTCTGATCACAATCCTCAGCTACCTCGTCCTCTGCAACCACATGACAATCCAGATCCTGGGGCCCATCCTCACTCACGAACAACTCAGAGTCCTCCCCCAGGGTCTAATAAATCAAGCATGACTCGTTGCAGGTAGAGTCATCCTCATGTGTCACCAAGGAAGCATCCTCATAATCCCTCTCCTCATGTGCGCTATCAACCTCACACATGTCCACCAACGAGGTATCACCACTGGGTACCTCTACTAACAGCTCAATCGAAGGAATGGAAGCCTTGGCAAAAACAAACTCCTGCCACTCATATGCGTCCCTATCCTCATCCGTGAATTCTTGCGGGAAAGGATCCTGGGACCCACCACCACCGTATGACAACGCTGAGTCCACACCCAAGGTCTGATATAAAAAACCAGGAACACTGCAACACCCATCATCCTCACTCTCAACATCAGAGGTATCCGCGATGCTAGTATTAACGTCATCTATCTAAAACCCCTCTGCTATCTCTGGCTGCATACATGACTCAATGTCATCGCACGAATCACCTACACTGTGGCATGAATCTATGTCCCCTGAATCATCTGTAACACTCCCATCATGAGTGTCATCACTGGGTAGCTCCATGCTCACATCTTCAATACAGGAAAAAACTGTTGTCTCCTGCATTGGCTCCACATTGCGATTGCTGTCATAAACATCAGAGCTGTCAGAGCTCATATACTCCTCGCAGTCCTCAAAGATAACACCATCATCTAAGGTGTCAAAATCCCTAGTGGTATCTACAACATCCTCCACTCTCACCCTATCCACAACATCAATAACAGGCTTAGGATGCTGAAACTCAGTACCACTATCTGTCAACAAGATAGGTACATCCACATGTCCCTGTAAGAAGTCTCCAACATCATGTGTGCAAATAGGACTAATGGCTATCCTACTAAGAACAAGACCATCTCCGCAATGATCAGTGGTTGCTGAAAACTCATCATCAAGATTTCTAGATATCTCACCTGTGAGAACGTCCCGTTTCTCTTCCTGCAGTCTTTGTGGGGAAGACTTCTTGAAGAAGGAAACCATGAAACTAGCTGCCCTGTCAATAGTAGCCGGATCTGCAAGTTGGGCTTTTTGCCTTTCTTGTGTTTGCCTCAACTTCTCCATTTCATTTTTCAAGGCACTTGATTGTTTCCTGTAACATGACACACTGCTAGACTGGCTCCCATATTTACCTGGTTTTGAGTATTTATCCATGACTGGAATAAAACTAGAGTGTTGATCACTCACAAATCAAACGTGGGAACTCAAGATTTCCAAACCCCACAGGATGGCAGGATACATGCTCTGATACCACTATAAGAACCCCAATAGTTCTAACCAATGCAATTGATGATGTTTACTTGAATTTTGAAAGTTTTTGCAATGTGAAAGTTATACAAATGAAGCAAATTGCAAGTATGATGAAATGTAACTAATTAATGACAATTATGTCACTGTTTTTACAAATGTAATTAATTTATTTTTTACCCAATAGTTCAAAATATACAACTATATGACAAGTACAACAATACTTTCCAAAGATTCATACCCGGAATGAAGAATTCACCATTTATTTGTAAATCTGGGCACAAATGATGACTGCTGTAGCTTTTTTTTAGATTATTGAATGTTCATTCAGATCTGAAAATGTATAATTTCTGCTCCTTAAAAGATAACACGACCTCTATGTTTATTATGGCAGCTTCCCTGGATGATGATTGCTCACAAAACTCTTTCAATCTGCAATTAAATGTCTTCAAATTGATCCCAAATGATCAGATAAGACCCTTGTAAATACACAAACCTCTGAAAGGCTGATGTAGAACAATGGCTAGCACAACCAGCAATCTCAGTGCAATCTTTCAACACCTCAAAGCTGAGTAATAATGGCTTCCAAACTTGCAATGGCTCCTTGAAACCCTTGCTAGAGAAACTCATAAAGTTCACCAAATATCAAAAGACATATTCAACATGAATGAAAAAGAACTCATGTGAGTCTTTTATAACTTTTGTGATAGACTCACACTTTTCCAGCCAATGTGGGATAAATATACTTTTTCCTCTTTATAATAAGCCATTTAATGATTTAATAATAATTTGGCCACTAAAATAATAATAACTCCCAAAATACTTATATTTTAAAAATGCCATTTGAAACATGAGTCACACCTATTATTTCTCGAACAACATCAAGCTTACTCTAAATAGTAAATGTGGCAAAAGTATAGCAAATGAAGTCCAAATGACATCAAACGAAAGCCAAACCAAAGCATACTGAATCCTGAAGTAGATTCCCATTGAAAGACACCCTCTGTCCATCCTCATTAGCCTATGAGGATCACATGATAGGCTAATCCATCCATAGTCAGGGTCGCGCGAAAAAGGGGACATTACATTCGTGATATAAGCTTACCATCCTTATGAACAAATTTGCTGCAGATTCACTTTCATATCTTTCCAAATTGAAAAATGCATCCAAGGGAGACACGTAAGATTCTTCTTCCACAATGTAATTCTGACTTTCTTCATAGTACATGTTTTCTTCTTCCTCGCCTACATCATGGAACACATCAAGAAACCACTGCTCAAACTTCCTCCATGATGAGATGCTTTGTGTAGGTAATGATTCATATGCTTCTCTTGTATTATCCTTCAATGTTCTGACAAATAGCTTCATCACTTGATCTTCTGCACAAATCTCATAATCGTCTATGAATGTGTAGAATGCATCCAAATGCTTAAGTCCTGATTCATCATATTCTCCATGAAATTTTGGTACAATTTGTGAAAGCTTTGGGAACAACTTATTAGGGATACATCGAAATCTTCTGAGATCCAATGGCTTGATGCCATCTAGAATAAATTGTTTTCTCTAAAACGGTTCTTTATTTTGATACATTTTGACTGAAATATTTTTCGAATAGAGTTGCCACCTCACTTTGAAGAAAATGTTATTTTGCTGGTCTTCTGGGTTCTTCCTTCAGTAGAGTGTACTTCTTATGTCATCAAAGATTCTAGAAAATATTCTTATAAATCACTCCCCAGTAGAGTCGTGAATCTGTTGGTTCCCAAAACTGCAGATTGGAAATCCAAGAGCTTTGCCAATTCCCTTGTAGGATTACTCAATCAGCTTTGGCCAACGAATGAGAAGAGTACCTTGATACAATTCTCCTGCACTTCAGGCTTCACTAAACCTAGGTGGGTATACCTTGACCTCAAACCCTTATCATTTGGTCAAAGACTTTTCTATAGCGAATTTAAACCTTATGATTTCCCAAGGTGACAATTGATCTCGAGATTAATCATGTGTGTATATTGTGAATTTAATGTTTTTGTAAGAGAGTATTATTATAAACTAAGAATATGACTTAGGGGACAATGAATTCTGCAGTTTTGATGAATATTCCCTGAATTAAGAAGCAACCTTTAGACCAATCCCTATCCAATATTGGGCAGATAGAGTCATTCCTTGTCAGATTCTCATGTACAACTCTTGAGAGACAACATACACCATCCACTACCACACATATATATGAAAATGATCTTCTACAGTACAAATCTTAGTCCAATTGAATTTAATTTCTTAGGGAAAACCAATTAGACAAAGTTACATGTACAACACTTTGCATGCAATCTTTGATAATCCAAGAAGTATACTACAACACTAATCTTTTCAATAAATACATTAAAAGGTAGTAATTGAATCTGAATCAATAATCCCAGAGGACCAACCTGATCAAGTTCAATGAACAATTCTTCAATTTTGACAGAAAAGAGAGTCTTTATATTAATTTCAAAAAATAGGTACAATTGATTTGTGCATTTAGTTGCATTGCCCTATCTAATCATTTTTGATGCTTTCATGATTTCATCTTATATATCATATAATCTATCTATCCTATTGTATCTTGTATATATCCTCTTTTATTACATTTTACACCACACATATATATGTGGTTGAATAGTTTTCACACCCCTTCAGTTGCATTGCCCTATCTAATCATTTTTGGATGCTTTCATCTTATATATCATATAATCTGTCTATCCTATTGTATTTTGTATATATCCTCTTTTATTACATTTTACACCACACATATATATGTGGTTGAATAGTTTTCACACCCCTTCAGTTGCATTGCCCCATCTAATCATTTTTGGATGCTTTCATCTTATACATCATATAATTTGTCTATCCTATTGTATCTTGTATATATCCTCTTTTATTATATTTTACACCACACATATATATGTGGTTGAATAGTTTTCACACCTCTTTAGGGTGAAAAGACACCACCCTTCATTAAAATCAAGAAACTTCTTTTGAAAACTTAATCAACAAATCAACTAATAACTACCTATCTTTCGGATAATCTAAGAAGTATACTACTTTGATAACATAGATAACACTTCACATGCAATCTTTGATGATCCAAGAAGTATACTGCAACATTGATCTTTTCAATAAATACAATAAAAGGTAGCAATTGAATCTGAATCAATAATCCCAGAGGACCAACCTGATCAAGTTCAATGAACAATTCTTCAATTTGGACAGAAAAGAGAGTCTTTATATTAATTTCAAAAAATAGGTACAATTGATTTGTGCAATCAGTTGCATTGCCCTATCCAATCATTTTCGAACGCTTTCATCTTATATATCATATAATTTGTCTATCCTATTGTATCTTGTATATATCCTCTCTTATTACATTATATACCACACATATATGTGGTTGAATGGTTTTCACACCCCTTTAGGATGAAAAGACACCACCCTTCATTAAAATCAAGAAACTTCTTTTTAAAACTTAATCACAAAATTAACTAATAACTACCTATCTTTCGGATTTAGTTTTGGTCGAAAACCCAAAACATCTCGAGAAAAGCTAATATTCTGATTGAAGCTTGGAAATTGGATTTTCTGAATTGGGTCATTTTCAGATTTGCAATTTTTGCTCGCTTGCACACTCTGTCGACATCATTTTTGCAGCATGTAGAAATTACAGGCATTGCTGAAGCATGTTTTCTCAGAGATTTTTTTCTGATAGAATTCGTTCTGATTTGCGAACCTCTGAGAAAGTGTATCAATATATCTTGTGTCATTTGAACTCTATTATACTATATCTCCATGATTCTCTTTGATTGGCTCTTATTCCTTCTCAGCAAATCCTCAAAGCTCGATCGTTAGTTGTGTTGTTTTAATTCATGTGTTGGCTCTTTTAATTTTGAGATCATAAGCATTTAATCTACCTTGTGCCAATTTATCTTTCAAGCTTTAACTTCAAATCTTCTGACAGATCCTCTTGGTTCTCGAGATGTACATTCCTAGTTATCAAATTGGCCACCTCTTAGTTAATATCCATCTTATCAAATATTCACACCTTTCGCCAGTTCGCCAATCTCCTTTTGGTTCTTTGCGAAATGGTGAAATTTTGCTACTTCTCAACTGTTAACAATGTAGCCCGCGAAATAGCGAAAAATCTCAATTTCGCACACCCTTAACCTTATCCCAGTGTGATGGCAAAATTTCTCTATTTCACAGTTAATGTTTTGAGGACTCGTGAAACAGCAAAATTTGTTCCTTTACTTATTTTAGAAGAATAACTCTCCAACCATGATATTTCTCTTTTGTCATATGCAGAAATTTGGCACTTTTCAAAGGTTTAAAATTAAAATTTTCGAGTGATCCAACAGGTACCACAGACACAATTTGCCACAAGAGAAGCAATATGGTAAAATAAGGAAAAGAAAGGTGGGCGTCTATAATGGATAGCAAAACGACAGCGTATATTTAGGCCTGTCTATGCTGGTATATTTGATGCCTCTTGTTGTTAGAGGAGTTCATATTCACTTGTGTGAACATCATAGATGTCTTCTTTAGGGAGTGGCAGTGCATGGGACAGCCAATGTGATTTGCAATGCAAGATACATCCATGGCTTTGGCAGAACAGTGTGCTGTGATTAGCTTCTAGTTGATCTTTTTACCTCTACAGGTTAATGCGTTTGTATTCAATGGTGAGGATCTTCTCTACAGCCTCTGCTTTACTGTGGAGATAAATTTTCGCCTTAGCAGATCAAGACACTCAATCTGTCTAAGTAGACAATTTTGTAGAAGGATATGGTTATCTCTTTGTTTTTGGATGTAGATGACCAATAAAGAAACACATTGTTGCAGAGCCATTTGTGTGTGTGGCATCCTTTGCTGCTAATACTAATGGTTCACGCAGGGAGTCACTTTTATTCTACAAGTTGTGTTGATCTATGGAATCATCATTGTTGCCACATATTTTGATTATGCTTTAAATCTGCAAGCACGCCTTAAGGTCTCTTATGGAACTTTGTTCTATGCTTTGGAAGTCAGTGCATGAAAAAGAGTATTATATTATTATGCAGATTCACCACTTACCACAACCTTGATGAGATTAGGATAACTTGATGTAAATCTAACTAATGGGTAGTGCAGTAGTTTTTTCACCATTTCTTTTAAGACAAGGAAACTTGCATAAGGACAAAGGTGATCATTTTTTTGATAAAAAAATGAAATTATTGCAAAATAGGAGCATGTTATATTTAGCAAATTGACTAGAGGATCAACATTTATCATACCTAAAAGTTAAAATAGAAGAATATCTAGGTTAATTTATGCCTTGTATGGTTTTTGGCCTCCAAACATGTTATTGATTGATGAGGCGGACAAGGTTGACAGAGATAGTACTTTGAGGCTTTAGCAAAATCAATAATGATCCCACATTTTCCTTATGCCTCATTTTTCTCTAGTTCATTCTCTTCATTGCAAGACATTTTGTATTGTCGTTTGAAACATTTATGAAATTGCTATCTTTGGCATGGCTTTTCATCTACAAAATTCATGGGAAGTGTTTAGGTGGCACGATGAAGAGACATGAGTTTCAATACCAAGCTTCTTGTAGCTAGACCTCATTTATATGGGCACACAAACTTTAGAGGAAGATTTAGATGAGAAACTATAATACTATTATCATTAGTTAGGAAATGCATTTTGATATGAGTTTTCTGGAGCCCGTGGGTACCTAACGGTCTGCACACTAAAACAGATTCAAATGTGTTATGTATTGTTTTGTCAAGTACTTGGTGCATTGGCCTTTCAAGTTTGGGGCCTGGAGTGAGATGACTTGAGTGTTCATGTGGAGAGAGCTGTTGTAGGCTGTATTTCCAGATTTCCCTCCCTTCCAAATTCCCCTTTATACTCTAACTTAGAGCCTCCTATATATCCTTATTTTGTCCTCATGACATTCATTTCAGTGTTCTAACTTCTTTTAGCTCCCTAGGACCCATTTTATTGCCTTGGTTAATTGGATGAAATCTAGCCAATTTCATTTTCCATGGCTAATGAAGTTCAATTCTGTTTTGTTGAGTGAACTAAGTTAACTTCACCTTTTATGGATGGTCATATTGGCTTTTGGAATTATACTTAGGATTCAGAACCCATGTATAGGATCATCCTTGATTATTTTTGAAACAATAAATCTTCACTTGCTCTGCCGTATGCTCATAAATATGTAGATTTTGTTGAGGGCTAGTGGTTTGAATTTTAAGGGTAAATAACTTCACCAAGAGGAAGTAAAGCTACAATAAAAAATCTCCTAGAGATCTAGGAATAGGAAATTCGCAAGCAAAGTATAGCAAGTTGTCCTAGGAGTCTACTAGGGTTTCCTTAATTGTACTTGGCTTCATTACAACTATGTCTGTGCAAGTGCTCAAGCCAATGGAAAAACTAAAGCACCACGAAGTCAGCACAATTACGTAACACTTTGTTCTATTCCATGCATTTTGGAGGTATGATTAATTTATGCTCTATGGTTTGGTTATATTGCACGATTGTACATTTATTTACTACCTTGCATATTACTTTAGTTTATTGCTGTACTTCAATATCTTGCCTGTCTTGAGCCCTAATTGAGGTATTTACAATACAAATGTATTTCTTAAATGATTTGCTCAGACATTGTTAATTCCTTAAATTATGTCACGAATAACGATATTAATATTAATCAAATTAATAATATTATTAATCAATACCAATAGTATTACTAATATATAATATTAGTAATTAATCTAACCCATAATTAATGTTTGCATTTAATAAATTTATAATAGTAATAATATTATAATAATACTATAACAATAAGATTATACTAACAACTGATAATATCATTGGAGAATATGAAGGAATAAGCATTGGTTATTATATCACATTGTGAGAGAGAATCCTTCGAGATTCAACAATTTGTGAGTGAGTCACAAACAATCGTATCTGAGGATGCAGCAATACATAAAAATTAAATGGCCACTATAGTATTACCAGAAAAATAGCAATGTAAGAACTAATGAGAACAATGATGGCTAAAAGACTAATAATGATATTGATAAGCATCATGTTGTAAAATCAAGATCGTCCTATAGAGAATATATATGAGTGCTGTACTGAAATAGATTACCATTGTTATAGATCTTTTCACTAGCCATTGATATGCATTTATATCCTTTGAATAGTCATGTCTGTGAAGAGCCATGACCATACGTGGCTTATGCTACTTAGGGTCATGACCCTTCATAACCGATTGTTAATATTAACTGCATTGTAACATATACAATTATCAACTGATCTTAATATATATATATATATATATATATATATATATATATATATTACCATATCCGATCGTAGCTATATCTTAACACTCCCTCTTAGCAAGAGAGGATCTGACTAGGTGTCATCACAATCCTCGACTTATTCGGAACTGGATTTTAGTGAGAACTAAAACATAACTTCATATCAAGATATCCGACACAGCTCGGGACATTAATATAATGTACTCATCCTGATAGAAGAGTTATCACAATCCCCAACCAATTCAGAACTAGATTTAGCGATAACAATCAAGATATTCGGCACATTCCGGGACAACAACTTAATGTAGTCTAATCTTGATTCACATGTTGTTATAATCCCCGACCAATTTGGAACTGGATTTAACAACTCCAAAAATTCAGTGTCAGGACTAGTGACTACAATACATAGTCATACTTGACACTAGGTTAAGCTATTGTCTAAGTCGTCACCTAGCAATAGTAACCCAACACATATGAAAGATCATCACCTTTCATAATATAACACAAAATGAATGGGCCCATAAAGTCACACATATGACATCCACCTTGACTCTTCTCAGAGGGTGGATCCACCATGGCTCATCCCAGAGAGTGGAAACCAAGACTTCCACCTTAGACTTGTCTATCAAAGACAAGAATCATTTAAGATACAAAATGATGGATCACTGAAGCTGAAACCTTTTTTTCAGCTAAGGCTTTACTCCTCAACATACCAAGGTTATTTGAAAGTACACAATCTTCTTTCTAGCAAGGGGTTTGGTAAGAATATCGGCCGTTTGTTCTCCACTGAATTGCATTTGTTTGTATTGTTTCATAGTCTTGGTGAATTCTGAGCTTACAAAGTATACACCATCTTGACATGGTACACTCCCTCTGAATTTGTATGACCAAGATCCTGGGGTGCCAACTTAATTTGATCTTCTAGCTTCTCCTCTGACATATAGCCTTCTCACATGGTAATAATCATAATTCTCCTCTACAATTTCTTGATTACTAGAGAACCAACAAAACATGGTCTACTCCCTCTGAATCAAGATCCTCGAATGTCCACTGATGGAGATCCTTTAGCTTCCACCTCTATCATGAAGGCATACCCTGTTTATATACTCAACTCAGTGTCATTGCAGGATGTCACTTCATACCTTCCTTCTTGAGAGAACCAATACGAATAATCTGAATAGTCATAAGGTTACATTGGCTAGCATAAGATGCATTTTGATCTTTTCCAAGGCCACAACATTAACTCTCCCTCTTGGACTCGAGGGAAGATAATAAAGACCTCTAGTATGATGTTTATGTCAATGAGCTATAGTCTCATGATGTATGGAATGCCTTAATCAGGGATTCTA
This sequence comes from Chamaecyparis obtusa, assembly GCA_027943335.1. NCBI lineage: Eukaryota > Viridiplantae > Streptophyta > Pinopsida > Cupressales > Cupressaceae > Chamaecyparis > Chamaecyparis obtusa. Next base: position 946,914 of record BSBK01003182.1, on the reverse strand, counting down.
TCCACGTGCATCTCATCAACGATTCTATCCACGAGTTCCCACTACTATAATCTCAGAATTGTTTTACCTTCAATAGTGAACTCCCTCTCAATCAATATGATTGAGTTTGTCCAAGTTGACTAAATCACCTGTTTCCTTAGAAGCTAAATTTCGCCAACTTCATGACCTTTCTGAAGATATCAGAGATAGATTACAAATAGTTCATAAAGCTAAACTATCCCGAACATAAAAAAGATAGAAGCATACAAAATTTATTATCTAATGAATTACAAACTGCAAATTCATATGGATTAATAAAATACGAGAAACTTATCTTTTCAAATATTTTCAAGTATTTCCTTTCATAAGGTGAGCCCATTAATACGATACTTGTACCCATCGTCCTTCTTCATAACATATCGGTTTCATTCTGATCCTTATGTTAATTTTCTTTTTTACAAATCACATCTTATTATGATAACTACTGATTAGATGTTTACTTTATACATTATCGGTATCTGATTATATTAATCATTGGTTACTATCCCACTTGTACTACCCCTTTTTCGATTAACTTAGATAGTTGGGACAATTACCTTAACTTATCCTTCTCACTTCATCGAATGATGCTATGCATGATATAAATGATGTGTGTAACCAATTTATAATGCTTTCAACAATGTTTTTCTATGCCAATTCAAATATGCAAATATGTATTATCTCCCTCTTCTGTTCCAACCAATCTAGACTCCTTCCTTGTGGATTTGTATCACCCTCCAATCTGTTCTCCTCTCCATTGCATAATACATATATCCCCATGTGTTAATTCCTATTCCATTGATTGAGAGTGGAAGCTTTCTCTTGGCTTCAGGTGCAATCTTTGCCCCTTGGTCTGTAGAGAGATTTCAGTGCCATTATCTATCAATGCAAGAAAATTACTTCTTCGCTTTGATAATTCCTAGATTGGTGTTGCTGTAGCAATATATGATACTTACTTTAACCTTTATTTCAGCCATGATATGAAAAGGAGAATCATGATCTAATTGTAGACGTCTTACTTTGCTGACTCTGTTATGTAATGTTGGCTGGAATTCTTATTAAGTGCTGACTGGATTATGCTTTTCCACTGTCTGTTTTGTATGCTGAATGTATATGTTGTTCATATCTTATCCTGATTTGAGACGTATATAGAATGCTGATTGGAACTGATTTTTTTTGTTAATACCAAATGTTTACTGAGTTTATGTTGACTGCACCAAGGCACATCTTTTGAACCTCTCACACACACTAGAGACTCGTAAATGCCCACGTTTTCAAGACTAGACTCAAATCATGTGAATCACCAGTAGATATATGTTATATAAGCATAACCAGTTGACTATATAAAGCTTTCCTAAACTGTCAACAGTAAGTGTTGTCTGGTATTGATTTTGTAATGTCCTCTATGTGGTGTGTTTGCTGTCTGACTTTCTACTATCGCTGACTGTGTATCCTCAACGGTTGTTCCATCTTTCTAATTGAAATAACCATTTCTCACATTAGCGTTGAGATGGCATATTGATATCTTTCATGCATACTTCCCTTATTGGTAATAGTCTGATTGTCTCAATAATAGTTGGCTCTGTAGTATTCTTATTAAATTATTTTAGTGCTATTAATATGGAAGTCATCATTGTAATCCTTGGATCGAATAGAAAGGACAGTTTACTGTATCTACAGTCGCCATTGTTTGTTTTCTCTGTATATTATTGTTCATATTATTCATGTTGATTCAGAATATGTTTTTACAATCTATGATTTTTCAGCCCGTAGATCTTTCTCAGCCGTGATTGTCCCCGATATATTAAATTACTTCTGCTACTGTACATGTTCTTTGCTGTAAAATATCTATTTTGAAATTTTCTCTATTGGATGCTATTGCTGGGTAAATATCAAAGATATCGCTGCCAATTAATCACCGATTGCTTGTGAATATATTTTATTCTCTTATAGGTTAGGCTCTGATACCATGTTGTAAAATCAAGATTGTCCTATAGAGAATATATATGAGTGCTGTAGTATGTACTGAAATAGATTACCATTGTTATAGATCTTTTCACCAGCCATCGATTTGGATTTATATCCTTTGAATAGTCATGTCTGTGAAGAGCCATGACCATACGTGGCTTATGCTACGTAGGGTCATGACCCTTCATAACCGATTGTTAATATTAACTGCATTGTAACATATACAATTATCAACTGATCTTAATATATATATATATATTGCCATATCCGATCGTAGCTATATCTTAACACATCATTCCAGGTAGCGATATTTATAAGTACCGAAAATATTAATGGATAGATTTTTATCTGAATAGGCGAAGAGCATATAGTGATCCATGATGGGTCAAGTTAGAGAAAAGAGGATAGAATTGGACACACTGTTAACATACATTAATCGCATCTGATCAAAGACCGTATCTATTACCAGCTTGAAGTCTACAAACTATTGACTGGTTAAAGTCAATACATACGAAGAATAGTAACATCGATATCTTAACTGGATGAATCGATATCGATTAGTCAGATATTTGGAATCGACTAACACACATAGTAATTAGGAGTTGGTTATTGATTATGAGTATGGGATTTGTTAGGAAGACATAATACCATTTTTTGGTTAAGCCTAAACACACAGTGATTCATATAACTAATTATTAAGAGACTGGTGACCGGTATCAATTAAGAACAGATGCACATCAATTTATGTTATGATGAGATACGATCTCTTATGAAGGGTTGCAATCCTTTCTAGTAGCAAGATATAAGAAGACGTTCTCCACCATTCAATTCAGGGGGACACTTATATACACCAGCCAGTTAGTACGAAGGAAAAAATATATATATTTATATCATCCGGGCAGATTTGTTTGAGGTGCATATATATTCAAGGGAGAATAAAACAAAATATATCCTACGTGGAAAGTCAAGGCATATAAACTTGGAATAGGGAATGGCCTTCCTATCAAGGTATGTATACTTATTCTTCAAATTTATGGCATTAAGATTCTTAATTCTTTTTAGTGGTATGGGTGAGATAAAGAAGAAATGGGCAGCACTAAATAAGTAAACCTTGTCATATAGGATATAATTAATTCTGTACTAATATTATTAATTCTGCACTAATATTATTAGAAAACAAACTAATTTTATAGTTTGAATACATGTATTATTTATATGTATGAGTTATTATATTATAATAAATATGTTGATAGTAAATTATAAGATAAGTATCTTATAAATAGTATATTATTGAGATAATTAATAACATATATTAAGAAATAAATATATGTATATATATATAGTAATAATAATCAGAATTATATATGTTTATTTCATACATATACATAATAAATAATAAATATGCATATATAAAAAATAAAGAACTCTTTTTTTATATGTTAATAAAGATAAAATCAGAATAATATATATATGGAGAAATATGTGAAGTATATATCTTAAGTACATATATAGAATTATATATGAATGATCTAATGCATATTACAGAATATTCTAAATATAATAGGATTATATAATCAACCTTAATGTTTGTACATTTATAGGTCCACCAAAGATGATGATATGTATACCATATAAGATGAATCATATATTCATTAGAGATGGATCCCCATATTTGGAGGGGCTTAGAGGAAATTGTTATAGTTTCCCTAGTCTCAAGATTGTTATAATCTCATATAGGTAGTATATCTATTGATGCCAGTCATATGCACATGCATAGGCTTGGAGAGCATTTATTGCTTCCAAGAGACTCTTATGGGCAGTGCTCTATGGGAAGACGTGTCGATAGCCCGGCTGCTTAGAGTGGATCTTATATCCCTCAAGCCGAGAATCGGGAATTCTGTGAAGCCCGACCTAGAGGCAGCCTTAAGAATCGAATTCCCCCCTTACTAACTTAGAGTAGAGTATGAGTCATGTAAATATTGTGTAATATTTCGTACTAATGACGGTTTGCAGGAAATTACAAAAGGAGAGTAAGAAGAGTTTTGGACTTTGTGTTATGATAATGCATGCTTGTGAGGGTGCTAAAACTGGTAGTAAAGATAACTTGACACGAAGATTATTGTGGTGTCGTGACATGATGAAGGTTTTAAATCCTTCTGATCATACACAAGATTGATCCAATAATATGCTTATAGGAATGTAATGTCCCCAATTTATTAAAGTGTTAATTAATTTAATTAATTCTTATTAAGTTGTTGAAAATAAATGAAATATTTAAATGATGACTTAATATTAATTAATTTAATTAAATTAGAGTAAAATAGTAAAATGTTATTAAATGTCACTTTATAATTATTTCTCTCAAAGTTCAATTTCTAAAATTAAAGAGAGGGAACTGTAAAGACAAGCAAAGGGAATTTCAAGAGTTTTATTTGAGGATTATAAAAAGGCAGCCTGGGCTTCATTTTAGGTATGCTTGGTTTTGATTCATTTTTTCTCTGGGAGAATTTGGGAGTTATAAGATTCATTTACAAAAAATTCTAAGGACGGTTCCCTTGGGATTTCTATGGAATCGGACGGAAACCTAGTTCCAGTTGGAGGTATCATCCAAGTATCTCACTTGCATTTACAGATTATTTCAAATAGGTGAAGTCTTCATTTGAAGATAAGTTTGCAGCAATTCATTAAAATTAATAACCGTCTGGGAAATATAATGGTGACAAAGATTTAATCTCTCCTATGGGCACTTTGAAAATATTGTCGCTTATTTCAAATATTTCAAAGGAATTGTTGGCAACATTGGGTTTATTATTGGGCTTTTTATTTCCAAGTGCGCTGAATAACATCATTGGCTGAAGGATTTGATTTTGCAATTATAATACTTTATTGGTCAATGGTTTTTAATTTAGTAGCCGATGTGGGCATCTTGGGGCTGGATCCGCATGCGGATGCACCTAGATGCGGGTCCGAGGCTAGGTGCCCTGTAGATGCCACTCGAAAGCGCATCTTGGGTGGCCGGATGTCTGTGGATGTGCCAACGACGCATCCTCAGGCATCCGGGCACCCAGGATGCGCTTCCGGGTGGCATCCACGGGGCATTTGGGCGCATCCACGGGCCCAACATCCATTTAGACATAGTAAGAAGGGAAGGTTGAAGTAATAGTCCCAACATTCCTTCATCGCCAAAAAGGGGACATTACAATTGGTATAAAAGTTGAAACCCTGCCAGCCTCTGAGAAGAACATATTAGATGGGCAGAAGATGAAGATTGTTTGAGGATTGATACAAACTATCACACAATATAGCAGAACTCAAGAAAAATTGAATCAATTGTTGAGCAAGCTAACACTAGCGTATAATAATGGCAACAGAGGAGGTAATAGAAATCAATTTTTTCTAATTCCTACAACAATTTCAAAGTCAATACCACCAACGTTTCCATTTAAAGTTGAATGGTGAGAAAGTAGTGAGCCAACTTCAAGGGATCTACATGAGCAAATTAGACAAGATAGGGTAAAAAGTGGATTAAATCATGACATGATCCTAGAAGACTACATAGGGCTAAGGATTAAGTATTCACATAAGGAGCGAAGAAGTCATGACTTGGACTTAAAAAGGGAAAGTGGAAAGCATGAACACTTTAAAGAACATAAGATGAATGATTGCAAAACAACAATTACATCAAGAATCTCACTCAACCACTACGCACAACAAATGTTGACGAAGTCATTGGAAGTAATTACGCCAAAGGAAGAAAGTGCCATTAAAGGACATGAAGCCTTAGGAGAGGTCAATGCAAGAGATGATCATTAAGCACCACAAGGATATTTTGAGAAAGCAAGGAGAGAAAGAAGCTATTGACTCCTCATGCGTCACCAATAAGTCAAGCACATGGATCCATGAGTATGATGAGGATGACCTCACATCATCTCAAGGATCATGCATATGAGATGATATAAGAGAGGTTGATGCAAGAAATCATAACTCAGGTTATGTAAAGTTGTTCAAGGGTATCAACTACAAATCTTTTGTGAACAAGATGAATAATACAAGTAAACCAAAGGTCACTTTGTGCATCCCACTTCCTCATCTTGAAGTTGATTAACAAGGGAAGTTAACACTAAAAGTATGGAAAGATGAAATACAAATGGTAAATAGAAGTAGAACATCTACAAGTCATGGAACCCCAAATCATTACAAAAGAGATGAAGGTGACTTGAAAGGCTACCCGAAGGAATCAGATATAGAAATGGTGGAAGAAAAAAAGTCTGAGTTTAGAAGCAAAGACAATCTTCAACTTATTCATAACCCCTTATTTGAAATTGGAATGGACAAAATTTACAAAAACCTGCTTGTTGAATTGAATGAAGAGGTTGATTTGAAATTACACAAAGGTGAAGATGGAAACAAATTTTGGGTCCAGGAATCACCATGACATTATAAGAACGCTTGTGGGCAAGCATTTTCCAAGAGGAGACTATAATGTCCCCAATTTTGGACATTAATATATACAATTAAAATCAGCTTTAATTAAAGTTTTAAACTTATTTCTGACAATCTTATGTATATATGACGGTAATCCATATCAAAATCATCATTATTATGATGAAAACACAAAGGCAATAGACAAAATGATCATACGTTCAGCAATATAGCGTTAAGGGAATGGCTAAGATAAAGTTGATCAAAATGATATGCGGTAGATAAACATCTAGCAAGTATTGACTTGAGATAATAATGATATTGAGGATTTAATGAGAATGATATTGTTTAGGTTATCGACTTCATTACGAGTGAATAAAGACCCACAATCACAATGAAAACCGATTACCAAGTAATTGGCTAAGTATGACAAGTCTACATCGACTAATGCATAAAGTCGATTTAATAACTAGTGATTATCATTTATAGAGGAGTGATTAATAATAATAGTTGTTATGCAATGGAACTATTATACAATCGTATTAATTGAGAAGGTGTAAATTTTAAAGAGTTGATTATGAATGAAGGGATAGGACTCATCCCAAACACGTGAACCTTCATTTCCTAATATAGATATAAGAAGACATTCGACTTATCCTCTCAATCACCAAATATATATCATTTCTCTTTTACTTATTCTCTTGGATATGCTTTGTTTAGAGCAACAACTTGTTCGAATTTTATTGGTGCAAGTGTGAACAACATATATTGGAGACGACATCTAAGGGATTGCACAGTTCAGATAAATCAGAGACAACATCCGTTGAAGTGCAAGCATTCATCGATAACCAAACACATCACTAACTGCTTCTAAGTGATTACTTTCCACTGCATAATATAATTGATATATCAGATATCACAGCATTGCTATAAGCAATAAATATTGATTACATACTTCCATTGTAAATCGGAGATAGCATAATCGATCTATCAATGCAAGTGATATAATTCATCTTTCACATTGTATAAATTCATTGCATATCAGATGTTACAATTTATCAGATAAATGTCATTATTCATATATTTTCCATTGAATATATATGAGAGATGACATTGATATTCATTTATCTTCTATCACTTGCTCAATTCGTATTCATTTGACATAGTAAGAAGGGGAGATTGGAGTAATAGTCCCAGCATTCCTTCATCGCCAAAAAGGGGACATTAGACATTCCCATCATTGACTCTAATACCTACCCTAGGCTTATCATGTTCCAACAAATGTGGAAATCAAATCCAAAAAATAAAATTGAAACAACTTTACAACTCTCTCAATTTCACAGCTATTTACCACATAGTTATAAATTCCTCAAATTGCAAAACCATAAGAAATAAGATCCAAATTGATCCAAATAAGAAATCCACATGATAAATCTATCATTCCACATCATAATACATCAAAATTTAACACAATTTTTTAAAAACATTTTCCAAATTTTCTAGAAAACTTGTGAACATTAAATAACCGTTAAAATCACAAAATGTCAACATTAAATTTTACTAAAAATTTGCAAATTATCATAAACACTCAAACACTCTTTAATGGACTCCCACATAGGAATTTGGGTTTAAGAGTAACCAATCATGATAATAACATAGGAAATTGCACTCGATTAAGCGTGTTGGTAAGACATGGTGGGGATTGACTAGTGTGATATTTCCTCATAACCACTGTCAGGGTACACTCAGACCTGTGTAGCCAGGTGATGTCAATACCCGATACTTGCAACCACTCAACTTATATCAAGGGTACCTATTCATATATATAATATCAAAAGCGCATACAATTTACTCAAATAGGGTCAAATATATTATTTCATTTCATTTCATTTAGCTGACTTAAAACACATTTTCATTTAAACTTAATATCAATTTTAATATCTCAACATTGTAAACCAAAATCACAATATGATTTCATCTCAACTTGAATGCTAATGCACAATCACATTTAATCAATATATCAAACATTATTAAATTTAAGCATACAAAATTAGTTGAAATATTATTTTTGTGCAAGAACTAGGCACAATAATGCCTATACATATCTCAATGCAATAACTTCGACAACTGACATGTTGAGTGATCCTCATCTCGAACATGCGAGTAGTTCAAACACACCATAAGTCATGAAGACACCATAACCACATTGAAAAAACACATAGAATAGGAACTTAGGAGCAAAACACACACACAACCCATGCCTTAGATACAAAGCCAAAGCATTACCGAGATAAGCACAGTTCCAAGCTGCAAATAGAAAGGGTATTATGCTCTCATTATAAATAGGCTTACTCCTAGAAGCCTACGCAAGCCAAGGATAGGGTACACCTATTAGTTGATCCTTCAAGAACACAAAACACATGAAATGACCCTTTGATTCATTCCAAGTCCAGACCACAACACAACAACTTTCACATCCCTGGTGTGCATGATTAAGTGAACACTAGCCAATGGATGTAATCGATGCAAGATCACCACAATGCCCTGTCCAACCACCATTATAATTGGGAGAAAACTCCAACTACATGTGTTAGAATAATTGAGAGGGGGGGTGAATCAGTTAGATCAGTTATACTACAGTCCCAAATACAAAGATGTACTTTTCAAAACAATTCAACCAAATTATGCAACTCAATAACGTATAATTTCAATCTATCTGTTTACTTTACCGATTACTAGTAAATATCCAAATGTGATTACCGACTAAATCAATTATGCAGTATGTAAAGTATGATAGCAAAACAATCATAACAAGTAACACATAACACAATGGTTTAACGTGGAAACCCTGTTAAGGGAAAAGCCACCTAGGACCGATAACCCAAAATAATTCACTCTTTTGAAGTGAGCTCGGTGAAGAGCCAACCCTGTTAAAGGTTACAATACACATTGTTAAGTGTGACCTGGTTAGAGGATTTATCACTAACAGTTAACTTTTGACTAGCATTCACTATGAGGTCAACAAGATAACACTTTACATTCAATAGAATGTCATAGGGTAGAACATAAGATTGTCAAGTCTACTCGGTTAGGAGATTTTCTGAATCAATGGTTAAACTGATACAGTAATGATTTGATTCAATTACAACTCAATTGCAGATTTTCAGATCTATGCTAAGCCCTTAGAAATAATCCTCTAATCATTAAACAATTCACTTCCTTGAATACTTCAACTTACTTTCACTCGGTAAATGGTTCTCTGACGCTCGGTAAAACTCTGTAGCTCGGTTCTTCAATAACCAGTTTGATCAGGCATGCATGAAAACAATCTTCACGCGAATTCTCTGCAGTCTCCTTCCAGCATAATTTCAACAATGAAACTCATGTCTCTTATATAGACAGGTAAAACGTTTTCTTATCAACCATTAGATTTTTCCGCTTAATCTCCTTCATCCATTTTGCCGCTTAAACCTTCCTCAGTAGATGTGTTCATAACATGTTTTAATCTCATCCTTTAGATCATCTTCGAATTTTGTTAGCCGTGGATCTCATAACAAACTTCATCCTTAACCTCGAAATCATAACAATATCCAACTCATCATATTTAGTCGGCTAACCTTAGCATTTAATGTTTTCATCTATACTCGATTAATATAGAAATGCGTCGATGATAACTAGTTAGACTAGCTCGGTTAATACTATCACTCGGTATACACTGCACTGGCTCGGTGTATACAGAAATCTTCAATTACCGACCACATTGACTTGTTCAAATTCAAATCTCTTCTTCAAGATAGATTAATGTAACATGCTCAAGTTAACAATATAAAGTCATAGCCTCATCAAGTAAGTTACCCAATGTTTACCTTTTCCTTCTCTGTCATATTCATCTTTTCCTCATGTAGATATCTCTGTTCTTCCTCTTTTCTTCTTCAATAGATGTTCAGATGTTTGTAACTAACATGATAAGTACTGTCAAGACTAGTTGACATCAATGACAACATATTGACTGATTTAATCATCTTACATATCATTTGAGTACTCAGTGATCTCTAATCACAGTTCTTCAGTTCATCTCTGATGTTCAATCAGTTGTAGTTCATCAACATGCTCACAAGAGCATCAACAACCCTCCAAGTCCTACCTTAGGACTACCATAGGTGCTAGGAAACTCCATCTAGCCACCAACTCAAGCAATAACTGCAGAAAAGCCTGCAACTTTAACCTCACCACAAGACAACAAAACACATAACTCAACTCCTATCGTTTCTTCTAAGATCAAGGCACTTAATCCTTTGGGCTATAACACAAAATCTAGGGGAAAAAGCATCCTACAAGACTAATAAAGCACCACCATACTCATCCAGAGCATTCCTCACTTCCAGACATGGCCTCTCTTCCTTAAGCATCACTCCAACATAGCGATGATTTCCTTAACATACCTGCTTCCCTTTGAGAAACCAAGGACAACTTAGGGGTTTTTAGAGGCACAATATGGAAAGTTACCTCACACAAGCTAAAGCACTCACACCAAGGAGGCTCAACAACCCCCAAAACTTAACAAGGAAGACAATTTAGTTGATAAGTACACACAATGCACAAGATCAAAACATGTTTTCTCTGTCATCAAAAGCTCAACTATGGCCAAACAAGGGTTAAACAACCCAAAAAGATCATGAAATCACAATCGACAAGGTGGCAAAGAACCTACACAAGACAACATCACACACTCACAAGGGAACACACAAGATAACTAATTCCTCTCAAGAGAACTACATCCTCTTCCAACGTTAAGCTAGGAACACCTCAAAACTACTAAGGAGAACTTCTCCAACCACAAGCCCAACCTCAACAAGTAGCTGATTAAGAGACATACATATAAATGTAGTAAGATACGTACAAATAATAGGTGCCAAAGCACTAACTAGTGCACACTTCCTCCCTACAATATGTCAACCATATGTGTAGTTAGGAAAATTGTATCCAAAATGACACAATGTGCATCCTCATGCTATTAAACATCATGGCCCTCGGTGTCTCAAACACCTCCAAAAACACTGCATTAGGAAAATGGTCTCAAGACCACACAAACAAGAACAAGCATTTTGGGCAACTAAATCACACCCGACCATATACTAAAGGTTAGAATTAGACACATGAAAACACATGATTATACTATCACAATTGCAAGATCATACAAGAGTACGACAAGCACATTAAGGAACATCCATATATACCTCACTTAGAATTAGGCATATGGCATTTGCACTCAACAAATATTACACCTAGCATACACTAATGTTACCACATCTTATTCACATTTCATCAAGAATGACATTTCATCTTATCATTATTCTAATTAACCAACATTCAGATATAGTACATTCTGCCCGAAGTACTCCCTTGCACAATCTATTAGGGATTCATAATGAACATGATAGAGAACAACACTTAAGATGAAATAGGGCTAACAATTTGAAGCATTTGAAATAGCCACTTCGAGATTTTGAAAGATAAAACCAAGAGGGAGATTATCAATTTCAACATTAGATCATAAAAATATGCACAATTTTAACAATAAATCAAGTGCGACCAAGGGTCACAAAATAGATAGATGGAGAAGTTTGGTGACTAGTCTAGACATAAGAAAATTAAAAAAGTCAATGTGAGTTTGTACAACACGTGGAACATTCAAAACCAATATGAATCATCAAATTTGAAACACTTTTACATGCTTGAGTGACTAAGGGTAGTGACATTTGAGGGAGTAACCACTACACAACACCCAAGAACACATCATCTAGGGAATGTTGGAGAAGATTCCCAAGCACATGTAATGTCCCTTTTTGGGATCACCTTATATTTTCCCTTAAATTCACAAATCCAAAATGAAACGAAGAGCAAAATATAGTTAGAGATGTAATCTTCACTCAAGAATAAGAGCAACCTGATTAGACAACAATTTAGATATAAATCATGAAATAAATCCAGTTTAAGGGCTAGGAAATATATTTATATATCGATCTACACAAAATCTCAATGATTAGGAAGGAGCTAAACCATAACGAGGGAAGACATGATGAGGTGCCCCAGGTATCCTCTACCCTAGGCCCAACAATAGTACCTTATACTCTTTTGCCTTATGTGGTCCTTAACCGATGGTCCTTAACCATCATTATGAGGTAGTATACCTAGTGAGGGCTGTACGACGTTCCCCTCCATCATGTCAACGTCTTGCCTCTTATGATTGAGGATCCCTTTTAGCTCACTTCAACAATTGATCAATGTGGGGATAGTAGGGAGTTGCAATAGGGCGCCCTTAAATGACCCTTACCCTAGGCCCAAGGGCATGACTTATCCTCCTTGGCCTCATATGGTCCTCAACCAATGGTCCTTATTCATCATTATGACGTGGCTTCATGGTCTTTAACCATCGTTATGAGGTGCCATACCTAGTGAGGAATCTTTCACCGTATCCCCTCCTTGTACTCCCTTTCTTCCTTCCACATGAATGATTATTTTATACAATTCATATTTGAGAAGTGCATAGATATTGGGATTCAGCATACATTGGCTGCATAAAATCTGATGTGAATGTATATGTTCTCTTCTATGTATAATCGACATAAATGCAGATGCATGGCTACTTCTTCATACCACAATGATTTAAGAGGTTATAGAAGACTGCCTTGCTGTAGATATGATTTCTTTTGTTGTTCCTACAATTATCGTTGAATGAATTCCTTTGATTCTATGATTCAAGGTATTGGTGAGTTTGATTATGTAATCGTGATTAGATGATTGAAGAGTGACTTTATAAAGTTAGCTGGTTTGATATATTGGTGGATGATGATTGGATGAATGTTGATTTGATAGAGTAATGCTTGATTGCTGAATTGTATGTTTTCTTGATCCCAAGATGATGACGATTGATGTGGATTTGATGATTGTTTGCTTGATCTTGCTGATGTTTGTTTGCTCAATTTCTTGAGGGATTAATGACTTATGGATGAATAAAGGATTTGTTTCGATGGGTGCATTTGTGAAGATTCATAAGTGACCCTTGAATGATGGGAATGATCTCTTTTATACTTCATTGGTGAAAGGGCATCACCGTTCATAAGGCTTTGAGTCACCACCCTCCATTGCTACCTTTTGAGAGTAATATATTATCTCCCAAATTGATTTTTCTTACTTCTCTTCCTCAAATAAATCCTTTTCCCTTTTATAGGTTCCATTATGGGGAAGAGTCACACCTCTCATCATGTCTGTCCTTTACAATGGTCACAACCTTTAACAATTATGACCCTTTGAAAGAGTCACAACCCTTTGCCCTTTTGAAAGACTTACTTCCTTATTTCCTTCCCATTCCTTCCCTTAATCCTTCCTTAATTCCTATGTTCCGTTCTTTCTTCCTCCTTACATCTCTATCTGATATCAATAGGGATGATATTCAGTAATCTTGATCTGATTCCTTATATCAGATTTTACCTTCATTGATGTCTGCTGCTGCCTATATTCCATCTAATTCTGCTTGGTTCAATCCTCTTATTCTAATTATGTTTCCTTCTTCTAGATTGATGTCCTTGATTGCTCTGTTGTGTTTTTGCTGTTCATTTGATTGTGTTCTCCTTTCCGCCTTAAAGAGTTCTCCCTGATTAATTCTGTCTTTGTCTGAGTATGATCACTGTAAATCAGATCTGATCTTACTTGCTGTGTGTTCTTGTTCATTTCAGAATTCAGAATCTTTTTTCTAATCTTCCTTGATGCCTTTTTCCAAGGCCTTTCTCTCCATCTTATATCCCTTAATGAGAAAGGAGACACACCCCTTCATTTGGCAAGGGAAACCTCTCTTCAAGTTAATTGCTGCCTATACCATGGTCAGCCCTTTATTATTATTTTTTTATTATTGGAAATAAATTGTTTTGATCTCAAATCAGGTCAGCTCTTTTAGGGTTTTATTTATTTTCTTAATATATTTTTTTAAAAGTTGTTTCCTCCCTTGGTTGGTTCCTCTTAACTTGGCAGAGTTATGACAGCACACCACACAAACAAGTCATCTATGACTCTAATGCTATGCAAAAGGAAGCACCAAAACACATAACTATGCATTCAACTCAACTTGCAGAGACTTACAATTTAATGCAACACAATCACTTTATTATGCAAGGATACATATGCAGGGGGATTCCACCACGTCCACAAGAAATACACTTAGTGGCTCACTTAGAGCATCACATACACTAGGAAATTTCTGATCACAAGGTCATGATACATAGGATCACCTTTATCACATATTTACAAAACAAGGCCAAGTCACAGCTAGGCGTACTTTACACATTTACTTGTACAAGGAACGACTCATGCCAACCATGCAGATATTGTCCTCACAAAGGACATACAACTACTCACATCATGAATCACTACCACAGGATAAGACATAATGATATCCCCATACTCGACAAAGACAACACAACGAAGGCACTAGGCCATGCCAACATGATGCAACTATCATGTAGGTTTTCTCTAACAATTTAATTATGCACATTATGCAAGATAGACCATGGTCAACAGATGCAGGGTATACCTGTCAAAAATATTGTCATTTATGCCAAAGGCTCTCATTGGATATTGTTGGCAAAGATATTGTTATTGATGTCAAAAGAGTATGGATAGTTCATTGATATCAAGAATGAAATAATTTACGTCATAGTGATCTTATCAACGAAGAATAGGGAATATCTTATGAAGAGTAGAAATTTATAAAAGGCAGCAAATTAAGGTTTGAATTGAAGGTGGATAGTTAACAAATGGTCATACGTTTATAAAATGTTGTCTCCATTTAAAGGGCTGCATCCTTTCGTGAAAAGGCATATGGAGGATATAAAGGTAAAAGTTGGAGAATGGAACTGTAATTAGAGATTTGTGTGTAAAAAATTGTGATATCATTCAAACAGATCTATTAATGAGGAGTTGTGATTAGCATACAAAATGAAGAGTTGTTATTTTTAAAGGTGAAAGGAGATGTCTCTGAATGAAATTGCCTCTCTTGGGAAAATATACAGAGAACATTGGGTGAGGGATGATTGTGTGAGTTGTGTGTGTGCGCAAAATAAATATATCAGATTGATTCGAAGATAAATAAGAAAATTTTGGAAAGGCAATCAAACAGAATTGTTAACAGAAGGTGATGTCTTTTCAAAAGGTCACCTCTATTCAATTAGATGTCTTTTTTCATGAAGAGGCATAAAGATATGAAGATATAAAAGGCGATAGTCAAATGTGAAAAGAATGTGAATATGAAAATCTGTTATTCAAGCACAAGGAAATTAATGAGGAGTTAAGGCAGATTTGTTTGTGAACGACATGACTATTCAAATGGTTGTATCCATTTCAAAAGTCGCATCCATTCATAGAATCGTTAAAGATATAAAGGCAAATCATTTAAATGGAACAGAGTGAAGCGTGTGTGGAGTAAAAAGTGAGTGAAGTTTTAAAGATATGTAAATCTGATTTATAAATACGAAGAATAGTGCACACTAATGAAGGGTCATCTCTCACCAATGAGATGTCTTTTTTCATGAAGAGGTATAAAGATATGAAGATATAAAAGCCAATAATCAAATGTGAAAAGAATGTGAATGTGGAAAAATAAAGAATAAATTTATGAAAATCTGTTATTCAAGCATAAGGAAATTAATGACAAATCATTCAAGTGGAATAGAGTGAAGTGCACGTGGAATAAAAAATGAGTGAAGTATTAAAGATGTATAATTCTGATTTATAAATATGAAGAATAGTGCACACTAATGAAGAGTCATCTCTCTTGGTGAATAGGTATGTTGGAGTAGTATAAAAGGAGATGAGAGGTGTGTGAAGTGAACGCTCCTCAATGTAATATCATATGAAAATGATAAATTTTGTAAAGGCATTAAAACATAAATATATGAAGGATTAGTGAGCAGATATATGATAAAGGCTTGAGCAGATTTGTGAAGACCTTGTGAAACAAATTATGAAGAATTCATGAGCAGATTTGATGGCAATGGTTTGACTTTGAACATATTTGTGAAGAGATATAGGAGACTTGGAGCAGATTAAATAGCAGATTTATAAGTGCAACAATCAATGATAATGAACATAAGAAGATTATAAGAGATTATTATATAATCAAGTAATTTGACATTGTTTTCTCCCGTAAGGGCATCCGTGTAAATATCACATGTTATTGTGTTTTTCTAATGTGCATGATTATTTCTGTTGAGTAAATGATTGATCAAGTTTTAGTATGATATTAATTTGTAAAAAGTAAAGATTATCTTTATACTGATTCACCCCTTTATAACCATGTGCTCATTAATTGCTATCAGAGATGGTCCTTCAAAAATGTCTAGCCACTTTAAGGTAGATCAAGAGAGCACATATGGCAAATAGAAAAGGAAATAAGGGAAAAAGAAATTTCAAGCAGGGTATTGATGATAAAGCACCAAATGCAAGTAAAGAGGTGATAATTAGAAAGAAAAAATCTATTTTGTGAGTAATGAAGAGATGAACTTAGAAGAGTCAAAATAATATTATGAGAATGATGATATGAATAATGAAAATAATGAGGAGAGTTTTGGGGAAGAACACTATTGCGCCATAGATGAGATTGAAAATCAGAAACTTAGAAGAACCAAAAACTTGATTATAGAGAATAAGAAACATACAAAGAGACTGATTGAATACAAACAACTTGGGGATTACTCAAGAACAAATGGGGAAAACAATGATCAAGAGGAAAAGTGTCTATAATAATTTTTTTTGAAACATAACTAATAAATTGATAAAAATAAATTAATATTATGTAAAATCTGCATACATTATAATAAATTTGAAACTATTGTAATGTAAATATACTTCAAAATTTGAACTTAAGTATTATTAAAATTTAATATATACATATAAAATATATTAAAATTTATATCTTAAATAATAAATGTATTATAATAAAAATCTAATTTTCATATTTTGTTTTAATTTGAATATTACTAATATATACATAAAAAATATATTAAATTTCATATATTAAATAATAAATGTACTATAGTTAAAAATCTAATTTGAATATTTTAGAATATTCAAATTGAAGCAAAGCATAAAAACTAAATTTTAAAAAAATCATTTGAAAAACAAAATATAAAGATATATTAAATTTTATTTAAAAGAGAAACGTAAAATTTAAACAAAACCTTAACTTGTCATGGACAATGGTGGGTTGGTTGGGGAAGTATTCCACAATAGAGAAAGGTGTTATCAATTGACTGATATTGGAGTCATGAGAGAGGGATTCAAACACATCTGGCAAGTGGTGAGATCCAAAAGTAGGATGTCATCCGATTTTGTAGTGGTCACCACGTCAGCCAAAGAAATCAACATTGCTGGTGCAGATTAAACACCCAAAAATTCTCTTTTGAAAAATATGTTTTAAACAGTAATAGAAACTTAAGTTATATCCATACAATTTCTTTTTCCAAACAACAACGAATTTTATGTTTTCTTTCAGGTTCACTGAATTTCAAAATTCATGACTGAGATTTGGCAAAACTTATGACTTAGAAATAAACCATGAACAAGTAGATAGAAAAGGGGAGTGTGCAGATTCAAATAGAATACAAAGTCCGATTCAGCATATGGCATTTAGCTGTGAAAATAACTCATTATTCTGCATTTACAGAAAGGCACAAAGAAATACTTGGGGAAAAGATTCTGTACTAGACTTAAGATTAATATATGAATCATGATTAACAGATAGACATAAAGCTCTGGGAAAATTCCAATTTTTCTTCACAAAATGGGCATAAAGTCTCCTTTCCTCGTATCCCATACTTGCTATACAAAAAGGCAAAAAGACAATGACCAATAGTGACACCAGTTATGTTATGAATTATCTAACCCCAGTACCATCCTATGACTCTTCAATTAATAGACAAAAACTATCCATTTTTCTATACAATCATTTTCTTTTTCTCTTTTGGACATTACAAAATATTTAAATGCAATCCCCAAAACTTCAAAATGAGTGTATATTTAATATCTCAGTTGAAATGCATTACAAATATTGATATGGCTGACTTTATAATTAAATATTAAGGCCATGTTGAATGTTGATATGCAAACAATTGTTGTGGTATTTTCGCAAACTATTGGTGGGTATTGGCTGTAGGTGATTGCTATTTAAGCATTTTGACAAACACTCCATGGTTAAATCCTGCGAATACTGAATTTCAAAGTGATTAATTAAATGTTTGATATGTGTTGTTAGTGTTCTGCCTGTTTAAACCAATGGGCCAGTTATTAGAAGCACACTTCAATAGCATTGATGCTACCATAATAGGTACCTCTTACTATTTTTCCGACATACTTTGCTTCACAAATTCTTTTAAAACTGCATAATATAGGGCCCCAAGTGAACCACCTTGAAAAATATCTTTTTAATAGTTTTATAAACAAATCCATTTTGTGCACTGGCAGCAATAGTTGCATTTTAAGAGGTTGCAGTTTACTGTGGTATTTTGTTGAACTGTTCATCTACTTTGTCCATGTGTAGTGGTCAGTCTAGTATGGTCTGTTCTTTTTACTGCTTAAAGAACCTGTTCTAATGTGTTTGATGCTATTTTGACCAAACATTCAAGAAATACAAACAGTAACAAATTGCAGCAGCATTCATATACTATAAGATGTAATACATCTCAGCAAGCATTATGTTAAACAGTTTGCATGATGTAAGAAGCTACCCTGTTTTCTGCACCTTTGGAACCACACTTTGTTCTTTTTTCAACTATGTTTTCAGATGATGTTTTTAACTGTCACACACTCTGGTAAGAAATGAGTTTGCTCATACAAGATTTTATAGCATTGAAGAAACACTACAGGAAAATTCTCTGTTAAAGAAGAAAACAGCAAACGACTTTACCCCCTATTTTCCAATAAGAATATGGTTCAGTTTGATTATAATTAGTCCCAACTCTAGATTGCAATGAACGAATTGTTATTACAAGAAAATTAACATTCACCAGCATATTCTCAATAAGTTCCTGACCTTGGAAATCTTCAGTTCGTTTGGAGCAACCAACTGCAGCTGCAGACTCCACAGCAACAATTTCAAATAAAATCTTCTCACACGGGAAGTATGAAACTCCAGCCTTTACGTTAGAAGGGTCTCACAGTAGAGCAAACGTACATTATCTCCAAGAGTGATGGAAGGCTTATCTCCCGGTCGCTGTATAACTCAATTTCTAGTCTGAGAAAACCAGACTACTCCCTACATAAGATATGGCATCTGGTAGCATTTGTTTTGGGTAACACTTCACACTTGACTCCCTCTAATTGCATGGATTGCACAGTTTGATACCTACTTCCATATCGGTAACAGGATTAGTTGTACTCAGTTCCAAATGATAAAGCATGACAGTTCAGATTCTACACTCAGCTTATGACTCCCGTTATTGGCCCCACTTAACAAACACTAAGCTTTCGAGTCCTCCTTAATGCACCTGCAGACTACTCCACCATGAAAAAATATAGGGAAAAAATGACATACTCGGACTCCCATTATCGGCAACCATCAACTAAAACTCCGGTAACTGCGTTTGAAGAGCTTCTTTACTAATGTGTCGGGTATACTATTTTCCAGAAAAGGAATGACAAGTCACTTTGCCTCAGATACGAAGTGAACCCAATTCCAACTTCTCCAACGACGACATTTCTTAAGCCAATAACACCGTCACCAACTGGGTCGACGTTTCTCTCTCTCTTAAGCTCTGTAAAAAGCCAATTTGGAGACTTGTTAATTCACCAGGTCTGCTTATTCTAATTTTTCGATACTTTAGGAACTAATGATGCTCAAAACACTTAAGATTTTAGTTCTTGTGTAATATTCTCAACCTCTACAATCCGACCAACTACCCTAGATACTTCTTTTAGCATCAAAGATAGTGACCTTCTGGAAGAAATCACGTTTCTACCCAGAAGCAAAACAATTCCCACTCCTGTAGCTATCTGTTCGATTCCCTGAATTTCCAGTCTCAGAATCTGTAATTCCTAGTCTGTCATCTGAAAACCATTCCATACACTGATATTCCTTTTCCTCTGTAACTGACAACTGCCTCTTTAAATTCCCCTATTTAATTATTTTTTTGAAATTCTTCCTTGCACGTTGGACTAATATTTCACTTTGTCTCCATTCTATATTTTGTTTGTAAGTGAAATAGTATTCTAATTTTAATTAAATGCTAACAAAAGGGTTGTTAAATTTTAATCAGATTAATAACAATGACACTTATAACACAAAACAGAGCAAGTACCTTGGGAAAACCTTCCACTTGAAGGTAAAATTAAAAAAACCCAGCAATAAATATCTCAATATGTATAAAGTGATTGATTACAATATGGTCTAATTCAAGACCATTAACAAATTTGAAGATGATACTGAATACAATATAATGATATCAATCTCCTTTTATGATCATCCGCTAGGAATCTATCTCTGTATCATGAATGTATATATATCAATCTCTATATTTATGTCGATCTGCAATTATATATATATATCTCTTGCTGTATATATATCAATCTACAATATGGCTGTTAATTGATATGAATCTCCCTTTCAATAATATTGCTGAATGTGCAGTATATATAAGTATCGCTGAAAGTATATATATATTTGAATATATATATATATATATATATATATCGCTTGCTGGAGATAGAGTTCGCCAAGTCTTACAAATACGATCTTATGTGTATATACCTATGTCACTGATGTGTTAAGACTATAATCTCTTTTGCTGAAAGTGAATGAGCAATATTACTCGATCTGGAAATCCCGACTGCTAAGTGATAGATCTCTTCCTTTTCGATTCTGTTTTTTTTTTGTCCCATCGTCGATCACAATCAATGTTATATATCTCTTCATGAAAACGAAAGGATGTGTCTCATGCTGGTGTATTAGTTATGATTAACTAATTAGTTGTTTGCTCGTGTTCATTTGATGCATAATATTGACTAAGTTTATTTCGTTTGAATGATATATATTTAAAAAGAAGTCATAAGATTTATGTCTCAAGATGCATCATAATGTTTTCTCTTTAAGCGTTATGGGATTATTCCCGATGCTACCTTTCAACACTCCCTCTTAGCTAGGGAGGAATCTTTCATGATATCAGATTCATGTATCAATTACCACCATAGCTACTCCCAGAGGGTGGCTTAACCATGGCATCTTCCATGGATGATAAAATGTAAACAAACACAAAGGTTCATCACGGAATCACTCACGTGATGTCGTCATTTCACAATGACGGTCACCATAGCTACTCCTGGAGGGTGACTCAACACAAGTGTTTAGTCATGAATTATTTCACATGACATCCACCATAGCTACTCCCAGAGGGTGGAGAGAGGGCTAATACCTCAAAATTCTCTTGCAGAGAAGAATGCTATGAGGGCTGATACCTCAAACTTCTCTCACAGAGAAGAATGCTATGAGGGCCGATACCTCAGACTTCTCTCACAGAGAATAATGCTACAAGGGCTGATACCTCAGACTTCTCTCATAGAGAAGAATGCTAATGCTATGAGGGCCGATACCTCAAACTTCTCTCATAGAGAAGAATGCTACGAGGGTTGACACCTCAGACTTCTCTCACAGAGAAGAATGCATCAAATACATCTCAAGGAACCACTGAAGCTGAGACTCCCTCTCAACAAGGGTTTCATTCTCCACAATTCCAAGCTTGTCTCAAAAGTACACAAACTTCACTCTGGCCAAGAGGCTTGGTGAGAATTGTCGACCGTCTATTCATCAGTGCTAATGTACTGGATTGCATTCCTTTGCACCATATCTCTAATATAATGATATTTGATCTCTACATGTTTTGTCCTATCATGAAATATAGGGTTGACATAAAGCTTTACACAACTTTGATTATCACAATGAATGATAGTAGGATCTGATTGTTGTCCAAACAATCCAACAAGTAGTTTTCTAAGCCATACTGCTTCACGGGCTGCTACACTAGCTGCAACATATTCAGCTTTTGTTGTATTTTGAGCAACACATGATTGTTTCCTACTACACTAGGAAATCATAGCAGATCCCAAACCGAAACAACAACTAGAGGTGCTCTTCCGATCTGTAACACTTCCTGCCCAATCAGAATCTATATAGCCCTGCAAGTCTAAGTTCACACTTGAAGAATACTTCAAGCCATATCCAACTGTGCCACACAAGTATCTCAAGATATGCTTGGCTGCAACTAGATGTATCTGTCTAGGTTCACTCATGAATTGGCTAAGTGCACTCACTGCATAGCAAATGTCTGGTTTAGTATTAACTAGATACATCAAGGATTCAATTAGCTGTTTGTACATAGTAGGATCCACAAGATCTAAACTAGCTGCAGATTCACACAACTTCTTCAAGTTAGTTTCCATAGTTGTAGACATGAATTTACAATCCCACATTCCAAATCTCTTTAGGATATCAATGGTGTATTTTCCTTGACTTAGGATGATCCCATCAGGCCTTTGCCATATTTCCAAACCTAGAAAGAAATGCATGCGACCTAGGTCCTTCATTTCAAATTCTAAAGTCAACTCCTTGCATCTAGAGACGAGATGTTCTTCACCGGTAAGAAACAAGTCATCAACATATAATACTAAGATTAAAACTTCACCATTGAAAACTTTGAAATAGAGATTAGGATCAACATCATTTTTGCAAAAACCCAAACCCATTAAATATTTGTCAATCCTCTCATACCATGCACGAGGAGCTTTCTTAAGTCCATATAGGGCTTTCTTTAATCTGCATACATGAGACGCTTTTCTAGGAATTATGAAACCTTCAGGTTGCTCTATGTAGACCTCTTCTTCAATAACACCATTGAGAAAAGTTGTTTTCACATCCATTTGATGTAGCTTCCATCTCTTAGCTATTGCAATGGCAATGATGGTCCTAATGGAAGTATATCGAGCAATTGAAGCAAATGTTTCTTCATAGTCTATTCCTTCCTTTTGAGAAAAACCACGTGCTACAAATCTAGCCTTGTATTTCTAAATGCTTCCATCAGCTGCATGCTTAATCTTAAATAGCCATTTGGAAGATACAAGTGATTTTCCTTTAGGTCTAAGTACAATATCCCACACATCATTCTTAATGATGGATTGCTACTCTTCATCCATAGCATCTTTCCACAATTGCTGATTTGAGGCTTCTTCAACACTAGAAGGTTCAATTTCAATAATGTTACACATCAAAGCAACATAACTTGAAAATCTTTGTGGTCTTTTACTCTCTCTAAAGGTGCCTCTAGGGGCTGCAAACTTTTCTGCCTCCTGCATTGTGTTTCTTGCCCAAAGAGGTCTCTTTTTGTTCACAACAATGTCTCTAGGCCCATTGGTAGGGATCCAAAGGTTCAATTGGATCCTTATTTCCTTTAAGCTTTGTGGTCTCCCTTTTAATCTCAGGATTGGTATCAATATCCATATTTTGAGGAGTCTCTAGCTCTTCATCATCTATCTCCATGTGTGAACCTTTAGATTTTCTGAATGCAACATTTTCCTCAAATGCAACATCTCTACTTACCTCTATCTGTTTCTGTCTAGGGATGAAGATTCTGTAAGCTTTTGAGTTCTCACTGTAGCCTACAAAGATTCCTCTTTTGCTAGAAGGTTCTAACTTTGTTCTTTTATCTTTGGGTATATGAATGTATACTAGACAACCAAAAATTTTCAAATGACTTACATCAGGCTTAACTCCTAAGAAGGCTTCTTCTAGAGTCGTATTCTTCAATATTCGATGAGGGCATCTATTTTGAATGTATACCGTTGTCCTGGAGGCTTTTGCCCAAAGAAAAGTTTGAAGGTCTTGATCATGTATCGTGGCTTTAGCATCTTCAATGATGGATCTATTCTTCCTTTCAGCAACCCCATTTTGTTGTGGGTTGTAAGGGACACAAAACTCCCTCTTAATTCTTGCCTCAATACACAAATCTCGAAAGCTGCCAGAGGTGTATTCACCGCCATTATCAGACCTTGATGTTTTAATTTTCTTTCTTGATAAATTCTCTACTAGAGCTTTAAACTCCTTAAATCTAGTTAGTACTTCATCAGATTCCTTGGACCTCAAGAAATAAATCCAAGTCTTCCTAGAGTAGTCATCTATGAAAGTTACATAGTACAAAAATCCACCTAGGGATGTCATTGACATTGGTCTACATAAATCAGAATGTTCAAGTTCTAATACATTTTCAGACCTACTTTCACTACTATTAAATGGACTCTTAGTGTTTTTACCCAAGGCACAACCTTTACAAGTACCATCATGTACATGACTAAGTTTAGGTATGCCTATAACTATCTTCTTCAAAGAGGGAAGGGCATTGTAGTGCAAGTGACCAAGTCTTCTATGCCATAGCTCACTGGAGTTTGATGTATTATGAAGAAGAGCTTGAGCTAGTCTAATTAATAGCTTGTACAAACTTTCATGTCGATATCCTATCACTTAGGTAGTCTTGATGTTGGACTTCTTTGGCCATACAAGGACTTTCCCTTCTGAAAATGCTACTTGATAACCATCTTCTTCCAAAGCTGAAATAGATATAAGGTTCCTCTTGATTCTTGACACAAATAATATATTACTGAGATGAAGAGGAAACCCAGATTCAAGATTGAGTGATGTAGCACCAAATCCTTTCACTGAATAGCGTGCATAATCTCCAATGATTACTTGAAGACTAGACTCTTTCTCCACCAAATTTGAGAGTTGTTCTCGATAACCTGTGATGTGTCGAGAAGCTCTACTATCAATTAACCAAGTTTCATTATCTGTGGGAACATTGCTTGATAAAGTTGATATGAATAAAAATCCATTGGAGTTATTTATTGCATCCTTTTGAGTTGTGACCTCATTAATATGTGCACCTTTTGGCTTAGGTCTCTCACAACAATCATTTGCAAAGTGACCAAATTTGTCACATCTGAAGCATTGAATGTGGGAGAGATCTTTCTTCCTCTTCTTGGTATCAGGAGCAGCACTTGACTTTTGTTCTCTTTTCCTTTTGAGATTTCCTTTCTTCCAATTCCTCCCTTTCCTTTTGGTGGATTGAGTTGTGAGAACATGAGTGTCTTCATTTTGTGTGTTCTTGATTAATCCTCTAGCAACCAATCTGGATTCTTCTTGGATACAATCGGTTCTAAGGCGATCAAACTTAGGTAGTTTGCTCCTTGCACTATTTCCTTGAATAAATGGTTCCCAAGATTGTGGAAGTCCATTTAGCATAACAAGGTCTTTGTTTATAACTTGATCTCCAATAGCACTAAGTTGATCTCTTAACTCTGATATCTTCATGAAGAAGGACATGACAGATTCACCTTTTGTCATTTTCACTTGGTGTAATTGTTGCCTTAATGCAAGAGCCCTACTTGTATTGTTGATTTCATATAAGCTTGTAATGATTTGAACATATCTCTCGCCTTAGACAATTTTCAAATGATAGGTACTAAATGGTCTTTCACGGAGTCAATCAAAAGCTTCTTTGCCTTGAGAGCATTCTTCTTGAATATTAATTTCTCTGCTTGATCATCAGGCTTGGATTGATTTTCCTCTGCAAATTGAAGTAGATCATGTTCCTCAAGTGTAAGGAGGACTCTCACTTTCCATGAATTGAAGTTTGAGGCTCCTTCAAGTCTATCTTCTACTTTGAGGCCATTCGCCATTTTGATGAGTTTCTGTAGATCTTTGAATATGAGAGAGAAAGAACTGCTCTTCTTGCTATGTTAATCTGATTATGATCCTCAAACCCGCTCTGATACCATGTTAAATTTTAATCAGATTAATAGCAATGACACTTAGAACACAAAACAGAGCAAGTACCCTAGGAAAACCTTCCACTTAAAGGTAAAAAACCCAGCAATAAATATCTCAATATGTATAAAGTGATTGATTACAATATGGTCTAATTCAAGACCATTCACAAATCTGAAGATGATACTGAATACAATATAATGATATCAATCTCCTTTTATGATCATCCGCTAGGAATCTATCTTTGTATCATGAATGTATATATATCAATCTCTATATTTATGTCGATCTGCAATTATATATATATTTATTGCTGCATATATATTGATCTGCAATATGGCTGTTATTGATATGAATTTCCCTTTCAATAATATCGCTGAATGTGCAGTATATATAAGAATCACTGAAAGTGTATATATATATATATATATATCGCCTGCTGGAGATAAAGTTCGCCAAGTCTTACAAATACGATCTTATGTGTATATACATATTTGTGTCACTGATGTGTTAAGACTATAATCTCTTTTGCTGAAAGTGAATGAGTAATATTACTCGATTTGCAAATCCCGACTGCTAAGTAATAGATCTCTTCCTTTTCGGTTCTTTATTTATTTATCTATTTTTTTGTCTCATCATCGATCACAATCAATGTTATATATCTCTTCATGAAAATGAAAGGATGTATCTCGTGCTGGTGTATTAGTTATGATTAATTAATTAGTTGTTTGCTCATGTCCATTCGATGCATAATATTGACCAAGATATTTTCGTTTGGATGATATTTATTTAAAAAGGAGAAGTCATAAGATTTATGTCTCAAGTGATGCGAATGCATCACTTGAGACATCATATTATTTTCTCTTTAATCGTTACGAGATTACTCCCTACACTACCTTTCAACAAGGGTAAACTTGGCATTTAATTAAATTTATCTTTTTATGATCTCACAAACACGAAGGGGACATTACAGTCCTTCCTTCCCAAAATTGCTTGTCCTCGAGCAATTTCAATCCCGGATGCTTTAAAATTTGCTCATTCTCCCAAGTTGCATCTTCCACCAGTAAGTCTGTCCACTTCACTAAGTACTCCTTAATCATACGCTTCCTAAGAGTACGTTCCTTGGTTTCAGTAATGGCTTCTGGAACCAGAGTCAACTTCCCTTCTTCCTCCACTGTTGGCAACATTGTAGAAGGGGTTATGTTGTGACCCAAGGCTTTTTTCAAACGAGAAACATGAAACATGTTATGTACCTTGATGCTTGCTGGTAACTCCAACTCATATGCTACATCTCCAACTCTCCTTACAACCCGGAAAGGTCCATAAAATTGTGCTTGAGCTTTTCTAAGCCACTTCTTTCAAGTGAGGATTGCCTATAGGGCTGCAATCTCAAGTATACCAAATTATGAACCTCAAAGTGCCTTTCAACTCTATGCTGATCTACATATTGTTTTTTCTGATTTTGGGCTTGTTGGATATTTTCCTTCAAAGATTTCATGATGTCTTGACTCTACTACAGCAAATACTTGGGTTTGAGTACTCTACTATCTCCAAACAACAAGTCCATAAAGCTTGTGTGATGTCCCATATTTAGACTATGATTGAATGATAACATATAATACTAAAATTTAAATAAATAAAGAAACCAATAGAAATAATATAATAATATATACGATAATATTAATATTATAATATCAATATTGATATTATAATATTCATATATATTATATATAATATAACATTAATATTATAATCTTCATAATTATATTTTATTAATATTGATACTATAATATATATAATAATGTATATGATAATATTAATATTATAACATTCATGTTAAATATATTCGATCATAGTAAAATTAATATAAAATTAAAAAGAAGACAAATTATTTATACTGACAGCAACCAAAAGTTGCGACCTTTGGGTCGCTTATCATCGTATAAAGGAAGACTCCTTACCAGATGCAAAAGAAGACTCAGGGATGAAGGAAGGATGTGGACATAGATGACCTGCAGACTAAGACAAGAGAACATTTGTTTATATACTCATTGAGTAAGGTAATGCATAAGAAATATTTGGCGATCCCTCTATCATTTTGTCGATATCCAACATTGAGGAGACAAGAAAATCGCACAGGAACCAAGCATATCTAGTGGACAATAACGACAAGAGATCTCTGGTCGCCTCAAGGAGACAATTAGCATTGAACAATATAGAATGGTCTATCACTTGGGCATCGAACAAAGAGATGATAGAACGGAAAAAAGAGAACATAGTATGTAGTTTCGGATTTGTAGGGGACATCAACTTGCTAGGGATGATTGAGTTATGAAACGAATTATCGGAGTTGTTATTTTCTGAATGATCCATATCTTGAGGACACCACACTATACATACAAGTGTTGACTAGGAAGAGCAGTGACTTGGGTGCTTCGAAGGACCAGAACAAGCATCGCAGAACAGAGATTAGACCATCTTATATTATCAAAGAACCTAGTCTAGTTTGAAGCATATCGCTGGTAACTAGTACAAGTTCCTAAGTCCTTGAAACCCGTGGACTTCCTTGATAATCAATAATATGCGGTTTTAGTTATATATATATATATATATATATATATATATATATATATATATATACATTTAAATTATAAGAAGGTTGACGAGAACATGAATTATTTTAATCAAATATATATCACATCTGAGAAGAAATCTAAGTGACACTCTTCAAAGAAGAGTACAAAGATAGAAAATAAGGAAGGAAATTGGAACTTGTAAATAGATATTGTGGAGATTGCTACAAAGCATTTACTATTGGTCTTATATCGGACTGGGACTACCTAGGTTATAACCAATATCTCTGATCAACGAATGGAAGAATAAAGAAGCTTACATATATTCTTCGGATCACAAGGAGATTATCAAGGAATAGAATATACTAGATTGGGAGAACATTACACAAACTAATGCTTCGTAGAAGGGGACATTACAGCTTGGTGGTTCATACCCATAAAGAGCCATAAATAAAGACATTTTGATTGACATATTGTATGTAGAGTTATAACAATACTCACTCAAATATAACCATTTCACCCACGCTTTCTGCTGCCATGAAATGTAGTTTCTCAAATAGCCCTCCAACCATTTGTTAACTATTTCCGTTTGACCATCAGTTTGTGGATGGTAGCTAGTGCTAGGAGTAAGTTTTGTTCCACCCAATTTGAACAACTCCTACCAAAACAAACTAATAAACTTCCTGTCCCTGTCACTCAATATATATTCCAAGGCAAACCATGAAGTCTGAAAATTTATCTGAAAAATAAATTTGCGATCTATGCGGCTGTATACACTGCTGAAATTGCAAAGAAATGAGAAAATTTGGTTAACTTGTCAACTACACCATATGTACAATTCTTTCCTTGGACAATTGGCAACTCAATGATAAAATCCATAGAAATACTTTCCCATTTTTTATTGGGAATGGGCAGGAGCTGCTATAGGCCAGCAGGGTATGTGTTCTCATATTTATTTTGTTGACAAACTTAACACTCCTGAACAAATTTTTGAACTTCATTTTTAAGCCCTTTCCAACTGAACCTCTCCCTAACTTGTTTGTATGTCTTGAAAAAACCAGGATGACCAGCCATAGGAATATCATGAAAAGTTTTTATAACCACTTTTTTGAACTTAGAATTAGGCACCAATAATATTCTACCTTTATAGAAGATGAGTTCATTCTGTACTATGTACCTGTCATCATGTGTGGTTCCCTCCAAAATTCTAGAAGCCCATGAGTCGTTTGCATATTTAGCGGTAATATTTTCCTTCCAATTTGCTGTAATCTCAACTAAAGAGCATAAACTTCTAGACAATGCATCAACCACTACATTCTTTTTCCCTTTGACATAGACTATCAAATGTGGTCTCCTAGACAATGCATCAACCACTACATTCTTTTTCCCTTTGACATAGACTATGTCAAAATTGTAAGCTTGCAGCTTGCTTACCCATTTATGTTGTCTTTCACTCAAATCTTGCTGATTTAGAAAATATTTAAGACCCAGTCTTAACCGTGAACTTACCTCCCACAAGATATGGCCTAAATTTGGCTAGTGCATGCATTATTATCAACATCTCTTCATCATAAACTGAAAATCTTGTTTCTGTCCCTCACAATTTTCTACTTTCATAAGCAATGGGATGCTTATTTTGCATTAAAACATGTAATGTCCCCTTTTTGGATATATATGAGACACTGCAGAAATTATGTAATTCCTACTTGAATAATTGCCAAATTCAATTTTTAAAGAGGTAAATGATGCAATTGAATTCAAATACACAAATGTATGTACAACTATGTTCTCAATGAAATGTAAATTACTGGTAATTCCAAATGCATATGCTGACAGTGATAGAGGTTATGTATAATTCCAAATACATATGCTTCCAGAAGGGTGGGTACAAATGATATAAGTGTTGTGTCTGATATAACAATGTAAAACATACTCTATAATCTGGATGGTCGTCTCTAATATAGACTGTGTTGTCCATGCTGTATATATAGGTTAATACGATGCTCACTGACAAAGATATATGCCGTCTCTGATATTCTAGAATTGACTATGCAATGATTCTCTGATTTGTGAAGCCGTCCCTGGTATGGCAATAATTGTGTAATGCTTCTTTAATAGATGTTGTCTCTGATATACAATTAAATATCGTGCACCAACGGTTGCTATCACAACCTTCTATGCTCTTAATCGAGCACTTTCCACAAGGGAAAATATATGTTTATCAAATATCAAATCTTCACTGTCTTTTGGTGAGCCGATCGGCTTGAATAAATATGTGCATCAAACTATGAAAGGATGTGGGTGGAAAGTCGTCACCCTTTATAACAGATGATAACTATATGGTTCACTGAATAATCATTCATGATTATTTGGTGAACTAATCATGAAAGATTATCGATAACAACTGCTAGCCGATTATACTATTAATCATGAATCGTTAATAATTGCTAGCCTGATAATACTATTGTCTTATGTTATATCACAGTGATTAATATACAAACCTGATAATTTACATATTGACTCTTATGTAATGCAAAATACAATGCTGTGAATGAGTGTGTGGAGTGGGGGTTATACAATTTATGAGTGTGCTAAGTGAGGGTTATGACACAACACCTACTCCTTCACTAGATGCATCGCATTCAAGTTCAAAAGGTTTAGAAAAATTAGGAATTGTCAATATGGGACATGTGCTCATTAAATGTTTAAACTGATCAAAACATTTATGTGCTTTTTTAGACCATGTGAAGGCTCCCTTTTGGTCAAATCAATCAATGGGGCAGTAACTTGTGAAAATTCTTTTATGAATTTCCTATAGAATCCACACAATCTAAAAAAACCCTTAAGCTGTGACAAATTTGTGTTACAGAAAATACAAGTGCAGAAAATTACAAAGGAGCAAATACACATAATGCAGTATTTTACGTGGAAAAACTTGGTAAAATTATACCAGGAAAAAAACCACAAGCAAATATCTCTCAATATTATTTCTCAGGAATTTTCACAATTACAACAATCTTCAAAATGTTACTCAAAACATGACTTCATAACAACCAAGTTGCAGAGTTCTAATTGAAGACAACTTACTAAATTTAGTATGACTCGTACAACTACATGTTCAAGACATGTCAAAGTTACTTTTTTGGTAAGTCACCAAAAAAGACTTACTATTTATAGTAAGTCAACTCATAACAACCTTTTATTAATAGTAAGTTGACTCATATCAACCTTCTATTTATAGTAAGTCGACTCATAACAACCTTCTATTTATAGTAAGTCCAAAAAAAAATTGTGCCTTCGGCGGAAGGACAGCTTCACCGTGATCAATTCTTGACTTAACCAAAAAAGGTGGTTCTCCATGATCACTTCACATTCCAAAAATTTGTTGGAGGCCAATCAATGATTATTTTAATTTTTTCAGGGTTAACACTAACTCCTTTAGAGCTGATTATATGACCAAGATATAAAAATTCTGTCAACCAAAATTCACATTATGATTCTTTAGCATACAAAGACTCTCCTAAGAATACTAAGAGCTTCTTCCAAGTGCTTCAAGTGCTCAGACCGTATCTTACTATATATCAAAATATCATCAAAAAATATAAGGACAAACTTACGTAGCTGCTTGTTAAATACCCTGTTCATACAAGACTGAAAAGTAAATGGAGCATTAGTCAACTCAAATGGAATGACTAAAAACTCATAATGATCGAAATGGCATCTAAAAGCAGTCTTCTCAACATCCTCCTCTTGAACTCTTATCTGAGGGTAACCCAATCTCAAATCTATCTTCGAAAAGTAGCAAGCACCATGCAACTCATCAATGCGAGGTATTGAGTATTTGGTTTTAATTGTTTTCTTATTTAATGCCTTGTAATCAATGGACATCCGCATCGTCCCATCTTTCTTTTTAACCAAAACTACTGATGAGGCAAAAGGACTCTTACTTGGCCTTATGTGTCCCATTTCCAACAGCTCTTTAATTGCCTTTTCAATTTCATCTTTGCGTCTTTTGGAGTGGCTATAAGGAGTAGTTATGACTGGTTTAGCACCTTCCTCAAGTTCTATAATGTACTCAATGCCTCTATTTGGTGGAACTCCATGCGGGATATCACTAAACATCTTGCTATACTTGTCCAATAACACCTCAACATCCGACTGATAACTTCTCCTTTGCTGTCCTAAATCAGAAGGCATGATAATGCATTCAGCTACCCATTCCACTTGGTCATGTCTCATCAATCTTTCCATTCTCTTAAAAGAAACCACATTTGGACCTCCATTTGTCATCCCTCTAAGAATTTTTCTCCCATTAACCTCAAATTTTATTTCCATAGTTTGTAAGTTCATCCTGAACTCACCAAGTGAACGTAGCCACTGAATCCCAAGCACTGCATTTGTATCACCAAGGCTAACCACATAGAAGTCATCTCTCAACTCGTACTCACCCAACTATATACATAAATCTGGTATCTTCTTGGTGCAAGTAAGAGTGAAACCATTAACAACCACGACTCTAAAGCCTCACATTCATTCGTCTTCAAACCCCTCCTTGCCACAACACCTTCATCAATAAAATTATGTGTTGCACTTGTGTCAATAAGAGTGACTATACGGTGCCCACATAACACACCTCTAACTCTGAATGAACCTATTTTTTGCAAATTGGTTAGTTGTTCCATGACACTACTTCCTTGTTCCCTTTCTGATTCTTTTGATGAAGTATCCTCCTCACTAGTGTCTGATTCAGTTTGCTGTCCAGAATTTTCAGAACTTGATTCAGGGGATGTAAAGTATTCAAGTTGTTTAGCTTTAGGCTTGATGTCATTACGTTGATCATCATCAAGTTTGGGCTGCAATTTCTTATTCTGATCTGAATCTCTATCTAAATCATTTTTGTTCGTTTCCTTTTTGTGGTGAAAGGTTCTTGACTGAAATTTTCTTCTTGAAGTTGAAGCCTCCATTTTCCTTGCTCTTTTGGTTGCCTCTTGTAAATTATATGGGTTAAAAGCTTTAACCCAACCCCTTAAAGGTTCCATCAATCCATCCACAAAGAGTACTACTCGTCTTCTCTCTGAAATATCAGTCACTGACATTGAATGTTTCTGAAAATTTGCAAGGAAGATTCCACAAAACCCCACTATTTTAGATGTACCAACTCCTTGAAATCCAACTCAGGGTCCTTGTTAAAACAGTCGATAAGCTTCTCGATAAACTCTGCATAGGACACAATTTGATCATGGCCCAAAGTAATCAGCCCATGATACCACTCATGAACACTACCTTCCAAATGCAAAGTTGCATATTTTATGGCTTCATCTTCAGACATAGGTTTCAGCTGAAACAAGGTATCTAGTTTTTGAACCCAAGACCTTGTTGTAAACTTTCCAGAACCATCAAAATAGGGTAGAGTGACCTTGCCAACTTTCCATTGCAACTCTTGGTTTTGAAATCTCCCACCACCTCCTCTGTGTGGTCTAGTTCTATCTCTGAAGGCCAAATAATCTGAAAAAGGCATTTCTTGCTAAAATTCATCACCTAAGCCCAAGATCCTCTACGAAATTCTTGTTCCGTTGGTTCATTTTCAGCTGGTGGATTGTTTGCTTGAGTAAATATAGGCATAATGGTTTAGAGTTCACTGTAAAGCCAGAAGTTCTAAGCTGCTAATTCCCATTATTGGTTGGTCCCTATCCATGATTTCCATTGTTAGCATTTTGTCCAACATCACCCTGATTACCATTTTGTTGCACCAACAGAGTGATCATTTGAGCCATCTGTTGATGGGATTGTGTCATCATGTGTAACATTTCTCTTTATGCACTGGCCAAATCTCCTAATGCATCCTCAATACCATTAGTGTTGTGGGCATCTCTGTCCCTGTCATAAGCCCTAATTGATGTATGTATAATAAAAATATATTCTTAAATACATATATATTCTATTTAAATATTGTTGTAATAATAACTACATAAATACCTTATTTAATGTTTGATCAATAATTAATTAACTAATTCTATATTTTGATTATATATTACTAATATTAATCAATATTATTAATTAATAAATATAATATTAATCATTGATATTAATCTATTAATATTAATCAATATAATATTAAGTATTAATATTAATCAATATAATATTAAGTATTAATATTAATCTATAATTAATATTATTTATCAATATGATATCAATCCATAATATTAAAATCAAATTAATATTAATAATTATCTTAGTGACTCTATGTTATTAATAAATATCTAAATAATAATTAATAAATATCTTTATAATTAAATATAATTCATTTATAATCATTCAAAATATTAAAATGAAGGTTTTGGTAAAACGTGAAAGAAACGATAGTTACAAGATTATTATAACTCATGAAAAGATACTAATAGTATAAAGTTAGTAAATATAAAACCCTAATAGGAACTTTTCTAATTATTATAAACAAGCACTTTCAAAAGTCATGTCCCTCTTACGTAAGGGAAGAAAAGATATATATTGAAGAAAGAAAATAATTCTTGGAGATAAGAAGTTGGATAGTAATAAATTAAATAAGCATTAAGGAACATTAAGAAATTAAAAAAAAAGAAAGAGAGCAGCAACAAATTCTCATAGCATGTGGAAAGGAGAGAATTTGGAGGATGAAATTAAAAGACAACATTTTGAAATATGGAAATAGGGACATAGATCTTATCCTTATCTTAATAATAATAATTGGGAAGAAAATGATTCACGGCTCTTATCAATATCTCCCACCTTTTTATTATTATATTTTAGTATGTAAATATAATATTTAAAATGACAAAGAACATGGAAAATATAGGAGAAAATCAAGGAAATAATATAGGAGAAAATGTAGGAAAAAATATAGGAGAGAAAGAAGGAGATATATAGGCATCTCTAAGAAACAATAAAGTATATAATATAAATATATATAGAAAGAAATTCAAAAATATAAATTATAAGAGGTCAAAGAATATCAATAATATATGTTAATAAGAGTGAAATAGAATTATACATTGGTTATGTTATTCATGCTTATTAATGTATTCGCAATATATAAGATAATAATATATACTTCGCTAATTATTTAATCACTCACTAATACAACTAAGCGGATAAGGAGTTTGTGAAGAGGAGAGTAATGCAGTCACAGTGAGGAGAAGATTAAGGAATGAGAGCTTAAGTATGTATTATGAGTCAATGATTGTTTCTAAATATGATGATGATAGAGAGTTGGAATTCACTTAGTATGAAACAAATGTAATCGAAACGTAATTGGTAATTTCTAGAGAAAATCAAGAAAGGCCCTAATAGGGGTCATTACAAATGGTATCAGAGCATGATCTTGGCATCCTATAGGGTAAAATGCGAAGACTATCTTATGAAGATCTATATAAGAGACACATATACTACCGCAACGATACCTTATTAATTGTAGATTATAGAAGGAATAGGGCATGACTTCTTAACAGGAAGGTTTTGACAGCTAGTAACAACTAGCAACAAAGGTGAGGTACGTGGTTTACTAGTAATCTGGAAATAACATGCAAAGTCTATACCGTTGTATAAATAATTGGTGAAAGATCTAAGCACATCCAATTCATATTTCATGTTGATAATTCACTGCTATATTTTTAGAGTGTATGGCTAATCAAGCTTATTATACAATTCCAAATTCAGATAAGTAAATAAAATGTGAATAATTTCATATCAGTCCTCTCTCTAATTAGTAATCAAGAAATTAATAATGTACATTAAGGTCATCCACTATGTTTATCCATGTAAGGATTTTAATACTCAATGAGTTTGGGTTGGAGACGAGCAAGTGAGACGGCAAAGGACTACCACCTAAGTACACCACCTTGGTAGGAGTCAAGTCATGACACCAAGGCCAAGAGGGTCAAAGTCCCGCTCTTGGACTTAGTTTGGTCATGTCAAGGTCCAGATTACTAACCCTCACCATTCCTACCCTATTGAGCCCAATCAATTGACAAGATGAGGCTTGGTAAGCTAGTTAGACTTTCCACTAAGTAGACCACCTTGTGTGTGCACTAGAGACTGCCACCAAGGCCAAGAGGGCCAAAATTCCGCTCTTGGGCTTAGTAGGGAATTGTGTGGATAATCTTATTCGTCTCACCTTTAATTCATTAGAAGTTAGGTTAATTCTCATGAAAGCATATAATGTTTGTTATTTCCTTATGGTTGCAACATATAAATTATAAGATTTCCCTACCCAATTCTAAAATATTGCAGATTGTGAATATAGGATTTCATTAGGTAAGGGACATTACACACCAAAAATTTGGTTAGTGAATTTAAGTAGTTTTTAAATTTATGCAGTTTGTTGAGTAGCCTAGTCCAGTTTAAAATTGGGATTTTCAAGTTTTGAGACTATATATTGGACAAATGGTGAGGATACTATTGAAATGAAGCAAAGATATGAGCTGGTCCATAATCCACTAGGTGGATACCCCTACTATGGTTAATTACCTTGTTTAGTTTCACTATGCATAAACTTTAGTTCATCATGGATAAGATGGGGAGGGATTGGTAATAAGGCAGAGGACCGCCATTTAAGTAGATCACCTTGGTAGGGGTCACTCATGACACCAAGGCCAAGAGGGCCAAAGTTCCACTCTTGGGCTTAGAATGAACAAATCAAGGACCTTATTACAATCACCTCACTATTCTTACCAAAATGGGCCAAATTAATTATTGGGGATGGGGTTATGATAAAGCAAAGTAAGTATCCCACTAAGTAGATCACCTTGGTAGGAGTCAATCATGACACCAAGGCCAAGAGGGCCAAAGTTATGCTCTTGGGCTTAGTAAGGCATTTACTTGACTCATTTTATCATAACCCAATCACTCCACCTTAAGTCATTGAATAGTTAACAACATAAGCAATTCACATTATGTATTCTATATGGGATTGGCTTGGACTAACTTATCATGACTCAATTTTTCTTTGAAGCTTATATGAAAACATGTATGTACTTATGTTCGCTTTGTGGTTGCAAGATTCATAATAAACAAAATAATGAAGAAGTAAATTTTCTAAACCATTTCCTTAACCCTAGGTCATTGCAAATTGTAAATTGTAGGGTTTATTCAAGATTGTGTGTATTATGTGTCTACATTGTGTTTTCATGCATCAGTGTGTATACGTCTTGTATGCTCTGTGTCTTCATGCATTGATGATTATGCTTCATGTCTTCGTGCCTGTACTTCATATTTTAAGATGTATAGCCTTAATTATGATTTAGAGCAACAACGCTTGTTATCATACAAATGATGATTTTGTTATAGTTTATATAAGATCGCAATTCCCTTTCTAACTAAGAAAAATTGTGATAATAATTGCTTGAGGGCAAGCAATTCTGGGAGGGGCGGTATGTCATAAGCCCTAATTGATGTATGTATAATAAAAATATATTCTTAAATACATCTATATTCTATTTAAATATTGTTGTAATAATAACTACATAAATACCTTATTTAATGTTTGATCAATAATTAATTAACTAATTCTATATTTTGATTATATCATACTAATATTAATCAATATTATTAATTAATAAATATAATATTAATCATTGATATTAATCTGTTAATATTAATCAATATAATATTAAGTATTAATATTAATCTATAATTAATATTATTTATTTGTATTATTTATCAATATAATATCAATACATAATATTAATCAAACTAGTATTAATAATTATCTTAGTGATTATATGTTATTAATAAATATCTTTATAATTAAATATGATTCATTTATAACCATACAAAATATTAAAATAAAGGTTTTGGTAAAATGTGAAAGAACCGATAGTTACAAGATTATTATAACTCATGAAAAGATACTAATAGTATAAAGTTAGTAAATATAAAAATCTAATAGGATCTTTTTTAATTATTATGAACAAGCTACTTTCAAAAGTCATGTCCCTCTTACGTAAGGGAAGAAAAGAAAAGATATATATTGAAGAAAGAAAATCATTCTCGGAGATAAGAAGTTCGATAGTAATAAATAAAGTAAGCATTGGGGAACACCAAGAAATTAAAAAAAAGAAAGAGAGCAGCTGTAATGTCCCCATTTTGAGTGAGCATTGGAGTTAGTGGATTTAGCCTATCATTGGGTCCTTGTAGGCTAATACTGGTGACTAGAGAACCTTGTTGTGGGTTTTGGCTCCATTTTGAGGGACTCACTATAAGTCAACATATGGTTCTACTGAGTTCAAAGGATTTAAAGGAGTTATATGATGCTTTCAGATTTTATTTCTCGCTTCCGGTTTGGACTCCAAGATTCTTGGAGGGAGCGTCTATTTTTAGTAAGTCACCCTGTCAGGTTCATTCATCATCTTTCATCTTCAAGATCACTGTTGTGCTGTCAGATTTTGATTCAGACGCTTCCTCAGTCGTTTTCGCAAGATGGGTGAATTATGATTATTATTTAATTAAATTGGCTAAGGTTGCCATTTTTATTGGGAATGTATTGTGGGCATCTTAGTGTTATAGCTCGTTGGAACCGGATTGAGAAGTTTTAAATCTTGAGCTCATAAAACAGGGATCATATGTGTCTTTTGTAAGTGAAAAGTGTGTGAGAGAAGATATCTTTTATTATAAAAACAATGCTTTGGGAAAAAGCAATTCATCCATTGATCATTGTATGAAATTGAAAAGTTGAAGAAGTTTGTCTAGTGAGGAGAAAATGTAACTTTGAGAAGGATAGCTAGGGTTTGAGTTTGGTCTTCAATTTGGAGAGAACTCATTCAAATATTTATGCAATTTAAATGGAATGGCTTCATCAAAGAATTGAGAGTGCAGATTTATTAATGAAATCTAATTCAAGGATTGCCATACTGTTATAAGTAAATCAGAATTGTTTCCAGAGAGCTGCGTTTCAACTTGGGTGGTGCGAGAAGTGAGATAAAGGCTGTGTTCAGATTTGGGTGACTGCCGTACCACCCTTGGCATTCTATGGTGTGTTAAACATAAGGGAAATTGGCTGCGTTAGATGCTGGCATCTTTCCTTGGGCTGCGTTAACTATTAGATGCTGTTGCATTTTGTGTTTGAAGAATTTCGGGACTATCCTTAGTGGCTGCATTTATTTTTGGGAGTTATTGCTTGGCTATGCTGAAGATAACTAGTGGCCGACTATACAAGGTGTTACATTCTATCTGAAATATGTGATGTTAATGAATATTTTCAGCATTTGATTGAATTGTTGCTAAGCAACTGGAATATAAGTAATTTGCTGTTAGTTGTTAAGATATTTATTTCATGTTTAAAATTGCAAAAAACTATAATTATTGTGAGACTCAAAACAATTTGCAAATAAAATAGAGATTATAGTCAGATTGCAATTGAGAGCTAGTTGGACTCATTATAGTGGTATCAGAGCATGTTTCTTGCCATTCTGTGGGGTTTGGAAATTTTGAGTTCCCATGTTTGATTTGTGAGTGATCAGCACTCTAGTTTTATTTCAGTCATGGATAAATGCAGAAAATCAAGTAAATATGGGAACCAGTCTAGCAATGTGTCATGTTATAAGAAACAAACAAGTGCCTTGGAAAATGAAATGGAGAAATTGAGGCAAACACAGGAAAGGCTTAAAGTTTAACTTGCAGCTCCAGCCACTGTTGATAGGGAAGCTAGTTTTATGGTTTCCTTCTTCAGGAAGTTTTCCTCACAAAGACTGCAAGAAGAGAAACGAGATGTTCTCGTAGGCGAGACATCTAGGAATCTTCATGATGAGTTTTCAGTAGCTACTGATCAATGTAGATATGATCTTGTTCTTAGTAGGACAGCCACTAGTACTATTTGCACACATGATGTTAGAGACTCTTTACAGGGACATGTGGATGTGCATGTCTTGTTGGCAGATAGTGGTACTGAGTTTCAGCATCCCAAGCCTATCAGATTAGTGACACAGGGTTTGATTTGCAAGACAACAGTCCTTTATGTGACCCTATTGTTGATGCCATGGATAGTGTGAGAGTGGAGGATGTTGTAGATACCACTAGGGATTATGACACCATAGATGATGGTGTTATCTTTGAGGACTGCGAGGAGTATATGAGCTTTGACAACTCTAATGTTATGACAACAATCGCAGTGTAGAGTCAGTGCAAGAGACAACAGCCTTTTCCTGTATTGAGGATGCGAGCATGGAGCTATCCAGTGATGACACTCAAGATGGGAGTGTTACAAATGAGTCAGGTGACATAGATTCATGCCACAATGTAGGTGATTCGCGCGATGACATTGAGTCATGTATGTAGCCGGAGATAGCAGAGGGGTTTCAGATAGATGATGTTGATACTAGCATCGCAGATACCTCTGATGTTGAGAGTGAGGATGATGGGTGCTGCAGTGTTTCTGGTTTTTTATATCAGACTTTGAGTATGGACTCGGCGTTGTCATCCGATGGTGGTGGGTCCCAGGATCTGGGTTGTCAAGTGGTTGCAGAGGACGAGGTTGCTGAGGATTGTGATGAGTCGGATTCAACAGGAGCTTCCTCGGGGGTAGATGGGGATGAGTCTGATGTCAGTACTTAGTTTCAGTACTCAGTTTGTAGATGTGTGCTTTGATGAAAGTACACAGAGATACAATGATCTTGAGGGGAGTTTGTTGGATGCAACTTCCTTCCATAGTGTGGACAGTGCAGTTGAGATTGTACATAGGAGGCCCGTTGTGCAAAGTCATCATGTGACTAGCCAGTTGAGAGTTGGTGAGAGAGATATTACTTCTACTCTTGAGCATTTTGATGCCACTCGTCAGCTGTTGGCTATTTATGGTTGGGGTGCTCCTATAACAAATGAGCACAGTGGTGGTTACCTTTCCTTGACAAATATTCTTTGCATGAGGCTGTCAGGATTTTGAGACAAGATTATTTACAGTTGGTAGCCGATCGAGATCACCTAGTTGAGTGGGGGAGTATGGCATACGAGGCACTGATGGACAAAGAGGAGGTGAGTAAGCTTACTCAGGAGCTCACAACAACTTCTGAGGCTTTAGAGGGCACTCAGTGGGCTCTTCAGGAGTCGCAGTTGCAGTTGGGAGAGGTGACTGTGGAGTTGGAGCAGATACAATCTTTACCAGCCATAGATCCAGTTCAATTGCATATAGTAGTGGTTGGTGGTGAGTCAGCTTCCACAGTTGGTAGTGATGGATGTGTTGGGGACACAGTTACATCCATCTTTGATACAGTTGTAGTAGTTATAGATGAGATGAGTACATCAGTGGAGGACAACAGAGAGCTTCTTGTTGTATCAGATCCTCTAGTAGTTAGAACACTGACAGATGATGCGGAACAGGTTATTGAGAGTCCTGATGTGATAGTAGTGGATTCTTCAGAGAGTTGTGTGTTAGTTTCTGACACTACTCCCTCTTCTTCACAAGATTTGGGCAGGGTATCATCTGATTTGGAGACGAGCTTTCATGGGGATTTGTTTCCTTCTGCTGGAAAAAAAATCTATTACTTCATCTCATACAGCTAATAGCGATAGACAATTGGTAGTGTCATAGTTTTAGAGGGATCAGCTATGGGTTGTAGGAGAGCAGGTTGATGCTTCTTCATATAATTTCTACTGCACAGAGTCATTTATGGAGTATCTGCTTGAGAATCTGAAATTGTAGGAGGGACCATTCGGAGCTTCTGAGGGTACTCTCATCCGGGGTTCTCGCAGTATTCAACTATTAGTGGGAAAGATTGTAGATACCTTGACTACAATGCTTCCCCGCAGGGATTTTGTGGTTGAGTTTGCTGAGAGAGTTTCTCAGGATCCTACCCAATCAGTTGTTCAAAGTCGGAGATTGGAGTCATCTTGTGATTCTCAGATTGTTGTTGATGAGCCTCTATCAGAGATTGGAGCATTTCACCGTGATTACATAGTGAGGAGCGTTCATCATTTCTCTTTTGACCCACCAGTTAAGGATTTGGTTGTATGTCGGTGTGGGTTGGCTCCTAGGTTGTATCATCTTTTATGGGATGGGTTTACTCCATATGCAGTTGATGGGGTTAGTCACTGCAACTTTGCAAGGGGCCACTTGCAGGATCAACATATCCATGACGGTTTTGCAAAGGATGGATATTTGAGTTCTAGTATAGTTGTTTTTGGGGGTTCTTGTCCCTGTTGCATAGATGGGCTTCATCTTCAGTGCAGATTGACAGGGTGTGCAGGTAGCTCTGGTTTGTCAAATGGTTTTGGACATCCATTTTTCTTTGTTTTGGATGGTTGTGAGTTTCATCTCTACTGGGATCCAGGTAGTGACATGTTCGGCACTACGGGATGTGTGGGTCACTATGGTTGGCATGGTGAAGTGTGTTCGGGTTTGCTCAGTGGATGATGATTTCTCCACAGGAGTTTGCAGGTGATTACATGGACATTACTCCATTCTATCCTTGGGA
The DNA here is from genome assembly GCA_027943335.1 of Chamaecyparis obtusa. NCBI lineage: Eukaryota > Viridiplantae > Streptophyta > Pinopsida > Cupressales > Cupressaceae > Chamaecyparis > Chamaecyparis obtusa. The sequence goes on along the minus strand of BSBK01003182.1, from coordinate 903,646 downwards.
TCCAGGTGGACTTCTGTGTTTTGTTTTCTGAGATTGCTTGGGGACAAGCAATTTCAGGGAGGGAGGACTGTAATGTCCCCATTTTGAGCAAGCATTGGAGTTAGTGGATTTAGACTATCATTGGGTCCTTGTAGGCTAATACTGGTGATTAGAGAACCCTGTTGTGGGTTTTGGCCCCATTTTGAGGAACTTACTATTTATAGTCAGTCAACATATGGTTCATTGAGCTCAAAGGATTTAGAGGAGTTATATGATGCTTTTAGATTTTATTTCCGGCTTTCGGTTTGGACTCCAAGATTCTTGGAGGGAGTGTCTATTTTTAGTAAGTCACCCCGTCAGGTTCATTCATCATCTTTCATCATCAGGATTACTCTTGTGCTGTCAGATTTTGATTTTGATGCTTCCTCAGTCGTTTCCGCAAGATGGGTGAATTGTGATTATTATTTAATTAAATTGGCTAAGGTTGTCATTTTTATTGGGAATGTATTGTGGGCATCTTAGTGTTATAGCTCGTTGGAATTGGATTGAAAAGTTCTAAATACTGAGCTCATAAAACAGGGACCCTATGTGTTAGAAGATGGTTATTTTAATGAAAGGGTCTTTTTTTTCATCATTAAAGAGGAAAGACATATAATAGTTTATTATATTTCAAATGTGCACATAAAGCAAAGTCTTTTGTAAGTGAAAAGTGTGTGAGAGAAGATATCTTTTATTATAAAAGCAATGCTTTGGGCAAAAGCAATTCATTCGTTGATCATTTTATGAAATTGAAAAGTTGAAGAAGTTTGTCTAGTGAGGAGAAAATGTAACTTTGAGAAGGATAGCTAGGGTTTGAGTTTGGTCTTCAATTTGGAGAGAACTCATTCAAATATTTATGCAATTTGAATGGAATAGCTTCATCAAGGAATTGAGAGTGCAGATTTATTAATGAAATCTAATTCAAGGACTGCCATACTATTACAAGTAAATCAGAATTGTTTCCAGAGAGCTGCGTTTCAACTTGGGTGGTGTGAGAAGTGAGATAAAGGCTGCGTTCAGATTTGGGTGACTTCCGTACCACCCTTGGCATTCTACGGTGTGTTAAACATAAGGGAAATTGGCTGCGTTAGATGCTGACATCTTTCCTTGGGCTGCGTTAACTATTAGATGCTGTTGCATTTTGTGTTTGAAGAATTTCGGGACTATCCTTAGTGGCTGCGTTTATATTTGGGAGTTATTGCTTGGCTATGCTGAAGATAACTAGTGGCCGACTATACAAGGTGTTACATTCTATTTGAAATATGTGTTGTTAATGAATATTTTCAGCATTTGATTGAATTGTTGATAAGCAACTAGAATAGAAGTAATTTGCTGTTAGTCAAGATATTTATTTCATGTTTAAAATTGCAAAAAACTATATTTATTGTGAGACTCAAAACAATTTGCAAATAAAATAGAGATTATAGCCAGATTGCAATTGAGAGCCAGTTGGGCTCATTACAGCAGCAACAAATTCTCATAGCATGTGGAAAGGAGAGAATCTGGAGGATGAAATTAAAAGACAACATTTTGAAATATGGAAATAGGGACATAGATCTTATCCTTATCTTAATAATAATAATTGGGAAGAAAATGATTCACGGCTCTTATCAATATCTCCCACCTTTTTATTATTATATTTTAGTATGTAAATATAATATTTAAAATGGCAAAGAGCATGGAAAATATAGGAGAAAATTAAGGAAATAACATAAGAGAAAAACTAGGAAAAAATATAGGAGAAAAAGAAGGAAGTATTTAGGCATTTCTAAGAAACAAGAAAGTATATAGTATAAATATATATAGAAAGAAATTCAAGAATATAAATTATAAGAGGTTAAAAAATATCAATAATATATGTTAATAAGAGTGAAATAGAATTATGGTTATGTTATTCATACTTATTAATTTATTCGCAATATATAAGATAATAATATATACTTAGCTAATTATTTAATCACTCACTAATACAACTAAGTGGATAAGGAGTTTGTGAAGAGGAGAGTAATCGAGTCAGAGTGAGGAGAAGATTAAGGAATGAGAGCTTAAGTATGTATTATGAGTCAATGATCGTTTCTAAATATGATGATGATAGAGAGTTGGAATTCACTTAGTATGAAACAAATGTAATCGAAACCGTAATTGGTAATTTCTAGAGAAACTTAAGAAGGGCCCTAATAGGGGTCATTACAGTCCCCCATTGTTCCTGTAGGATTTTCAGTTCGGAGGTAGTAATGATGAGTTGATGGACGCATAACCAACCAACAGGCTGCAAGAACTCAATCTCAGCTCTGATACCATTGTAAGAAGCTACCCTATTTTCTGCACCTTTCAAACCACACTTAGTTCTTTTTTCAATTATGTTTTCAGATGATGTTTTTAATAGTCACACACACTCAGGTAAGAAATGAGTTTTCTTATACAAGATTTTATAGCATTGAAGAAACACTACTGGAAAATTTTCTGTGAAAGAAGAAAACAACAAACAACTTTCCCCTCTATTTCCCAATAAGAATATGGTTCAGTTTGATTATAATTAGTCCCAACTCCAGATTGTAATGAACGGACTGTTATTACAAGAAAATTGACATTCACCAGCATATTCTCAATAAGTTCCTGACCTTGGAAATCTTCAATTTGTTTGGAGCAACCAACTGTAGCTACAGAGTCCACAAAAACAATTTCAAATAAAACTTCTCACACGGGAAGTATGAAACTCCAGCTTGTACGTTAGAAGGGTCTCACAGCAGAGAAAGCGTACATTATCTCCAAGAGTGATGGCAGGGTTATTTCCCGGTAGTTGTATAACTCAATTCCTAGTCTGAGAAAACCTGACTACTCCCTACACAAGCTATGGCATCTGGTAACATTTGTTTCAGGTAACACTTCACACTTGAGTTCCGCTTATTGCATGGATTCCACAGCTCGATAAGTACTTTCATATCGGCGCCAGGATTAGTTGTATTCAGTCCCAAATGATAAAGCACGACAGTTCAGATTCTACACTTAGCTTATGACTCCCGTTATTGGCCCCGCTAAACAAACACTAAGCTTTTGAGTCCTCCTTAATGCACCTGCAGACTACTCCACCATGAAAAATATAGGGAAAAATTGACATACTTGGACTCTCGTTATCGGCAACCATCAACTAAAACACCGGTAACTGCGTTTGAAGAGCTTCTTTACTAACATGTCGCGTATACTAATTTCCAGAAAAGGAAAGAAGTGAAGCCGATTCCAACTTCTCTAACGGTGGCATTTCTTGAGCCAATAACACCGTCACCAATTGGGTCGACGTTTTTCTCTCTTAAGCTCTGTAAAAAACCAATCTGGAGACTCTCCTTAATTCACTATGTCTGCTTATTCTAAGTTTTTGATACTTTAAGAACTCTTTTTTTTAGTGACGCTCAAAACATTTCAGATTTCAGTTCTTGTGCAATATTCTCAACCTTTGTAATCCGACTAACACTACGCTGGATACTTCTTTCAGCATCGAAGATAGTGACCTTCTAGAAGAAATCACGTTTCTACCCAAAAGCAGAACAATTCCTACTCCTGTAGAAATCTGTTCGATTCCCTGAATTTCCAGTCTCAGAATCTGTAATTCTCAGTCCGTCCTCTGAAAACCATTCCATACGCTGATATTCCTTTTCCTCTGTAACTGACGACTGTCTCTTTATTTTCCCCTTTTTAATTATTTTCTTGAAATTCTTCCTTGTACATTGGACTAATATTTCACTTTGTCTTCATCTATATTTTGTTTGTAAGTAAAATATTATTCTAATTTTAATTAAATGCTAACAAAAGGGTAAACTTAGCATTTAATTAATTTTATCTTTTAATGATCTCACAAACAGGAAGGGGACATTACACATGAAAGGATCATTTTGAAGTCATGTATATTTTGGTTAGTATCAACTTCATTTAACATTCGTATTGTGCTATAGACTTGCAATTTCCAAAAAGAATAATCATATGCATTCCCAAATAAGATTACTGCTGGAAGAGATCAGACTATAGAATAAAATAATTTAGAAATTAATAGTCAATGTCTGATTTTCTGACCTTGTCAATTACATAGATAAATCCAGTATCTGAACATCAGCATTTTAAATTCCAAAGTTCTGCAATTGCTTTCTCTTATACTTCAGATCTGATACAATTCCTCTTCTTAAAGTATGATATAACAGTTACTAGGTTGATCGCTCCTATCCATGTATGAGACTAAGCAATGACTGTGCTTAGATATACTCTACACCAAATATTCTTCATTCCAACTCCCAGAACTGCAACAATAACTACAAACAGCTGTCCCAGTGTCTTCAAACAGCAGTTCCCTATTTGACATCCAAGAAGAACCAATACACACTGTTGATGCAAGTTCAGGGGGCAGACAATATTACCTCAACACCACAAGGGAATAGACACTTCCAACACAACTCTGTTCAGATTCTTATCCTCTGGAAGTCTAAGAAACACAAGAAATCAGAGACTAAAAATAAGCTGACTGGCTGAAACTAATAATCCTCATCAGTTGGGCGACTGTAGCCTTCACCCAAAATAATACAGTTTACCATTAAACTCAACGCATCCAAATTGTAAAGAAAGCATATCCACACACAGCAGGAAGCCTTCACAAAATCAGCCCAATTCCTCCTCCAAACCCCAGCATAATATTCAGTAGAAAGAGGAAAGGTACCCTACAACAAACAACAGTACCTTCTTTCCAGAAATTTGAAACACAAGTGAGATACCTAGATAATATCTCCAACTGAAACCTATTGAAAGCCAAAGCTCCCAAATTCTCCTAGAGAAAATAATAAACCAACCATATCAAATGAACTTCACTAGTTTGCTTTTATAACATTCTCAAGAGGCTCCACTCTCTTTACCAATCCACAGGAGATAAAACAAATCACCTTTTTGGTCTTCCAAATATTAAATGGCTCATTCTTTTTAAAATATTAATTTTCTCCTCTTACTTAGGATGTCAAATGACCCCTTTTTAAAAACAACATTGTGTTTCTAGGCCAAGGGGTACAAGTCGCTTAAGTCATAAGGTGACAATGTAAGAGACTTAGGTATTTAAAAATCAAAATATATTTCTTTTAACACAATTGAACTTCACTCAATGTCCAAGTATGACATATTTCACTACTGAGAAATAGAGGCCTGCCCAACTGCTAAAAATAGACACTAGAAATAGCAACTGCTAAAAATAGTAAGTGCGTCCAAACACTAAACTGGCCCAATCTGAGATACACTGAAACTTACTATATATAGTAAGTGCTAAAAATGACCACTACTAAAAATAGAAAGTCTAGGATAAGCCCGAAATCACTCCAGAAGGTGTAGTTCATCTCCATTAATTTATCTGAACTCACTAGTGCATTAGAAACCCCCCAAAAGCCAACACCAACTGCACTATGAGAGAACCATGAAAATGAGGACACTACACCATGTTTGAACCATTTGCATACATTATTACTAGAGCAGTTGCAAACTTGCAACTAAAACATCGGACAAATTCTACTACCCATTACGCATTGATGGAAGTAGATATGTTTCTTCAATGCGCAGGCATGAAGATTCGCTCAGATGTTAAATTAGTTTATTACATGCAATTGTCATTTGCTGGAAATATTCAAAGCCCTATCAAAAAAGTACACGTCCATTATGTTTCCATTGAGGTCTATGCCCTGCTTGAACACCTCCATTGCTGCCATAGCCATGAAGAATGCTGGCAATGGTTCTGGATTTGGCTTTATTTCTGCCGATTGCAATTTGTTTGAAAGTTTTAAAGACCTTTCAACCAACCTGTTTTGAAAATAGCCTGCAATCATGGCATCCTTGAGATCATGTTTCATTTGAAATGTTTTGCCAAAAGTTCAAAACGGCCTATGTGGCTTGTCAGTGTTTCCATAGTCACATGTTTGGCACAAATGGCATGTGAAGGTCCATAGATATCATGATTTTCACTTTGCTGGCTGTAGAGTTTTGGCAAAATGTCCACATACAAAGGAAAAACCTGCATCTTCACTTTGCATTGTTTGTTTTATTATTAAATTATTAATACACAAGTTTGCATAAGTAGGGTGCAGTACCTAACAAAGGTTTTGGAATTTTCCACACTTCCTTACAAGTTTCGCAATTCAGCCCTTATAAAGGAATTCTCACTTTTTCCTTTATTGTTTAGTGGAAGTTCAGCCTTTGCAGGGTTGCGAGGGTGGGGAGGCACTTACGCACTTACCCGCATGCCTTGAAGTTCCAATTTCTACTTTTAAAATGATTTTTTATTTTTATTTTTAGCATTTAGGTTATTGTAGGATTTCAGGGAGCAGGAGAATATAAGTATTTAGGAAATGTACAAGTGTCCTCCAAAGTTCCACCGACTTAAATGAGAATGGTGATTAATTAAATTGCGGACTTTGAAAGCTCAGACAACAAGAGATGAGTTTGTGAAAATATGAAAATTTCAATTTTTGCCTGATTTGAGTTACTGCAAACTCTGCAACAAATGTTGTCCAAAGTTCGACCAACTTAAACGAGAATGGTGACTAATTAAATTGCAAACTTAGAAAGCTCAGATGGCAAGAGATAAGTCTGTGAAAATATGAAAGTTTCAGTTCTTTCATGTTTTGAGTCACCTCAGACTCAACAATAAATACAGATTAACCAACATTTTCACTGACAACTCTATGCAATCATTGTTAAATGCCCAGTGGATGCAAATTTAAGCATTATGATTTTGTGCTATCTCGGATTGAGTAATTTAATTATCACGTAATTAAAATCTGACTAATGAAATTGCATATTTCAAGGTTTACTTGTGGCTATATGTAGAACCTTTAAATAGCATCTGGACCCAATATATTTGAATTTAAACATGTTAAAACTTGAGGACAGCCCGTTAGAATCTGTTATCAACCTTCCAAGCTATTGCATGACTTTATGAGACTGCAAACTGCATTGAAAACTTAAACTGATATGTTTAATACTCTGATTGTCTTCATGTAAACCAGATTAACCAGGAAACTGTGACTCAATTTAAACCATCTTGCAGAACTTTTAGCAGATTGAACCTAACTGCAAACTGTTTCCGATTACAACCACAAAGTGACTACTTTGACCTTGATATACAATTTTAAAAATGATTATGAACATTTGCGACCAAGACAATGACATGCATTAATGTTTTGGACTTGATTAAATCAAGTGAGTAAGAACTTAGATGCAACTGGGAAAACAAACATCATTTTCAAGAGATCAACTCAATGAGGCATATCCTTTTAATGAATGTGAAAAGTTTCAAATTTTGCAAGGTAGAAAAGAGGATAACACCCATGAAATATGGATATCTTAGGTGTGTCATTAAGGGGACAATCTATTCCTATATACAAGTGTATTTTTCTTGAGACGTCCTTGCATAAGCAAGGACATCAATGGGGACGTTCCCCTTTAGCCTTTAGGCAAGTGCCAAGAGACATCTTGTAGTCCTTGGAATGGCTGGTGGATGCCCCCTAAGGATGTTCCCATCTAAGGGGGGATGTCAGGCCATTCTTAAGATGGGTGGGGGATGTCCAAATTTCCCTTGATTATCCTGGTGATGGCAGGATGCCCATTCAACCTTTAAATAAATTGACATTTAATTTATTTATTTTTTATTTGAGAAAACAAAAAACAGTTTTGGAGCTCAGCGTAAAGCAATAAAATCATAAAAATGGCGTGTGATATGAAGCTCCTTGTGGTCTCAAAGGTGTTAATTGGATCCCATGAGGGGTGCTGTGTCTTGACCTTACTGGGGGCTACCACCTGTAGTCTCCCAATCTAGTTTTAAAAATGAAAAAAAAAGCTGTTTTGGGCTGCACTTGATAGAAAAGCAACATTTTTGTTTCTTTTATGATTATTTCAGTAACGGTTTACTTTCCCATGTTTTTCTTGATTATCCTGATTAATTGAATTCCATTTATACTTTTGGTTTGCTGAGTTAATCCCAGTTCCAAGTAATGCGGCTATCATTCAAATGATTCAGAAAGTAAATGTAATGATCTTTGTGAAGATGCTCAGATTTCTGACACATAGATGTTGACATTGCAACTTCTTGTGAACCTCTTTGTCAAGTTATACTCTCTAGTGAATACCTTACTTGGGAACACGCTGAAGCTCCTGACTGATAGTATAAAAGAATCGGTGCAAAACTTGGCTAGCATTTTGATGTATAATGAAGCCTTGCACTCTTTTCCAGATTCTAAAGATAACTGGAGAAAGAGTGCCATTATTTTCTCAATGTTTACAACATGGTTGACATTGAGACATCTCACAGTGTTGAAGATGATACTACAAAGTCTAGTGGCGCACTCTTGGTCAGTGGTACAATTTCCACTCAAGATGCTGAAGATAAAGGCAAAGACATTAATCTTCACTAACATGATGCAAAATGTTGTACACCTGAACAGCTTTGTAGAAATTTTACCTTCTTTTACTCATTGCTTACATAAATGATGAAATGCATCTGCCTATGTTGTTTTTTGTAATTAAGTTGCAAATACAATTTATATTATTTCAGTAGACTCTCCTTGCCATACCTAAAATTTAGAAAAAGATGCTGTCCCTGAAACCTGTCTCCAAAACTTGGAGACATACTTTCTTAAAGGATTTTTGTCATAGTAGCCAGAAACTCCTTTGCCCCTCCTAGGGCGCGCGTATCCCCGTATCCAATTTGGAAATGTATCTGATACAGCCTGGATACACGTTGAATATTGTACCCATGTGTGCCCAAAAACTTGAATTTCTAACTGTGCCAAATACTATGTGATTTGATTTTTTTTAGATTTGACATAAATCTTCCCAAATTTAATTTAAAAAACTTTATTAATGCAAATTCTTTTAAAAATATTGGTATAAACAAAACTTTACCAAATGAGAAAGACAAATGAAATGTTTTTCTATTTCAGAGACCCTTTTTTTGGGTTGTCTTCCAATGCAACTCTACTATTTTTGCATATTGTAAAGTGTTAAATTAACTTATAATTATTTATGTAGCATTTATGTTTCTATATTGCTTTTGGAGTAATGAAAATATCCTCTAAAAACTTTGAAAACTTTGTTAAATATATGTGTGTTTTTTATTAATGTCATATCCAACCGTATCCATATTGTGGGTATTAAAAAATGGTCGTATCCGTATCCAGTACCGTATCTGTATTTGTATCTGTATCTGTATCCATGCAACTTTGATTATTGTTTTGTTTGTTTTGAAAATTCAAATAATTTCATAAATTATTTTAATAGCCGCAACCTCTTTAAATTCTCTGGACTTTATTTTCTGTTCCCAAAATGCCTCCTGTTGCCTCTTCATGCCTGAAACTTGGCAAAACACTGATAAAAATGATAGCATTTTAAGCCACCTTCAAAATTAGTTGTATATGGAATATGCTCTATAGGATGCTCAACATGGTAACTTAAAAGTTAAATGCCTTGGATTTACCTTACCTTTGAAATCAAAATCCTTAAATTTTGCACTGATTTCCTAAATGTCTTTAGATCCCTGTCCCCCATCTTCTAAATTTTTTGGGATATTCCCTAAAAAGATTGATGTTCTTGCGGCTGACTGCACTTTTCTTGCTTCTTTTAGGGAGTCCCTGGCTTCCTCTATCTAGAATGTACTGGGTATGCCAAGTTTTTGGAACTTTCAGGCATCCTCCGACCTTTTATTGTATGTCCACACATTCCTTGGCTTTCTAGAAACTTTAGGGCATCCCCCACATTGAACACAAAGAACAGACAACAAAGCATTCTAAATTCGAATACAAATAAAACCAAGGTTGTACGGAGACGGGTATTTGGAAACTCCGGAGACTGGTACCAGTATTGGTATGGCTATTTTTTCAAAATAGGAGACGGGTACTTGGAGACGCCGCTATGTTTTTTCAATATAATTTAATAATTTATTGAAAATCTAAAAATATAGTGTACTGTAATTATAATTTAATGGTACTTGGAGACTAAATCACCAAAATCCCCTACCAACACTGAATCCCCACTCATTTATGCTGTTACAGTTGCTCTTGAATTCTTAAACCTCGAACTGGCATCCAAAACTAGTAGATCTTTCACCACTAAACCAGTGAAGTCTCCACAGAAGTCTCTGGTACGCGAGATGCATCCTAGTCTCTGACACGCATCCCATGGAGTCAGGGATGCATCTCCGTGCAACTATGAATAAAACCTCAAACAAGGGGACCCACCAATATCACTCAACCTAAAATATTTTTGAGTTGCCAGTTCAGGTTCCAAGGTCCAGTTTGCCAGTTTGGCTCAATTTTTTTGGGGTTTGGCTCATTAGTACAATAACCATGTAAAAAACTCTCTCACACACACAGTCGCCCAATAGGTTTGAAATTAAATTAAATTATAAAATAATATAGTCAAATGTATAATGTGTTAAGATAATGTAATATTATATTAAATTTAAAATTAATATAAATATTTTACACTTATTAAATTAATTTTTTTTTAAATAAAACAGAATTAAATTATTAAAAATAAAATAAAATTATTAAATTCTATTATTTTAAAGATGGTACTTCCTATTGCGTGGGAAAATTGCCTATTCAAAATTGGCACACCCAGACATGTACTGAACCAGTATTAGTATCCGATATGAACCGGACCTGGATCTGGCCGTACCTGGTAAGACAGATATTTTTAGAAAGAGGAAAAGAGGTGAAGAGATTAAGAAGAGGAAGATGAGCAGTTTCTGACATATGAATCAGAGGATGTCTCTGATTTATGAGTTTGTTGGTCACTGTACCAATGTACTATTCACAAGGAAACATTTCATTTTTTGTCATCTCTTGTTATAAATCCTGATTCATGTTATATCTATGGTTGTGGTTCGATCAGTTGGATTATGATATCATAGAACTTAAGAAGTTTAGCTTATTTTGCTCTATTTATGTTATTTATAGATATTTTTGATTAATGTATTAAACAAAAGCAAAGTATTAGTTTTATCTATGATTTTAATAGCCATCCACCTACTGCCCCCAAAATCCAGAAAAATATTTGTTGTTCCTTAGATCCATTCTCCCGTCCTTGAATGTCGGAACAATGTTGACAAGTCATTTTGTAGTGGAAGGGTATTTGATGTTATTTGTCATGGCAGCTTGTCTGAGAAATCTGTGAACTTGCTTGCCCTATGCTTCTATCAAATGACTACCAGTGTCATCCTTATGTTGAGGGTCATACCATAAAATATTTTTGAAGGAACAGACCACTCCAAGAGATCTCCTGATATGAGAGCAAAACCTCCTATTGTTATCTTTTATTAAAAGTTGTTCATAATCTGCAATCCATGTTCTGTCAACAGTGATATATACCCTGTATATCGAAGGAGAGTAAACCCTTATCAAAGAAAAGCAAAGGAGAGTAAACCCTTTAAATATTAGGTTGGCTACTAATCAAATATAACTAATTTCACAACTCACCCATTGGAATTACAAAAGGACCCTTTGAAAATATCCTATCTAAGCACAAGTTATGTGCACCACAAATTGGCTAATCCATAACCTCATATGCATTAATATAATATTATGTCCCAGGTCTAAAATATTATCCTAATAAATTGAAGATTATTCCATTGACAGTGGTTTTACAAGGTGAACCTTTGCAGGCATCACGACCTCACTAAAGTGTATAATGCTCACATGAGACAGATAATTACCAACAAGTCTAAAAGCAAATATGATCCAATTTTTACATCAATTTGATAATTTTCAGTTTCCTCTTGGTTAGGCTTTCATTGGATATAATTGTTATTGATAGGTGCGGATTTTCTGGCCGGTGAACTGGGTTATACTCTGGCGGACACCTCTATTGAGCAGCTAGGTATTGCAAGAAAAATTACAGTAACCAAAACTTCAACAACCATTATTCCTGATGAAGCCACCAAAGATGAAGTTCATGCAAGGATTGCTCATATCAAGAATGAACTAGAAAAGGCTGATACGTCCTATCTTAAAGATAAACTATCTGAGAGAATTGCAAAGCTCTCAGGAGGAGTGGCTGTCATTAAGGTACATTTTGATTATTCTTTTTGCCCAACAGAGTGTTGTCTGTATGGGCATTTCACACTTTTCGAATGAATATCACAGTGGCAGTTTTCTTCTAGACCAGAATCAAGTTTTGTTGATATTTGAATTACACAAACTAAAAGCACATTGCTTATTTCAGGTTGGAGCTTCCACTGAAGCTGAACTTGAGGATAGAAAACTTAAAATTGAGGATGCAAAGAATGCAACCTTTGCAGCTATTGAGGAAGGTATTGTGCCGGGTGGTGGGGCTGCTTATGTGCATCTCTCCTCTTATGTGCCATTCATAAAAGAATCTATTGATAGCCCTGAAGAGCGTCTTGGGGCTGACATTGTACAGAAGGTGCATATCGTAGCTATTATTTTCTCGTGAGAACTGATTTTTTGTACTTTGATGAGCATTACATTGTGAGGAATTTATAGTCTTAGTTTAAAATAAACATCCAAAATATGCCGATTTTCAGTTACGTTTGCATGTCCAAGTATTTGAAAAAAATTCAGTTATTATTCTTATACAATTTTTGTTGCAGGCACTATTGGCTCCTGCAAAATTGATTGCAAATAATGCCGGTGTTGAGGGTGAAACTGTAGTGGAGAAGATCTTATCTTCCAGCTGGGAGATGGGATATAATTCAATGACAGATACATATGAAAATCTTGTTGATGGCGGAGTCATTGACCCTACCAAGGTTGCAAGATGTGCTCTACAGAATGCAGCCTCAGTAGCAGGCATGATCCTTACAACTCAGGCAATTGTGGTTAACAGAATCAGGAAACCAGAACCTAAAGTTCCCCATGTTCCTGGGATCACTGATGTAATTTGATTGTCACTGTCCTATAGCTGCAAGCGAATGACAATTTTAAAACACAAAATCATCATTAGATAACATATAAAGCTGCGTGATATTTTTTATTCATCACTACATATGTGCCTGATAAAATTCTGATGGAACAAGTACCCAATTGCACAAATTCAATGCTTAGAATTCTCATCTATAAAATTATCCAACCAAAATGAAAGAGAAAATGATCTTGTGTAACATGCCACTGAAATGCAGCAAGAGGCTTAACCAGCTCCTGTGTTGTAATTTATAGCCAGTGTGGGCTGGCCTGATTTGGTGGGTCCATCCGTACGAGAGGAAACACCCAGTACGTGGTGCAAATATTAATAACAATGCCACTAACTTCAAATGTGCATCGCATAAGTGCAAAGAAGACGTGGTAACAGCTGAGGGTTAATGGTCAGCAGACAGTGTCCTCAAGAGAAGTTCGGGCCAAGTAAATACAACCCCAAAGTATTGGACTTATGTAAATGCATAGACCAATTGAAAAAATGTATGATCAAATAATATCATTTACTATATCATATTTTTACTCTCTGATAAACAATTTTGAAAAGTAAACATACTATCTTGGATAGAGATCAAAGGAAAAATCTGATTGCTTGAAAGATTGAATCATAAGTAAGTAATGGGAGATTTCATGGTGTCATATTGTTTAGATATATATTTATTTGTGGGGCATCTTTTACTTTACAATAATATTTTGTAAACTCGCCACTTCAATATCTATCATTCACGAGTAAGCATTTCTGTCTTTACAGCCTTAAACTTGTGTAAATACTCATACTAGCTGTCTTGGGATTTTTACCCTCTAGCCACTTTCTTATCACTGACAAACATAATAGTGTCCTTGCTCCTACTAACAAATGCTTAAAGGTGTTTTAAGCTCTAGTGTCTCTCCCTATACTATAGAAACTCCCTCTTATTTTTAATGGGAAAGCATAGTTTAAGGTATTTGTGTCATTTGTGGGTCCATGGTCCAAACATGATAATTGTGGTGGCTTACAAATACGTGCATGCTCATGTGCGTATAAATCAGAGGAGATGCACTCAAAATATATATAGTTTAGACTTTAGTGCTTGCCGATTTATCTGGGTGTGAGACTGACCTACCTACCCATAGATCCCATATGTGCACATGCTCTAACACATACCTTCCCCTAGGTTATCAAGAGTAGTCCTAAGTAGATTGGACGAGACACCCATCGACCCACACAGAGACCCACCACCTATATGCATGTTTGTGCAAAGACCTGTGTCTACACCAATACTCGCCTCTAGCTAATTAGGAGTTGTCCTAGCTGGATTGAATGAGATGCACACAAACATTATTTATATTTTTCTGCTTTGGTGAGGACCATTGTACATTAACACCTTGTTAAGTAAAGGTTGATACTCATGTTTTTAAATGGGTGTTGTACCTCTGTCATTTCTTCGAGGTCAATCAATTGGGAGTGCTATAGAGTAACGATGTTTTAGAGAATCCAAAATAACTAGCTGTTTTGGTGTGCCTCTATATGAGCATACCATTAGATGTGCATCCGGGGACATAAGTATAACTAAATTTGCCTTGTAAATAAAGTCTTTAATGCCTCAAGGTATTGTAGGTAGATGATTTTTTTAAAGATTTTAGTACAAAATTCAAGTCATGTGGGGTAGGAGTACTAATTGTGTGGGACTCAGCTATCCGGATGCAACAAACGACATGACACATCAAGAAAAGGCATGCTGAACATATAGTATCATGTGTGGGCATACATGGTTGGTGTGGGACCTACATAAATCCTTGCAGTTTTTGGTCAAATGGAGATAAATGAAGTGAATATGTTTGTTCTTCACAATTGTTGGAAATAGGGACTCAACACTAGAAAAGTAGAGTTGGCAACTGCCGGAAAACAAAAACTTAACTGCGTGATAATTGAAGATGCATATCAAGTTAATTGTGTGGGGTAGTAAAAGGCGGGAAGAAGACCTAAAAGTAGGCATGTCTATAGATGACATAATGCGTCGTGATATAAATGCTTTGCGGTTTTGACACAGAGACTTAACAAGAAATATGAGAGGCCGCTAAAGAAGAAAACGAGGCAAGAGAAGATGGGAATTTGTTGTTGTAGGGTGGGATAACATAGCAGAGGATAATAGGAGGCAAGAAAATCAGATGTGGGGAAGAAAACCTTGAAGAGAAATCTGTCGCATTAACCCTAATAGCGAAAGTTTATTTTTTTGCTAGTATGTATCTTGTTTGTAGTTTAATTAAATCAGAGGGTTCAAAATGGTTTAAATCCTTAAAATCAGAGGGTTTTATTGGGTATTTTTTAATTTTAGATGGGCTTTAAGAAATGCCAACCATTGTTTTCTTTTCAAATCTAATTTGCAAATCATGGGAGGCATTTTTTTTTGTAGAGTGGGTAAACAATGACTGAAGAAAACACAATGTTTAGGAAAGTGGGTAGAACGCACAAAAGGTCATGTTTCAACGTTTTAGGCGAACACGACATTGTGATTGCAATTGCATGATTGGGAAAGAGAAAGTGGAAGGAAGGCGAAATATTGAAATTAGATGCATTTAAAATTAACACAATAGAAAAATTGTTTGGTGGTTTAAAATTTTTATAGGGTTTAGTTGTCAATGTGGAAATCTATGTATCTATTAAGCAAAAACAATAAGTGCTTGTATCTATTAAAAAGAACACACATGATGTGAAATGCCTCATTGCCAACATTCACATTATTGAAAAAATATTGAAAACATTAATTATAGGTTTCAAATTTATTTCTACTTAGTACAAATGAATTTCACACTTGGCATTAACTTACAATATTTCCTTTTTTGAATTATTGCATTGCCATGACTTTTATCCATTTCTTAGGGGTGATTCATATTTATAGCACATAAGTACATCATATGATAGTCAACAACATTTTGGTATTATTGTTTCACACTTCCACAATCATTTGAGTTGGAACAACAAACAAATATTGTAAACCCTAGTATCACTTGGAAATTAGTCAAAACAATTTTGAGATATAACAATTAGGTTCATACTTGGAGTACAAAACACTGAAGACTTGAGGAGAAATAATTTATAGACAAATATGACTAGCCCCCAAAATTGCAAGAACAAATATTGAAATTATGAGTAGTGCGGTGCATCATTGAGATCCATCTTGACAAGCAATGATACTAACTTTTCTCTATAAGATGCTTAAATTTTTGTCTATGTTGTTATGACATGAAATGGTAAACATATGGACTACACATTCTCGTCTGTATAACTTACAAACCATGAAACTTTAACTTCAAATGTAGATGAAAGTGGTACTATTATATAAACCAAATACAACAAACCTAATATTGATATATCGCAACAATATATCAATCAAAGAATATTTGACATCCAACCATGAGCTTTAGAATATTTTATTTGTTAAGTACTCATTTGATATCCCACCATGAACACCATATCAACATATTTAATTAGCACATTTTGCCATCCAACCATGATCATACAAGCATACAAACATAGATTGATATCAATGATAACATACTATTATTACATAGTAGAAATAATCTCCCATTTAATGATTTGACATCAATGGCCACATTGGTCCATATTTGCAACTATTGTGTGCCTTTGTTTCTTCTTTTATTTCCCTATAGATGACTAAGCAACCAAAGAGTATGATTTAGAATCACAAAGTGAATCAATGTGTATGAAATTGGCCCATTCCCATTTTAGTGTTTCCCAAAACACCTCAAATAGAGGCATGATGTGTACAGGATGCAAAGCATCCAAGGTGGAATAAAATGTGGAAGCAAAGAACTAATAAGGGCCTCAAAACTTTGACAAAAATAGAAAGATGTATTTTTTGGTAGTCTTGTCCTTGCCACGGCTTTGTCCAACTGATTTGATGGATTTGAACTTCCTCATTAATTTGTTAATGGATGAGAAGAAATTAGGTACCAAAGATGCATATTTGACTTAAGATGATGTCCACAAAACTTATTAATACCCACGAAAAGATCCTTTAATTTGAGCTACATCGCTCGATAAGTGGGACATGAATCATGATAAAATAAATGATTGTCTGAAACATGCATGTTAAACAAACCCATAGGCTAATGTATCTTTTCCCTATGCTTAAGGATCTATATCTAACAAGTCAAGTTTGGTTGGGTCTCATCTAAAAAGGACCATAAATTGTGTTATTGAAGTAATTAGGCCATCTTAGTCTTCCATGACAATTATAAGGAACAAGTTTCTCAATTGAAGATTTTCCCATTGGAATTGGTTTTTGGGAAAGGGCCAGGGTAGTATGTGAATATGAAAGATGATGATCTTCTACCTTCCTACAACAAGAAAAATCAACCCTTTTGTAACTTTTAAAGCTAAAAAATCACAAAATTAATAATTGAACCGAATTGATAGCTTTGATTACATGGTGCAAATTCTAGAAAAATGGACGACAAAACTTTGTAAATAACAAAAGTAGGTTTATGATGTCTACTTGTTCAACGTCCCTCTCTAGCCTACTGGCTGCAACTTTAGTAAACATAGAAGAGTGCATTGTCAGTTGTGCTTCTTGTGACATAGTGGTATTACTAGGTCTAGTAACAATCAAGCGGCTAAATAATTTACTTTGGTCTCTCACCACTCAAGGCTTGTTGATATTGAGGAAGATTGATCGAATTTCCAAAACACCATGCCTTTGGTTACATATTGATCCAAAGTACAAGTCATGGGCCTCCTCATTGGTGGTCAAGGGCTCATTTTATGGCTACTTTACATGTGTATGAAAAGAAATGGTTGAGGAAATATCTCAGCCTTTCAACAACAATATACCATTTCCCCTGACTATTTGTTGTCTCTTCTAAGGATTCATGTTAGTCATTTCCTTGTGCTCCCTTTGTCAAACCTAATCCACAACTTCCCTTTTGTTTTGATATGTTTCCTCATTTATTCTCAATTCTTTTTTATATATGTCCTTCGATATTACATAAGAATTGTTTGAATAAAACCACCACTATCTATAAATAGCGAGAAAACCAATTCCCTCACATTACCACCAAGATCTACTCCTTGTTTATAACTAAGCAATGGTTTTTCCATACGAAAAAGGTTCAACCACAATTTTCCCCTTATGATCAAATTCATTTTTCACATCCTAACCACTTATGTTAGCCTAAAGTCCAATTGTTGGAAATTCAATCACAATTTCTTTCGTAGGGGATAATGTTTGTTGGGAGACATGGGTACGAGACTCTCTAGAATCAATGTAGGTGTTGATGTAGAGGGAAATGATGAAGCAAGGAGTGTAGATAGTCAAGATAATTTATTTTGTAAGAACAAAATCATAAAGTACATCCCATGATCTTGTATATGTTGGGTCTTCTCCTCTTCTCTATCTCTTGAAATTTGATCTTAGTCCAATTTTTTATTTTTGTTTTTTGTCACTTTCAATTGTGTGCGACAATTTTTTGTTGTGGTCCTCTATTTCATCAAATTGGTGCATAAAGCTAGACATTTTGTATGGTTTTTTCAAGTCATGTATAAAGAATTGTGGATCAAATGGTCTAGGCAGATCAATATCTCAAATATTTGTTGGCCCTTGTTTGGTTAATACATGGAAAACTAATAAAACAAGTGATGAAGGCATGAAAAAAGTTTCTTGGCAATCCTCAAGTGAGTCTTATTAGCTTTAGCTCTATTCATTTGCTAAATGAGCTCTAAAAGTGAAATTCTGTTAGGAAGAGATTTTGGTAGCATAAGGATGCCACTAGCAAAAAAAAATCCTTAATAGTTGTGTTATTCTTGTAAAGAAACCAATCACCTAAACCATGAGTTATTTTTTCTTGGATAGAAGCTCTTTGGGTTGCAAACATCTTTACACTTTCTCTCAGAACCTTCAATCCATAGGCTAACCCAACTAAAACAATACTTCTTTGACAAAGTTTTCTATGAGAATTGCATGGTAAATTGTCTCATATTGTTTACATACCAATTATAAATCTATTATAGGACTCGTGAGTTTTACCATCTTCCTTTGGCCTAACCTCAAGTTATGATTTCCACATTTTCAAAGTATAATAAATAATGATATGAAACAAAATACAGTACCACTTGATGTGCACCATTGAGGATCCATCTAAATATTAAGTACATATTTGTGGATATTCTATACAATACAAGTAGCATGACCAAAAGGTCCAATTTTCTCATAAGATTGTACATCCACAAAAAGGACTACCGAATGAGTTTGTATTAAGTATGCATAATCAAGGCCTAAAACTTGACACCGAGAAAATACATTTTGATGAAATAAATATCCAAAATTTAATAATAGAGGGGTTCTTACATTTTCTTAGTGAGTCTTCTTTATTCTTTTCTTAGTTTTTCAATCCTAAAATTAAACAATTTTCTCTTCCTATAACCCCTTTTATTCTATCATATTCTCTTTTATGATCCCAAAATAATGTGGCAGATAACATTAGGATTTAATTTGAAAGTTCCACAAATTAAATATGTTTTTTTTATGAGAAATTTTTCTTGTGTTGAAAAGGCCACCTTTCTCAAGATTATAATCTTTGGCAGTTTCCCTAACTAAATCTACATTCACACAAACACTGGTAACAACCAATTTTCTTAGATTATAAATCCAAACATTTTCATGAAAAGAAAAATTCTTTGTTTTCTCCAACATATGTATCATTGTCTTTGGTCATCACTGATTTGACGTTGATCTTCACACCTCCTTTTCTATTAATAACAATGATTGGTATCCCGTTATGCATCATAACACATGAGTGTTCCCTTCAGTAGTAGCATTGCTATTGATCTTTGTTTTCTCTAACTCCATACCATTAATTTTCATTGTTTCACATGTTTGAAATACTCATTGCCTTTGAATTGTCTACATATTGCATTTTCTTTGCTCCTCTTGTAAATGTTGATGATATCTTTCTAACTATTTGTCACCGTTTGAAACACTCAAATACCATTGCCTTGATCATTTAATTAGTTGAATTATAATCGTAGTGCAAAGTGAATGCTTCCTTGTAAACAATGTATAATCTTTGATAACATGGATAGTGGATGTAACCTTGAATGTCACTTTGACCCTTCATTTCGTTTGTTGTGACCTTGTTGATTGTCTTTTCAAAATCTTTGTTCATTTCGCATTACTGAAAGCCCTCAATGCATTGTATAAATATGCTCTCAACTTTAGAAGTTTTTCCTGCATAAACATGGGATATCTTTGAGACATGCATTGATACCATCCTTGGCATAGAGTCTCTGATAATGTTGACTGCAACAGTCAAATTAACCGTCTTCATTGAATGTCATTATATCCCTTTGCTGGCAGGAGTATTTTGCACACACTATAATTCTGTGTTGCATATTTTGTTGGGATGGAGTGACAAAGGAAATGGAAACTCTTGATGGATTTGGAGGTGTAAGATGGCTGTGAAGGAGTCCAACCTTTCTCATCTAACGATATCACATGGACTACAATTTATCTTGAATATGATTCTAAATCAAACCTGTGTGCAGTGATTCCTCTTAACAGATTGGATGCATTCCTCACTAGGGAATTGTTGGTTGACAGTTTTGAAGCCGCATTTGTCCGTAAGAAGCTTACTGAAAACCACACAATAGTGTGCAAGAAACGGAGCATAAAGATGTATTCATTGTTAGGCAATCCAACCACTTTTACACTTTGTATATGTAAAATATTTATTTTACATGTCCACCTGAAATTTTGACATGTTGTAGTTATTGGTGTGTGTATGGTCCACATAACCATAGGAACAACCCTCAATGTGAGAAACATATTCAACAGTTTGAAAAAATTGTGGATGTCAATGCCACATGAATGTCAAGGTGTTCCATGGTTGCCTAAAAGTGGCAATTTTGATATATAAGGAAATGTTTCAGATGTTAAAGGCAAGAATTGTTTTGGGGGGAGGACACAATGATGGTGTGAAGGTTAATTTTTGCAACAAATTTTTCAAATGAATGAAAATTTTATATGGAGAGGCTCTTGGCAATGCATGTTAGTATTGATGCAATCATTGATAGACATTTATATGATTCCATGCTCACTAGCATGTTGAGGAAGAGGGACGGATTCCTAACATGCAAGGATGTCATGAACACGTCAAGAAGGGTGTGGTCCATTCAAGCACAAAAAGGATGTACATGATGCGACTAGTATCGTACTATGGAAAATATGTGTTAATGATAACATGTTTTCCCATCAGCCAGTTGGAGCCAACAAACCATTTTTTATGGGCATCCAAACTCCTTGGATGCTCAATATGATGGTTTGACACTCACATCACTCAATCATCTCAATTGATTCGACTTTTGCAACAAATATGTATGTGGTAAAAAACCCAAAATTTATGACAGCTATTGTACTAAATTTTTTATGAGCATCAATCCGTTGTCTTCGTGGCATGGGCTATGTCATCTCAAAACAAGATTGAGTAAATCCAAGTGTGGTTTGTTGAGGTTCACAATGAGGGAAACTTTCAAGATCTGATTGAACGATCAATGCATTTATTACTTATGATGCTAGTGTAAAGATACAAGCCATACAATATGCACATGTCTCATTACTTTTAAATGTTTAAATGAAATCCTATGACGTGTTTATTTGTGTTAGATTCGTTTTGATTAGATGCTTATAAATCATTGTTCATTACGTCCCAAGGATGTTTTTAAATGTTGTGTCCCCCATTGTCTTTGGCATGTGCATCAAGCATGGATCAAGAACATGTACAAGTATGCAACAAAGGAAAGAGCTATGTATTTATTTTTCCAGTTAGGGACAATCATGATGGCCATAGAGGGAAGCAGAGAGAGCATTGTTGATCAATTGCATTCTTTCTTGTATGAGTTCAGTGATTAGCCAAGATTTAAGGAGTACTTCACAAAGACATGGTGTAAACAAGAAGGTTGTATTGGTGAGATTTACATTTGAATATTTTTCTGTCTCATCAATTGTTTTTGAATTAGGGTAAAAGCAGGTTTTGAAGGGGCCTCGAAACCCTATACAATCAGATTTTGGCGGGAATCTGAAAACCCAAACAAGAAGTTCTGCTACTAAAGATTAAACAAGATAAACTAGTAGCCTAATAAAAGAAATGACCAGCCAGAAAATAATGATGAAACACTAAAACCATAGCTGTCACCAAACAGGCCTAAGCCTCAAAACTTATAGTTGACAAAATTCCCCATACAGGAGTCCAGGGTTTTAACACGGTACCCAGAACCAACATCAAAGAGCAACATAGCCCTAAAACCAACTTTAAACCCTAACCAAAAATAACCGGCACCCAAGATGGGCCCTTGAAAATTTTCAGCATCCACCTGCAAACACCAGCTAGCGAGCTGTAGCAAACAAACCAAAACAGAAAGAGAGAAAGGAAGACCAAGGTCTTCCTCTTTCGCAACACCAAAAAAAGAGATAAAACCAAAAAAAGGAGCACCACCAGTGCAGAACTGACATCTCACCGAAGCAAAAGCAATCAGAAGAGGAGACAAACCAGCCCCCTGCCATCTCCAACCAGCTTTCGTATGGCTGCAAGATGGAAGATCCCACACAACACCACCAGTAACCCCCTCCCAACAGCTACAAACCTCCTCTATAGTTTGAACCTCCACCTCAGTAGGATCTTCCACCTCAACAGGAAGCATGAGAGAGAAAAACTGGGGCAGAGGCAGAATCCCCCACCATAAAGCCATCCCGAAAATACCCACCTCAATAGAGTTAAACCCCACCTCCATAAGGGTTTTGCTCAGCGGAGAAATGACAAAGGGGGAGCCGTCCCACCATTCTGAAATAGAAAAACACTTACAAGAAAGCTTCTCAATCAAACCCTGAAGAAAAAATAGAGATAGTTTGGAAGAAAACACATTTAAACCACCATCTCTCAAAGCACCACCAAAGAAGGGCCTGCCACAAAAGAAGAGGGGGAACAAACACCCCTTCTTTTGAACTAGTGGCTGTAAGATTTGCAAAAGCCGTTTGTAGGAAAAACAAACCACAAATGCCCCAAAGGGGCCATCAGAGCCCTCAACCTCTGCAAGAAAGTAGCAGGCGACAGGAGAAAGACAGAGGCTAAAACAATAGCTCCCCACCGAATGCGTATACAAAACCCCAAAAGGGTCGCCGCCAAAAACAATAGAGGAGCCCACAATCACAACAAAGCACGAAGGGGCCCCTGCTCTGCATCTAAA
Source organism: Chamaecyparis obtusa (assembly GCA_027943335.1). Taxonomy (NCBI): domain Eukaryota; kingdom Viridiplantae; phylum Streptophyta; class Pinopsida; order Cupressales; family Cupressaceae; genus Chamaecyparis; species Chamaecyparis obtusa. Next base: position 880,447 of record BSBK01003182.1, on the reverse strand, counting down.
CCCCACTCTGCTTCCATCCCCCACACACCCGCCAATGGTTTCATCAAGTGGATCACCATCATCCACTGAATCCTCTCGCAACCCATTAGGAGGGTCATCATCATCGTCGCCACAGGTGACCAGGGCATCTGAGGACCCTGAAACCCTACTTCCTCTGCTCTTCTCGCTCTACCCACTCATCTCCCCTGTCTCATCAATTGTTAACTCCTTTGATGTCATGTATTTCATATTGGGCTCATAGTTGTCGTCAAGCTTTTTTGAAACTATGTGGGAAAAAATCTTTAGAAAATTTCCACATGGTAATTAGGACACAAATGTTGTCATTGAGTAATACCATGCCTAATGAAGGCGTGTTACTTGAGTGATAGTCAAAAGAAATGTGCAAGGAGGGTAGACCACCTATACTACACAGTTGTATATCGAATGGAACTATTCTACAGACAAAAGAAGAGGTTGCAAGATTTTGATTTCTGACAAACTACAAGGTTTGACATTTGCGAACTACTATAGAGGGAAAAGGAAATTCTTGATGTAGACAATGTACAAAATGAGACACATCCTGGTTGGCATTGGGTTAAAATTTAGTCATTGTGTGGTTGGTAACTTGTCACGTCATACAAAAGTATCCTATATGTGTGTGATTGTCCTTGGGCTATGTAGGGAAACATGTGCAAGCATGCGCTAGAGATTGCGGCGATGCCCAATATCTCATTGAATGACATAGAAGTTGGAGGTAAGTCGATACTACAATATGGTCTACTGCTTTAACAAATGATTTCAATGTTTGTTGTATTCCAAGACCTTCAATTCAGTCTAACACAATATCATCTTGCAAGACACATTTTAACTCCTAGTTTGTGTGTTGCAAATATGGATAATACTTCATCACATGAAGGGACACACAATAAAACTTCCATTAAACATACTCCTAAACACATTCTTTAATATATGGGTGGTGGTCCTATAGACATGGATGAAATGGCTACGTGGAAGGAAGCACATACAATACTGAAGATATTGTCCGATAAAATGTCATCGACGCTTGAACAACGCCACTGGGTGAACCCACAATAGTGGGTTACACTTTTTTAGACATGTTGATTTTTGCTGAAATGACACATTTTTAGAAAAATATGATGATTTAAGCCTTGAGAGGTTCCATTGAAAGAATTAATTACAAATGGTTAGCTCAAAGCCTTTGAAATATAAAAGCATTGATATAACATCTATACTCCTCATTCAAACCTACAATGGAGTCTCCTTCGCACCTATTAAAATGCTGGCAAAAAATCACTTTGACTTTATCTTTTGGCAGATCAAATGAATCCATTTGAAAAATCTATCTATGTAGTAAGGTACTACTAAGAATAATCATTCCAATGATTATAATGTTAATATATATTAAGTTTATTATGACTTTGTATTTTTAGTTTTACTAAACATAAATATTTCACCGTATGTCTACCTCTATGTTTGACACTTATGGAAAAATAGTAAATGAGAGAAATTTTTTTCTCAAAAATATCTATGCCCTAGGTATTGAAGTTATCTTTCTATAAAAAAAAAAGAAAAATGAAATTGGACAAATGCACGACAAGTTATAAGCTATGAAGTCAAGGTATGTCAAAATTATGGTTTAGTCAACTTCAAACTTTAATAAAATATGCAATAATAGTGATAATGTTGTCAAACCAATTGCATGCCCTCCGTATGGATGTTATAAAACTAAATTTGAAATAATCACATTGATATCTATTTTAGGAAAAAAGTTATGCTCTATGAAAATAATGTAACTCTTTGAAAATGACGTTTTCAACAACATACCAGTTTTCGTGGGAGAAAGAAAAAATGATTCAAATCAATTCAAAAATATATATATATATATTTATCATCTAAACAAAAAATCTTAAAAGACTCTAATTTACTTCATCTTCCGATTTCAAATGGTTTAACGACAATATGCATCTGAATGTGAAAGTTTTTTTTCAAAATGTAGAGTTTAGTGTCCGTTTAGGCAAAAAGTTGTAACCCACTATTGTGGGTTCACCCCACTCATATGTGTCTTGTGTGGAGAGGTTCTTGGTAGACCTTAAGAAATGTAATGCATTGACCTTTGATTTCATCCAACACACTGATCCAACAGATACTAGCACCATTCGCATGTGGCCCTTGTTCAACACTAGTAGGCAACATGCTTGGGTGTACCAACAATGTAGACAAAGTAGCAATCAAGAGGCATCCAATGAAGTTCCTCATTCATACCCATTTGTGTTCCCTTCTGATAGTGAAAGGAGAAGGAAGGGGAGGATGATAATATCTGAAGAAGAGGAAGCACATGTGGTGCAAGAGAACCCATGAGTCATGGAGACTCATCCTTGCATTTTTTTTTGGGTATTTGATCATTGTGTAATAAGGCCCTATGGACCACTAGTAGTCATTTTTCTCTATTTTGACAATAAAATGTAAGGCCAAAGGCCAGAAGTCCCAAATTAGCATTTAAGGGCCTAATTGGTCTACTTGGATCTAGCACCCCAATGGATTAGGAAAACCATGGAATTGATTTTTTTTTTATCATTGTAAGCCATGTTTGGCATGTCTATATTGGAATTGGGGTCCTAAAGGCTGGGTAGAGTTAAGTGGTCAAAAGTGTTGCAATATTGCACAAAGTTGCAATACAACTTTTGTAAGGAAATTGTATAAGTTTTGAAAATCACCATCCAATAGCTAGTTAGTTAGAAATGGTGGTTGGAATTGGTTGATACAATTTTAAAATGTCTACAATGCCTCTTGGGGTCGAGGCATGAAGGAGGTTGATGCAATTTGACAAGTAATACAAGTGAGTGTTCTGATTTCAATGTGTTTTTGCAACTTTCTATGCATTGTACAAACATATGGATTGAAAGGCTAGATCAATGCATATGGTTAGATAGAATTATGAATTAGCTTTCATTTGGAAATGGTTTGGTGAGTTTTCATCGAGTTTGGAGTAAGTTAGAGGCAATTTAGTCTAAACCATCCTGAAACCCTCAATAACCTAGGGTTTGATCTTCATGGGCAAATTGACCTATCCTCCCATCAGTAAAAAATCTTGATTTTGAGGGGAATGATAGGTCAGAGGAGGTACTTTAATATTTTGGTGGTTTTTGAATAGTCCCTTGAAATGGAGAATTTTGGCATCAAGCCCTAGGCCTGACTGTTAGAGTAATTATCTGTTCACACTTATTAATTAGATCACTTTGATTTAATTAATTAAGTTGTCTATTACTCTAGTTTACTTAAGCTATCTCTTAGGTGCATATAATTAATATTTTATATTAATTATTATGCGCAACCTAGCTTTTTACTTTTTTTAGTGTTTCGTTCACCTTATAGGTTGAACTCTTGTAATTATGTAATTACTTCATATTGGAATACAATTTCTCAAATTTTGCTAAGATTTTCCAATCTTTTACTTTTTGTGTCTTCTGCTTCCTTCTAGTAATAGGTCATTTGCATGCAGGTGTTCTTGGCGAACTGTGAAGTTGGATTTCTCAACTTCTACATGGTATCAGAGCTTCCTTGCTGCTGCCTGGTCTGGAGTTCTTGAAGCCATGATTCGAAGACAGAAAACATAGCTTCTCTGGTTTTTTTTCTTCAATCTGGAGGAAGCATTTTTTTATGGAGCATTTTGAGCAAAAATGGACGCCGCCATTGTGCTCAGAGGGCCCGAGAGATCAACTTTTCATATAAAATTTGTGTTTTTTGGCCACAATGACCTATGGGAAAAATTTTCTCCCTCCTAGGCCGTACGACATGTAAATCGAGAATAATTTTGAAAATCTCAAAAAACACACCCATTTAGGGCTTTGTAAAGCATTGTCGGCCACACCACCAGCGCGCCACCGCGGCCTGACCCACGCCCAACTCCCCACCTGCACTTCACCTTCTGGCCACCGCACCGCCGCTACCACTACACCACCCGGCCACCACCTTCGTCGGAGCCGCCGCCCACTGGCCACCATTCCCCATTAACGCCAGATGACATCATCCGAACGTCCGGTGATAGCTAGACGGCCGTCAAATTATTTCCTATCTCTGACTTTTTCTAGAGAGTAATTTTTATACCTCATGTCATTCTTTTGGCCGTAACTTTTGCATACGATATTATTTTTCAGAAAATGAAATATCGCTGAAAATATCTTTCGGAGCCGGTTTCATTTTCTGATTTTGCCGTTTGATTAGTTGTTTTTGGTGTCAAAGTGGAGGCATCTGAAAATAAGGTTTTTTCCTTGTTTTTTTGTGCTTACATACTTATTTGAATTGTACGGGAGATAGTATAATATTTTGTGGGGAGGTACAAATTCTCTTTCTGTCATTTATTTCAAAGAGACCCTTCTACTTCTGTCTTCTCTCAATGGTGAACTCTTCTGTCGCCTGCCTTACACCTCACAACTACCACACTTGGAAAGGATAGATGACCAGATTGCTTATGGAAAAAGGGTTATGGTCATGCCTCGATAAGGCTCCGCCACTTCTACTTCGGCCTTATGAGGATCTTATGCAGAGAAATAGGATGGATGAGGCAATGAGCCTCATTGCACTAAATATTTTAGATGGGTTGTTGTTCCACTTGGATGATTTGACCACACCCAGGGCTATGTGGAACAAGTTTTCCACCTTGTTTGGCACTATGAATCAGTTCAGGGTTCTACAAATAGATGCAGAGTTCAATTCCTTAGTACCTGAATCATTCACTAGTATTGAGGACTTCTTGATGAAGTTCAAGTCTCTTCAATCTATTTTAGGTTTTTGGAAAGACGAAGTCAGATGATGAGTGTATCTTTCTAATACTCTCAAAGATTCACGGTCCTTATCAGATTTTCACTTCTACCTTCTACTCCACTATGGATGCACTGGGTGCACAACATGTTATGCCCTCTTTTGAGACTTTCTGTGATAGGTTGATTTGTGAGCAGTCCAAGCTCACTCAGATGGATTCACTTATAGGTTCACAGTCACAGGCATTGCTTGCCAAGACACCTCAGGGTACACAAAAGTTGAAGTCGAAGCAGATATCAGATTCCTTTTCTCAGCACTCTATTGGCCCACCATCTTCTTCTAAGAAGGAGAAACAGAAGACTGAGAGCCCTACATGTTCCTATTGTTATAAGGGACCTCATGATGAGTCACATTGTTTTCAGAAGAGATTTGATGGCTATGAGAAACTGATTGCAAATTTGCAAGCTCTTCTTCAGAAGAGCACTGTTTCCTTTCCATCCTCTTCTACCTCACAGGGGTCTTCTTTTCAGTCTTCTTCCACATCTTCCACATCTAGACAAGATTTTGGTCAGGGTCATGCATTACAGGCATCCATTGCATCCCCTTCACAGGTCCCTTGGATACTGGATTCAGGTGCTTCTCACCATATGGCATCTTCTCAAGGGGTTTTCTCTACTATTGAGGCTTCTCCCATTCCTCATATTCTCATGGGGAATAACACTATCCTAACAGTCTGCGGGAAAGGTTCAGTAGGCATTCAGGATGGCACATTCAATGATGTATTGTATTTTCCATCTCTGTCTATAAACCTTCTCTTGATTTATCAGATTACTCATAGTGGATTAGGGAAGATAGTTGAGTTCACTGCAGATTCAGTCTTCATTCGGGATAGTGTGACAAGAGGCATTGTTGCTAAAGATATAGTTGATCATTCCACTCGTCTCTACACCTTCTCACACTTTGGTCTACCATCTCCATTGTCGAAGCACAACTCTTCTCTTTCACAAGAGCATCATGTGGTGCAGTCAGGTTGCTTGAACCTTTGTACTGTTCCTGAGATCACTTTTATGACTGCCACACCACATCCTGTTGAGGTCTTTTCTCTTTAGTAGGATTCTTCTTCAGCACTGCCTAACCCTCTAGCTCCATTCATCGAGCCACTAGGTGCACTTGTTGAGGATTCTATAGAGGACATTCATCTCCTCTGTCATGACCGTGTCAACACACCTGTCACACCACCTACATTGGGGATTCCCTTTTAGGATCCTCATGTTTTCTCCTTTGAGCATCAGTTAGGCCTTCCAGTTTCACCTCTCATTCAGTGGTTTCCTTGTTCGGTGCCTTTGTTTCTTCCGCATTGGAGTTCCATTGGTTTGATCATTTCCATAGGGGTTCCATCATTTTGTGGGGGCTTTGGTGTCTCTTCCCTCTCTCATGGGGGGGCTGGTTGTACTTATGGTTTTGAGAGAGTCTCTTGAGCCATTTCTTTTTCTTCTTTTTTCTATCTTTTTTTGGAGAGGGGTTTTTCCCATTAGGTTTTCTCCTTTGTCTCCAGTTTACATAGATTTCCTTGTATTGGTTACCTGATCAGGCCTTGTTGCCAGGACCCATCTTTTTTCCTACTTTCATAGCTGTGCTAGGTTAGCTTACCTCCTGAGCTTTGCTTAAGGGGGGGTGTTAGAGTAATTATCTATTCACACTTATTAATTAGATCACTTTGATTTAATTAATTAAGTTGTCTATTACTCTAGTTTACTTAAGTTGTCTCTTAGGTGCATATAATTAATATTTTATATTAATTATTATGCGCAACCTAGCTTTTTACCCTTTTTAGGGTTTCGTTCACCTTATAGGTTGAACTCTTGTAATTATTCAATTACTTCATATTGGAATACAATTTCTCTCACTCTGCTGAGATTTTCCAATCTTTTGCTTTTTGTGTCTTCTGCTTCCTTCCAGCAACAGGTCATTTGCATGCAGGTGTTCTTGGTGAACTGTGAAGTTGGATTTCTCAACTTCTACACTGACATCTCAATGTAACATGCCTAGGTTATTCAAGAAAAAAGTGCAAATTGGGGTGTAGATCCAAAACTAAAGGGGTTGGACACTAGGAGATTGTGGATTCCACACATTAGAGGCATGATAGAGATATTCCAAGCATTGGTTGTGATGGGTTGAATTTTGTAATAGGGTTACTTTATAAGTGGAGACCTAATATTGCAATTAGGTTTGTGAGACTAGTAATTGTTTCCCCATCACATCAGGGAGTTCAAACCCGATTTTGACAGATGTTTAAAAAATTAGAAAATGGTATCTCAAATGGTGATTGGTTTTGTCCTATGGTCAAGGATTGGTGAGAAAAGTCCAAATTACCTGTTAGATAGGGCTAGTAGCAGTTAGGCTTGATTATGAATCAAGTTTCATGAGTACTATGGATGGTTGAGTTTTGATGGTGGAGACATGATTTTTTTATTCTACGGGACAAGAAAACAAGTGAATTTGTGTCCATATATTAGAGGAATGATTATTGTGTTCAAACCCCAAATTGGCATAGTTGTATCTAGTTGCAAGGAAGTAAGTTTTGAAAGTAAATTTGTAGCATCTTATTAGATGAGACATAAGAGCCTTTGATTCTGTCTTACCGATCCTATTATGAACAAAATTTGTCTTGTGTTGGTTATGTCAAGGAGATCTATGATGGTGTTGTAGATCTCAGGCACAAAGACTTATCAAAGTTGAGTGAATTTGAGCAAGATTCCCATTTTTCTTAGATCCTCTGCATCATATTGGTATAAGATCTACTTTGGTTGTTGGGAAGTAAGTTTTGGTGTATGTCATTAGAAGAGAGTGAAGGAGAGGATAGCATAATGCCTCCAAAGGGGATGACAACAAAAGTGGGTAGGAGATTCCAAGAAATGGAAGAATGGTTCAAGACCAAGTTGGTTGAGGAGATAGGAAAGGTAAAGGGGAAAGAGAAAAGATATGAAGATGACTATGAAAAAGAAGAGGAAGAGGGGCCGGGAAGAAAGGGAACCCCAAGGGTAGGAGGTAGATGCACCTGTAGATTAGAGACATTTTATTGAGGCCCTAAAGGCACTGGGAAAGGACTATTTTGAGGCCAAGATGGATCTCCTAGTGTATAGAGGGAAGATGAGTGTTGAAGAAGTTGTGGAATGGATAAAGGCTTTA